>CM031242.1:1012394780-1013594780 GCA_018340775.1 Taxus wallichiana var. yunnanensis
TTACTCCGATGAATCTTATGTCATCAATATGTACATGTTGTTTAACATTAATTTGAATCCCTCACAATTTACACACTGTAAATCTCATTAAAACTTAAAATGATTCGACACTTCCACCGTAATGTTTTTAAGGAAAATAACGAATCAAAAGCAAAAGCGTTGAATTTGTTAATCTAGCTTTACAAAATCATCGAAAACCTCAAAATCTCCCAGTCTTCCACTGCAAAAAACGTGTAGCTTCATATTTCTATAAACTAATGTGATTTTTTAACCCACATGAAATTTTTCTTTACTAAAAAGTGAGAAAAATCCTCAGAAATAATTTTTGTTACAACTTTTGATCTTCACTGGCAAATATCTTTTTCGGTGCAAAGAATATCAATATCTAGCTATCAAATATCTAGTTGTTTGTTTTCTTCACTGGAAAATTTGTTATCCTCTTCTCCTTGATTTGATAGGGTTTTTAGTTTTTATTAATCTGTGTTGGGTTAATATTTTGCATTCTATGGTTTACATGCATTTTCCCATATTTATTTAGGGTATAGATACCCATACCCTATACAAAACCAGTGACCATGCCCTACTTATTTCATAATATCTAAGTATTAACTAAAATGTGGGGAGACGTTTTAATCATTGAAATTATAATTGTCCCAAATATGATTATCCAAATCTTCCATCTCACATTTTATATAGTTCTGTATTCAAATTTTGGAGGAACAAATGGTTTATGATTTATAAAGGTACTGTAGTTTTGTGGGATTTTTCTTATAGTGGATTGAAGCATCATTTTCAGTAAATATCAACCACACCAATTGATGTAGAAAGAAGTGAAAATTTTAATTTTAGATTCACGCATTTTAAGTATACTTTAATTTTAGAAGTTTGAAATTTGAGGTTATTACCTGCATTGTTTGTTAATTCCCAAGTAAATTTCATTTCAAAAGAGTACATTTCATTGCGGATAATTTTGCTTAACTGGTATTTAAAATTTTTGTTTAAATTATTAAGTCTAATGGGTTGATGTTTGATGGTTTCTCTTTATTTTAGATTCTTTATTGAGCAGGATTCAAATATTGTTGTGTTCTATCTTATGGTCAATTTGTATAGCAGTTCGATTCAATTTTTAGGTGGATTCATTATAATTAGCTGCAGATGTTTGAGATGTTTCTTTATTTTATTTTTTAATTCCTTTTCTGTTGCTCTATGTGTTACAACACTAATTAATTTAGGGACCTCTTTTGGAATAATAGACAACCCTTAATTATGTATTTATCATCCATATTCTTTTCTAACTAATCCTCGCATTTGATTAAAAATTGAAATGGGCTATTGAAATCTCGAATCCACCTATTATTTTATTTGGAGGAATAATGCGATATCTGAAAGCTCTTTGATTATTATAATATTGTTTATAATGGTTAGGATGGAATAATATCACGGATCTTATTCAACAGTTCCAAGTTATTGTAGAGTTTAAGCCTATATATCCCAAGGATTTCTTTGTTTTTTATCAGGGTTCAAATTTCACTTTTTGTCATCCAGTTCATCCATTGGTAAGAGAATCTTATTTTAATTTCATAATTTTCGTGAGTCTAATGAGAACCGGATTTGACGAGATTTCTATTTAAATATCATGTATGATTTTTCTAGTTGGTTTAGGATTTATATTTTGACATGGTTGGTTTTCTTTATTGCGCTTCATGGTGGTGTAGGAGTTATGAATGGATATTATTTAGCATGTCATATAGACCATGTCTAATACCATAATAAATAATTAACATGGCTATAAAAATTCCCGCCATGGTTCAATTTCTGTCACTAACCATTATTTTATTTTAAGGGACAATATATTAATACTTTGTTATTTTTTCTTCCCCTCCTTTACTTCAGAAACTAATTCTTTTGGGATCATTTTGGAGGATTGAGGAATCAGTAGCTTGAAATTGACATGCATATCAATGTTTTTCGTCATGTATGTAAATTAAATCTATGTTATATTTTGTTATTATTATTTTTATAGTGAGAAACAATTTTATAGTTAGCATCCTGGGTATAATATAGATTTAGTAATATAAAAGGATGGTAAGCATTTCTTTTACACTAGTTAGTGCTTCCAACTTAATGCATTTCTAGGCGTTAATCTAAAAATGTAGAGATTAAACAATATTTTAAGTGTGGCTAGAAAATTTTGGTGAGAATATTTTATCTTGAGTAGATTGATTTTCAATTTAAATCCCCACCAAATGCTTTTGTTCCTTTGATCATTAATAATTTAACGTTGAATAAGCTTGAATTGAATTTTGCAAGCCTAACCAGATTAACAACATCTCTTTGATTTTGCAAAGTATGCAGGATAATTTTAGTGGCAAATATTCATAATATGGCAAATATTCCATTTTAGGAAAGTTTGAAAGGTAACTTTTTGGCGTGGTTCGGTGACTTGTTCACCTAAAAATTATAGTTTAATTTATTTTAGGGTCGGAAACCTTTATGCTTGAAATATATCCCCTATATAATCCTAGATCATTCACCGGGTAGAACGCTTCTACTTCACTCATACCACATGGGGCCATATCTATTATTAAGTACTGATAAACTTGCGAAGCAACAGAGGCCAATACACAAAGTGTAGTTTTATAGATATTCATCAAATTTGCAGCCGGGCTGTGACAAAGTATTATTCTCAGACGCATGAAAAGAAAGTTCCACTGACACGTGACAAGGATATTTCATTGACGCGCAACAGGAGGGCGGAGGTTACAAACACACGATAGGAGGGTGGTGTTGACGCACGGCGGGAGGCGATGTTGACGCGATGACGATAGGGGCGATGTTGACGTGTGAAAGGATGGTGGGGTTGCGAGATGTGCGACGGAGATTTATTATTGTCCGTGAGTAAGTTTTTGACGCGATGACAAACCTCCTATCGCATGTCGATAAGGTTGTTGACAAGCGACAATGAGGTTTTTGTCATGCGATAAAGCAAGTTTGTTGTCACGCATCAACAACCTTGTTGATGCGCGATAGGAGGTTTCACGCGCGTCAAAATTTGCTCATGACATAAAATCTCCGTCATGCATCTGCACCCTTTCTTTCAAGCAAAACATTTACACAAAACCCCAAAAAATCACCTTTTAGTGAAATCGGTTCTAGGATATTCGCTGTATTTTCCACCTCCGATTTTTAAGAGGTCTCTTAAAATTAACCTTGAGAGTATGCTCTGTTTTGCAAGACAAGATTACAAAGAATAGATTATTGAGTCATTTTAGGTTAATTTTAAATCTATGAAATTAGCCACTAATTATTCTTCAATGATATGTGCATGGCGAATGGCATGCACAAGTTCTAATTATGTAGGTCTTCTAAGGCTTAGATGCATTTTCCAATATTTGTTTAGCGCTTTAGATTATTTGTGTTTTTATTTTCATATATTTTCTTTTTTAATGTTTTTTTATAGTAATCGGTTCTATTCCAAGATTCGGTGATATATATATAATAGCTAATTCAATCCTTGGATGTGCGGGCATTTTGTGTAGTGTAAAGTTTAATTTTTGAATTATATTTTCTACTTTGTTTTTCAAATTTTGTCAAATGAGTTTGTAGGCTCCATATTTCAACCGTGGAGCATTTGTATTCATTGATATAAAAATTATTGTTTAATCCTTTTATATATTTTTAAGTTTAAAACTATATCAAATGCTAAGGGTTTTAAGTTTTATCACGTGTGGTTAAAATATTATTCAACGAGTTCCAAGTTATTGTAGAGTTTAAGCCTATATATCCCAAGGATTTCTTTGTTTTTTATCGTGGTTCAAATTTCACTTTTTGTCATCCAGGGGCATCCATTGGTAAGAGAACCTAATTTTAATTTCATAATTTTCGTGAGTCTAATGAGAACCGGGATTTGACGAGATTTCTATTTAAATATCATGTATGGCTTTTCTAGTTGGTTTAGGATTTATATTTTGACATGGTTGGTTTTCTTTATTGGCGCTCATGGTGGTGTAGGAAGTTATGAATGGATATTATTTAGCATGTCATATAGACCATGTCTAATACCATAATAAATAATTAACATGGCTATAAAAAAATTCTGCCATGGTTCAATTTCTGCACTAACCATGATTTTATTTTAAGGGACAATATATTAATACTTTGTTATTTTTTCTTCCCCTCCTTTACTTCAGAAACTAATTCTTTTGGGATCATTTTGGAGGATTGAGGAATTGTAGCTTGAAATTGACATGCATATCAATGTTTTTCTGTCATGTATGTAAATTAAATCTATGTTATATTTTGTTATTATTATTTTTATAGTGAGAAACACTTTTATAGTTAGCATCCCGGGTATAATATAGATTTAGTAATATAAAAGGATGGTAAGCATTTCTTCTACACTAGTTAGTGCTTCCAACTTATAAATGCATTTCTAGGCGTTAATCTAAAAATGTAGAGATTAAACAATATTTTAAGTGTGGCTAGAAAATTTTGGTGAGAATATTTTATCTTGAGTAGATTGATTTTCAATTTAAATCCCCACCAAATGCTTTTGTTCCTTTGATCATTAATAATTTAATGTTGAATAAGCTTGAATTGAATTTTGCAAGCCTAACGGATTAACAACATCTCTTTGATTTTGCAAAATATGCGAGGATAATTTTAGTGGCAAATATTCATAATATGGCAAATATACCATTTTAGGAAAGTTTGAAAGGTAACTTTTTCCGGCGTGGTCAAACCGATCGGTGACTTGTTCACCTAAAAATTATAGTTTAATTTTTTTAGGGGTTAAACCACCTTATGCTTGAAATATATCCCCTATATAATCCTAGATTATTCACCAGGTAGAACACTTCTACTTCACTCATACCACATGGGGGCATATCTATTATCAAGTACAATAAACTTGCGAAGCAACAGAGGCCAATACACAAAGTGTAGTTTTATAGATATTCATCAAATTTGCAAATGGGGTGACAAAGTATTATTCTCATATGCATGAAAAGAAAGTTCCAATGCGACACGCGACAAGGATATTTCATTGACGCGCAACAGAGGGCGGAGGTTACAAACACACGATAGGAGGGTGGTGTTGACACATGACGGCAGAGGGCGATGTTGACATGCGACAGGAGGTGATGTTAGCGTGTGACAGATGGTTGGGGGTTGCGAGCATGTGGACAGGAGATTTATTATTGTCCGTGAGTAGTTTTTGACGCACGACAACAAACCTCCTATCGCATGTCATGAGTAAGGTTGTTGACGCAGTGACAACAAGGTTTTGTCATGCGATAGCATAGCAAGTTTTGTTGACAACGATCAATAAGGTTTTTGTCATGCGCGATAGGTTTGCTTTGTCACGCATCAACAACCTTGCTGATGCATGACATAAAATCTCTGTCATGCATCTGCAGCCTTTCTTTCAAGCAAAACATTTGCACACAAACCCCAAAAAATCACCTTTTAGTGAAACCGGTTCTAGGGATATTCGCCAGGTATTTTCCACCTCCGATTTCCAAGAGGTCTCTTAAAATTAACCTTGAGAGTATGCTCTGTTTTGCAAGACAAGATTACAGAGAATAGATTATTGAGTCATTTTAGGTTAATTTTAAATCTATGAAATTAGCCACTAATTATTCTTGATGATATGTGCATGGCGAATGGCATGCACAAGTTCTAATTATGTAGGTCTTCTAAGGCTTAGATGCATTTTCCAATATTTGTTTAGTGCTTAGATTATTTATATTTTATTTTCATATATTTTCTTAATTTTTTTAATGTTTTTCATAGTAATCGGTTCTATTCCAAGATTCGGTGATATATATATAATAGCTAATCCAATCCTTGGATGTGCGGGCATTTTGTGTAGTGTAAAGTTTAATTTTTTGAATTATATTTTCTACTTTGTTTTTCAAATTTTGTCAAATGAGTTTGTAGGCTCCATATTTCAACTGTGGAGCATTTGTATTAATTGATATAAAAATTATTGTTTAATCCTTTTTATATATTTTTAAGTTTAAAACTATATCAAATGCTAAGGGTTTTAAGTTTTATCACGTGTGGTTAAAATATTGTTAAAATAATCTTGTTATTCCTTACAATTATCTTTATCGATTTACGATTCTTTTTTTTTTGTATTCCTTTAGTTAGTTAAAAGTACAACACTTCATCTAATTTTTGTACAAGAAAATTCATTCTCAAACGGGTGAAGGACAATACTCGAGCCACCAAAGACTTCGAATGATGGAGGGCTTAGGACCTCAAATACAAATGTGGATCTATGGGTGTAAAGAAGATAGGTGTATGATATAAAGAAGCTAGATCTGCAAACCCGAAATAGATAATATTAGATCACAATATGTGGGGTTTCCCAATAGTGTCGGTTCCAAGAGGATATTAACTCCCTTGGAGGATGTCAACCCCCATGTCAGATAAGATAATAATAGATCATGAACAATAGTTATCATGCAAAAATAATGGAATATAAAATGACAAGTAACTAAAATGACGAGAGGACTTATCTCGTGTACTCTGCTATGGAGATGAACTTGGCATCTAAATGGTCAGATAACAAACTATGGCAAAGATTTCTCCCTCAAACTTGCAGAACTTAATTAAACTCTTTCTTCTCTTCTCTGGGCATAGGTCTCCCAAGTCTAGGTTCTCCAGGTCTTCTTGAAAAATATATCGGTTCTTGAAATATGGGGAAAACCCATATTTATAGCTTGAATGTGAGGTTAGATTGGGGTTAACAAGTAACCGGGGTTGGGTAGAGTAACCCGAGTTAAGAGATATGATGTGATCACGTGGGGACCATGACTTGAATTATTAGATGGAGTGAGGATCATGATTGACATGGTAGGTGAGATGATAGATTCCATTTGAAATTTAGAAAGGGGTGTCGATGGGTATATTAATACCCATGGATTGAATAATTTGTGAGAGATGGGGGATAATGTCAAAATCTTAATTATCAAATGGGTCCACATGGAGCCCCTTTGATAATTAATTAAATAAGGTGAGAAAATAGATGGGATTTCATTTAAATTTAAAAAATGAAAAGTGAGAGTGGAAACTACATGAACGTGAGATGACGGAGAGGCACTATAAAAAATTGGTGTCTACATTTTCCTTTTTGTTGAGTGGTTTGCGATAGCAAGCCATGACAAAAAAAAAAAAGGGTTAGATGAGATATGTGTCTGAAGATGGATGAAGACATGACCAAAGGCAAGATGTCTCAGGCAAAAAAGGATCACAATAACAATGAAAAAAGTATGGCGGTGGCTCCAATATCACATTGGTAGAGGAAAATTGTGGTCTCAACGGAGATAGATGACAATGTTCTAAAGACCAGGTATTGGGTGAAGACCACTGTAGTATGGATGTAAACCAAGATGACCAATGGGTAATAGGAAAACATCAAAATATGTGTGAATGAAAGTGAAAATATGTGTGAAATCATTTATGCGTGAAGAATCATATGAAAAATCATGCATCCGCAAAAGGGACAAGGATGAAGATAATGATGCCCCAACAAAAGGCATGAGAAGGAAAAAAAAGTGAGTTATACGTGTTGACAAGTACAAGGATGAAAAGATGCCCCAATATAAGACATAGATAGATGTTGAAATAAGATATCCCATGGGAATAATCATAAATGTGGACATGATGAGAAAACATGATAGAAGGGTGAGATAAAATGCCCTAAAAGGGTGATAAAAATGATGGAAATCATGTTTCATAGGAAAGACGCATAAGTGTTAGAAAATTAGAAGGTGAAGAAGACAAAGAAGTCTCGTTTCTTCGATAAGTATGATAGAGATACTTTTGCGGAAAAAAAGAGTACAACAAATATTCATGGAAGACAACAAGATCAGATAGGTGATGGTCGTTATGGTATCTTCCAAGAAAAAGATGTCAAAGGAAGATGGGAAGAGATTCTTAGAAATGGATATGATGATTTCCTTGCAAGAGGAATGACGAAGATAAAAGATGTGACAGGTTCTCAAAAAGAGAAGAGGTCAATGTTGCAAAGAGAAGAACAAGAATGGTAATGAAAGGGATAGATGGTGATACATAAATGGAGAAACATTGGCATTGAATGTGGGATGTTGAGAAAATAAAATGGAATAGACAGGGGATTGGTTGATTATGAGAAGAGAAAGAAAGATTTAATGTGACGTGACAGGGGTATGGAATAGAGGGATGGAGACAGAGGAGGAGAAAAGAAGGAATGAAAGGGGAGGAAGAAGATAACAAAGAAGGATTATAGAGAAAGGGGGAAATGAAGAAGGACAAGCAAAGAGAAGACAAAAAAGAATAGAGCAGAGGGTGAAATTATGAAAAGAGAGAGAGTTATTTAAAATGAAAGGTGTGAAGGAGGATGAAGCAGAGGGAAAGAAAAGAAGTAATGGAAAACAAAAGAGATGATAAAGAAAAGAAAATTGAAGGAACAAATCATAGTGAGGAAATCCAAGGCAAAAGAATATGGAACCGACCACATGGAAATGCATGTGGATGGTGGGATGATAAAGAAGATGGGACAACGCCAAGAGTCGGGTTATCGATTGGGAAGTAAGGAGAAAGTGCAAGGTAAAATGGGGATAAGGATGATGTAGAGGAAGTGAAATAAGATGAGGATCGAAAGGAGGAGAAGACAACGGAGAAAATTATGCACCAGAATGGAACCAAGAGTAGATATATTAGATAAAGAGTAAGAAGCACAAGGAGCATAAAGAGAAGCTTGAGGGGAGGAATGACATCAATTGGAAAAGAAGCATAGATGCATGAGATGAGGATAATTTGATGAAGAGAAAATAGAGAGAGGGTGTATAATGAAGACAATGAAGATATTAGCAAGGAAGAATGGAAGATAGAGAGGTGGCGAGGAAAAAGAAAGGAAGGGATAGGAGAGGCAATGCCGATGAATAGATGTTAGGAGAAATCCACCCGATAATGATCAGTAGGAAAAGATGGGACAAAAGATGAGAGGAGGCGAAAGTAAATGAAGAATGGAAGAGGTAATGCCAATGAAGGGACATTAGGAGAAGTCCCCCGATATTGATTAGAGGACACAAAGGAAGAAAAGGAATGAAGATAGAATGCAGGAGGTCAAAGAAAAGGATTCCGGGTTGTGTAGAATGGGGATGAGTGATTTTTAGGAGAAGTCCACCGATAATTACTAGCGCAGAAACAGAAGATGATAATGAAATAATGTTAGGGAAAGATCAATGACAATTATAGGAAAGTGTGGGGGTAGATATGTGGGAGAACTTTTGAAGATGGAGTGGAAAGAGTAAAGAAAAGAGGGATAACGATGTGTAGGAAGATGAAGATGAGGAAAGGGTGTAATGGATGAGAATTAATGAGAGAAAAATGAAGAAACAAGACATGAAATGAATGGAGAAGCAACGGTTAAGTAATATTACCTAGCGACGGATGATGGAGATGAAAACGGGGCAAGGAGGAGTTGGTGTTTACGTGAATGGAAGAGGAGGTGAGAGGATTTGATGATGGGAATGATGAGAAAATGTAGATGGAGCGAATGTGGGGTAGTGGGAGAATACAGGATGACTATGATGCTTAAGAGGGACTCTTAAGTAAGATCACCATGTCACAGGAAGATTTAAGTAAGATCACCAAACCGGTGGTGATGATATAAAAGGAGAAAAACAACATTGTATTAGATTCAAGTGTGAAAGGGTTGGTTGGATTGGATGATTATGATGAGAGGTGGGAGAGATAGAAGATGAGGAAGATATGATGGGAGGTGGAAGGGTCAGATGGCAAACCATTCTTAAGAGGAACTCTTAAGTAAGATTTCCCTGTGACGGGGATGGTTAAGTAGGATCGCCAAACCGAAGAAGAAGAAAAATGATGAAAAGATTGAGCGAGAACAAGGAAACAAAGGAGTGTAACATGAGTGGATGGAGGAACATATGCAGTGTAGATGGAGAGTGTAGGGAAATCCTTAATTGGGATGCCCACATGGTGGGAGTGATGATGCAAGAGTGTTAAGTGGAAAAGGAGGAGCGGAAAGATGTTTGTGGTGGTGATTGTTGTCTCTGTTGAAAGAGGAAATGGTGAAGAAGCTTCTACAAAAGAGGATCCAAGGAAGAAGATATACCTTAACTAAGATTCTTTGGCTGTATGGATGGTTGAGTAAGATTGTTAAACCGAAAACAAAAGAGTAAAGGGAAACTCAAGAGAAAGACAAGTAAGATATCCGACACGGTGAAAGGGGACATAAATGTGAGAAGGATGATGTGGAGACAAATGGTGATGAGTGGAAATGGGGAGTGAAGAGCAATGGATCAAATAAAATGTTGAATATGTTGAGAGATAAGGAGCTACAGGATAATGGACTTGCCTTGAGAAAGATCCTCAAGTAGGATTCACAAACCGCAATCTGGTGATCAAGTAGAATTCACAACCCAAAAATTATATTTGTAAACACATTTATGGAGATGATGGATAGATATAAAATTCATAGTGTGAAATTTGATGTGATTTTTATAAAAGATTATATGGATGAGATGAAAGGAACATAGTTATAGGAAGGGCATATAGGGAAACTATGTTTCTAACTGGATTGGAGACAAATAATAAAGGTTACCACTCAAGGCATTGCACTTGCTGCCGATAGTATGTGTTAATACATAACCAATGATAGGGGTAAGTGCATGAAGTTGGGGGCCAAAAGTGGAAAAAAAAAAAAATGCACTCGCGTTTTAATTTTTTTGCTCGGGAATCACCAATGCATAACGCGTATGTGTTACATAACGCCTACGCATTATGCCTACTATAAACAAAAAAAAGAGACTCGAGCCTCTATCATTTTACCTCCCTCAAACGCGAGTTTCAGAGTTGTTTCGTGGCCTCGTTTTTTTCATTCAAATGGATCTCAAGCTCAAAGATCATTTCTGGATCGTCGAGAAGATCTGAATTGATGATGGTGCCATGGAGAAGAGGTAAACACAATTATTTTCTCAAAATTGCTTTGAAATATGATAATTATAGATTAAAATTTGAATTGAGTACATATTTTTATCGTTACATGCTTAGAGGTCGAGGGAATCAACCACAACCAAACCCTCGTTATTCCCGACATCCCTCTCGACACTCCCATAATTTCTCAACATCCCTCGGGTAGTCAAGAATATTTAGTAGCCCAAATAGTTGAAAACAAAATTTAAATTGAGGATTTAATCAAAACAATGAGGGATGCACAATCTACAAACCCCACCACACCTCTCTTGCAAAACACATTGAGGCACTACTTGTTCAAATTGATGCAAAGAACGAGGAAAATTGATCACCTGGACAACTTATAGAGAGGGTTGTAGGGTTTATTATTCCAACAAATTGTCATATGTGGATGTAAAGAAAAAAGAAATTTCAAAAGAACTCATATGTGCCTTATTCATGGACCCTCACACTAATTTTCCTGTTCCATTGACATGTAAACAATTTCCCATCCATTGGTGCAATAATAATTTGATTAAAAATAATTTTTGGGACCAATGGTGGATGGTGTTTGATTTTCCACCTTGTAATAACAACGAGGTGCTACTATACTTCTGAGGAAACTCTATTGTGAGTTTATCATGAACGAGATCCCAAATTATTTTGATTTTTGAGATTTCCAAGGCCGAGGAAAAGGATCTGCACAGGATCGACTAGGTGCACAACGTGCACCTATTCAGTAGGGTAGATTCCCACACAGAAGCCCCCTCACCCTGAGATTGTCCCTCAAGCAGTGAAGGAGACAGTAGAGATTGATACACTCCACACGCTTCGAGGGCTATTCATGTGACCCTTGTTCGACATACAAGGAGATTTCGAGTCATATGCTCACGGAGGTACACAGAGTATTCCCTTAGGGAGTACTAGCATGAGGCCACATTTTTGCTCGTCATGTGGTAGCATATGTTTGGGGCCCGAGGAGGATGATACTTTCATGCGTACTAATTTTGGTGCACCTGGTGCTAGGGGTGAACACGATAATGTCACTATGTCAGATGTCCTTTTGAGTGAGACATTTGGATTACATTCATCGGTGTCAACTTTGCAAGTAAATTTTTTATGTTTTGTTATGTGTGTTACAAAAAGTGTGGAGTACCTGATTTACTTATATATGTTAAATTTCTGAAATAATTATATTTGTACATGTACATGCATTGATATTACAGCGTGTGAGAGGTGCATCTTCATCCTAACCATAGGTGGCGAGCACCATGCATACACATACATTCACAGAGGTAATTTAGAATGTTAATTATGTAAAATTTTCACATACATGTGTGTGTGTGTGTGTGTATTTGCATGTGTGTATATATATATATATATATATATATATATATATATATATATATTAGTTTTGAAGTCAAATATATGTATGTTCTTGTATGTCCATCTAACTCACGTGATATACATGTTTGATAAAGATGTTGACTTCACTAGACACCCCACCATCTCTACGACAAGTAGATAAAGGTGTTGCCGCTGCAATTTCATTTGTGCAACAACTCACTGAGGTATTCAAACAACACATAATTTTTTTAAATTTCTCGTGTAATTCATATTATGTTAAATTACATGTTAGTAATGTCTTTCATTGTAGAATTATTAAATTATGTTAATAATGTCCTTCATTGTGTGTATGCAGGAGTTACCTATGATAGGCGTAGCCCTATTCATTTGATTCACAGGCGTGGTGGGGTAAAAATAATAGTTCTATATTGATAAAATTAGTTAAAATATTGTCATTATGTAGATACATGTACTTAGCTCTATTTTCGCTAATTCTGATGTTAGATTTTCTAATCTTATGTGTATGTAGGGAACTTCAACCCCCTCTATTTTGACTTTAAGGGCACAGAATCCTCCATCTCGTCATCTTCGTACCCCCGTTCGTACTACAGGAGCTCCCGATGACTCATCTGAGTGTGAGATGCAAATTCGGCATGATCGAACAACTTGTGGTAAGTTTGTGTATTTATGTAAATAATTTCATTCTAGCATGGTCTTAAATACATGTTGAAAACATATATAAATTAAGTTTTGACAAAAAAACATTGTTTGCATTTACAGGCTCATCTACAGGTGAGTATTCAGCGGAAGAGGACTCGAAGCATGGGCTTGGACGATCCAAAGTCATCTCATGGATCTCCATCTTCATCTAAGGGAGGGCATTCTTTGAGCAAGGCCAAGAGAGGGATATATTTTGATGAGTAGGAAATATATGTCTTACATGACATTGTTTTTGTATGCCTATGTGCATGGCATTGTATGTAAGCCTATATGGCATTTGAACTTGCTGGTATATGACCTATTTAGGCATTTTTGTATTTATATGCACATTAAAATACTATTTGGAACTTGATAATTTTGTATGAGACCTTACATTTCTGAGATTATTTTCGCATGAATCTAATATGATGTGCACTTGACAATATTTAAGACATTATGGATTATTTTTTCATTTATTGGTGATGTACATGTACTAGCATTTTCAATGTATAATATGCATCAAACTTTGGAAATCAATATTTATATAATGTATGTATATAAAGAGTTACCTAATATGAGTAATTATTCATTCAATTTATCAATGTGTATATATGTATTTACCTTACTTGCGCTTCTTCTTGCTCATGGTCTCTTTGTACTGGTTCCTATCTTATCATGCACTTACTACATTCTTCTATGCTTCGTAGTCTTCTCCCTATTAAAACACCCGACAGTCATCACAATTTGATGCCTTTCATCTATTGATAGTTTGAGAATGTCTCTCAATATACATTACTCCAATGCTTGAGAATGTCTCCAGATGCAATGACATTTTGATTCTGACACTCAATGATTCTTGATTGTCTAATCCTGTCCAATTCATGTTACTACCTTTAAATCTGTAGGCATTTCAAGTTATTTGGAAATCACATCACACCCTTCACTAGGCTTGATGACTACCCCTATCCTTTTTAAGGTGCTTTTGAAAGCATCCATGGGTTTATCATAACATAAATTATCAATGAATGGAAGGTCACTAAGTCGTAGGCCAATTGACTCCCATCTAGAACTAAACAAGAAAGATTTACTAGGCGATTGATAACTCCCATGTGTTCTTATACATACCCCTATCAAATTCATTCTTAATCCAATCTAGTCATTCAAGGCTCTTAAGCGACTACGCCCGGATGGGGTAGCCCTACACTGACTCAGACTGCACTATTTTGAGCATTTGCAAACAATAGCATAGCGAGAGAAACGGATGGATACGAGAAAACCGTGAGAGGCTTTCATAGAGGGCCTTGACATGGAGGTCTTAGATCTGATGAGACATCTCTAGGTGCCACAGAGTCTGAGAAATCACTCATCGAAGATATGGTGTGTTTGGGCCTCAGGGCTCTTAAGTGACTACGCCCGAACGGGGTAGCCCAAAAGCACGGGAGCGTAGGGAACCAAAAAGAAGCCTATAATAGCATTCACTAGGATATTTGGATGTGTTGGTGTAGTTGGTTTGGTCCCATGAGCTTCCATTTGCAAACTACAAAGTCTTGGTAACCCTACACCGATTCGATTGAGCCCGCACTATTTCGTGCTTTTGCAAACAATAGACAAAGAAAGAACAATGGAGATGGAAAAACTGTGAGAGGATTTCGTAGAGTGCCTTGATGTGGAGGTTTTGGATCCGATGAGACATATTAGGTGCCACAAGTCCGATAAATCACCCGTCAAGATATGGCGTGATTGGGCCTCAGGGCTCTTAAGCAACTACGCCTGGATGAGGTAGCTTTGAAATCACAAAGAGCATATGGAACCAAAATGAAGCCTCCACTAGCATTCACCAGGGCATTTGGATGTGTTGGCGTAGTTGGTTTAGTCCCACGAGCTTTTGTTTGCAAACTACACCTCTCTGCACCCCACACTAACTTTCGTAGATGTACTATTTCTCACGTTTGCAAACAATAACACAACGAGATAACCGAATGGAGATGGAGAAAACAAGAGGCTTACGTAGAGGGACCCAACATGGAGGTCTCAAATCTAACGATACATCTCTAGGTGCCACGAGTCCGAGCAATCACCCGTCGAAGATATGGTGTGATTGGGCCTCGTGGCTCTTAAGTGACTACGCCCCAGAGGGGTAGCCGAAAGCACAGGGAGCATAGGGAACCAAAAAAGTCTCTAGTAGTGTTCACCAATCCATTTAGATGTGTTGGCATATTTGGTTTGTCCCATGAGCTTCATTTGTAAACTACAACGTCTGGCAGCCCTCTACACCGACTCGTACTTCACTATTTCACGCATTTACAAACAATAGGACAGCGAGAGAACCGAATGGAGATGGAAAAAACCACGAGAGGATTTCATATATTTCCCGATGTGGAGGTTTTGGATCTAATGAGATGTCTCTAGGTGCCACGAGTCCGAGAAATCACCCATCAAGATATGGTGTGATTGGGTCCTCGTGGCTCTTAAGGGACTACACCCAACGAGGTATCCCAAAAGCACAGCAGCAGCGTATGGAACCAAAAAAATCCTCCACAAGTGTTCACCAGGCCATACAAACATGTTGGCCCAAATGGTTTGGTCCCACAAGCTACCGTTTGCAAAATACGAGAATCTAGCACCTTTGTTTGACTTACCGACTTAGACTACACTATTTCACGTGTTTACAAACAATAGGACAACGAGAGAACCTAGATGGAGATGGAGAAAACTGCGAGAGGATTTTGTAGAGGGCTTCAACATGGAGGTTTTGGATCTAACGAGACATCTCTAGGTGCCATGGAGTCTAAGAAATTACATGTCGAAGATATAAGGTGTTTTGGTCTCAGGGCTCTTAAGAGTCTATGCTCGAACGAGGTAACCCGAAAGCAAGGGGAGCGTAGGTAACCAAAAAAAACCTCTAGTAGCATTCACTAGGCCATTTGAGCATGTTGGCATAGTTGGTTTAGTCCCACACGCTACCGTTTGCAAAATACAACATCTAGAAGCCTTACACTGACTTAGACTACACTATTTTGTGCATTTACAAACAATAGGGCACAAATGAGAGAATCGAATGGAGATGGAAAAAACCATGAGAGGATTTCAGAGTGCCCCGATGTTGAGCTCTTCGATTTGATGATACGTCTCTAGGTTCCATGGAGTCTGAGAAATCACCTATCAAAGATATGGTGTGATTGGGCCTCAGGGCTCTTAAGCGACTACGCCCGGATGGGGTAGCCCGAAAGCACGGGTGGAGGAAACCACCAATGTTCAATGATTTTTCCATAGGATGAAACTATGTAGACTATGAACTTAGTTTTTTTGGGGAGACCACCAATGTTCTAATTGTTCATTTTGAAAGAATGAATATCTTCAATCAAACAAAGAATGAAGAGCCTGAATTTTTTTGGACATTACAAAAGGTTGTTTGTGCTCAAAAAGAAATCGAAGGCCATATAAATATTCAGTCTTCAACTTTAGATGACAATGAACATCGTGAAGAAAAAAATTAGGTGAAGATGTCACTATGATTCAAGAATAAATGCCTCCTGAAAGTCATAAAGAGTCAATTTGATTACCCAAAAACATCTGGAAGAACTTAAAGAGAAGATACGAGTGGAAGAAAAGGAAAAATGGGAAGCATGAAGGATCACAACTTAACTAGAATGGAAGATCTATGTGATGTTGTTGATAGAATAATGGATAATCTTAAGGACAACATGCCAAGTTGATTATTTTTATTAATCCCAGCTGCTTCAACTTCACAAATCAAACCAGGTAGTTCCAAAAGCAACATACTGGCAAGAAAAACTGCAATGAAGTATTGATAATTGAGCCTGAAACTCGTTTAGAATTGTAATTTATTTTTGATTGAGCATTCACCCATAGTTTCTTTTTTGAAGGTAGAAATTCATTTTATATGTGAGAAATAGAATGCTGATTTAGTCTATTACTCTGACTATTTAGGTTAGATTTCTGTAGTCTACGAAAGCCTCTCATGGTTTTCTCCGTCTCCATCCGGTTCTCTTGATGTGCTATTGTTTGTAAACATGTGAAATAGTGCGGTTTAAGTCAAACAGGTGTAGGGATGTCGAGGCTGTAGTTTGCAAACGGAAGTTTGTGGGATTGAACCAATGCCAACACATCGGGTGGCTTGGTGAACTAGTGGAGGCTTTGTTTTGGTTCCCTACGCTCCCGTGCTTTTGGGCTACCTCGTATGGGCGTAATCGCTAAGATCCCGATGCCCAATCACGTTATATCATCTATGGGTGATTTCTTGACTCGTGGCACCTAGAGATGTCTCATCGAGATCCGAAACCTCCACGTCGAGGGACTCTACAAAATCCTCTCGTAGTTTTTTCCATCTCCATTCGGTTCTCTCGTTGTCTTATTGTTTGTAAACGCATGAAATAGTGCGATCGAGTCAATGTAAGGTCATGACGTTGTAGTTTGCAAACGGAAGCTTGTGGGACCAAACCAACTATGCCAACTCATCGGGGTGGCTAGGTGAACACTAGTGGAGCATTCATTTTGGTTCCCTATGCTCCCTATGCTTTTGGGCTACCCCATCCGGGCGTAGTCGCTTAAGAGCCTTGAGGCCCAAACACACCATATCTTCAACGGTGATTTCTCAGACTTCATGTCACCTAGAGACATCGCATCAGATCTGAGACCTCCACGTCAGGGCCCTCTATGAAAGCCTCTCGTGGTTCTCTCCATCTTCATTCGATTCTCTCGTTGTCCTATTGTTTGCAAACACGTGAAATAGTAAGTGAGTCGGTGTAGGGCTTATAGAGGCTGTAGTTTAAACGGAAGCTCATGGGACCAAACTAACTACGCCAACACATCGAGATGGTCGGTGAACGCTAGTGGAGCATTCGCTTTTGGTTCCCTATGCTCCCATGCTTTCAGTTGCTAGATGTTGTATTTTGCAAATGGTAGCATGTGGGACCAAACCAACTATGCCAACATGTCCAAATGGCCTCCAGGTGAATGCTACTATAGGTTTTTTTGGTTCCCTATGCTCTTCCTGCTTTCAAGCTTTTACCTCGTTTGGGCGTAGTCTTTTAAGAGCCCCGAGACCCAAAACACGTCATATCTTCGACAGGTGATTTCTCAGACTACATGGCACCTAGAGACATCTTGTCAGATTTGAGAGCTCCATGTCGGGGCACTCTACGAAAGCCTCTTGTGGTTTTTTCCATCTCCATTCGGTTCTCTCATTGTCCTATTGTTTACAAATGCGTGAAATAATGTAGTCTAAGTCAGTGTAAGGGTGCATTAGATGTTGTATTTTGCAAACGGTAGCGTGTGGGACCGAACCAACTACGCCAACATGTCCAAATGGCCTGGTGAATGCTACTAGAGGTTTTTTTGGTTCCCTATGCTCCCCATGCTTTCGGGCTACCTCGTTTGGGCGTAGTCTCTTAAGAGCCCTGAGACCAAAACACCTTATATCTTCGACATGTGATTTCTCGGACTCCGTGGCACCTAGAGATGTCTCATCAAATCCAAAACCTCCATGTTGAAGCCCTCTATGAAATTATCTTATGGTTTTCTCCATCTCCATCTGGTTCTCTCGTTGTCCTATTGTTTGTAAACGTACGAAATAGTGTAGTCTAAGTCAGTGTAAGGCTACTAGATGCTATATTTTGCAAACGGTAGCTTGTGGGACCGAACCGTCTAGGCCAACACATCTCAGTATGGCCTAGTGAACACTAGTGGAGGATTTTTTGGTTCCATATGCTTCCCGTGCTTTCGGGATACCTCGTCCGGCGTAGTCCCTTAAGAGCCCTAAGGCCCAAACATGCCATATCTTCGACAGGTGATTTCTCAGACTTCATGGCACCTAGAGATGTCTCGTCGATCCAGAGCTCCAATTTAAATTCCTCTATGAAATCCTCTCATGGTTTTCTCCATCTCTATCTGGTTCTCTCATTGTGCTATTGTTTGCAAATGTGAGAAATAGTGCAGTCTGAGTCAGTGTAGGGCTGCCAAAGGCTATAGTTTGCAAACGGAAGCTCATGGGACCAAACCAACTATGCCAACACATCAGGGTGGCCTGAGTGAACACTATTGGAGGCTTCTTTATAGTTCCCTACGCTCCCCATGCTTTTGGGCTACCCCATCTGAGCATAGTCCCTTAAGAGCCCTAAGGCCCAAACACACCATATCTTTGACGGGTGATTTCTCAGACTCATGGCACCTAGAGACGTCTCGTCAGATCCAAGACCTCCATGTCAAAGCCCTCTATGAAATCTTCTCGCAGCTTTCACCGTCTCCATCCGGTTCTCTCAATGTGATATTGTTTGCAAACACGCGAAATAGTGCAGTCTGAAAGTTAGTGTAGGGCTTCCATACGCTGTATTTTGCAAACAAAAGCTCGTGGACCAAACCAACTACACCAACACATCGGGGTGGTGGGTGAACACTAGTGGAGGATTCGTTTTGGTTCCCTACACTCCCCGTGCTTTTGGGCTACCCGTTCGGGCATAGTCGCTTAAGAGCCTTGAGGCCCAAACACGTCATATCTTTGACGAGTGATTTCTCAGACTTCGTGGCACCTAGATATGTCTCGTCGGATCTGAAACCTCCATGTTGAAAGCACTCTATGAAATCCTCTAATGGTTTTCTCTGTCTCTGCAGACCGAGTCGAGTGTAATGTTGTCCATTGCCAATCACCCGAATAATATAGATGGTTCATACAATATAGGTGGTGAAATGAGAATTTTAATAAGATATTTTTACAATATAGGTGGTGAAATGAGAATTTATGTTTGTTGTTCCTTTCTAATATTTAATTTTTCTTAGCTTCACTTGGCTTCAAGAATAATAAACACGTGCCAACCACGTGAAGGTGGAAGCTTTTTTGGCACCACTAACCTACATAAACATGTTAGTAAGCAATTAAATAGAATTTTAAATCATACAAAATTTAAACAAAATCATTTAAGTAAATATTCAAATTAAATTCATGAAGAACATACCTTTGCAAATTCAATCCAATGAACCGCAAGGATCAACTCTATTCTTGACAGTAGCAAGAATTGCTTCATGATCTGATTCACGAACCTTCCACAGATTTTTGTTTGATGGCCAACCTCGATATTTGATCAATTTAATATTTTTGCAAGGACCAAATTTGAATAGTGAAGTATCTTGCGATGTACTTCATAGTCTTCAAACAACCAAATATTTGATTTTTGATAAGATATCGTTGAAGCCAAGTTCCAGTGACTACCACCGATCCAAAGGGGATACTCAAGGTCTTCACCATCAATGACCTGTGGGAGTAAAAAAATTTCCCCTCTACACAACAAGATAAGAAGTAGTTTGTTCCCTCTTATTTAAATTCCAAAATGTGCCCTATGTATCACAAAGTAAAATTGTTCACCAATTTATAAATACATTAAGAGTTGACCATTTAATAATTTATAAATCTAAAACATGGCATGTACATATATGTATGTACCTTGTTGCACTAAATCAGAGACTTGGTCAAAGTCAGGTGATGTTGTCATTTGATTTGAAGACCCTACAAGTTGTAATGCTTATGGAACTTGATGTGTGTCGAGTGGAATTAGAGGTCTACAAGTCCATTCATCCACCCACTGTTGTGACTCACATTCATTCCATGCAAAATCAATGCATGATATACAAAAACATGTCATGCACCTAGTATAAATAGTCCAAGCATTTGCATCTGAACTACGTAATGAGTGCATATCACTTGATCCTCAAACTGTCATACAATCTTCAAAGTTTGTCGATATTGTTTCTCTATCAACCAAAAATATCTATGAATCATTGATCTCTCTGAGATTCATGGCCCATATTCTTAACACACCAATCAACAATACTTTTTGCATTTGTAAATTTATCCCATCCTTGAACTTTAACTCTTCTCTTGCAAGTGCTCTTTTCACACATGCTTATGCACCATCATGCTCTCATTTTCCATTCCCTACCTCAAGAAAAACTCCGAGATATGTTGTAAATTTATTTCTTGTGCATCTTGCTTAGCTGAAATAAAACATCTCAGGCATTCTTGAATTGTGATGTGTAGTTGTCCGACCAAATGTAATGTTGATCGAAACTAATGTTCCTCTTATTCAAGTTTGCATAAAACACCGAAAACCCTTGTACATATTCCGAGAATGTGTTTGATCATCACTGATGTAGAAATGATACTCTCTTAATATTTTTCGATCTTTCTCAATGCTTTCAGGAGAGTGCATGAATGTTATATGCACGAAAATAGAAACTTGCACTGAGTTATAATATTGAGACTGAACCTCCATTTGTGGTTGCAATGTGTAATTATTTGTGAAGTCAACTACTAAAACAATAGTACCAAGTGGAATGTTTCCTTTCTTAACTTGAATTGTTCATCCAACCATCGAGCTCTATGTGTGTGCCTTGCATACTCATAAAAATTTCCTCTTTGAATTTGACCATATATTCTCATCACAGTGTAATTGTTTTGAATAAGCTCACACCTTTTAGATTATTTTCCATATTTTAATTGATATGCCATCGATTTATATTTGGTGAAATCAACTAATTCTTTTCCTATTGAATATGTACTCTCTTTTTGGATACAACTTTTCATATTTGGCAAGCCAACATTGCATTACATCGTACGTTTCATCTAAACATGTTTTGTTATAAAAAAATTGTCTTGTTGATTTTTCACAAAATATTGTCAGAATAAATTCCCTTGAAGATTTTTATGGGACATTTATTCCACACTCCTGCAACATGATGTTAGTATGCAAAACACTACGTATTTGACAAAAAAACATCATAATGCATTGAAAATTCAACATGATGCCTGCAACAACAAGTGGTACGTGAGTGATTGATTTTCACATAAAAGGGTTTGCTCATTTCAAAGAATATTTGGCTAATGTTAATTTTTGGATTTTCATTTTTAAACTTAGAGAACAATTCTATTTGAGTCATATCTATGAATGTTTTGCACAAAATTCACGATTACGAGAACCTATTCTTCTTTTATCAGTATCTCTTCTATTCGGTTACACCCTTGTGTTCTCATTCCAAAATTTTATAATTAATTCTTTTAGAATATCAGATGTATTCTTGTCTTTTCATGGAAGTCTGCTAGAGAAAGCCCAATAGTCAGTGTTATTAACTAACTCAAGATGTTTACGTCTCTTTATTGCTTTCATTAGTATTTTTCTGTTTAGCTTCAAAGCATTGCTTGTTTTTCTAATCAAGCATTTATTAACTATTTTATCACTTACTATACATTTAGTTAGTGCACGTTGTGTAGCATTACTATCTTTGGTGTGTCTTTTGCCACCTATAGTTTGGTATGCTTTATGTATGTTTTCAACAATTGACGCATTTTGATCAACAACATTATATGTTCTTAACCCCGCAGTCTTCATTTAGGTCTCATCTTAATTAATTTCATCAATGAAACAAATAATTGACATCTTTGTATGTCATTTAAATTCTCAAAGTAATTATCCCAAATTCACTAGCTTTCCTTCTCGCATTTCTTTTAGACATTTTGTTATGCATTGGTTTTATAATGTTTTCATCAATTTCAATTAAGTGAATTGGTTTTCTTCACGAAATGGAAGGAGGTGTTCTTAGAGGTGAATATTCGTTTACAAATTTACTTTCTTCATTCGGTGTATTCATCCAAATTTCTGGGGTTAACATTTGATTCTCAAGTAAGGGTTCAATAATTGGATTCATATCAATTTCTTTATCCACCAAAATTATCATTCAATTCAATATCATTATTCATTGCAAAATCATTATTCTCCACATTTTCATCATGTATTTCATCCAAATTTTCTAATACATTGGCTACATTTGATATAGCGGATGTACCTTTCCCCTTCGAAGTTTTTGCATTCTCTTCAATTTCTATATTCTCTTCTCTTCCAATTTCTCCTGTCTTATTCTTGACTTTCCTTCTTGACGTTTATCACCCATGATTAGAAAAATAAACTAGTGGGGTAGAGGACAAAATAAAATACTAAAATATCGTGCAAGAATGTAGAGAATATTGTAGACAAAACATAATGTTTTCTAATTCCCATGAAAGAGATGAAAGGGACATTAGGGGGAACAATATATAAAACAAATAAAAATGCGTCGTGTTATGTAATGCATACGCGTTATGCATTTTCTCTTTTCCCAAGCCATGCCTCAAGGCTTGGGATCCGGTTTGATCCCCAAGCTCAAGGCATGGACTTGCACAAACACAAAAACGAGTTTTTACAAGAAAATATAAAAATGACACTTCATCTATGATAAATCAAAATAAAACAATCGATCCATTTTAAAAAAATTATACCACGACGTAGAGAAGAGTCTCTTCTTTCTAAAAATATAATTTTCTAAATTTTCTGACTAATATAAGGTTTCCATATTATTTATTTTCTAACTATGCCTTTTTATATCTATTTTTTGAAGTGTAAATATGTCTGTCTTTCATGTGTATATTTTTTTTTGGGAGATCGAAATTAAAAAAATTATACTAGCCCAAACTAGGCATAATTCTATACATATTCAAAAAAAAAAAAAATCTAATTTTTGATATTTTTGAGGTAGTTAGGGGGCACGGTCATAGCTCATTATTTTTCAAAACATAAAATTTTTGTACTAGAAAAATCATAAATAAAAAATATTCACTAAAAAAATCTAAAAAAATGGATCCCAAACTAGATGCTCCTAGATATCTTTCTACCAAAGGGTTTTCAAAAATACTAAATGGTGCTAAAAAAATGGTGGGGGCACGAAAGTCACTCTATTATGTTTTTTTAACAAAAAAGGAGTATCTATTGGTATTTTAGTTGTTTGACCCACTTAAACTTATCCATTTTCAATAAAATTTAGTAGCTTAGAAACTAGACTCAAAATGCTACAATTCATATTTCTACAACATCTTCCAATTTTGAGTGTAACTATTTCAAAAAACTTGTACAAGTTGAAGTTTTTTTTTCTAAAAAATGCGTCCACTTAAGACCCCCTTTTGGCCCCCCAACTTGGTGCACTCACCCATAGTTATTTATAATAAAATACCATGAGGGAAATATGGATGAAAGATGCTCGTAATCCTAATGTTGACATGACAAAGGAATTGGAGATGTAACTTATACACAGGAAGAGGGATCTCCAAAGGTGGTGTTCCTTAAGTCTATGCCCCAGCTCTGGGAAAGGGAAAGAACAATAGCGAAAGCTTTCTAAAAATGCTAATAAAGGAAGGTTGATCAATGCGGAAAACCTTCTAGATGCCATAATAACAAATTATCTATCCTTTGAGGGTATGCTCTACTTTATACATAATATGGATGGAAAGAATAATATGATAGTCGTCCTTCAAGGGATCAATCTATCTCTTTTGATTTTTCTTTGATTTTTTATTTGTATTTTTGATGACTTTGATTTTTCCTTTTGCATACGTGAATTTGAGCTTCACATGGGGAAGAGATGGGAATAGGTAAGTAAACCACTTAAGAGGGGATAAGTAATATACGGAGACACCCTAGACCCTCTACATGGCTGCAATAGGAGAATAGAAGGTGATGATGTAATGGTTACGGGTCATATCAAAGTAGTGAAGGTGACCACATAATTCAGATCATTATAATGACAAATGGAATAGGCTAAGGATGGCAGAATAATCTAAGGATGTAACTAAGATGTCATTGGTAGATATGGTACAAAGATATCTTTGGTCTCAAGTGCAATACATTAAGAAGTTCCATCTCTGGTTTTTACCACCAAGAGAAAGAAGGCATTAAGTTGCAATAGGATGAGATGATAGACAAGAAGGAAATAAAACTATGTCCCAAGGAAATGAAGATGTGACCACAATGGTGTATTTAGATGAAAATAAATTATGCCCCAAGAGAGACATAAACATAGAAGGACAATCATGGCCTCAAAGGAGGACTTGATGAAATAAACGGTGTCCCAAAAGAGACACAAATATAGCCACAATGGTGGACTTGATGAAATAGATGGTGCCCCAAAAGAGGCATAAATATAGCCACAATGGTGGACTTCGAGAAAAAGGGGTCCCTCAATGGAGAGACAAACATGGCCTCAAAAGAGGACTTCAATGAAAAATATGGTGCCCCAAAAGAGGCACAAATATAGCCACAATGGTGGACTTCGGTAAAATGGTCCCTTAACAGAAAGAGTTAAAGGATGTCGAAAGATTTTAGATGAGATTGGTTTGGATTTGGATGGGATAAATGAAACAATGTCAAGGGGCGAAGTTCCCTAATGACAAGGGAGTTGTATGGATGATGTGCTCAAGGGTGAGGGAATGTTGTTCCCCCAATGTGAAGGAATTAAAGGATATCAAAAGAGTTTAGATGAGATTGTTTTAGATTTGTATGGGGTAAAACGATCAAGACCATAAGTGTGCTTAGTAAGATAAGAGGTATTGATGAACATTGGAGGGCCTTCCTTAGGAGGAATGACATGGGCTGGAGGGATATTAAGGGATGATATGGATGGAGGAATCGTGGGAAACCCAATGGATGGGATATGGATTGGATTCAATGTAGATGGAGAAGGAACTTTCCCCTGAATGAGGAAATCATCTTTCTCAATAAGGTTGTGGACGATTGATCAAAATGCCTTACAATGTTTGATGTCATTTCCTTGATGATAAGCACAACTGCAATTAGGATTGAACCATGATGGCTTGGGACCATAGGGATTGAATGATTTAATGGGAGGAAGTGTGATAACAAATATTCAAGTTAAATGTTGAAAGATATTCAGCATAAGACCCCATTGAAGTGTCATGGGGAAGGTAACTCTTGTGGGTTTTGATAGGATATCTCATCTTGAGTTAGGAGCAAAAGTGGATGTAGATTGATAGGTGCATTTCGTGTTTTGGAAGACAAATAAAATTTGGTTGGAGGATTGTATTGTTTGGATGTCGTAGATGAAGAGACTGGTTCTAAAATAGATGTTGTGGCATTGGATTGTTGAGAGGAGGGAAAACTTGATTGTTTTCGAGGATGTGCAGGGAATGTCGAGGATGTTTTCCCCAGCCTTAGACTTCAACCGAGAATATTTACCTCTAGCAGGGATAATTATAATTTCAACCGGAGAATCTAATAGTGGTGGTGTGGTTATTAATGGAGAAAATGTCCTAAAACAAGATGATGATGTTAATGGAGAGATAGGTGTTTGTATGATGCGATTAATGATATCTATGTGAAATGTGGAGTGTTTTTGTTTTGGCATGGGAAGAGTTGATTTTGTAGAGGGAGAATGTAAACCATATTTATTTGATTTAGGTGGATGTGTTGGTTCAATAGGTGATTAAAAGGGTATCTTTGATAGGGTTACAGATCGAGAGGATTTAGTTGGTGTGATAGAAAATTAGGCATAGAGTATTGGGATAAAGTTGGTGATGTGGCCATGGGCGAAGATATAGGTAAAGATGTCAAGGTAGGGATAGGTGTATTTGTTGGTATGATAGATATAGGGGTAGTTGGGATAGATAGGGATGTAGGAATATTTGGAATATGTGGGATGTGAGTGACGTGATGACCGATGGAGTAGACCTTATGGGTAATGTAACAAATGCAGGCATATTCTCAGGTGTAGAAGTAGATAGGACTAGTTGTTTCATAAATGTTTTAGAGGTAGGAATGATATGTTTGCTAAAGAGGTTGATGTCAAAGGTGGGGTCTGTTTAATGGTGCATGTAGTAGAACAGAGTTTAGTTGGGATGGTTGTGAGTAATGTAGGTGTAGTAACATGTGTATTTGAGGCAGATGTGGGTGAAGAAATAGATGGGAGAGATGTAGGGATATGTGTGGATATGAGTGGGGCCAAAATAAGTGCTAAGGATGAATCTAATGTGGTAGATTGGGGTATGTTTGAAGTGGCAGAAGTGGATGGTATAGTCAAATTTGATGTGGATGTGATAAGGATAGGAGAAGGTGTAGGTTCAACACAAGTAGTGAAAGTTGATGTAGGTGTGATAGGTTCTAAATAAGAGGTGGGAATAATGTCCACTGTGGGAACATGCGGAGTTGGTGATAAGATAAGATCTTGACTGACAATGTCAATCATATAAGCATTTGATAGTTGAGATGTAAAGAGTGTGGCTTGATTTGTTGGTGGTTGATTAGTTTGCGCAATTGAGGTATCGATTTGGATATCCCCTTGATTTAAGAGTTGTTGGACACGATCTTTGAAGGAACGACATTTCTCAATGTCGTGACCTTTTACTCGATGATATTTACAATAGTGGGCTTCATGATACTAAATAGGCTTGGCTTGCGATTGTCCACTGTGTCGTATGGGAGGCAGTTGGATGGAGTTTACACTCATCAACTTATCAAATACAAAATTGTATGATTCTCTCCTAGTGTAGTTGGTTGTTGTTAGGAGATTTTTGTTGAGACCATGTGCTTGATGTAAATGAGGATGAGGGGTTAATGACCACAGTGTTGGCTGCACCTTGAACTCATCATTATGTGTGAATGGTTTAGTAGATTCAACTTTTGAGGTTTAATCAATTAGTTTAAGATGACCTTGCTCAATGGCACGGGTTTTGAGCTTGCGAGCCATTGTGAAAGCTTCATCAAAGGTTCAAATGATTATTATCTACAAAATGTAGATGATATATGTTTTACACACGCAAACGTGAGAATAATTCATGAGTTTAGTTTATGGGATAGTGAAGGATAGTTGGTTTATAACATCATGCCATCATGTGATGAAGTCGGCAATGAGCTCATCTTCAAACTGTATAATGGTATATATATAGATATAGTATATATAGTGGTTTTGCATGCAATATTGATAGAAAAGTGTTCTAAGAACAACTGTAATTTTAGTGAAAAAGAATAAGGAATGTCGTGGGATATTTATACCACCAACCCGTGACTAAACTAAAACACGGGAAAGTGTGAAGAAGTAGATCATGATCATGTGCAATAAGACAACATGCATGTTTAAATGCGAGGAGATGTTGTTGGGGATCTTCCTTATTGTTGAACTTAGCAAACACAGGAAGTTTCCAATGAGGGGGATAGGGTTTAATTGAACCGATGGATGAATCAGTTCATTACAAATTTGTTCATAGGATAAGGTGTTTTGGGTGCTACGGTAAGGGTTTCTAAACCAGCCAACCGATTCATTAAGGCATGAATTGAATCACTGGAGGTGTTGTAAGGTTGATATTGGATCGCCTGTGTGGTTTGAAAAGTAGTCTGATAAGGTGAATGATGTGTTTGTGGGTGTGTGGGTAGTTGGGGAAGCATCTGATAAGGTGGTTGATAAGTTTGTGGATAGGATGTTTGTGGAATGGTTTGATAAGATAATTGATTAATTTGTGGATATGTAGGTGTTTGGGGAGCTACTTGGTAAGGACTAACATGTGTCATAGGTTGGGATTTCTGCATAGGTTGATGTTGAGCAATAAGGGCATGATGTGATTGTTGAAGTTGGGTAGGTTGTTGTGATAAATGAAGCGGGGTGTAAATAGGGAGATGGTTGTGTATATAATATCCAGAATGTTAATGAAGAGGTTGAGATGGTTGGACATGCCTATTAATGGTGGATGAAATAGAATTGTCAAAATGGGAGGTGGGTGGAATGCGATCCACCAATTTTGGAGATTAGGAGGATTGAGAGATTATAGGATATTTTTGGAGTAAGAAGTCATATATGGGGTTAGGAGGAGGCCCAAGTGTCTCTAGAGGAGTGGGAGATGGTGGTGCGATCGGTTTAGGAAGACTGGCTTGACGAGAGATATGGGGGTTGGTGTCAAGGTGGGGACAATTTGGATGACATGGTTCTCATGAGGAAAGACCATGGAGACCGGAGGTCGGGTGACTAACGATTTGGTTTTGAGTTTAGAATCTTGTTGGGTGAGATCATTAGAATAATATTATCATTCGATAGAGTAAGATTGTTTGTTTGTCTCGATTCAGAGAGAGAGAGAATAGGTGTGAAATAGAGAAACATTTGAAATTTATGTATGTTATTGACAAACAAATCAAGCAGAAAAGAATATTTTTTATCATCATGATTAATTTTGAGATGTAAGGTAAAACGGATAATGAAGGTGCCTAAAGAAGTCTAAGGTTGGTTTCAGATAGTTTTGGATTGGGAGATGTCTGAGACGGTTTCCTGTTGGGTGTTTAAGTCCCAATCAATTAACCAAGTGAGAGGAATGTTTTGATGTGTTAATTATGTTTGTGCAGTCTCAGGTAGTGTGTGATAAGTGAAATGCAGAGAGTTAAACCCCTTACTTAGTCTATGTAAGCAAGCAAGATGTAGAAGGTTTGTTTTAGACCAAAATGAAATGTGACATTCGATGATGGACAATCACTCAGAAAAGGAAAATTCAATGCAGAAAAGAGAAAATAGAGAAAAAATGAGGAAAACTTGGAGAACGTTTTCCTAGTTATTTAAATGCGTGTGATAGTGATGTATTTTGAAAGCACCAGTTAGTGGCCTGAAATGCCCAGTACCCTAAAATGGCACCATTTAGAGTTGTGGACGAGGCTAGTGAAAATGATGTTTTTTTCTTTTTTGTTTTGTTTTACAAAATGGTCTTTGATGGCACGTGATTTAATGGTTGCAAGGTTGTGGAGTTTACCTGCAGAGGCAAATAAAACAATTAGTTCATACAGATGATAGAATAAGAAAATCAATATAATGGTCCTAATGACTTTGTGTATTGAAAAGAAGCTTAATAACTATTCTAGTTAATTATATTGTGAAAAATTTCTAAATAATTCATTTTTGGGTGAAAACAAAGGTAACCTACGCGTAATGACACAACTTAAGCCAATACTACTTAAACATCGATATTTGTAAAACATTAGCAAAATAAACTAGTCAATAACTGAATTTCTAAAAAAAAATTAATTAAGTTGCTAACTAAATTAAATTAACTAAATAATATCAACTTAATAAAAATTTAATAGATACTAAGGTAAATAAGAATGAACTATGCATTAAAAAAGATAATGATCACAAATTAATGAAATAATATAAATAAGAAATAATATGTTGTTAAATGATAAACTACACTATCAAAACAATATAAATGTGTATGTTGGTTGATTTGTGTAGTGGACTATCGATAACGATACTTATTAAGTAATTTATTAAGGTCCTATACTCCACAATAGTCGACCGACAAGATATGAAAATGATAAGATATCTACAATAATAGGACAAGAAAAAGAAGTGAGGAGCAATATCTTATCAAACATTTTTATTGAGAGAAATTTTATTCACTTTTAGGTATGCCCAAGGTGGTCCTACTACACATGGACACAACTTTTTACATGTGTGATGACATAAAGCGAATCACATGAAAAAGAGAACTAAACGGGACATATACAATTAACTATGGTGTTGACATTCCATGGATGTGGATTACATTTGAATGGCATTTTTTTAATCCAAGGCAGTGCATAAATAAATGTGTTCTAAACAATTGTGAGCCGATTGCAATAAACATTTTTAAAAGTGTTCTTAAACATTGTAAGTCAAATTCAATCAAAGGACTGTAAAAAAATCACTAAATTTTACTTCAATACCGCAGTATCTATCAAAGCATTATTTATATATGCGTTCTAAAGAATTGTTAACCAATCGTTATAAAGAGACTATATAGTCAATACACACAAAACTAGTGTGAATTTGAACTTGATCACTGCTCGTAAGGGATTATACACCGATTGCTAGAAAGAGACTATGTAGTCACTATCCACGAGCTTGCATGAATTGAAACTTGAGCTGAGAAATAGTTGGATATATCAAGCGTCGGAATCTTATAATTCTGCGACATAGAGAGGGAGGTGTTTGGAAGAGAGTAGGGACGGAGCTGGGTGAGTTGACAATGGGAGAGATGGTGTGGATCTATGAGGTTGATCAGGCTCGTGGAGGAGATATTGAATGGTGTCAGGGAGGAATAGCTCAGGTGTGTGTGAGAGTAGTGTTGAGAATGGAGGGTGTGGTGAAATTAGCGATAAGGGAAATAGGTAAGAGTGGGAATGACTGAGTGGAAGAGGGAGACATGAGAATGAAGGGGGACGATGAAGCCATTTACCACACAACCTATATCTTAGGCATGTGGTGAAATTCTACATGTCATACCTTATGGCAAGAGGAATGGTAAAATCTAGATGTCGTGCAGAGTTACACCATATGTTGATGAGAGTACTGCGACTAAAATCAACAAAAATAGTAGGGATCTTCCCTCAAACTTTATACGATAGCTACGTGAAAAACAATATCCCAAGTGATGATCAAGTAATGTCTTTGAATGAAGGTTATATCCAAAAAGGAAGTATTGTTAGTGTTATGGGTGTTATTCAGAGAAATGATAATGTCCTTATGATCATTCCTCCTCAAAAACCAATATCTACAGGTTACCAATGTGAAATGCTCCACCTACTTGATGGTTTAGAGGGAATCAGTTTGAGATGTGAAGACAGTTCAATGTCTGATGTTATATCTGTGTAGCACTATTAAGCTCAATTATACTTGGCTTTAAGGTTGAAATCTCATCGATATCGTGGATTTTATACTTTGATCAGTGTGAAAAGTGTTCGAGTCGACCGAGGAGGAGTGGTCGTGTGCGTGGAGAGGTGTGGAGAGTTAGGTAGAGGGAAGGGTCTGGTGAGGGAAGGAGGTAGATAGGTAAGGAGCTTGGTGAGGGAAGCGGTGGGGAGTTGAGTGGCTCAGTCCGTAGGATGAGTGGGCGAGGGTAGGAAGGTGAGTTCGGTAGGAGGGGCCGAGCTGATAGGGAGTCGATTAGGATGGGGAGCGAGTTGGAGAAGTAGGTGAGTAAGGAATTGGGTAGAGAGCGGGACGGGATGTGAGGTGGCCGAGTGGGAGATGGGGAGTCGGCTGGGAGGAAGGGAGTAGTGAGTGGATTCGAATGGAAGGGTGAGGATGAGTAGAGGACTCGGTGGGGGAGTCGTGGGGAGAGGTAGATGGTGGAAGGGAAGAAAGTTGGGTGGAAGGGAGATGGGGGAGGATTGAGGAGTATGGGTAAAACGAGTCTAGATATGAGGTGGTGAGTGGAGAGAGAAGCCGAGTTGGAAATGGGAGTTGGGTGGAGAGTGGAGTGTGTGTGGTGAACCGAGGAGAGGAGAGAGATGGGTGTGGTGAAGCGGTGAGTCAGCGGGTGAACAGGTAGGTGAGCCGAGGGGAGTGGAGATGGCTTAGTTAGGATTCTAAAAGTTTTATTTTTTTATAATTTAATTTAATATTTTTTAATTGTGTTAATTGTTTTTGTATATTTTTTTAAAATAGCAATAACATGAAATTTTAATACGAAGTATATGCCCTTTCCAAACAACACAACAAACTTACCTTCACGACGACAAAAATGACCACATGTACAAAGGACACCACATGGTGGGATCACATTAAATCCTATAAATGAGTGAGCTTACAAATGAAATATTCACAAAATCTATCACATGACAACCACTAGGAGAATAATGAATTACGCAATCAAACTTGAAAACACAACCAAGCAACAAGGTTAATTTCTAGATTTTCTTCCCATGTGGGTATATGTCAACATAAAAACAAGAAGAGCACGTACCTCTAGTGATTTCAAGTGACCGTACTGACCTAAAATCGACAAATACTAAGATATTGCAAACAAGAAAGTTAGAAAAGATGAGTAAAATAACAAACAAAATGACCAAATCTAGGATCTGGTCCCATCGGGCATGCCAAATATTGTACAAGAAACTTCATTCTTGAGCGGGGTGAAGGCCGATACTGGGAGACACCAACAACTTCGAATGATGGAGGGCTTAGGACCTCGATGCACATGTGGATCTACGGGCACAAATAAGATAGGTGTACGATATAAAAAACTAGATCTACAAAACTAAAATAGATAAAATTAGATCACAATATGCGGGGTTTCTTGACGAGACAGTCCGATTTCAAGAGGATATTAACTCCTTGGAGGATGTCAACCCCCCGTGTCAAATAATATAATATAGATCATGAACATTAATTATCATGCGAAATAATGGAATATAAAATGACAAGTAACTAAAATGATGAGAGGACTTAGCTTGTACTCTGTGCTATGGAGATGAACTTGGCATCGAAATGGTCAGATAATGAACTATGGCAAAGATTTCTCCCTCAAACTTGAAGAACTTAATTAAACTCTTTCTTCTCTTCTCTGGGCCTAGGTCTCAGGTCTAGTTTCTCCAAGTATTCTTGAAAAATATATCGGTCCTTGAAATATGGGGGAAAACCCATATTTATATCTTGGATGTGAGGTTAGATTGGGGTTAACAAGTAACCGAGGTTGGGTAGAGTAACCCGAGTTAAGAGATATGATATGATCACGTGGAGACCACGGCTTGAATTATTAGATGGAGTGGGGAGCATGATTGACATGGTAGGTGAGATGATAGATTCCATTTGAAATTTAGAAAGGGGTGTCGGATGGGGATATTAATACCCATGGATTGAATAATTTGTGAGAGATGGGGGATAATATCAAAATATTAATTATCAAATGGGTCCACATAGAGCCCCTTTGATAATTAATTAAATAAGGTGAGCAAATAGATGGGATTTCATTTAAATTTAAGAAAACAAAAAGTGAGAGTGGAAACTACATGAACGTGAGATGACGGAGAGGCACTATACCAAAATTGGTGTCTACACTAATACTATAAAAAGATTCTTATCATTTTGCTACTAGATGGTTTATATGGAGATCTGAAATCATATAATATTTTATATAAAACCTTTCATTTGCATATTATTTAATAAGTGTATTAATGGATAAAAAATTAATTGGATTGATTTAACTTCCTGCCATCGACCATTTGAAGCTACATCGAGGCCGAGATGAGAAGGTTTTTAGATCCATAATGCATACAAAGGCGACGTGCCAAAGGTTGAAACATTGATTCTATCAATTATATGTTAGTCTTTGTGTTCATCTACCAATCATTGAGAAGGTGTAGTCAACAAGGTTACATTCATGTCAATGTCATGTCATAAATTGTTCACAGAAGCCAATAAATCATAGTCGTTCATCTGTGACCAGTTGTTGGAAGGTTTCAATTATCAAAACATGGTCGTCCATATATTCCCTCCAACTACTTGACCTTACAACTGGATAAATAGGCTATAAACTTATGCAACAAATAGTCATTGAGGTTAAGTTCCAAAGTTAGAACATATTGGATTTTCCCTTTTTTATTTTCCCCTTTAAGCACCACCGATACTCCCATAATTACTTGCACTACCGTGATCGTTAACCTGATAGTTGGACAAAAAAATCAATCTCTATTTTACATTTTATCAATACCTAAACATTCTAAGTGTGCTATGTATCTTCCTGCCCTTGATGTGTCCCATGAAACGTGTGTTTAACTTCCCCTTACATTTACATTATTTCTATCTACCCAATAAAGTCAATTTTGAAACACGGTTTTTCTCCTTCTTGAGATTTACAAACATGTCATGCTCTTTGTAGATGTTATTTTTTCACATTGGCTCCTTGATGACTCTTTCCTTTCACATGTGTTGTTCCACCCTCAAATGCCATTTTCTACACCCCTTTTCCTATTTCATTTCTCCACTTCATCCAATTTCACTTCCTCACTCTATCTCTTTCAACATTCACATCGTACACTTCATGTAAAATTGCTAGTTATATTTAGCTTACATGTTTTGGTTGATCAATTTAATGATCAACGTAAATCATTTTTAACATAATTTTGATTGTTTAAATTGATTTGGTATTTTATTAGGTTGGTGTTGGTATTTTGACTCTAAGTTACATATTGAAAGTCATTTTTATCCAAATCAAGAGAAGTGTGTGTCTAGTCCATCTTTGTATTTGATGTCAAATTTGCTTTAGGGTGTTGTTTTTATGTCAAGTATCAAAAATAAACCGACATGAGTTTTCAAAAGCCAATCAGTAAATCATCAAAAGTGTAAAAACATGTCTCATGGACATAATTTTGGTGTAATATGACATCCTAAAATAATATGTTTCATGGGGGGGGGGTGGTGGGGTGGGGGGAACGAATAAACACAATGTGGAAACTAATGAGCTTCAAAATATAATTTTTTGAGAGAGTATCATAATATGAGAGCATGGAGGAACAAAGGTTGGATGAAAATCAGCTTCCTCTCGCTAGCCACAGTGAGTGATGGTCGCATAGTGATTTTTGGCATATGTTTGTGTGTACTTGAACAATTGTATGTTTTCTTTCCACTATAATGTTGTAGAAATTTGAACATAGGTGAATACCTATTCAATTGTTTTTTTATTATTGGCAAATAGATTTTTGAAAGGGATTATACCCTTGTATAGAAAGGCTCAAAAGCCATATTTCTCAGTTGTACCAAAACAAAAAAGTGATCAAAATCCATATTTTATAATAAATCCCAAAAATGGAAAAACATTTTGCCAAGATAAGTACCAAAGCCACCATCAAACAACATCAGAACAATAAAAATACAACAATAAAATAGTAACTTAGCAGTTGGTTTCTATGTGAGCATCTTTCATCTTGTTCTGAACCGTAATCCATTCCTCAGAAGCCTTCAGAGGAATAAAAACTTCAAGATCTGCTATTGGGTGATATGTATTTTTTGAACAAGGAGATTGAGGGGAAATCTCCTTAGCTGCTAAAGATGCTTTTGGTTCAATGTTTCTGCACCTCTGATTTCCTCCCGGATGACTCCTTGATTACATGATCTGTGATCTCTCTCGAAGTGGTTTTGGTGACCGTTTCCATCATGTCTTCCTCTTATTCAATTGTAATGACCGAATGAATCATGTATTTTCCCATGATCTAAGAAAGTGGCAAGAGTTGATAAAATTACCGCAACATCATAATATTTAGGTTTGTTGGTTGTCTTGTAAAATATTTTGTGTGTTTTGATTATTGGTAAACTACTTGTAATAACATATTTGAGGTTGTTAGTTATCCCAATAAAACCATCCAAATCATGTACAAGCATCAAGGTAGCATGTTGCAATATAAAGTGATGTTTTCTTCCATGTTTGCACTAAAGGGGAATGTTAAGAAAATACATGCATTAATACACACATGGTTATGGGTGTGAGTAATTAGTGTGTGAGTTAATAATTTAATATGAATATTATGTGTCTAACTATTCACTATTAGATAATTTAGGGAGTGATTTGTTATATGAGTAACAACACACTAGTAATAGGATTGTTGAGATTTATGTGGTTATAACTCTCCTAATTTATAGGAGGTATATTGGATTCTAATCTATAATGTAAATAAGTCTCATATGAATTGTAATAGTGTGTTTTAATTTATTGTGAATCATTTATTATGTGGTTATTATGGTTTGCAATATGAACTAAAATAATATCTAGATCCATTACTATTACACTTGAAGCTTCCATATTTACTTTGTATGTTGGATCTAGTATGGTCTTCTACTTAAATATGTTAATCTATAGAGAGGGACAAGGTCATTATATACTGACCATATTAGCTCACATACATTCTCGGTGAACTCCGACGTGAACCTTACTCCACCATTTATTAAGGATGATTTAAGTTAATTTTCTTTCCAACTTCTTAATGGTAAATCAAATTTTCAATCACCTAATAATTATCATAGATTTTAACTTGTGGATTGTTTCACTATAGACTTGTGTGTTAGTTTGTTTTTGCAGACCGCCAACAAAAAAGAACAATCATTTGGGGGTGTTTACTGTAAGGCATTCTTCTAGCTACTCAAGTCGATAAATATGAGTTGTTTGGTTGAATAATAAATAATGTCGATGCTAGCAATTTTTCCATATTGTTGACAACTATAGCGAATAATATCAATATTTGAAATTCAATTACCATTCACATGTAATTCCTCTACAAATTCTTACGCAATGATAGCTAATATGAATTTAGACATTGACGGTACCTAAAGAAGTTATCTTAGCAATTCATACAATCCAAAGTCCGATTCGAGTTGATGACAAGTTATTATTGCTTTGTTTATTCTTATTTTTAAACTACTTTGGTGAGAGCTATGAAAAAAAATATTGTGGTTGGGTTTCGAACCTCGAACTTTTTGAATTTCCTCCTTTTATTTGGGATTTTTCTAAGCACAAATTGCACTCACATGATTAATGTGAGTGAGATCAAGACTATAAATTGGAATAAACAAGTATATATATCTAGGTAGGAACAATCTTGACCATGGAATAGGTGTGGGACATGCAAGTATTTAATTCACACCTTTTTATTTACAAATTTCCATTTGTGTCTTTGTCTTATCTAACCAATTGAGCTTGTAACATTTTTTATTTATATATGAATTTTCTTCTTTCCTTCACAAATTCCACATTTAACATTGATAGGAAATCACTGTCAAACTGACCTAGAGAAAATTTGGCAAGAAATCAACTACCCAAACCTAGAGTAATTACATCAAGTCTTAAAAACAAGTAAAATCTTTCGTACTTCAACAATACATGATACACTTTGATGGCTTTATTTGTAAAATTCACTTTTGTAAATCACGAACCATTTGTACTCAAGAACATAATAAATTCTAAGGATTCTTAGGTCTAAAACTTTCGATCTACACATAAAATCTACTTATCACTCATATGAAAAACATTGGAGGGGCTCACTTATCAATGATTCTCAACGCATCATGTGTTTTCCTACAAGTACTCACTCTCAAATTTAAAAAATTGGGCTCTGAAATATTACAACAAGCAAGCATTGTGGTTGGGTTTTGAACCTGGAACCTATTGGATTTTCCTTTTTTTATTTTTGCCCCTTTTAACGAAAATTTCTCTCTCATGAATAATGCAAGTAGATTGAGGCTATATATTGGCACACATATAGCATATATTATTTGGGTAAGAACAATTTGAGTTATGGAATAGGTGTGGGACATGTAGGTATATAATTCCCACCTTTTAATTTTAATTTCTCATTCGTGTATTTGTCTTATCTAACAAATTGAATTTCATCCAATCAAAAACCTTGATGTAATAAAAATAGTGCAAATGATGGTCAATATGAATGTAGTCATTGATGGCAAATAAGTGATATCATCATTTCATACAAACCAAAGACCATTTCAAGATGCCAATAAGTTATTCTTGTTTTGTTTATTCCATACTTTTTAAAAATTGTTGGGTGAGAGCTATAAGGAAAACTATTGTGGTTGGGTTTCAAACCTTGAACATATTGAATTTCCCCCTTTGTTATTTTAACTTCAAAATTGCAATTGCATGGATAATGTGAGTGAGATTAAAACTATAAATTGGAACAAACATAGCGAGATATTATTTGGGTAGGAACAGTCTAGACCGTGGAATAGGTGTGGGACATGTAGATATTTAATTCCCACCTTTTTATTTCCATATTTCCATGTGTCTTTATCTTATCTTTAAAAATTAACTTTGTTCAAATCGTAACATTTTTATTTATATATGGCTTTCGCTTCTTTCCTTCATAAATTCCAAGGTTAAAATCGATGGGGAATTAGTCGCTTCAAAATATCATCATGATAAATAACCCATATTAAAATATTCAAACCCATCAACAAAATATGCCTCCTTTCACCCCTATGCTTTGCCTAACATTATGTTCACATCATACATTGTTCGTTCACCGAAGTCAACTTGATCACTCGAATTTGATCAGTATTGGATTTTCATTCGGTTTCGAGATCAAAAGTTATTAGTCGTTGTATTTAGAACCCTATGATCTCAACAATGTATTGCATCATATATCTTGTATTAATTATTAAAATACGAAGGTTCTTTTATCTTGCAGCTACTCCCACCATTGACATGATCACCCAATTTTTACATCTTCCCTCAACTCACACACTTTTTCTATTTTCGTGCAATGGTTGAACATTGTACTCGTTGACTCTCCAAAAACTATATCATGTATGTCATGCATGTCCCCATGCATCGACATACAGTTTAACATCTCTTCCAACTTTCCTCTATAGATATCCATGCATTGAACACATTCAAAAAATTCAAATTTGTTGGCTCATCAAAAAAAAATATTTAAACCAATCATCCATTTTATAATCATATAAATGAAACTTTCTCTTTTATAACAATTGTTCACCTAGAGCATCGAAGGAGGGTTGAGGAGCACATAAAACAATAGATTTCTATCTTTTTCCATTGCCACAATCATTCATTAAGCTGATAGACATTTCCAACTAAAAGTCTTGTTGATTTTTCCTTACACGCATTATGGAAATGGAACATCGAGATTTTGTGAAAGTGGTCATTGATGGATGGTGGCATTAGGACTATTGATGAGGGAAACCTTGATTGCTACCTTAATTACTAAAGAGAAACCATGGTCACGAATGTGCATGAAATTGACAACAAAAGGAACCCTAAATGACCATTTGGCTCACCTCTCCATGCAGTACACCTATACGTGCTACTCAATAATTAATTATCATTTTCCTCTTTTGACATTGGAAATACTTATCAACCATGGCTTACTTTAATTTGTGATATCTCCATAATACATTACCTCATAAATTTGTGAATCGTTCCCCCTTTTCCCTTGGAGCGATTGAAAATTTTGGTCTGTCATTCACATGTGCCTAGTCGTGATAATGAAGAGTGTTGCATTAATCTGTCTTCACCCCATCATTTTCCACACCCATGCACTTCTCCTCCCTCAAAACCCTTCTTCATCCACCATCTTCCCCAAAATTTCCCTCATGTATAAATTATTTGTCACATCTAGTTCTACGTTTCTATTGCACCATTTATGTGTAATTGCTAGTTTTATAATATTTATGTTTTGTATTGTGCCCACTTTCACATGTATTGCCGACATAGTAGGTGGTATCCTTCGCTTTTATCGAGGCCATGAATGGGCCATTTCACTTATGTAAAATGGAAATCAACGACGGAATCAAGGAAGAAGTGTTAATAAAATGCAACAAGACAAGGTTGAGGTTCTGATTACTTGCTCGAGTAACATGGCTTTGAACGACTTACGAAGAAAATTCATTTATCAACAATTGAATTCTTTTTGAAACTGAAATCTGGGATTTCGGAGTCGATCTTGAAAGTTTTCAGTTGGAGGAGGAGAGGAGAAGAAATTAATGGCGGATAAACGCGAGCCTTGGGTGGTGGATCAGACGTTGGGCGGCCTAATCAAATTGTACAGCGATGGATCAATTGTTCGGGAAGACCAACAATTTCCACCTCCACCCACAGATGATTACAACTTTGTGGCGCACAGAGACATCGTTTTTAACCACGAACTAGATTTGTGGGCGCGACTCTACCTTCCGCCGGAAACCAAAACCAGGGTGCCCGTACTGCTCTATTATCACGGCGGCGGATTTTGTTACCAGGTTACCCCTGCAACCGCCATTATTCACTGCATGTGCCAGAAGTGGGCAGCAACACTTGGCGTTATCATTGTATCTGCGGATTACAGGTTGGCTCCAGAGCACCGCCTTCCCGCCGCCTACCACGATGCCATCGCTGCACTGCAGTGGATTGACTCCATGAAAAGGGCGAGAGGAGAAGCAGCAGAAGTAGAGGTGGATCCGTGGTTCCATTCCCACGCCGACTTTTCCAAGGTGTTTGTGGCGGGCGATAGCGCAGGAGGGAACATTGCGCATCATGTGGGCATGTGGGCGGCTGGTGGTGGCAATCTTGAAATCCAAATCAAGGGAATTATTTTGGGGTACCCATTTTTCGGAGGAGAAGAGCGGACGCCGTCAGAAAAGCAGAACTCGTCTGTGTTTACTCTGGAGGTGTCGGACGCCATGTGGAGACTTGCCCTGCCGCTGGGAAGTAACAGAGACCATCCATTTTGCAATCCGGTAGGCGAACCAGATCGCACTCGGAGTATTGTTCTTCCGCCCATGCTTTTTGTTATTGGAGGGCGCGATATATTGAAAGATAAAGAATTGGAGTATTGTGAGTTTCTGATCAAGGCGTGCGGGAAGGAGGTGGAAGTGCATATGTTCGAGGAGGAAGATCATGGATTCACCGTAATGAAGGTGGAGGAAGAAGACTCGATTCAAGCCCTCGCCTGCATTTCTGACTTCATCAAACGAAATTCATCACCAGTTTCCCAATGATTTTCTGGTTTTTAACAATACCTTCTGTTTTTCTTCTTCGGTGTGCTTCGTGGTCTTCTCAAATGAAATCAAACTTAATGAATTTTATATTGTGGAGACCCGTGACTCAAATAATAAATTTATAAAGTCAGTTAAATAATTATAATTTCGATGATCTCCTTGAGTTTCATTGTGTAAAGAGTCTTGGAAAACATTCAACTCTTCACTGGAAGTTGTGGTAGTTAACGTGTTTTCTATTTCAATGGTTGAGTTGTCAATTAAGTCTTGGTCTTAATTACGCGAAGATGTTCCATCTATGGGAAAGGTCCTTCAGTCGTTTCGGTGACTATGTTTAATTTGATGGTCTTTTGGATGTTTTTTCAAAGCGAACTGAAATTTTAGTCGGGCGGATTAATTTAAATAAAAATAATGATGGCGGTGGTATGTACTGTCGATAAAACTTGTTTTTTTTTGTCTTCCGTTGATTTTGTATGTAGCTTCGGCTTCAGATGAGAGATTACCATCTTATGTTCAGAACTAAACAACATAAGATCATAAGGCCTTCTGACTTTGAGATATTTCTATTTTTCGTCACAAGAGGAGTTTCATAGCGTGAAGTAACTTGAAGCGGATTTGAGAATTGGGTGTGTGTAGTTTTGGAGAATTTCTGAAAGAAAATGGTACTGAACTCCGTGGAAGTTTGCATGGATTCGGCCGATTGGACACAGGTAAAATCTTGGCTTTATTTTGTAGTTAGACCCACTAGGCTAAAAGCTCAAACAATGCATGTGTTGTAAGTTGTTTGTGTGTCTCTGTGTGTGTGTGTGTGTGTGTGAAATCCTCCATCAAGATTTCTCATTAAAGCAGAAGTGCAAGTCAATTGTGAGACAAAATTACTTTCTTGTGGATCATCGGATATGCCCATCTGAACGAAGATCATATTTCATAAGTCATTTGATAGATGTTAACAATTTAATTTTGTTGCCTTCTCTTAGAGCCTTAAGTGGTACTGGTTTTGTTCTGAAAGGACTAAAGCCTTAAGGGCTACCGGTTCTCCAAAACTATAAGTGGGTGTCTCGGTTTTGGCTGGCATTACAGCAATACAATGATTGTTTTCCTCATCTAAAGCTGCAAATCCAAACTCATCATGTCATCATCTGATAGATGTTAACATGTTTTTGTCACTTTTGTTGGACTTGGTCCTCTTTAAGGGATCGGGTACTCTAGGAGGCACCGCTTTGAACTAGCTCTCCAAAACTACATGTGGATCTCTTGTTTTTGGCTTGACATTGCAGAAATACAATGGATGTTTTCATCACTTTTCTTTTACGGTGGGAAAGGATATACCACCTCAAAGCTATGAATCTGATGTAGAATTTTTCATAGTTGAAATGTAAACTTCAGTTTATAGCAAGAAATATGCTCCATAAATCTTGTCATTTGATAGTTATGACAATACTTTTCTTCCCTTTCTTGTAGTTGGGTTTGGGTCCTTAAGGAGCTGGTACTACTTTGAACAATCTCTTCAAAGTTATATTTTGGTTATAATTAGGTGAGATTACAACAATAGAAAGGGTGTTTTCCTTCCCTTGCTTCATAGTTGATCATTAAAGGATCATACACAATCTAATATTTGTCTCTAACTTCTTGTTCCCAATGGTAGTACACTTTCTTTCTCTGAATCGTAGTTGATCCTCCAGGGATTGAGCCCTTGGATGAGTTTATGAAACATGTATGCTTTGTTTTGAAATTAGGAGGTATTTACACGGTTAGGGTTTTCCGTCCTGGGAGAATAAACCATGTCAATAAGATAATTTGAGAGGTCAGGGATTATATTTCTACGACAACACATACGAAAGTTAAATTTTTCTTGTTGAGTTTTTAATTTTTCTTTCTAATTTGTTTTTTAATTTATGCTTGAGATCATAGATATGACAGCGAGGTGAAGGAAGATTGCAGGGATTAAATTCGATGAGATGGTTTCCTCCGTGCCTGCAACATGCACAACTCTCTGTGACATCAAATTATCCCAGACGAGTCATATTGATCAACACCCATTTCACAAGGTAAGTATCACAACACCCATTTCACAAGGTGAGTATCCACTATAACATTTTTAGTGGTAAATCACTTTATTTCCAGAGAGAAAACAAAATAATATCATATCTATTTTAATAGCCACAAGCTCAAAACCCATAGTAGCTTATCAACCATGTTCTGTATTAGTAGGAAGAATGCTATCAGTATTTCTAATATTGGAAATGTGGGAAAAGAAGAATCCATTAAAAAATCATCAGGAAACATGGTAGGAAAACACAAAATAAATATTTTATGCAAAGAGGGAAGGCTAAAGGAGGTGTTTGATGTTTTCAATGTTTTTTTCAACAAAACAATTCCATGAGCTCCTTCATATATGGTTTCCTCTTACAGGGATGTGCCAATATGAGATATTTTGAAGAGGGCAGTCAAATCCATGGCCATATAGTTAAAATTGGCATCAATATCAACTTGTTCCTTGTGAATAGTCTAGTTAGTATGTATGTTAGGTGCAAAAGTTTAGTGTCTGCACGTAAAGTGTTTGACAAATATCCTAAGAGAGACTTAGTTACATGGAATGTAATGACTTGCATGTATGCCAAATGTGGGAAAATGGATGATGTATGCAATTTTTAACAATATATGCCAATGTGATGTTTTCTTGAAAGAGGCACAAAGTCATATGAGTTCATTTATTCAAGTGTCCTTTGAGGATGTACCTCTGAAAAGTGTCCTTGGAACAAGGCATACTGAGTTCATGCTCACACTTTGTAAAAATTAAATTCGATTCATATGTGTATCTCAAAAATACTCTTGTAACCATGTATGCAAAGTGTGGTTGCATAGAATATTCACTTGGTATTTTTAATGAATAGTGGTACATCCTCCTTTTATTTCCTTTCTGTGATGTAGTAGTTTTGATCAATTATACATAAACTAGAAATAGGTGTGTAATATGAATTAATCTTATATTGTTAAGTACTCCCATTAAATAGATAATATTAGTCAAAGGGACATAAGCCTTTATTACGTTCCAACAATTGTTATGATATTCTTACTACATGATTAGGAATACAGTCATGGGGTGCAACTCTTCCAATGGCTATTAAAAATTTCCTTATTGATAAAGGGTATGTGCTCATCCTGGCCTTTACATAACTTATTAGGGATTTACATCTTAGATTGGGTTGAATTCTACAAGGTATGTAGTATCTAAGAAAAACATTCCCTTGATATAGAATTTCTATTGGTTGATGCAGGGACAAATTCAGTGAAGCTAGAGCTGGGGTGATTATTGTTTGCCCAAAGTTTTGGTACAATTAAGAGGCATTGTAGAGACTAGGAATGCTCGCCATTGTTGTTGAATATGCAAATTGTATAGTACAATTCACTCTTAAATTTTGTATACCCAAGTTTAACAATTTATTACATAGTTACAGTAATAATCATTTAAATTAACTTCTTTATTCCAGTGAGAAGGGCATCCACGAATACACTCAACTTTTATTTATATATTTAATCTAATACACAATAAATCTATTACCATTTCTCACCTCTATCATACTTTCTAGATGTCTACTCATGAAACATGAAGTTGATTCTTACCTTATAGTGGGAAAGATTAATAATATACCTTTAGGTGATTTCACATGGTCATCGTATCTTATACATAATTGTCATTTATGGTCAATTGACATGTCTGATGTTGTGTGATGGCCTATTTGTCTTATTACCTATGTATGAATGTATTCTTGTAAAATGTTAGTATTTGTGTGGTCTTTCCAAACATAAATTACATTAGTTGGGGATTGATAGACAAGAAAAAGGAGTTTATGAGGTTATGACATGTATTTGCATTTTAGACCTTGTGAAATATTAAAAAGGATTAATTTCTCAAAAATGACAATTGCTTAATAGGTTAAGCAACCACGTGACAATTAACTGTTCAATAATTTTAGTGAATGATTTTTCAAAATTTTGAGTTGACGAGGCTTAGGGTATACAATCCACATTTGGAACACCTGGATTAGGGGACTAATACAATTAATTCCAGGAGTAATACTCTCTAGCCCAGTAAATAGAGGAATCCCAATAGTCAAAATCAAAAAACTTATACCGTTAAGCGTTCATTGCATTATACACATGCTATATGTTAGTTCTATTTCAATGGTCTTCGATGTCGTGGTATTAAGAGGTTAAATTTGACACCGTTTAGATGTTTTTTATGATTTTAACTATTAAAAATTGTCAAATTAAATTTTATCCCGTCTTAAGGGATGGGTGATTTTTTTTGAAACTATCATTTTGACGCATACTTTCTAAAATTGACCATTTTAAATTAGTATTTTATTGTTACATATATAAATGTGACTCCAGGTCTCCCACGCCTCGATTAGCCGTCCACGTCCCAACTCCTAACTCCAGTCTCTAACTCATGACAGTGAAATAAAAATCCAATTTACAACACCGATGCCACATTGTCGAGCTTCCAACTAATGAATTCAAATTGATAATTAGTAATTTGGTATTAATGAATCATGATCATTGAATACTTTTTAATAGGGTAGGTATTATTGTTAAAATCTAAATAATAAACATAAACTAAATAATATGTTACTTTACTACCTTAGTAATTTGTAAATGCTATTATTTATTTAAAATTTATGTCACGGTCCATGTGTGTTAGCTTAATTTTTAAGCTTGGAGTCTTGGTTGGTAATGGTGAGCCATGTAAATTTTAAAAGATTTAGCATGTTATCCTCGATTTCAGTGGCCAAGATTTATGTTGGGGAGTTGGGAGATTGTAGTTGAATTGTGTTAACAAAAAAAGGAGCTTTGAAAACCAGAAGGTTCCACTTTGTTTGAGAGTGATGAGAAAAAATCGTGAGTCGTAGCCAAGGTGAAACTAAACAGTCTATTTGTGCAATTCAGCGGTTTTTTGAAAATTCGGAGGAGTGATTCAAGCAATACAATTCAGAGGTTAATTTTTAGTGGTCTTAAGTGTTCTTCCAAATTTCCAGTCTCGAAGACTACAACCAATGCACTCATTTTGCCCCTGGCTTTTCTAATAGAGGTGCGAATAAATTTTTCAGCCTTAAAAATACAGTTTTATGGATATTTGTTACTTAAGAAAAATATTGTACTCTCTCTAAAAATAATATTCTCATTTTAGGTGATAGAATTTATTGTTTTTATATATGTGGTTTGACCCTTGTTGAGTTTTAAACCTTGATTTGTTCAGTAATGGGTTTGGTTTTCTTATTTTAAAAATAAGTGTTTTATATTTTTTTTTGACGAGATATTAGTTTATAAAATTAATAAATATGTTAATGCACTATTTTTAGCAAGAACTTGAAAAGGTCATAACTTGTGCTCCAGTGTCCGTTTGAGTCCATTTTTTTAAATAACTGGTTTCAACGAGACAAACACATCAATCAACTAGCCTTGCCAAGTGGAGCACGTTTTGGCACATTTTCGGGCCCAAAATCCACCATTTGAAGGCCGAAAATTAGGATCTAAGTTGTAATTCGGTTTTTTCCTATTTTAGGGCATTAGTAAATTTTAGTCTCTTGAATGCATAGTAGGTTAGAAAGTTGGCAATTCCTCTAATTTAGGCATGTAGAAGATGTGTGGCAATTTTTGTTCCTATACGAATAAGCATGTGAACTTACTAAAAATAAGAGTTCTACAATGTAGACTGCTAAAAATAGTAAATTCTGCCACCTAGTGTAGATGTAGTAAAAGTTAGTTAGAGTGTGCTTGGATACTCTAGTTGGGAGTTGTTTTCCTATTTATGAAGCATTGTAATTCATGATTCGATAATGAAGAATAAGATTTATTTTCTTTGAGTTCAAGATATTTGCAGTGTATTGAGTTTGTGTTAAAGTTGCTACATTACATGTGATATTTTACACAAAATGTATCCAAAAAAAAGTAAAAGATTTATGCTCATAAAAAATTCCCAAACGGATATATACATCTTGTTTGGTTTATACCTTGCATTTTAAAAGTTTGGCCTAATTTGTTCAACGAGAAATTGACATGTTGTTAACATTATTCCAATTATTATTTTTTTCGATTATCAAATTTTATATCTAATTATTCTATATTATTTGGGTTGTATATGTACATTATGAATAAAAATATCTCAAATAAAAAAGATTCAATCTTGATCAAAAGTTTTTGGATGGTCAAACGCATCACAAGCTTCATCACGAGAGGATCATAATTTTGATTTAAATGAAGACTTAGATATTTTAGGGTGTGATGATGAATATGGTGAGGAATTTGAAGGAGGAGAAGCTTCAATACAAAATAAAAAGGATAGAGAAAAAAGGGTTTAGATATGAGTGGAAAGTGAAATTTATGTGGAGTACGTATTATCTGAATGCATGAAGGAAAACGGTCATGAAATGCATATCTTTGTGAAGATCACAAGTCTGTTGGACCATGGGGAACTGGAACAAGTTGTACTATTTTTGCAACATGATGCAATAGTTACTCATGTTGATTCAAATAGCAAAAAAAATACACAAGCAAAATGGATATGTGTAAATGAAGGGAAATCAAAATCAATTCCAAAACACATTGAAACTATTGATGATGTAAATAAGGAAATAATCATCACAACTATGACATTAGTTTATTGAGCTATGCAATAAGACTTCCCCCTCTCAAAATATGAATCCCTTTGCTCCTTGAAATGTACTTGGAAATGCCAAACATGCCAAAAACAAAGACTCAGTAAATCATATACAAATAATATGGCTGCAAATGATTTCCTTTTTCCATATCTAAGTATCTTGAAGAGAGGAAAAGTGCAAAAATGCTAGATAGTTCATTGTTTTCATTGATGTTGGATGAAATTATTGATCGAAGCCTAGAGAAACACCACTGTAGTTTATTCCATTTTCTAGAATCAAAAGGGTTGGGGCCACCTATTTCACAACTCTTAAATCTCATAAATGTGTGTGATGGAAGAGGGAAAACATTGTGTGATGTAATTTTTGTTTTGAAAAAGAAAGGGGTCCTTGAAATAAAGATAGATTTTTGTTTCTACAGATGGTGCTTCATCAATGGTGGGGAGTGAAAATGGATTTGTTTCTTATAATGAAGGATGTACACAATCTTATAGGTATTCATTGCATTTCTCATCATGAGGCTTTAGTTACATCAAATGTTCTAAAAAGATACCTAATTTTTTGTTTGTTGAGAAGTTGGCAAATAAGGTATATTCTTGGGTGCAAAATTCTACTAAATGGAACAATGAACTCATTTCTCTTTAGGAACTCATGCAACTTGAAACACTTCAAGCTCTTCAAATTCATGGAGTTAGATGGCTCTCAAGAGGACAAGTTATTAAAAGACTTATTGTGTTAATCCCTCCATTGTTGATATAGTGGAAAAGTGAGAAGAGAGACTCGTGGTATGATAAGGCTAGAATCTTCTCAATAAAATTTTTATTACATATGTTTGTAGATGTATTATGTGAACTAATCATGTTGAATAAAAAATTTCAAGAAGAGAATGTGGATGTTACATCTTTAGGGCCAATCATAGATTCTACCATACAAACTTTAAGCAGGTGGTTTCTAAGGACTAACAGCTTTACAAATGGCACAAGCTACTGTCTAAATTTATAGAGACCTCTAAATATGGTTATTTAGATATTTTTGGTAAATATGGACACATTCATATGCATGAACTGCAATTTTGGTAGTTCCAAATGTTTATTATGATTATGTTGATGCGCCAAAATGAAGACAATGAAGCCAAACTTTGATAGGTCACTAGATATTTGTAAGAAACTTGAAAAGACTATGTTCAAAAACTTGTAGATTGTTTATATGAAATATTCCCAGATATTTCATTTTTCAATTCTATAGAGTTGTTTAGCCCTTTTCATTATTCATAGGACGCACCTACTAGAAGACAATTTAAAGTGGTGGCTTCTTAATATTTTTGAGAACTTGGAACATACTTTATGTGAGGGAGAAGAAAATCCTTTGTTTTATTTTGAAGGTTATCCAAAAGAGTTGTATAAATTTCTTGATACTCTTTGCTTTAATTGTGAAGGATTCCACATGAAGGAGACTGGAGGGTTTTGTTCCACGATTTAGATACAATTTTTTCAAATATGAAAAAACTATGGCAAGTAATTCTTACCATTCCATCAAGTACAGTGGCATGTGAGAGAGGATTTTCAAGGAAAAATATAATAAAATATATACGAAGAACAAAAATTTCATTGGATACATTGGATGCCTTGATCTTTAGTTTCATTGATAGGACTTCATATATCAATGGTGGACTAGAATAGGGTTTATGAAATTTGGAAAGATGTCAAAGAAAGAAGGGTTTAAAATATCTTAGAATGTTTTATATTGACATATTTGTAATGATGTTGTGTTTGATATAAGCCAATGCACACTAGATCTTATGTTTACACTACTTGTATATTGTTTAAAGGTACTTTATCAAGTCAAAAGTGGTGAATCTATGACATACATTTGATCTTTTTGAAGATATTTTAGTGTGTATTGAGAATGTTATAATGCTTTGTTTAAAATGTTTTTTCAATTAAAAAATGATGGCATACATTTGATTAATTTGAATTTAGATTAATTTGTATTGGGGATGATATGAGAGTTGAGGCTCATCTAAATGTATTCAAATATGTTGCATTAATTGACTTCAATATTGAAAAATAATCTATTATCTCTTATCGAGTATTGTTTAGTTTTAAAAATTCAATTCTTAATTGATGTATATTATTTTTGTTATGACAATTATATTGAATTTTTAACTTTTAATGTTAAATCAGTTTGTGCATTCTATTGAAATTGTTTCATTGATGATTATGAGTTTTAATATAAATGCATCCACAATATTATGACGAGTTAATGTTTCTTATATATATTAACATATACTTAAAATAGAATAATATTTCATTTTTGTCAACAATATCTCCATTTTATATAGTGTTATTATATGAAAATCGTGAAAGGTAAAATTGAAAAATACACGTCATGTACAAGGTGGTGTTACTTTAAAAACCGTCAAGAAAAAATTGACGGGTAGGGGTGACCATCAAATTTAACCCCTGGCAAAAGTATTCACAATATTTTGATTGATGGCATTCGATGCGGTGGTATTCACAATATTCTGATTCTATATACCACGTAGGTTTTGGTTGTCATTTTGTGAAGGGTCTCGTGATTGGATATATTATCATATTAACACTTGCTAATTGATGAAATACACTAGAGAGACTTTCTCTAAGAGGTGTAAATTGTTGTTTGACTTTACATGGAGTAGTTTCTTCACTAGGGAGTATGATTGGTTATTTGGTTGATTTCTCACTTTGATTTTGGGAAGCCATATGAGAGATTTTTTTGACATCTCATTAAGTTTTTCTAATAACTCTTCATTTAATGTTTTGTGTGAGCCTACCATTGTACTAAAGGTAAAGACCTAAAGTGAAGAGGTGGTTCGTGAATTGGTTTGAGAATGTGGTGGGATGTGCTTAGAGTTTGGATAAAGTGAATATCCAATTACCTAAGACTTTAGATTGAAATTTGATGCACTTAAAATTTGACAAAGTGAATGTCAAAATTTAAGGCGTAGATGTTAAGATTGGTTTTTCTTAAATTTGATAAAGTGAATATCAAAATATAAGACTTAGATAGGAATGATTGTGCTTAAAATGTGAGCAAGTGAATGTAAAAATTTAAGATGTGGAAGTTGAAATTGATTTGACTTAAACTTGATAAATTTAATATCAAAGTATAAGGCTTAAATAGGAGTGAGTGCGCTTAAACTTTGACAAAGTGAATGTCAAAATATAAGACTTGGAAAAGGAAGAGATGGATTAAATTTTGACAAAGTGAATGTCAAAATAATAATACTTAGAGATAGGAAAATATTGCTCTAATTTTAACCAAAGTGAATGTCAAAATATGATACTTAGAGATTGGAAAAGATTGTTTAAATTTTGACAAAGCGGATGTCAAAATACAAGACTTAGGGATTGGAAAAGATTGCTTAAATTTTGACAAAGCGGATGTCAAAATACAAGACTTAGAAATGTGAGAGATTGCTTAAATTTTGACAAAGTGAATGTCAAAATAGAAGACATAGAAATTAGAATGGATTGCTTAAATTTTGACAAAGTGAATATCAAAATAAAAGACCTAGAAATTGACAATGGATTGTTAAAATTTCAACAAAGTGAATGTCAAAATATTAGACATGGATATTAGAATTGATTACTTAAACTTTGATAAAGTGAATTTCAAAATATAAGACTTAAATATTAGAATGGATTGCTTAAATTTTGACAAAGTGAATGTCAAAATATAAGACTTAGAGATTAGAATGGATTACTTAAATTTCAAGAAATATAATACTACGACACCAAAAATACAAACTTATCCACTTATTTTCCCTAGAAAACAAAGACAATGAAATGACAAAAAATATTTTAAAACTCATACTTATACCATATTCTAAATAAATAGGTATATGCTCCTTATTTTTCACTTACTAATGATTTTTTTCTTTGCCTATTGTTGGCATATCAATCATTTTGAGTGCATGTTTTTAAGGGTGCACTAAGAAAGAGATGGGGATTATTTGTAATGTACCTCATGAGATATCATCATTCACATTTCCTTTTCCTTCCTAACACCACCATACTACTATGTAACAACACTTAATTGATCTTGAAAGGTTTCAATTTGGATGAGAGAAGAAGAAAATGGCAGATAAATGTGAGCCTTTGGTGGTGGAGGATTTTTAGGGTGGCTTTATCAAATTCTACGGCAATGGATCGGTTGTTTGGGTAGAGAAACAATTTACACCACAAATTATTACAATTTTTTTCCCTACAAAGACATCATGTTTGAAAAAAACTTGAGTTATGGGTGCAGTCTACCTTCCGCCACAAACCAAAATCATATGTTTGAGGAGGAAATAAAATAAAATTCTTCAATGGATTTTTTATTAGGGGATAAACATGGATATATTTACTGAGGATCAATGGAAATCAATATATCAAGGCACTTTTTCATTTTTATAACAAGAATGTGATATCCAAGATCAATCTTGGGTATCCATGAATAGTTTTTAGTATCCACAAATAACCTTAGGGTATTCCATAAACAAGAATTCCCCGCTAGATAGGATGAACCCTTCAATTGTTTATGGGGTGTCCTCACCTCTACTAGCTACACTAGATGAATAAATTTATAAAATATATATATAGCACCTATTTTAAACTCATGGATTATGGCTACTAAAGGTAAGTGAAGATTGAGATGCTAGGTTTTTTTCCTCATCATTATATTATTTTCATGTTGAATTCATATTTATTCCATTCATTAAAAATTAAATTTATGTACCTTTTCTATTAAACTCTCATAAACTCAAATATCACATTTTAACCAAAAATGGGGACTTTAAAATTATCATGGTAAGACAAAAGGGAACGAAACACCATAATCATCAAGTAGGGAGAGGACCCTATAACCGAGTAGGGACCAAAACATGTACATTTCTTTTCACCATAGGTTGTTGACAAAAGCACCAATAGTTGTTCACTTTTTGGTTAATTACACTTTTTAAGAGTCAATGAGAATGTGACACATGGGCGCTCGGTCATTGGTCCCTCTTTCAAATGCTTTATATTGATTTTCTTCATATTAAATCAATTCAAAAACTACTTTTCCCTCCAAATAAACACACGAAACGAAAATGTTGATATGGCACGATCATATGCTACACGATGATATAATTTTTTTAATATCGACGCGTACTACATATATTTGCATGCACCTAAAGTTAGGTGCGGTTATAGGATCCTCTCCCTAAAATAAGAATTTTCTCGATCCTTTAAAATTATATATACCTCTAGGCACAAAATTAATCCTTAGATTTAAAGAGAGATAAACAATACTTGGGATATTGAGTGAAACAAGAAAGTGAAAGAAATAATAATACATGTGTGTATGTAAAAAAATCACTATAGCCACTTCCTAAAATAAGGCTCGTGTTTTTTAATTTGAAAAAAATAAATAAGGTATGAACATAGAATTTTATGGGATGAAAATAAATGTCAACTAATCCTTGAATTACTAGGGTGCCTAACTCCGGCTATAATTTCCACGATGATGTGAAAAATCATCTAAAGGAATTCATGTTAACACTCTTACATCAATTTCCATAAGTAAAAACATCTATCTATATATCAATGAAGAGATATTGATTAACTAAAAATGTGAAATAATGGTATTTAATCTAACTATGGACAACAAGTAAATAACAGCTAAATGAATAAAGGAAAATGACCCAAACAACTAAGTAAATGAAAATGTGAAAACCTAATTAATAAGTAGGGTTAGCACGAGCTTAGCTAATTCAACGATCTTTTTGGGTTATGTCATGAGAGATGGATGGAGAAACAAGAGGAGGAAAGATCTATGACAAAGTCTAGAAAGTGCAGATCTTGGAAATCGAGTGGACCGGGGTGCTGTGAGTGCCCTAGTCTTAGATATGGACACCTTCATCCGCAAAATATATATGTAACCTTCCTCTGAGGTGTCACTTGATGGTTTCCTACCTTCGTTTCCTTTCGCACTAGATTTTTGGTTGGTACCGCAGAAGTATGTTGTTGGAAATCTAAAATGAAGATAAAACACCAGTAAAACCCCAAGACGAGAATCAAACCCCTAAAAAAAATAAATATGCATATGAAGGGGTCAGACTGTCCTCAACTTCCACAATGGTGGAATTAGTAATTGAGAATTGCACTATATCTCAAACCCGAGGTAGTTCTATGTGCTTGTGTGTGCAATCATGCCCTAGGTGCTATTATGAAAGTAGAGAGAAATAACTATGTGTAGAAATGTAATAGAATGGTGGATGGAATAGAATAAACTTCCCTCCTATGCAAGTGTGATGCAGATGAACTAACCTTGTGCCTTGTGATGGAGCTAAATGGATGTAAATGGAACCTTTGATGGATGCAACCTTAGGTGATGATAATAGTGCTTAGTGCTTGGTCCCTCATTATGGTCTCATAACTTTATATTTATATGGTTATCTTGTTCTAATTTTGTAATTAACCCTGAAAATGCCGACCACGGGAAATATGAAATGTTTAAATGGATAGAAAGTGCCCAAAAGTGACGGGAAGTGAGAAAAGGATCAAGGTTCCCGATGGGACCAGGGTGCCCCATTACAAGCTTGGGCTACCCATTCAAGGATGAAATGATTCAAAATGACAAAAACAATTTGGGTAAGTATGTCTTTGAAGGACGATGGCGACAAAAGCAAAGTAAAATGGCCAAAAGACAAGGGTTAATTATTACTTTCTTCACTCAAAAACTATATGAATAATAGTATAAGACCGGGACTAAATAATGTCTAAAGTGCATGATTTTGTGTCTACAAATATAACTATAGAAAAATTCTTGAGCCATTGAAATTAGTCATATATGTTGTAAAAAAGTGCATATTACTCCATTTGAAACAAACCCTTTGTTATCAAACTAGATTATAACCATAGGAAAACATAAATATGGTGAAGATATTGACCTAGATCATTTCATGTCTTTGGGATATAGACCATGATATACTTGAATTGGAATAAAGTGAAAAAATCCATAGATCACAAAACCTTGTATTGTATATTGTTTGATAAACCATGTGAAGAAGAACCAATGCCTTTGATTTGAAGCGAGGCATAGACAGTGGTTGTGCAACTAATATATGGAAAACCCTAAATTTTATTATTTTTGAAGAAACATAACTCTAAAAAAACCCTTACCCTATTGACATGCAACCCTAATTTTTTACAAGGTGTATCATTGCTCAAAGAATGTTTCTAGAATCTCGTAAGGAAGAAAATAGTAATATTGAAAAGATGTGGTTGTTAAAAGATGTTATACTAATACAAAGGAGCTAGGAGTTGTAGTGAATAGTCATGAATCACTAATAAATATGGTTAGGATGGAATAAAATAATGGAAATGAACATATTTTATGGGGATAAAAAATCAATTGAAGAAGTTAATTTTTTAAGAACCCTTACTTTATTCCACCTACAACCACTCTAAGAGATATTATGTATAGAAAATAATGAGCTAGTCAAATATAGAGTACATATTTTTAAACCCAAATATAAAGAGGGTGAGGAATAATATAGGGAAGAGGATGATGAAGTCTAATAATAAAGTTAGAACTATGTATGTGAGATATGAAGCAATGTGGGATTGGAATTGGTTTCTAAGGAAGCAAAAATTAGAGTCATGTGATTTGAAGTAGTTGCATGGAAAGGGGAAATTAGAGGGAAATATGCTAGGGACTACATGTGCAATATTAAAAATGAAATGGATACTTTATAAATTTCTCAAAAGGAAAAATAAGTAGAAGAATTATACGCATGTGATTATGTACATCCTTCTTGGAATTTGTGATATGAATTTTAGATGTATCCATACTTTAATAGATAATGTCCATTAAACTAAATCCATATTGAAGGATGGATATTCAATTTAAATGGAAAATTTTGCGAAAATTCAGGATAATGAAGGGGATTTGAATATAAGACAAGAGGATTTGAAGAAAAAACATGTCATTAGAAAATGGGCCTATAGAAAGTGGCAACCAAAAGGGGATCTAGCATCACCACTATGTCAAGGGGATTTTTCTAGCCAAATTCAATCAATAGGCTGATTTGGAATCGGTGCTTCTGGGAGGCCCATGGTGGTTGGGCAATATGGGTCTCTTTCTTGAAATGATGGTATCCTGGGTTTGATCCTAGCACTGAGAATATACATACCATTCCAATATGGTGTAGGCTTCCAGGGCTACCCCTGAATTCAGGATGATGAGATTCTTTTAAATGTTGCCAAATCTCTCGGTTCTCCGATTGGGCTAGATGGGCCTACGAGGAACAGATCTAGACTAGCTTTTTCTAGATTTTGTATCTCTTCTGAATTGGAGTAGGAGCTACCAAATCTAATCATTCTACATTCCAAGTATGGTAGTTGGTCTCAAAATATTGAATATGAAACTTTTCATCTGAGATGTAAAAAATGCCATAAAATAGGACATTTTACCAGTAGATGTCCTAATAAAGAGATCTCTCAAGAGGAAAAAATAGGAAAACTTGATAAGCCTAGTGGAGAGACTCTAAAGAAGAGGAAACTTGGCTGGATAACAAGGAGGAGGAAAGAATGAAGACCAAGGGTAGGGGAAGGGCTACCCCTCCACCATCCAGAGCTGAAATACAAGAAAGGAAAAAAGAGTTTTAGAACTCCAATCAGGAAACCACTGATTTGTAGAAAGCTATGGCATCCCAAAACCCCAACGGTGGCGGGTGCTTCAGTAAGTCTTCCAACCTCCATAGAAGAATTAGATCCTCAAAATCCTGTGAAGGTGTTTCTGGAGGTTGATGAACTAGCTAAAATAGTGACAGTAAATCTTCTTTCCAAGGAGGTTGATCAGAAAGAGATTTGGGTTAAGGACACTATAGTTGTGCCAGGAGTATTAGCTATGGAAAATGCCTTTCTGATCCTCTAAGTACCATTGAGGAAGTTCTAAATGAGGAAAAAGAAATGGCTATTTACGAATCTTCACTTAAGAGGACTCTTCATTGTTTAAGAGCTTCTCTCCTAAAAATGGAAACCCCCTTTTCCTTTCTAACTCAGCATCTTCACAACTCTTGGACAGTGAGAAGGGAGAGAAAGAGGAGGGGGAAGTTATGCCACTCAAAGAAAAAAGGATGGAGGATGAAGATCCAGATCCCAATGGTTTCTAGAAGTTAAATCCAGAAAAAAGAAAAGACTGAAGGGGTTTGAGAAGATCCCAGATTCATTGTATAATGAGAAGAAAAAGAAAATTGATAATTGGGAGCTTCAACATCCAAAACTACAAGATCTTCTACTAGAAGAGTAGTGGATTTTGGAAGCAACTCTAAAAGAGGTAGACCTTCTAAGAAGACTCTAAGAACCAAAAGAATAGAAGAAGATATTGCTTGATGGCACTCAAAGCCAATTGAGACATCAGAAATTACATTACCTCTATCTTTTTGATGAAGATCATCTCTTGGAACATTCGGGTCTGAATGGAAATTCTAAACAAAGAATAATCAAAGAGTTAAGAGTTTCTAGTAGACCGGGCATTCTTCTTCTTGCAGGAAACAAAGATGAATTCTAAGATACTTGCTAATTGTAAAAGCAATTTTTGGGAAAATTCGGACATGGCTGCGGTGGACTCTCAGGGAGCTTCAGGTGGTATGGCTAAACCTTTTGGGACAAGAAGCATTTCACTGGTATGATTCTCTCTAAAACTAGTAATCATCTTGTTGTTAAATTCCATGCCATTGATAATAACAATACTTGGATCCTTTCCAATATCTATGCACCCAATACGGTTAGTGGAAGAAGGAAGCTCTGGAGAGATCTAAAGGTTTTTAGAATTCAACATAGTAATGACAGTTGGCTCATTATGGGGGACTTCAATTCCCCATTAAATCCTAGAGAAAAACAAGGGGGAAACTCTTCTTTCTCTAAGGGTATGGATGATTTTGCTGACTTTGTGGCTGATCTAAATCTCATGGATGTGGACCTTCATGGAAATCAATATACCTAGAAAAACCGGAGGTTGGGAAGGGATATGATTCAAGTCAGACTGGATAGAGCCCTTATCTCGGCAAGTTGGATCCTTCATCAAGATTTTCATCTCACATCTTTTCCCAGAATCGGTCTGATCACAATCCAATCGTTTTAAATTTTGTTAACTGGGTTAAACCTACTAGAAGCTCCTTTAAATTTGAAAAGATGTGGATGGAGCACGATGACATCTTTGATAGGATCAAGGATTGGTGGATTTGGGGGAGGAGGAACTGCTCAATATAGGCTTATTCAAAAGCTTAAAATGTCAAAAAATAGGTTAAAATCTGGAATAAAGAAGTCTTTGGGAATGTTTTTGTGAAAAAAAGGAGCTAAAACAGAGACTCCAAGATCTGGAAAACAAAATAAACTTACGGGGAGATCTAGGGAGGATCATTTGGTGGAGAAAAACATCCTTTCTGAGTTGCACATGTTTGTAGTAGGGAAGAATCCCTATGGAGGCTTAAATCTAGGGCTATATGGTTGAAAGAGGGTGACAAAAACACATGAAATTCTTTCATATGACCACTTTGAAGCATAGAGCATGTAATAGGATTATGGAAGTATCCAAAGGCAATGGAAACATCATAAAAGATCCATGGATCATCAAGGAAGAGGCTCTCAGATTCTATGAAAAATTGTTGAATGAGAAGAGTGCTACTAATGATGTGGCTGACTCTTTTATGCTTGAAGCTATCCCATGATAAAATTGAGGAGCAGAGATTTAAAGATATTACCAAAGTCTGTTACTTTGGAGGAGCTTCAAAAAGTTTTTTTTCTCTTGAAGGAGATAAGGCTCTCAGGACCTGATGGCTTCTCTGTCAATTTTTTCAAAAATTTTTGGGAAATTTGCTCGAGACGATCTCCTAAGGGTTGTAAATGAATTTCTTAGAACTGGAGATTTATTGAAAGAGCTTAATAATACCCACATAGTGTTGGCTCCAAAAAAATGGATGCTAAAGATTTCAAAGATTTTAGACCCATTAGCTTGGTTAATGTTGTCTATAGAATTTTTACTAAGATTATTGCCACTAGATCAGAGTCATTTTGAATGATTTAATCTCAAAACAACAAAGTGGGTTCATCAGAGGGAGGATTATTCAAGATGGTGTGATCATGGTTCATGAGATTATTCACTCTATGGATAATAATAAAAAGGCTAGCATGGTCCTTAAACTTGACATGAATAAAGCCTTCGATAAAGTTTCCTGGGATTTTCTTGACAAAGTTTTGGCCAAATTTGGATTTCTTGACAAATTTAGAAGAGTTATTAAAGGCCTGCATCTCAACTACTAGATTCTCTGTGGTGGTCAATGGTGAACCTGTGGGGTACTTCACCAGCAGTAGGGGACTAAGACAGGGGATCCTATATCCCCTCTTCTCTTTATTTTATTGGCTGATAGCCTCAAGAAACAATCACCAAAGTGTTAAAGATGGTCTTCTAAAAGGCACTAAACCTACCTCTACGAATCAAACAACTTCTCATCAGCAATTTGTGATGACACTATCCTGCTCTTAGTGGCATCTATTTTGGAAGCTAAGGTGATCAAGTCCATTTTGAAATTTTATGAGGCTTCTGGGAAAGAGATCAACTTTGACAAAAGCTCCATTTTCTTTTTCAATACTCCTTTGGAAAGACAAAATAAAATTGCTAAAGTATTGGGTTGCAAAATCAATGTGCTTCCCACTACTTATTTGGGGCTTCCCCTTGGGTACTAAAAAGTTTCAAACAAAGTTTGGAATGACTTACTGGAAAGATTCCAAAAGAAATTGGCAGGATGGAAAGGAGCCATTCTTTCCAGTGTTGGGTAAATGTCTACTTATCAAAAGCACTCTTCAAAATCTACCTATCTACATTATGTCTTTGTATAACATTCCCTCTACCTTCAGAGAAAAAATTGAAAGGATTCAGAAACACTTTTTATGGCAGGGAATGGAGGAAAAATTTAAATATCACCTGGTTTCCTGGGATCAAGTGTGCACTCCTAAAAGGATTGGGGGCTTGGGCATAAAAGACATTAGAAAAATGAATATGGCCTTAATTGCAAAAATGGGTTGGAGATTGCTTTCGGAGGAACAACCTTGGATAGATCTCATTAAGGCTAAATATCTAGAGCAACAAACAACTTCCTCCTTCCTACATTTTGAACTACTTCCCCATGGCTCCATTTTCTAGAACAACTTGATTCTTACCAGGAATTTTATCAAGCAAGGATGTAGATGGAAAGTGGGAAATGGTAGAGACATCAGTTTTTGGAGTGATAATTGGTCTAATCTTAGCCTCAATGATAGATTTGGTGCAGCTAAGGAGAGTCTGGAACAGAAATATGGTACTAAGGTCATAGATTACATGGAAATTGATGGAAATCAAAAGAGATGGAAACAACTCTCTAGTGGATGGCTTTGATTTGAACTCTGTGTTGTCCTCTCTTCAGGAGCAGTTGGACCTCATCCCCTTGAATCAGGTGGATGTCAAAGATGAAATTGTTTGGCACAATTCTAGAGATGGGGACTATACGGTTAAATCTAGGTATAATTCTTACTTTGAGAATACCCAGAATGAATTTAATTGGAGAAAAATATGGATGACTGAGTTAACCCCTAAAATTAACTTTTTCTTTTGGCTTGTGCTCTAGAGGTAGAATTCTTACTAATGATAACCTGATAAAGAAAGGATTCATTATGCCTAATAGGTGTCATCTATGCAAAAAATATTCTGAAGATATTAAACACCTTTTTATCCACTTGTGATTATGCTACCATGATTTGGAGCTATGCCTATCCAAGTTCAATGTTCTCTGGATGGTACCTAAGGACTTCATCCAATTCTGACCCAATGGAATCCTCCTTTTAAACATTGTGTTGTGAGAAGACTTTGGAAACTGATCATGCCCCATATTATCTAGGAGAATATGGAAAGATAGGAATGATATCATCTTCAGAAATAACAAGCACACATTACAAGCTCAACTTTGCTAAGATTGGGCATGTTGTTAAAGATGATATTGGGAGATTCAAACCCCCAAAAATAAGAAGTATCTTGTTGATGAAGAGTACATTCTTTCCAATTGGAAGATTGGAACTACTAGTTTGCAGATTAGGAATACCTCAAACATTGATAGGTCTTTGGTCCATTGGATTCCTCCTGAGAGAAACTGGCATAAACTCAACTTTGATGGTGCTTCCAAGGGTAACCCTAGTCTTGCTGCTGGGGGAGGGGTTATTAGGGATCACAAAGGTTGTTTAGTTGCTACTTTGCTGGTAAAATGGGGATTCAGATGAATCATTATGTTGAAGCCCTTGCTGCTCTTTGGGGGCTAAGGATTGCCAAATTTTGATATCCAAAACTTAATTTTGGAAGGGGACTCTCTTAATATCATCAATCATTTAAACCAAACTTCTCCTCCTAGCTGGACCATCAAGGACTTCATTATGGAAGCAAGAAATATTTGTCAAAATATCAAGAATATCATCATTAGACATACCTATAGGGAGGGGAATAAGGTTGTGGACACTTTGGCCAATATGGGCATCAATATTAATCTTACCATATGGGATAATGCAAATAACATCCCTAAGGAGGTTCAAACTAGCATTAATGTGGATAATAATGGAATTACATACGTGGAGTAATTTTAATTATGACATGGAGCGGGTCTTAATGGAGGTGAAAGATCACACTTGTGTGATTTATCCTCCTTATTACGGCCACATTAAAGCCATCAAACCTCACACAGGTGGGAGGTATTTCAAAAAATAGGACAGTCATAAGAAAATAATAGACTCTTACGAGGGTTTTGAGTAGGATATTTGTAGAATTTGTAGGAAGAAGGAGAAAATGGGAGGGGCACCATGTCAATTGGAGCCAAGTTGCGATCCATCTAGAAGAATAACGAGGTACTTTGGAACCTCCTGCACAAGGAGGCATTTCAAATTTCATTGAATGAATTCAGGGTCATGACCTAAACATTTTGGTTCACTTTGCTATGGATTGGAAGGATAGGAGGGTCAAGTATGGTGGGCACAGGGTTATTGTCAACGAGGAGCTGATTGCTTGAGGCAATAGGCCTTGGAACTAGAGGGCTACCATTTTTTTAGTAAGAGGATTGACAGGGTCGCTGAGGCCAAGAAATTCTCCGATGAGGGCGAGGAGAGCTGGAGTTTGTTGCTGTGGGCATAAGGGTAAGTTCTATTCCCATGTTGTATGATGAAGTGATGAATATGATGGTCAAATATTTCTCTGGAAGGGCATTATAAAATGGTCCCTGTTAAACACCTTGTTTTTAAAACCATTTTAGAAGGAATTTCATGGTCTGTTTCCCACATTACCTTCTCAACTCCCTTCAAATGCTCTATTCTAGATTTTCAAAAGCACTCCCATGCTATTCCTTTGCATCAGGGCCTTATCTTTCTGTTGCACAAGCTTTGTGTTGCCAAGTTCCCTGGCTTCCCGATTGCTCCTAGTGAGCCACTCACTACCACCTCCTCTAGCTCCCACTCCCATTCTTTCCCCCTTCCAAGTCCAAAACCAAGAACCCCATGAAAATAGACACCCCTCTCACTGGCAGGATTCTCAGAAGCTCCAAAGAGATGGAGGTTGCTCAAAACTTGCTTCATATCAGCAATGTTGGTATTGAAAAGGCCCTACATCAGGAGGAGTCTCAAGTGCCTAATAGACTGGAATCCTGGAGAAAGAGATGAAACAAGATGAAGAAGGACCTTCAGCGTATGGAAAAGTAGAAAGGGAAAAGAAAGTTTGATGAAGAGAATGAAAATGGCAAGGATCAGTTTATATATATATATAAGAAGTTGAACTCTCTAGATACTAGATTGGGGAGAGCTAAAGATAGACATGATCACAACATGGCTATCTTTAAAGCCATAAGTGAATTTTTAGAGCAGCAAGTTTGGAGCATTGCTATGCTAAGTGGGATCCCTGCAACTATTTGGGGGAATGAGAAAGAGAGGAGTATGACCATTTCACAGCTGGATGCTTCGGACTCAACGCACATAACCACTCTGGCATTTTTTACCTCATTGCAAATGATCCAGTCTAGAATTGAAAGAGCATCCAAGAAATAGACTCACTTGGGCTGGTGGGATTCGTTGAAGATGTTGTTCTTTTGTGATCTTTTTGTTGTGATGTTGCTATTTTTGTGGTTTTGTTGCATTTTTGTGGTTTTGTTGTTCCTTGTGTCCTTTTTTTTATCTAGTTGTAACTTTATGCTCTTGGTTACTTTTGGAAAATACTTCACTTATATCTAGATTTTGATCCTTTTTTTTGTAGAATCTTCATAGTTACCATTTGGTTGCCATGATCAGTCCCTTCCTTGGTCAAGGATCACTTAAAGGTCCAGAATTTGTTTTTCGTTTCTCTGTCCATCTGAAGGAGTCTATAAATTGGGTGTAAAACTTGGGTTTTCCTTTCCTTTCCATTTTCCACAGTCACGTATTTTTGTTGTCCCTATCATTTTTGTCCCAAATACCTATGGAAATGTGATTGGATGTAGCTTGAGAGGATCATGTTTGAAACTTATAACATTTCCAAATTCTCTTGTCCTTGAAGAAAAATTCATCTCCGGCTCAAATGGTGGTTTTCTGCATTTTTACGGTTTGATGGGTGTGTTTTTTCCCATCAAATTTACATCTCTACATCAGTGGAAATGTGGCCCTTTTTGGTTGGATGTGGCTCGGTGGGGCACTCTAAAAACTCTATGGCTCACTTCAACCCAAAATTTGTCCACGTGGAGGAACGACGCTCATTTGAAAATTCACCTTTTGGTTTGGCCTTGGAGTTGCACCGGGGGACACGTGGAGGATTCCGCTACTTTTCCTAGACTTAGACAAATTTTTCATGCAGCCGTGATATATTTTTGGTGGGCCATGGACACGTGGTGGGCTGGCGCTCATTTGAGGATCCACCTCAGGGTCCCACCTTACAATTGCCATTGGAGGGCTTCCAATTACTTTTCAAGAATTTTCAAGTTTGGGGGACACTGGAGAGGTTTCCACATGTTTGGGGACCAGCCCTTTGTTTTAAAAGAAGTGCTTTTCAAGGAGGACACTTGGAGGCTTCCTAAAGGGCCTTTTTGCTTGGACTTTTCAATGGCCCGGAAGGAGAGCCCAGTCTCGGACCTGGATGGCCCTTCCACCTTCAAATTTTTAATGACTTTGGGGTCTCTACTTGTTTGGGGTCTCTACTTTTTGGGACCATCTCAAAATGTGCCATCGAGACACGTGGCAGGCGGGGAGATGGAGAAATGGAGCTTTGGGGTTATTTAAGGTTTTTTGCCTTTTTGTAAAAGGGATAAAATTGTAAGTTGAAGCGTGGCCCCGACAGGAAAGTAATGCCAACATTGAATAGTCAAAAATGGAGGTGCGGGCCATGGGGAAAATGTGGAATTTTTTCCTTTTTGGAAAATAAGTATAAAGTGAAAAAATGAAGCGCAGTCCATTGGAACCCACATCAGAAGCTAAAGGTGGAAGGGCGGAGCTGCGGGGAAAATTTGGAAAATTTTCCTTTTTCCAAAAATGAGGTAAAATAGCATAATCAAGCCATGGTTCCTCTGGGACCCACATTGGGACACGTGTCAAGCCCATTTTCTAAGGGTGGAGGGGCGAGAGAAAAATGTCAAAATTTTACTTTTTCCAAAAGTTATAAAATGTCAAAAAGTGCTCCCAGGCCATTTCCAATCACATTTTTCCATGTGGAAGGCTCGATTAAAATTTGAAAGGCAAGATCAATGGTAGTTGTGCATGCATTTCATTTGATTTTTCCACCATTGAAGCTCCAGGATGTTTGGAGATGCATTTTTGCATCATTCTTCATCAATTTTTGGCAAATTTGTGTCGTTTTGGTCTGCAAAGTTCAATTGAATCAATTTGGGAGCTCAATTTGTAAATCTGAGGTACTTTTGAAGTGGATTTTTGCTCGGGCTCATGTGTAAAAAATGCAAAATTCCAGATCTAGAAGTTGTAGAGTAAAATTTCGAGGAAAAAGGATGAAATGATGAAATGATGAAAGTGCAGGCGTAAAAGGTGAAAAAGGTGTTGCCTCGAGAGAAAAAAAGGGATGACCTATCAAGTCCAGCTATGCAGAGCTCTGAAAAATGATTAAAAGGGGATTTCTCACATGACAAATCAAAATGATTAAAAGGAGTGTCAAAAAGTTGTGGCATGGCATCCTAGTCATTAGTCGAGGGTCTAAGAAATGTGATCAATTCATGATTTGTCCACCTGGCAGATTCTGGATGAATTTGTTAAACGTCACTTTCTGTAACAAATTAGTAGCAAGAAAAGGTCCCTCAAATATTCTTCTTTTTGGGGAAAATTTGGGGGAAATGAAATGTATAAATGCAATGAGAATACTCTTGCAAATGGTCGAGTTTGAATTCTTGAGAAAAATTTGAGAAAGCCATATTCTGAGAAGCCTATCTGAGATTACCTGTTATTTTCTTTTGTGTTAGATTTTCTATCATGTCAAGTTGGTTACAGATGTATAGCCATTGACAAGCACTGAGATTTCTCTGAAGCTTTCCCCTTTGATGAATCTAAGCAATTTTGAAATTAATTTGTGTCTAATCTCTAGCAATTTTGTGTCTGCTTTGTTTTAGAATGTCTGCAAATAGTTTCTTTCATTCCTATTGCAATCTTACATTGAAATTTTTATGAAATCACATAGATCTCATCCTGTGATAGTTTAATGGTATTTGCAATTTCATTTCAAGAAGAGCCTTCATCTTGGATGAGATAAACAAATTTAAAATCAATTCACTTGTCATTTGTTGATAAAGATTGTTTGTAAGTCTTCGGGTGTACCTTAGGCATGATTAATCAAAAACTTTAGTGTTTAATTGAGTCTTTCAATTTGAGCCTTCATGTTGGAGTCTCAAAGATTATGTGAAAACATGTTGATCTGGGCCTCCATTGAAGCACACCTTCTTGGTTGAAGGAACGTCTTAACTATTACAAGCTTTTGTTGTTGAAGTTGTTCATTATTGTGAAGTCCCTTCAAAGATCCGTATAATCAACTTTATCCTACTTCATCTCCCACCAAAATCATTTAAAAACCATTGATCCACCCTGAACTACCCCTGTTTTCCCTGTGTATCAACAAAGGAACAAAATCTACTTGCAAAAATATGCAGAACAATCAGGATTTCTTAATGTCTTTAGTAACCTTTGCCTTGTATTGAAAATATCTCCATAATCTGGAAGTGACAACTCTTGAGAGTTAGATTTGGTGTGTTGATCATATTTTCCCAAGGTTCTTCTTCTATAAATTTGTGCAAAAAAGATATCTCCATCTCCTTCAATAACAGAGGTTACAAAATAGGTTCTCTTACCTTGGTTGAAAGGCACAACCTAAAATAGTTAGGATAAGATCACATCCTTTTAAAGGTGCTACCCACTCTCTCCACAAATCTGAGTGCTAAAAAGGGCGAGATAGATTAGATCTTCCCCGGCTAAAAACACACACATGATCTATCTATCTACTCTAGTGTCTTGTCAAATCCATGATGTTGCTTTTTTTGAAGGAGAAAAAATTTGGATACCAACACTTGTGTGGCAGCATTTGCTGTTTCGTCAAGCTGATTTGCTTTGCGTTGTCGGGGAGTGATTTGCATTGCCAGGATGATTTGTTGATTTTTTCAGTTCATATCCATCCATTTGGCCCATCAACAACACTTATGGTGCCATTGGGGACACATTGCCATGGGATTTGCATTTCGAGATGATTTGTTGATTTTTTTTTTTATTTCATATCCATTTGGCCCAAAAACAACACTTTTCCAGGCACCGTTTCTTTTTTACAAGGACTTTTGAAGTATTTTACAAATTTTCAAAGACCACAAAATACTTTTAATGTTTTTGCTAATACATTGTTTAAAATATCATTATCTATTCGAGATCTGTAAGAATTGTTCAAAGTTGTAAGTTAAGAGTAATATTTCCAGCTTATACAATTATTGCACTAAATTTTGTATCATCATTGATAAATTTGGGTAGAAGAAGAGAAGATCTTGTAAGCTTTGCATGAATCTTGGTATTGATAGATTTGATAGGTCTTTCATAGTGCATTTTCACAAACTAAGGTGAAAATCCTTAGTGGTGACTCCATGTTGTTTAAATTCTTAATAAATACCAGTGTCTTAACATATATCAAGTAAGATTTGTCATTAATCTCTGCAAAGATGGAAGGAAGAAGATCTTTCTTCACCAGGACCCTAGTAGAAGGTTGTTTCTAGAGTTTGGAAAGTCTAATTCAAAGGAGGAAGAATTTGGAAGGTTGTTGGAGATCAAGCATCAAGAAAAGAGATCTCCATTGGTGAAACTGATCGACACGTGATTGAAGATTGCAATACTTCCTCAACTACTTCTGAATCAGGTAGTCTCTTTGTAAATCTGAATTCTCCATCTGGAGAGGGGCCTTCTTTTGTATTTGAAATATTTGCATCTCATTCTACCCCTATATTTTCCAAATCTAATAGTGTCTTCCATGAAAAAGAGCCATTAGGGGATATTCATTTTAAAATTGTATCCATGTACCACACAGACCCCTCACTCCTCATCATTTGTTTCTCCTATAAGATCACCTCCTCAAAATAATATGGCTCAGCCTCCACCCAGACACTCCATTTTTTGTTAATACTTTTGGTCCCATCAATTTTAGAGGTATGGTTGGCTATCCAAATGTTGTGCCACAGATGTAAGAAACAGATTGCCTAAGTTTCAAGGAAATAATGCAATAACTTGGTGATCAACACTTGAAACTCTTTGTCAATATGATGGAGGATTTTGAAATAGAGTTTGAAGATGTATACATTAAATTATTTATTCATACTCTAGAAGAGGATGCAAGGGACTGGTATAAATCTCTACTTGATAACTCTATTGATTCTTGGACTGAAATGAAGAATGCATTTAGATTGCAATATGGTGACAAAACAGACCCTAGGTTTCTTTTGTCAGAATTTGAGAATATTAAAAAGAATCCTAATGAATCAGTGCATGATTTTAATACAAGATTCAATAAGACATTGAGAATATTTCCTGTGAATTTGAGGCCATGTGATGAATCTTGTCTTATAAAGTATGTTGATGCATTTGACAAGAAGGTTGCATACTATTTGAGGGATAAAAACCCTGGCACTTTGAGGCGTAGGCCTTTACTATGGCTCTGCAAATTGAGAACAACATTAAGGCCATTGGAAAACCTCCTAAGAGGGAGGGTGTTAAACTGATAAACCCAGAAAAACCTCAAGCAAGCAAGAGTGTGGATCTTGAGGAGGTTGTTAAAACTTTGGTAGGGGTTGTCAAAGAAATCTCTACAAACTAGCCCGGGAAGAGAAAGGAATTGGGCAGAGTTCACAAGGTCAGAAAAAGGCACAAAATCATGATAGATTTGGCAATCATCCTAGGGGTGATCAGAGGTCAGATGACAGGTAAAGGACCCATGGGATCTGCAAATAGACATCCCCAAGCATGTGAAAGTAGAATGGTGCTTGATCCTCTGACTTCCCGGGTTGTTGTTGTTGATGAAGCCAATGAGATTGATTGGTGTGATAGATGCTTTCTACCCCATCCTCCATGTGAAGTAAATCAACAAGAAGAAGAAGTTGATAATGATGATGGTACTGATGATGATGTTTTGCATGATGGGTTTCTCTTCAAGCTCACAACAAGGAGCAACTTCAACCAAGTGATAAGTGCTCAAACTACTACAAATTTTTGGGATTGCATTCACTGGTACCACTTCTTCCTCCTTCTCATACTTTTGAAGTAGATGTAGTGCAAGATTTTGAAATACCTAATAATGACTTTGAGTATTTAAGAGCTTTAATGATAAAGAAGTATGATGGAGGAATCCCTTCGGAGGAAGATAGGTAGTTATTGATGAACGTTGTTGTTGCTCAAGAAAAGGATTATAATACTAGGAGTAGAGTTGTCAAAGGAGTAGGGCCTCAAGCCAAACCTAAAACTCCATTGCTTACTAGTATTCCTAAAGAGGCTCCTAAGAAAGATACACCTTCCAAAGGCCTTGTTGTCCCAAACAAGATTCATACTTCTCCTCATGCCCAAACTATCAAGAATCCCATGCCATCTGATGAGTTTGCTAATCTCCCTTCCAATGCTGCCTTGCCAAAGAATGTTCCATATGACATTGCCCAAGTTTTGAGTCAAATCAAAGTTAGTGTTCCAATTGTTGAGTTGCTTAGGATTCTTGAGCACAAGAAGAGAGCATTTGAGTACTTGGGATTGAAAGAAGAAAAGAGTACCCCAGGCAGAAATGTAAACATTGTAGAAACTCCTCCTCCAACCATTGCAGACCTTGAAACACCACCAGCATTGGAAGAGCTTGGAGAAGCACCTGAGGTTTACTTGGGGACATCTTTGGTTGAATCCCAATTAAATGTTGATCCATTTTTTACAACTTTGATCATTAAGGACAAACTGCTGCACAATTGTATGTTTGATTCCGAGCATCATGCAATGTCATGCCTCTTGAGGTCATGAATGAGCTGGATATCAAAGTGACAACAACATATGGAAGATGCACTACCATGGACTCTAGAGAGGTGCCCATTGTTGGATGTGTGAAAGGTTTGGTGGTACAACTTGCAGCTTATCCGGTAAGAACTTGAAACTTGATGTTGTCATTGTTGATTGCCCTACCAAATGGGGCATGTTGTTATCAAGAAAGTGGGCTGCAAGTGTTGGTGGAAGTGTTCAGATGGATATGTCTTTTTCCACCATTCCAATTGAAGGCAGCCTTGTAAAGTTGTATGGAGAGAAGAAAATGTTGCACCTCATTGAAGATCCAAATAATGCTTCTTATGAAGTGTTATATGTTGATGTGGATGCAGATAACTTTGTGGGGTTTGCTGATGGAAGGAGCACAAGATTGATCAGTGCAAATGTCTTGAACAAGTTGGTTTACCTTGGACCTTGTTATTTGATGGAGCTTGTTCCAAGTTTGGAAATGGTGTTGGCATTGTTTTGATCTCCCCAAGCCAAGAAGAGTTTGTATTTTCTTTCAAACTTAACTTTGAATGCACTAATAACATTGTTGAGTATGAAGCATTGTTATTAGGTTTGAGAATTGCTTGGAAGTATTATATTAAAGATATCATTGTCAAAGGAGACTCAAAACTGATTGTCAAACAAATTAGAAAATGTATGCTACTAAAAATCAGAGAATGAAACAATACAAGCATGTAGTTTGGGATTTGATTGAAATGTTTGACTCATTTAATATTGTGCATCATGATAGAAAGTTCAATGTTGTTATAGACCAGCTTGCAGTCTTGGGATCTTGGTTTGATGTTTGTTCAATGTCCCCCAATTGTGAATATAATGTTGAAGTACTAACAAGGCCATCTGTCCCTGACAACATAAAAAATTGGCAAGTATTTGATGATGATGCCTAGGTGAAATGGTTTCTACAGAACAAAGGGGAGTTTTTTGATCAGTGTATTGATTGGGAGCCAATGGTGTGTGCATCAGAAGGAAAAGAAACTTTGTTTGGCAAAGACATCATCCAATTGAAAACTAATACCATTCCTAGAGGGTTGGTTGCTCTTGAATCAAACTTTGATAATGTTGATTGCATTATTAATAGACATATAACAACCTCAAGGGATGTTGAAGAGCATGACCTTGGCACAAAGGAGAAACCAAGGAAGATCTGGTTGGGAAGCAATCTAAGCAAGGAAGAAAAATAGTCCTATGTCCAATTGTTGAAGAAATATCAGGATTGTTTGGCTTGGTCTTATTCTGAGCTGAAAGCATATAGAGAGGATTTGTTTCAGCATGAAATTCCTCTCAAACAAATGCAAAACCATTCAGACAAAAGTAGAGGCTGATTAATCCACTCCTCTCCATGAAGATGCAAGAAGAATTGAAGAAGCTAAGGGATGGAGGGATTATTCAGCCAACAAGGTATTCTTCTTGGGTTGCAAACTTAGTGCCAGTTAGAAAAAAGAATGGTGATATCAGGCTATGCATGGATTTTAGAAATCTGAACAGAGCATCAATGAAAGATAATTATCCTCTTCCAAACATGGAAAATATGCTGCAGTTAGTGACTGGATCTGAGTTGCTTTCTACATTGGATGGTTTCTCTGGCTATAATCAAGTTGTTGTAAAGGAATCAAAAAGAATTAAGACTTCCTTTACCACTCCTTGGGGAACATATGTCTATGTTAGAATGCCTTTTGGTCTAATGAATGCTTGGAGAACATTTCAAAGGGAAATGGATGTGGCTTTTGCTGGTTACATTAATGATTTCATTGTTGTTTATCAAGATGATGTAACTGTGTTTTCCAGGAAGAGAAATGATCACTTGCAACACTTGGAAAAGATGTTGATTAGATGCAGAGAATTTGGTATCTCTTTGAATCCAAAGAAGTGCCATTTTGGAGTGCAAAAGGCCAAGTTTCTTGGTCACATTGTATCAAAGGATGGTGTCATGATTGATCCCAAAAGGGTAGAGGCTATCAACAAGGTTCCAATTCCAAGAACCAAGAAGGGAATCCAATCCTTCTTTGGGAAAATCAATTTCATTAGAAGATTTGTGTCTAACTTTGCTGAGTTGACTCTCCCCATCACTTGCATGTTGAAGAAAGACCAGATTATCAAGTGGGAAGAAGTAGCCATTCAAGATTTTGATGGGATCAAAGAAGCACTAAAGCATGCCCCTATTTTGGCAGCCCCAAATTACAAGAAACCTTTTCAAGTGTTTTCTTTTGCTTCAGAAAACACCATTGCATCTTTTTTTGTTACAGAAGGATGATGAAGGGGCTGAGAGACCAATTGCCTTTTTCAGTAAGGCATTGTAGAGCTGAGTTGAAATACACCATCATGGAGAAACAAGCATTTTCCTTGGTGAAAGCAACAAAGGTTTTCAGACCCTACATCTTGAGTTCTAAAGTTGTTGCTTATGTTCCCCACACCATGGTGAAAGACATCTTATCAGAGATGGAGGTCTCAAGAAAAATGCGAGATGGGTGAACAAGTTGTAGGAGTATGACATGGATATCCAAACCATGAAATTGGTAAGAGGTTTGGGCCTAGCTAAGCTTATGGCTGAGAGCAACCTACAAACTATTGAGGTAAATGAAGTAGAAGGAGAAAGGGTGGATGTCCTTGAAAAGTTGGTAAGTTCTAAATGGTACAAAGATATAATATTTTATCTCAGACATCTATGCTTGCCTTGAAAATCTGAGTAAAAATCAGAAAAGAGCTCTTAAGTTAGCCTCTCAAAAGTATGTCATTACTGATTTTGGGTTAGCTTGGAAGAACCCCGAGGGAGTGCTCTTGAGATGCATTACTGAAAATGAGGCCCCCAAAATAATTGTTGATCTCCATGGAGGGGTCTATGGGGGACATTTTTTGGAAGAGTTACAACACATAAAATCTTGAGGGCTGGTTATTGGTGGCCAACTCTCTTCAAGGATACAACTCTATTGGTGAGGAAATGTGAAAGTTGCCAACATTTTTTTGGAAGAATGAAAGCTTCAGCTCCCTTCCTTTGCAACCTGTGTCAGTTGAAGCCCCATTCAGACAATGGGGAATGGATTTCATAGGGGAAATTTCTGATCCTTCCAGTGCTGGTCATAAATGGATTCTTGTAGCCACTGATTATTTCACTAAGTGGGTAGAAGCAATCCCCACCAAGAAGGAAACACACCAAGTTATCATGGACTTCATGTTGAATCAAATCATATGCAGATTTGGAGTGCCAACTAAAATTGTTGTTGATAATGCCATGAGTTTTAGAGCCAAACCTTTGGTGGCAATGTGCAAAGAGTATGGGATCAATTTGACATATGCTTCTAACTACAATCCCCAAGGAAATGGACAAGCTGAGTCCAGTAATAAAAACTTGTTGAAGATCATTAGAAGAACCTTGGAGCTGAACAAAAGGAAGTGGGGTGAGCAACTGAAGTTTGTTGTTTGGGCTGACAAAATCACTATCAAAAGAGCTACTGGTAAAATCCCATTTGAATTGGTATATGGAACTCAAGCTTTTTGCCCCTCCATTTGCAATTGTCTTCATTTCAGTTTGTTCAATAGATTGAAGACCAAGAAGTTAGTCCATATGATGCTCGAATCAATCAGATTATTGAGTTGGATGAAGAAAGAGAAGGGCATCCCATCAACGACATGTGAAGTTCAGAGAAAAGTTGAAGAAGCTATTTGACAAAAAGGTGACACCCAGAGCTTTCAACATTGGGGATCTTGTGCTTTTATGGGATAACAGGCATGAAGATAAGGGCAAGCATGGTAAATTTGATGCATTGTGGATGGGCCCTTATTCAATTGATATTCGAATTGGTGAAAATACCTTCTTCCTAAAAGACTTAGATGGGGAACTACTTGAATTTCCTATTAATGGCAGGCATTTGAAGCATTTCCTTGATTGATTTCTCAGAATCAAGGTATACTCCATTTGTATAGTGTATAGTTCTTTTTCTCATCTATTTTGTGTTTTTGTTTGTTTTGGTCCTTGGTGACCTAGTTTTGCTGGTTTCTCGGTTCATTTTTTGGAGGATGGTTGTGGTTGTTCTCTCTCTACAAGCTTATTCTTTGACTCCATTTCCCAATGGTCTATTTTTGGCACTTGGTCTACTATTTGTTCTTGTGCACTCACAGGAGTGCCCATCCCCGAGTCGAGCTGATGTTGGTGCTCAAATTAGTCTCACCCCATTTGTCATTGAATTTCCTTAGTTTGTGGCCTCTGTCATGTTTTTTATCTCCCCGTGTTGGTGCTTGAAGACTCTGTCCTCCATTTGGTTGCCATGATCAGTCCCTTCCTTGGTCAAGGATCACTTAAGGTCCAAATTTGTTTTTCATTTCTCTGTCCATCTGAAGGAGTCTGTAAATTGGGCGTAAAACTTGGTTGCTCCTTTCTTTCCATTTTCCATAGTCACATATTGTTGTCCCTGTCATTTTTGTCCCAAATACCTAGGAAACAAGATTGGATGTAGCTCGAGGATCATGTTTGAAACTTATAACATTTCCAAATTCTCTGTCCTTGAAGAAAAATTCATCTCCGGGCTCAAATGGTGGTTTTCCTACATTTTTACGGTTTGATGGGTGTGTTTTTCCCATCAAATTTACATCTCTACATCAGTGGAAATGTGGCCCTTTTTGGTTGGATGCGGCTCGGTGGGGCACTCTAAAAACTCTATGGCTCACTTCAACCCAAAACTTGTCCACGTGGAGGAATGATGCTCATTTGAAAATTCACCTTTTGGTTTGGCCTTGGAGTTGCGCCGGGGGACACGTGGAGGATTCCACTACTTTTCCTAGAACTTAGACAAATTTTTCATGTAGCCGGTATATTTTTGGTGGGCCATGGACACGTGGTGGGCTGGCACTCATTTGAGGATCTTCTTAGGGTCCCACCTTAACAATTGTGATAGAGGAGACAAGTGGAGGCTTCCCATTGGCTCTCACTTTGTACTTAAAACTTTTCAAGAAACAATTTTTAAAGGGCCTGGACACATGGAGGGACCACGCATGTTTGGGGACCCGCCCCTAAGTTTTATTTTGAAGAAGCACCAGGAGGACACTTGGAGGCTTCCGCTCACTCTTCCTTTTTTGCTTGGACTTTTCAATGGCCAAGGAGACTGTCTCGAGACCTTAGACACATGGCGCCTTTCCACTTGAACCTATTTTTAACACTCTGTGGAGGAGACACATGTTGAGCCCATGCTTGCTTGTTTGGGGTCTCTACTTTTGGGGACCATCTCAAAATGCACCATTGAGACACGTGGCAAGTGGGGAGATGGAGAAACGGAGCTTCGGGGTTATTTAAGGTTTTTGCCTTTTGTAAAAGGGATAAAATTGTAAGTTGAAGCATGGCCCCTAATAGGAAAGTAATGCCAACATTGAATAGTCAAAAATGGAGGTGCGGGCCCATGGGGGAAAATGTGGAATTTTTTCCTTTTTGGAAAATAAGTATAAAGTGAAAAAATGAAGCTGAGTCCGCTGGAACCCACATCAGAAGCTAAAGGCGGAAGGGAAAGTGGAGCTGCAGGAAAATTTGGAAAATTTTCCTTTTTCCAAAAATGAGGTAAAATAGCATAATCAAGCCATGGTTCCTCTGGGACCCACATTGGGACACGTGTCAAGCCCATTTTCTAAGGGTGGAGGGAGAAAAATATCAAAATTTTACTTTTTCCAAAAGTTATAAAATGTCAAAAAGTGCTCCCAGGCCCATTTCCAATCACATTTTTCCATGTGGAAGGCTCAGATTAAAATTTGAAAGGCAAGATCAATGGTAGTTATGCATTTCATTTGATTTTTCCACCATTGAAGCTCCAGGATGTTTGGAGATGCATTTTTTGCATCATTCTTCATCAAATTTTTGGCAAATTTGTGTTGTTTTGGTCTGCAAAGTTCAATTGAATCAATTTGGGAGCTCAATTTGTAAATCTAAGGTACTTTTGAAGTGGATTTTTGCTCGAGCTCATGTAAAAATGCAAAATGCCAGATCCAGAAATTGCAGAGTAAAATTTTAGAGAAAAGGAGGAAAAGGATGAAATGATGAAAGTGCAGGCACAAAAGGTGAAAAAGGTGTTGCCTCGAGAGAAAAAAAGGGATGACCTGTCAAGTCCAGCTATGTAGAGGCTCCAAAAATGATTAAAAGGGGATTTCTCACATGACAAATGAATGATTAAAAGGACTCAAAAAGTTGTGGCATGGCATCATCCTAGTCATTAGTCGAGGGCCCAGAAATGTGATCAATTCATGATTTGTCCACCTGGAAGATTTTGGTTTGAATTTGTTAAACGTCACTTTCTAAACAATTAGTAGCAAGAAAAGGTCCCTCAAATATTCTTCTTTTTGGGGAAAAATTTGGGGTGAATGAAATGTATAAATGCAATGAGAATACTCTTGCAAATGGTCGGAGTTTGAATTCCTAAGAGAAAATTTGAGAAAGCCTTATTCTGAGAGCCAAAGCCGAGATTACCTGGTTAATTTCCTTTGTGTTAGATTTTCTATCATGTCAAGTTGGTTACAGATGTATAGCCATTGATGAGCACTTGAGATTTCTCTGGAAGCTTTCCCTGCTGATGAATTTAAGCAATTTTGAAATTAATTTGTGTCCAATCTCTAGCAATTTGTGTCTTTTGTTTCAGAATGTCTACAAATAGTTTCTTTCATTCCTATTGCAATCTTACATTAAATTTTGTGAAATCACACAGGATCTCATCCTATGATAGTTTAATGGTATTTGCAATTTCATTTCAAGAAGAGCCTTCATCTTGGATGAGATAAACAAATTTAAAATCAATTCACTTGTCATTTGTTGATAAATATTGTCTATAAGTCTTTGGGTGTACCTTAGGCATGATTAATCAGAAACTTTGGTGTTTAATTGAGTCTTTCAATTCGAGCCTTCATGTTGGAGTCTCAAAGATTATGTGAAAACATGTTGATCTTGGGCCTCCATTAAGCACACCTTCTGGTTGAAGGAACATCTTAACTGTTAAAGTATTTTGTTGTTGAGTTGTTCATTGTTGTGAAGTCCCTTCAAGATCTGGTATAATCAACTTTATCCTGCTTCATCTCCCACCAAAATCATTTAAAAACCATGAATCCACCTGAACTACCCCTGTTTTCCCTGTGTATCAACAAAGGAACAAAATCTACTTATGCGAAACAATCAAGATTTCTTAATGTCTTGATAACCTTAGCCTTGTGTTGAAAGTATCTCCATCATTTATAAGTGACTACTCTTAAGAGTTAAATCATGCAAAAATATGCGAAAAACAATCAAGATTTCTTAATGTCTTTAGTAACCTTAGCCTTATTAAACTAGTATACCTCATTATGTGAGATTGATGAAAATATATGCATTGAATAACTTTAATTAATGAAACTCGTGAACTTTTCATGTTATAATTAAATATATGCAATAAGTGCAAATACATAAACTCAATGTAAAAATCATATGCGCTTGGAAAAACTGTTCCCCACTATTGTTTATTGAATTAAAATAACAAATAAGACTAATTTACCCATTACAAAAATACTTGTATATTTTTACATGACAAGTTAAAGAATAATAATAACATATACAACTCCTAAGTTTACTAAATTTGACTAAAAATAGAATCAATATGACAATTATAATCCAATAATAAGATATGGTTAACATCCATAATAATTATTAGTTTAAGTGACACATGTGCACAACCATCATGCACACTAGTAAAACTAGGTGCCCCAAACTCTCTTGAAAAAATTAATGGCCTAAAATAAGGCTAAATTCATTAATATATACTTATAAATGACACCCCACCTCTTGGGGATCAATGGATAATGAATTAAACTTAGTTAAGTGCACATCCATTAAACTTCACTCTAACTAGAACTTCCAATCTAAAAATTGAAGATGTTTAAAAATATATTTCTAGAAAAATAATTTTACACTTAACCAAAAAATATCCTACAAACAAAAATACAACTAAAATTAATTCTAATAGTAACTAACACATTTTTTTCAAGCAACTATAAGGTTATATCATCAACATTGTCCATAAAAATATATAAACTAAAAAGTGGTTACCCCTTTCACATTGTTGGGATCCACCTTCATATGGATTTATCAATGAAACAAACATCAAAAAACCCTAAATTAACAAGTAGAGCACTAATAAATATAATTTATAAAGATAAATTTCTAAATTAAAATTTTGATTATATATGAAAATTTGATAGTAAAAGCATCATATACCTTCAATAATATTAGATTATGTCAATAAATCATAATTTGTGTAAAACAACTCTTAGAGGTGTGAATTCACATCAGAATTTGTTTCCCTCTGTCAATGATATTCTCCTCAATTTCAGATATTCTCCTCAATTTCTTATATCCCGCCCAATAGAATGTTTTGCTACTAAAAACATCTTAAAACCATTTTAAGCCTTTGATAGGGTGCACAATACATGTGGCATCCGACGAAGGGATGAAATACGAAGACCTAGAGGGAATCCACATGCATCAAAGAGTTAGCACTCAACTAGATGAAGGAGTTGCAAGATTCAAGCAAGAAAACTTAAGAGAGCAATGTGCATGCATATGTGAGCTAAAGATTCAAAAATGAAGTGGAATTGGAATTTTCATAGATCAAATGGAGTGGTGTACATATAGGGGAGTGAGTGAGTAACTCCCATGTAAGAACAAGATTCCTCCATGATGGAGAAGAGGAGTTACTTTCCGAAAGGAGAAAGTAACTCCTATGACACACTTACACATATGAAAGATTCTATAAGGGAATATGTCATAACTAACATGACACCTAGATCCATGCCCACCTAAGTGAGATGACTCACCCGGTGAGGTGGAATTACACCCAATAAATAAATAAAGGATGAAAATTACCACCTACACCAATATAATCATCTATATTAAAACCTAGTATGTTCTCATAATAAATGTGAATATACATGCCTTCCATAATAACAAAATCAAATGGGTGTGCACTATGTATAAAAATATTTTCCAGATGCATCATCCAATGTGCATAAATGGTAACAAAACAACCATGTCTCACTAAAGGACTGACATCTAAAGTTCTTCCCACATATTATCCTCATTTAATAACCCATTTTGTTATGTTTCCTCTACATCATTTGGAATAATGGGATAAATGTTTTTAATGTATGTTTTTAAGGGTTGTACAATGATAGATTACTTTTATCATTTGAATACACCATATGAAAATGTAACAAAATGGAAAAACATTATTTCCAAGAGTCATTACCAATAATGTAAATATTTGTTTTTTTCATCATTCCATTATAATCTAGTGAGATCAAGTTATCCTATGTGAGACTCATCCAAAACTTGGAAAATGAAATTATTTCAGAGGGGAAATTAACCCTATGTTGGTGAATATTTTAATGGGTAAGAATTTTTAAATATATTTATCTCCCACTTTTGAACTTTCGAATTGGCTACAATGTGTGATGTACCACCACTCTAGCTATAATTTGTTGATTTGTTGGCATATTCATCATTTTGTTCCACCATATTTTTATCTCTTTCTTGATCTATTCTTACCAAAAACCCTCTAACCACCTTCCTTAGTAATTTTTATCTTCCATTTCCATGGCCTACCTATTCATTTAGCGTATAATGAAATATGAGTCTTCCATTTTAGTTTCTTGTTGGATGTTTAACATCCAACATAAATTAATTTCTCCATTTTTTCCTACCTAAATATTTAGCATCTAATTTTTCTTCACAATTGACTACATATTCATAAGTAAACATATGCTTAGGTTTTGATTAGTGGAGTTATACAACCGACATTGAAAAACCAACCAATCCTTCAATCAAGAAAAGTATAGGTTAAGGATTTGTATTTGATATAATTCAAATCATTCAAAAACACATAACATAAATTTACAAATAATATATGTTAAATAAAAATATAAAATTGTAATCCATCATAATACACTTTCAATAGGCAAACCATGATTGATCCAAATTGAGGTACTACACCGGTGCATAACACGCTAAAAAAGGTGTTTAATGTGCTATAACAATCAAAGAGTTGTGAACACAAAAACAATGTGCAACTTTAAATGAATACAAATTGGCAAAATTTATATAGAGATTTATTCCCGAAGAACTATCTCTCTATTTGAAACAAGTTATTTTATAGCTTTGAAAGGAGAATATGAAAAAAGTACTAAAAATAGAATATGAAGGGTTGTGGATGGGATCCAAAATGTCATCCTACATGGAGACCATTTTTATCCACCTTAGGGATGGATTCAAAAATATAGAAGTTGAAAATATGAAATCTATCATACTATTATTATTATTTTATTTAGTTCCCTTGAGAATCATTATAAATAGTACATAACAAAATTGACAAGTTCAATTTAAATGATGATTACACTCCATTTCATCATTTCTATCATCGAAACTCCATAAAGGCTATGGAGACCCTCAAAAATGTAAAATAATAAAAGATGTTGAAAAACTATTAATAATAGATTTTCAACTATGTACTCTACAATAGTCAACAATGTTTGATGTGTCCAAGAGTGGAGGAAATTATGGGTGAAGCATCTCCACATTGAAATTTGGATGCAACCTCGGGTAGCATGTGAGATTAAGCTCAAATGCATTCTCACCAATATTTTTGGTTATTATGTATGGCCCATATCGTAGAGGTATGAGTTTACTTGTATGGACCTTGGATTCACTCTTTCTAGAGATGGAGTTAGACCTTATCCCCCACTTGGAATTGATGAGGAAACCAATGGGAATCATTGCATTGATTTTACTTGTGGATTGTTTTTTCCAAGATATCAAGAACTTGTTGTTGAATGTGTCAAATTCATTCTACAAATTTGGTTTCCTTATCCACTTCTTTTTGTGTATGGGAAAATTCTTCTTCCAACATGAAGGCAATGCTACATCAATGGGATCCAATGGTTGGAATCCAATACATACTTGAAATGGGCTATGTCCATGTGGAGCTATGAAGATCTCATTTGTAGCTATGTTGTACATACACAATACTTTCATCCCATGTGTGTGGATGTTTGGAGTGATACATCCAAAGAAGATGCACAATCATACAATTAAATACCTCTATTTTCCCATCAGTTTGAGGGTGAATGCTATTGGACTTGTTCAGTTTTGTGTCCATCATGGACCATAGTGCAGACTAAATATCCCCACAAACCTAGAATCCCGATCTAACACAATACTTTTTGGAAGGCCAAAATGAATCCAAACATTTTCAAAAAAAACTTTGTAGTCTCCTCTGTTGATATTGTCTTCTTGCAAGGTGCCAAGATTTCCATTTTTGAGAACCTTTCAACCACCACAAAAACATAGTCATGGCCATGCCTAGTGGAAGGGATACCTAACATGAAATCCATTGAGACAACTCCCATGTATGTTCCTAAAATTGGTAAAAAGGGTATAAAGGCCTTATTTTTTATTGGTTGGCTTAATAATCACACAGGTTATGTAGGACTTGATGTATCTGATAACATCATGATATAGTTTTGGCTAGTAGAAATACTTCTTGCAATATTGCCACTATTTTCTCTACTCCAAAGTGACTGTAATCCTACTATAGTGAGCCTCCCAGATATCAATTTGTGATTCCCTACTACAAGGAACACAAAGGTGTCCCATGTGGCATAGAAAACCCTTCTTGTAAATGATAATCTAGAACATTTTTTCATCCCTTGACCTTTGATAAATGTCACAAAACTCAAGATCATGTACATATATTTGAGGCCACTCTGATGTCTCATGCCCACATAGTCAAATATTGTTTTCAAGGAGGTGATTGGGGGATGACTCAAATAATTAGAAACTTTGTTTGGCACTCCCCTTTTGTGTAAGATGTTGAGATGGAACTATTGTTGAGATAGGTGGACCACCTTTGATGATGATCATTTGTAACTTTCCTTGGGTCTACATGAATTACAAAGGCTTATGATATGTGTGTATGATAGTTTCCTTTCCCAAAATGTAGTGTTTCCACTATTTGCAGGCTTGCACCATAATGGTGTACAACTCCTTTCATATGTCGGTACATGCTACCACTATGTGTAGAAGGTCTCACTATGGTATGCCACTAGATGCCCATGTTGGGTGAGGACTACTCCAAGTGCATATTCTAAAGCATTTATTTCTATCTCAAATGACTGTTGTAGATTTGGAAAGACTAAAACTAGTGCAAAGTAGAGCCTCTCCTTCATTCATGTAAAAATGCCTTTATTTGTGCCTTTATCCATATGAACTTTGTTTTTTCTCCTCCATATGTGTTACTTAATTCAAAGGCCATGCAATGTGAGAAAAACCAAGTACAAACCTGTGATAGAAATTGGCTAGTCCTAAGAAACTTTGAAGTTTGGTGATGGTCTTTAGTGTCGGCCAGTCTCGATGACCTTGATCTTTTTAGGTCCACATGCACACCATCCTTGTTAATGATGTATCCCAAGTATTGGATACTCTCCATGCCAAAGGAACACTTATCTATGTTGGCATAGAGCTTTTGTTGATGTAAGGTCTGAAGAACCTATTGGACATGTTGAACATGCTCCTCCCATGTCTTACTAAAGACCAAATGTCATCCAGGTACATGACCACAAATGAATCAATGAATGGTCACAAGATGTCATTCATCATCCTCATGAATGTTGTAGGTGCATTTGTGAGCCCAAAAGGCATGACCAACCATTCGAACAATCCCTCCTTGGATTTGAATGTAGTTTTCCAAACATCTACGGGATCGATGGGAACTTGGTGGTACCACGACTTCATATCGATCTTTATGAAGAACTTATCTCCCTAAGCTAGTCTAGGAGGTCATCAATTCATGGAAGTGGGTATTGGTTCTTCACTATGATTTTTTTCAAGGCTCGATAGTTAATGCAAAACATCCATGTCCCATATTTCTTTTGGGAAAGAACAATCGGGCTTCCACAAGGTGATGCACTTGGTGAATGTGTGCCCCTTTTGAATCAGCTCTTGAATTTGATTGTTTGATCTCTTCATTCTCAAGTAATGAGCTCATATACATGGATCCATTTACTATTGGTGTTATAGGACCAATTCAATTGTATGTTTCACCTAACAATGTTGAGGCACACCTATAAGTGGTAAAATACATCTATATATTCAGATATCATTTGATCCATCTACTTTTGTTGCATTTTGGCCTCGTGGGACTACTCTTGTGGTTTTTGTAACCTTTTTGCTTCTACTTAGCTTGATCATGAGTAGGAAAAAGGTCTAGTTTGAAAAATCAACCTCCGACATTTCTTTGCACTAATCAGGCCACTTTGATTTGGGGGGTTACCTGGGATGTGGTAGCTCTTACGACCTAGAGTAATGATGGCACTCCTAGGCCTCACCTCGTAGACACCATGGCGATCCCACATGTATGGTTGTCTAAGAAGTACATCATAGACATCCAATGGTGTGACATCACATACCACCACATCTTTGAATGGTTTGATTGAATAGGAAGGTGACACTATCAATTCACATGAATGTCTCTTCCTTCACTAACCCAACCAACAAAAGTATGGTTGTGGGTGAGGTTTATTACAAATTTATCCTCTTTAATATTTACGAGATATCATTATTTTTTGACTACCACTATCTAGAATAAAGTGAAGAGCCATACCATTTACCCACATATATGTGAGTGGAATAAACATTTTGCATCCTCTTTTGGTGGAGATACTATTCATGTAGTGGCATATATATATGGATGTGCATCCACAATTACTCAACTCTTTCTTCATGTGTGCCTTGGTTCTCTATGGAGGCTTTTCCTACATCTGGCTCCCACGATTCTATTAGCAAAGTTTTGTTGACATCTCGATAGTCCTTCATGTCATGGTACCTACTCTTGTGCTTCTCACACCACATCCTTATGTCTTTTTCATGGCTTTTCTTTCCATGTTTTCTTCTTTCATATCTCTATGGTGGTGCATCCCTTCCTTTTGCTTGGTGTCATCTTTCCCTTTCTTGGAATATGAAGTATCTTTATTTCCCTACATTTGGACCTTTCTTCAATCTTGACTGCATATCGGTAGGCTTCCCTCAAAGAGTTTGATGTCTACAAACTCCATCTCTTCCTAGATGTAATATCGTAATCCATTGTAGTATTTGAGAATCCTATGCTTCTCGGTGTCCCATGCACCCACTTTTTCTGATAGGGTATGAAACTCATTGGTGTATTCTTGCATCATCTGATCATGACCTTGATGTAACTGTGCAATTTCTTGAACTGGTCCTCATAGGTCTTCATTGATAATATTCTTCTCTGATGGCCTCTACAAAACTATCCCATGTTTCTAGAGGTTTCATATAACCATTACATAATCATTATCATCCTCTTATAGGGAGTATGATTCCCACCATTTTTGACATGAAGAGATGCTTTAGAAGTGTAAAATGTTATATTTTCACCATCAAAAAATTATTGATAAAAAATATGATTCTAGTTGGTCGAGCCATTTATCTAATTCATCAACATCAAATTTTCCTTCAAACTATGGAATGTCAAAATTTACTTGTACCTTGAATGGTGTCGAGCCCCCGAAGGGCCTACTTGATGTGGGTGCATTTGTGGAGGTGGGGCCAATTATAGGGATGACCTAAGAGAGAACATCAACAAACTGTTCCATCATCTCCCTCCTCTGCTTCTCAAGGGCTTCATCAAGCATTTCTTTGAAGGGATCTCCCATTTCCTCTTGTGTTGCTTGAGGTCATTTAAAATGACAAGGTAATAATAATGAAGGATCAAGTCTGGACACATCATGCTTTTGGTATTATGACCTCATGTGTTTTTGACATGCAAGAGTGAAAGAACCTAGCTCTAATACCACTAATCCAGATTGAGGTGCAACCCGGTGGAAAACACACTAACAATGGTGCTTTAATGTGCTATAACAATCAAATTCACAATGAAAGAGATATGAACACAAAAAAAAAAAAAATTGCAACTTCAAATGAATACAAATTGGAAAATTCCATAAGAGATATGTATGCCCAAAAGATCTATCTCTTTATTCAAAACAAGTTGTTTTATAGCTATACAAGAAGAATATGAAAATAACTTCTAAAAAATAGAATATGAAGGGTTTCAGATGGGAACCAAAAGGTAATCCTACATGGATACCATTTGTATCCACCTTAGGGATGGATTCAAAAATAAAAAAGTGGAAAATCTTAAATTTTTTTATTATTATCATAATATTTAGTGCCCCTTGTTAGGTCATATCTCTAATTCTCGTTGACCCATTTTACAAACCAAAAGAACCATTAGAAAGAGTGTGGAATGAACTTGAACAAGGTATTTCTAATTAAAATTATACTCCATTTCATCATCATTGTATTTAAAACTTGATAAATGCTCTAGAGACCCTCAAGTTGTTGAAAAGCTGCCAAAAATGATTTTCGGGACTTTCCAATAATAGCTTTTGAAATATTGGTTTGGATCAATAGTTGGTGACAAAAAAATTATTCAACATTCTTAACTTTAACAACCATGAAATGTGTAATTTTGTTTCTATTCATGTCTTTAAAACCTAATAAATATGTTGATTTTTTCAATATGTGTTCCTTAAATAACCATATAATATGCATCTCATTATTAACACCCATACATTAATCATGCATCCAAATAAATTATGTACCACATTTCACATATGGAAAATAAGCACACTTAAAATTTGGAAGGAAGTGAAAATCATGAAACCCATTCCATAAAATGCATGATGGATATGTCGATAACCGTGCAAATGTTTTGATACAAATCTACTAAATACTTCATTTCTACATAATATACTTGGAGAGGGAATTGTTTAAGATATTCATTCTTAATCAAACATGATTCGTGTTGTGAAATTTTTATATTTTACATTATAAACATGTATGGCATGATTTTTCATGGTTTTTATAATGTATCAAGGGATGTTCTAGATGTGAAAAAAATGTTTTGTGGATAACTAACAATATGCTAATAAAAATAAGAAATGTATTTATAAATGGTCAATGACATGGAGAGATATATGAAGCATTCATATAAATGTTCTAAACTTTTCACGCAATTTATTATCTATAAACTTCTACTTTGGAAACTTACAAAACCACACAATTGTTGTTCCTACTTCCAATTTACTTGAAAATGACATTTCTGAAAGTTAGGAATGAATGCTAGTGCTTAAAACTATTTTCAAAAATTAAAAATGAATAATTCAACACACAACACAATATTTTTATCCTGAAACCCCAAATTGAGGGAAAACCAAATGAGAAGGGAAGTTTATCTTTCTTCCTAGTATTATATTGGCCAAATAAAGAGAATGTGGATTCTAGGAAGCTGAAGGAAGGCAACAATGTTACTTCCACCCTCTCTAGTTGTTTCTCTTTGCATTACACCTTGCTTTTAAAAATTAATTCCAGCACTAATGGTTTCTTTCTCACTTCTTCCATCAATCGATGCCCCATTCCACATGCTCTTCTTTATTTGATAGCTTTCTTCCAATGTCCTCCTTGTTGGTGTGATTAATTTTCCACATCATCAAGTGAGTCATCTCACTTAGGTGAGATCATAGGTCTACATGTCATTTAGGGGTCATCATGAGATTCCCTTATGTGTCAGTGTGTCATTGCGTTAGTTGCATCATTAGGAGTTACTTCCCATTCTAGGAATGTAACTCCCCTCTCTCTTGAGAGGTCATCATTACGGCATTGGGGGTTACTCAACACCCTCTATATGTACACCCCTTCAAATCTATGAGATTAGTGTGAATATTTTTGGCTTAACAAGGTTCTTACTTGTTTTTCGAATATTTTGCATGTACATTGGTTGATGCTAGCTCCTTCCTAGGACATCCTCACATTTTCATTTGCACTTCCATCAATATTCATGTTATCCCTCATGATCCTCACTCCTCATGTTTTCACACACTCTTTCATGGTGTCATAGTGCATGTTGTGTGGATCCGCACAACTCTTCTTGTTTTTCATGTTTGTTTGTGTTTTGGTTTGTGCTAAACATGTTCTTGAGCATTTATCGTAATGCTTATTCCACTCATGTGCTAAATGCATTGATTACATGGTTTTAATCCTTGTTTGTGGTTCTTTTTCATGTTCGTGGTTTTTTTTTTTTCCATGTTCATGGTTTTAGGGGGTTTTCAATGCTTGCATGTAGTTTTCTAGTGTTTTACGGTTTTCATATTTGATCCTTTATGGTGATGGTTTTACAAGGTTTACAATAGTGGTGGTCTTTCCTTAACCCAACTCAACCCCACTCACCAAGATGGGAACCAAGATGGTCCTTGACAAGCTCGATGCTCTCATTTGTTTGGATCCTACTCAACCTTGCATTTCCTACAATTTTTTCATCTCTACATTTTCTTTGGGTTTAATTGGAGCCTTTGATCATTCTTATCTCCTCAGATTGTTGGTTAGCTGATGCGGCCTAGAATTCACTAATACAAGCCTGTGCACATCGCCACATCACTCGGCCCCTAGGCACCGAGTGCTCACTGAAAAGCAACGATAAAGTACCACACCCCTCTTTAGGGTTCTTTATTATAGGATGTTTTAAAGCATGATAAATACTTTAAATCATTCGATCTATCGCAAATATATCTTTCTACATTGTATATTCAAATCTAAATCTAGAGAATAATAGACTTAAAAGATAACCATTATGAAATCAAACATGCAATCTTTTACTTATAACCATGATAACACTTTTATTCGAGCATAATATTCATTACATTAATTGCAATAAATACATGAAGCTTCCTTACAAATAACGTTGGTATACACTCATGCACGTAATAGATCTAGTAGCATAATCTCACTATAACCTAGTTCTCACACCTATATCTATGCTTGTTCTCGCTATACAGTCAATACATATTTATAAGGCTAGGGAATTTCCTTCACATCACTTATCTAATCCCAAAATAGGTCACATGCTATTATTATCCATGCGCCCTTACAAAAATAGGCTTACATGCAAGAATGCTAACAATAGATCTCTCTTAGTCAACTATCAGTTTGCCACTCTATCTTTAGCCTACATCCATGCAAAGCGCTTCATAGTCAATCATCCAAAAATATCCAATGTGTGTCGCGCAATTCTTTACCAAAGTTTGTGTGCTCTACACACTATCTCCAAAAATATATCCTCACCATGAAAATGGCTAAGTCTCGAACCTATTTCTATTCTTCATGACGTGATCCTTTCCGATCCTTCCACACCTTTTTAATGCACTTTACTTTCCCACATGAACATTTTGTATTTTCTTCACTAAGTGCTAGAGTTTGACTGATCAACATTACCCCACACTATTTACATTGTCACCCTCAAAGAATGGTTGTCTCAAAAATGAATCAAAGAATATGATTAAAAATAGAAATAATTTTGATAAATAAAATAATGTCTTTACTCATAAAGATCTTCTGCTACAACCTAAATAATCAATTCGAGATATTCTTCTTTTATTTTTGCCTCTAAAGTCTGTTATTCATTTAGTGCATCCTTTGCCTTTTCTAGATATCCACCGCATTTGACTCTAGCTCATCCCTTTTCAATCTCTCCTTCTCATTTTGTAAGACCAACACAATGTTAGACATGGCGGTTATCCTTCCTTCTAATAAGTCCATATTTTGCATGATGAGTTTCCCAAGCTCATCCATCCTTTCCTTGTCTAGTTCTTGAGCTGTTGTAAGGGCATCACACTTCTACTTGAAAAGCACTAATCATTTTACGGGGCCCAAGGTATCATCTTTCATGGCCTTCAAGACTTCACTGTCCTCAAAAAATGGTCCTGGTTCTTATAATGACTTATGGGGCTATAGAAATATTTAGTGCTTGATCTACTTTCTTTAGTTCCTCCTGTAAGCTTTGAAGCTGTTAGGAATTAGAGATCAAATATGCAGAAATAATTCCTCAAACCACAACAGTAAGAAACTATATAGTAGAATTATACTTGCAGAAATATAACAACATAAATGAATAATGCACAAAAGAAGACAAGACAAGATTTAACGTGGTTCACCCAATGTGGGCTACGTCCACTAAGAACTTGCTCAGATTTTATTATCAACAAGAGTAAAACAACTCTCACAGTCTTCTCTCAGTTATGAACTCACAAAAAATTCCAAAGATGTTAAACCACATCTAAACCACAATTGACACCCAATTGCATAACCTTGATCACTCTTGATCACCTCTTGATCATTAAGACTCAAGACCTCTTGAACACTCAAGATATCTTCAAGATACCCTAACACCTCTATTTATAGGATTAAAATCCTTCTAAGAAGCCATAAATCAACCCTAGAAGATTGAAAGTCATGATCTTTCAACTTCCCACAGCTAGAAAAATAGTCCCAACATTAACAGTCAATTAACAACATGTTAACAACAACGTCATGACAACAATGACACAACACCATCACAAAAAATGACTGCAGAATGCTCCTGAAGTCTCCAAAATTAATTGTTCGAGCTCCAACACTTCAACAATGATTCAAGAAGACCAAAAATAGGCTCCACACCCTAACAATCTCCCACTTAGAGATTGTTTCCACTAAAAAAGTTCTTAACCCTTCATTATAAACCATGAAGGCCAATCAAAGTTGAACACAACTTCAACTTCTCCCTTGTGACCACCTTGGTCATCATATCTATAGGATTCTGACTGGTATGAATCTTTTCCAGCTTTAACTTATCTTCTTCCAAAGTTTGTCCTAATGAAATGATATCTCAAATTTGATGTGCTTCATCTAGAGTGGAAAGTGGAGTTCTTCACCAAATGAATAATGCTCTGACTATCACTGTGTAGTCTCCCAAATTCCTGCTTATGACCCAAATCATCAAGCAACTACTGTAGCCAAATCATCTCCTTACTTTCCTCTGTGGCAACATACTCAACCTCTATGGTTGACAAAGCCACATAACCTTTTGTAACCGTGAAATCCAACTCACCGCTATATCACCAACCATAAATACATAACATGTCGTGCTCCTCCTGCTATCCAAATCTCCTACCATGTACGAATCTACATATCCACGTAATGTAGTGTCTGATCCACTAAAACACAATGCTACTCCCATGGTCCCTCTCAAATACCAAAGGATCCACTTTACTGCCTGCCAGTGCTCTCTACCTGGATCACTCATAAACCTGCTCACTACTCCCACTTGCATGGGAAATGTCAGCCTAGTGCATACCATAGCATACATCAAGCTACCAACTACTGATGAGTACGGTACCTTGACATCTAGATTCTATCCTCCTTAGTCTTGGGACTCTGCTCCTTTGATAATTTAAAGTGACCTACCAAAGGAGTACCAACCGGTTTAGCATCCTACATACTAAACCTCTCCAAGACCTTCTTTATGTACTCTTCTTGAGATAATACTAGCTTCCTCTCCTTCCTTTTCGAGTTATTCTCATACCAAGGATTTGTTTTGCTTCCCCAAATCCTTCATAGCAAAGGAGTCACCTAGTTGCTTCTTGAGTACCTTTATTTCCTACATGTTCTTCCTTGCAACAAGCATATCATCTACATACAGGCACAAAATAATATAACTACCATCAAGAAACTTCTTGATGTACACGCAATGGTCTGAGTGACACCTGGAGTAACCCTGCTCCTACATAAAATTGTCAAACTTCATGTACCACTATCAGTGGAGCTTGTTTCAGGCCATACAAGCTCTTCTTCAATTTACACACTAACCTCTCCTTCCCTTTGACCTCATAACCCTATGGCTGCTGCATGTACAATTCCTCCTCCAACTCACCATGAAGGAATATAGTCTTCACATCCAACTGTTCTAAGTGCAGTCTTCTACTGCAACTAAACCAAGAACAGTCCTAATAGAAGTCATTTTAACAACCATAGAGAAAAAATTTCATCAAAGTCTATACCTTTTCTTCAGCAAATCCTTTGACCACCAACAGGCCTTATATCATTTCCGCCTCCATCTTCCTCTTTTATTCTATACACCCACTTGTTCTCGCAATGCTCTCTTGCCCTCGGGTAGCTCCACCAGATCCCAAGTTTGGTTTCCATAAGAGATATATGCTCTTCATCCATGGCCTGCTCCCACTTCTTCCTGGCATCCACCTACTACTTCCTCAAAGCACTTTGGCTCTCCACTTGTCAATGAGCAATAAATAATTTAAAGAAGGAGTAAATCGTTCAGGTTCCCTTCTTACCCTAGAAGACCTTCTCACCTCAGGATTTTGGGGTTCCTGATGAGTAGGTACCTAAACTGGCTGTGCCAAAACATGATGTACCTAAATCAGCCCTTGGACACCTTGTTGTCTGCAATGTCCTCTAACACTGTGTATTCTTTCTTTTATTCCTCTTTTTGTTCCTATAACTAATCTTTATACATGATTTTTTCATTAAAGACAATATCTCTAGACCAAAATATTTTCTTGTCTTTAAGACTCCAAAATGGAAACCAAAATCATCTTCACCATATCCAACAAAGGTGCATTTCTCATACTTAGCCTCTAACTCGGTCCTATCATATTTATCAATGTGAACAAATACCTCACATCTAAATACTATAAGAAATGAGTAATCAATTTTCTTACTAGACCAAGCCTCCTCAGGTATACCTCCATCCAAAGCCATAGAGGGTCCTCTTGTTAATTAGATAAATAGTTGTGCTTACCGCTTCTACCCAAAACATGAGTGGCAGCCCCACATGTAACCTCATGCACCTAGCATGCTCCATGATTGTCCTATTCATTCTCTCTAACACTCCATTTTCCTGTGGAGTATTTGGAACCATTCTTTTCCTACGATCCCATTTACCAAACAATAATCAAGAAATTCATTGCTACAATATTCCCCTCCATTATCTGACCTGAGACATTTCAACTTGAGACCTATTTCATTCTCAACCAAGGCTTTCCATCTTTTGAAATTTTCAAAACATCAGATTTCTTTCTAATGCAATATACCCAAACTTTTCTAGTTACATCATCAATGAAATTGACGTAATAACATGAACCACCAATAGAGTTTAACTTAGCTGGCCCCCATACATCTGTATGCACTAACTCCAACTTACCCTCCTTCTTGGTAGGTCTAACCTTGAGGAACACCTACTTCTGTTTCCCATAAACACAGTCCTCATAGAAGTCCAAATCTAACTCCTTTAATCTAGGAAACCCATCCTTTACAATATGCATGCTCTTATGACTTATATGACCGAGTCTCTGGTGCCACAAAGTTGCATCTCCATCTGCAGTAGCTAAATTGCAATAATCAACACCACTGGTTAAATACAAAGTACCATTTTTCTTACCTCTTATAACCACAAGAGATCCCTTAGTAACCTTCCAAGAATCCACTATAAAACTGATCGTATAGCCATCACTACCCAACTGTCCCGCTGATATCAAATTCTACCTCAACTTAGGCACATGCCTGATGTCCTTAAGTAGCCATGTGTTCCCATTCTACATTTTCACCTAAACACAACCTTTCCCTACTATGCTGCATGGTTCATCATCACCAAGATATACATGTCCAAAATCACCTTGAACAAAATCAGTAAAGTAATGTCTATGTGGGGTGGCATGGAAAGAAGCCCTTGAATCTAACACCCAAGATTTAACAATATTATCTAAAGAAAGAATTAAGGTGTCTTGACAAACATCACCTACTACCAAATTTACCTCTTTATTTTCCTCCTTTTCTTCTTATCCCGAAGAGCTCAAATCTTTCTTAAGCATAACCAACCTTCCCACAGTGCCAACATTCTAACTTACTCTTGGACTTTGACCTTCCGATCATTCGACTTCCCACAGTTACCTTTCCCTCTATTCTTTTATCTCCCTCTACTCTCCACCATCAAAGCATTTCCAGAAGTAGAAGAATCTCTGGTGTTCTTCCTTCACATTTCCTCACTTAGGATCACACCTATTACATCCTCAAACTTCAGCTTTGAGTTATTAGAGACTAAATTACTTACAACCATAACCAAGTTGTCCTAGCTATCTGGCAAGGAGCACAAAATCAACAAATCCCTGACCTCATCATCAAATTCAATTTTTACCGAGTTTAACATACTCACAACCGTATTAAATTCATTCAAATGATCAGCAACATAACCATTCTCAGACATCTTCATATTAAATAACTTTTTCATCAAAAATATTTTATTAGAGGCGAGGGTTTTTTCATATAACTTCCCCAACACACTCATGAGACCTTCCGTGGTCTTCTCCTGTGATATGTTGAAAGCAACAGAAGATGCAAGGCATAAACGAATTGCCCCAAGCACCTTTTTATCTAGAAACTCCCAATCCTCATCCAAAATGGCTATAGGTTTCTTTACTTTTCTAGCTAAAGGAACATGGAGGTCCTTTTGATATAAGGAATCCTCCATTTGGATCTTCCACAAACCAAAGTTCTACCCATTGAACTTCTCTCACCCTCGATCTTCCCTCATATGCCATAGCTCCCACTCAAGCTAAACTTTATATGTGATTTATAGCTTCAGCAAAAAACCACCAAAGCTCGATACCAATTGTTAGGAATTAGAGAACAAATGTGGAAACAATTCTCAACCATAGAAAGTAGGAAACTATATAAATTATTTATACTTGTAAAAATATAACAACATAAATATGAATAATGTACAAAAAGAAGACAAGACAAGATTTAATGTGGTTCACCCAATGTGGGCTACGTCACGTTATCCAAGAACTTTCTCATATTTTAATATCAACAAGAGTAAAACAATTCTCACAATCTTCTCTCGATTTATGAACTCACAACATGAATTCCAAAGATGCTAAACCACATCTAAACCACCACAATTGACACCCAATTGCACAACCTTGATCACTCTTGATCACCTCTTGATCATTAAGACTCAAGACCTCTTGAACACTCAAGATATCTTCAAGATACCCTAACACCTCTATTTATAGGATTAACATTCTTCTAAGAAGTCCTAAAAATCTAACCCTAGAAGATTGAAAGTCACGATATTTCAACTTCCCAAGGTTAGAAAAATAGTCCCAATGTTAACAACTAATTAACATATGTTAACAACAATGTGAGTTTCAATAAATGACCGTTCTTAATGCTCCCTTAAAGTCTCCAAACTTAACCATTCAAGCTCTAATCACTTCAACACATTGATTCAAGAAGACCAAAAGCAGTCTCACACATCCAATGGAAGTAACCCCGTGTATGATGTAATCTTTCTGATCATCAAAGCCTTTTCATCACTATTTTGCATCACAAAGCTTTTCTCACTGTCCTGGATCCTTTGGTTTTGACATGCATAGAGGTTCATCTTCAAGCACTAAGTCCACCAAGGTACTTACATAATGAACTTTCGAAGGAAAAATTTTGGGTACCTTTGGCTCTAAGTGCAGCTTTGCCTTCATTATATTGTCCCCAAATTCCTCCATATTAATGATAAACAACGTTCTTCTTTTGTGCCTAGTTTTTCTTACTTTTAGCAAGCTATTTCTGCATCCTTAGTCTTGATCTCTTCTCTTAGTGCCCTAATTGTTGCAGCCTTATCCATATTTCACCATGCCACATTTGTTGAGACTTATACCAAAGCATTTCTCACTTGCTCATCTCGACATAATAGTAGGCTTTGTCATTATGTGTCTAACTCGAGGTGTCTTCTTCAACCTCCTTGATACACATGACTCTTCACATACATCAAATTTCATTTCATCCATGTCTATGTGCATCGACCATGAAAGTTGCTTCCTTGTGCACATGGTTGCCATATCTTCATCCATTAGCTCCTAGCCATACAAATCCTTTTGTGTCATTATGCTCTGAAATGGGCACGAAAAATTTTACCTCGTGTCCTCGTATAGCCCATGGTGGTGGAACATATTCTCCACTTGTTCTTTTCGATCTTGGCCCCTTAGGAACTTGGGCTTCAAGATTTAGAGCTTGTTTTGTTGTACCCTGAGCAGTCTCATTCACTGTCTCATCTGCCTCCTTTTCTCCCTCTTCTCCATCCTTCATTTCTTCATCCTTTTGTTCTTCCATGTTCTCTGGAGGTGTAGGGGAATTGGGCATGATTTCCTCAGACTCTTCCACCTCCTCATTCAACTTCAAATTCCTTCTTATTTTCTCAGTTGTCTCCTTTTGTGGAGAGAGTCGAGGTGATCTGTGCACTGATTATGGAGTAGCACCTTGGGTCCTTGTTCTCCTAAATACTATTTTGAAGCAGCACTCTCCTTGTACCACATCTAGGTCCTCATCATCTCCTATTGTGGCTGGGTGGAGTAGTCACGCGCTCAGATTCTTCCTTATTTGGAGGCTACCTCTTCTACCTTTGTGCTCCAAACCACCACTATCTTCATGCTCCTCTTCTTCTTCATCATCTACTTGTATTGTCTCTGTGGGCTTAGGTGCTGGAACATTTTCCATTGTATGCTTACCTTTGGTGGCCCTGGGAGCGCAAAACTCATTCTCCACATACTTAGTGTTCTCTAGTTTGGGCTTGAGTTGAAGGTACACAAGTGCTACTCCAGTGTCCCCAACTACCAAGCTTACAGGCTTCATGCTTATAATATCTAAATAAGCCTTTCAATGTAGGCATTCCACCCTAGATATACATATTTCTTTCTCAGAGTGTGGTAGTCACAATCTACCTTGTCTGCATTGAAGGTTAGGTGGTATGCATCTAAAACCGTGAACTAATGCCTAGAAATATCTTGTTGAAGGCATATGGAAGTTTGCACCATGGGCTCCAAGCCCCGTCCTTCATCGTAAATCACGTGATGTAAAAATGTTGGTATACAAATCAAACTGAACTTCCTTACCCACCACCAAAGGAAACTCCTTGGGTATGCGCCACTCTTCTTCAAATGCTCACAAATTCTATCATACCACATCTCCTCCTCTACTTGAATGGTCCACTCATTGATCCATCACACAAGTACTTGCCAAATATTTCCATATGTGACTTGTGTTCCGTGGGGTACTCCCAAATCTTCTCCTTTGGCCCATCAGTACTCCAATCTCCATAAATACTAAAGATGAATAAAATACACCAAAACTTATTCTGTCACATGTCCGTGCTTCTTCAATGATTGTCTTTGCTATGTGATCCATGATATTGTAGACCACTCCTTGAGACATCTTCTTTGCAATGTGCAACCACATTGTGTTTACCTACGACCACCTTCCTTGGTCATTCAACTTTGTTACAAGATGTGCAACTACCTACACTACTAGGTACTTTTTCAATTTGTCAATGTCCATGCCATGTGGACCTTTGGTATACCCCAGCTCCTTCCTTGTCTCCAGGATTGTGGCCTTATCAATTAAATCACTATCTAGATCCACCCTTGAGGCCCTTAGTCCTATCACTGTTGAAATCAAAGTAGTTGTGATTCTAACCCTCCATCCGGAAAGTAGAAGAAGTCCTCATGGAACTCTTCTCATCAACCATCGATACAATGGTTCATACTTTCCAAAAGTATGGCAGCTCATACAACCGGTAGAGACTCCATTCTCTTCATTAGTAACTTCTCACCAGCGCATCATCGTATACTAGCATATCTCTTCCATTGTGCACTTGTTCATTTTTGTGCTCAACAACGCATCAAGATCCTTCTTATTATCTGATGTTCGATGGTTGTAATCATTGATTTTACATTGGTGGATATGGGAATCCCATTCTTGTCCCACAATCATGCCCTCTGATATTACATTTCTGAGAAATTACTCTCGGAGAAATTTCTTCTTCCACTTCAACCTTCTTCTTCCCTTTATCTCCTATGTATGGGTGCTTTCTTCGGTGCCATTTGAAAAAATCTCTCTTTTTCCTTCCTCTATAATCAAGCAAGTCAAACCCTAGTTTAAATCTCTATGCCCTAGTGGAAATCACATGCCCTAGCTTGTTTGTAATGCATCTACTTCACTCAAACCCTTCACCTATGGGAACACAAGCTTCTCCTACACACAACCCTTCTCTCCATGTCTGTTTCACACTCTTCGCACCTCAACATGATTTCTCGACTCATTCACACTTAACCCTTTTCAAATTCTCTCAATTGCAATGGTAAAAATGAACTCACATCCCATCCTTATATAGAATTTCAAAAATTTAGTGCATTTATTGCTCCTCCACCTACCAAAAATCCTCTCATTAATCGACCATTTTCATTATTTCCACGTGGTACATCTTCACACCCAAGCTATAACCTTCTAGTGTGCCCTCCTACCTTTTGGCTGCAGACTTCTCTTCAACATGCTTCCATACACCTAAGTACCTCATCATTGTGCCTTCCACTGGTAGTCTTCCGGCTCTACTTACCTCACGTTATACTTGTTTCTTCATTCATCTCTCATCTATGGTCCTCACTTTTAAAGAAGCAATTTTTTTTTTTTCAATTTTCCAACTTGAATAACACCCGTAGGATAGTTCCTTTCATGTGTACTTATTTTCATCAGTCTTGTACCTAGATATCAACAACCTACCCCACACTAAGGGTATGTGTAGTCCTCTCATAAAAATTCTTCAAATAGTAATTAGCTTCTAGCGCGTAAATGTGCTTATTACACAAAAACACACCAACTAAATTGACAAAGCATAAGATCAAAGAAGGAAACACATTAAGGAAATGCAAAATTGAAAACCTAATCTAAATGGAAATACTACCTTATTACAAACACCAAGAAGACTTATTTATAGTAGGGCTTCATCCTACTCCCATTGAAGTAACTGGTAACCATATTCCATCAAGTGCCTCTAATTGAAAAGCACCTGATTCAAGTATGTGAGTGATAACATATGGCCCCAACCAATGTACCTTGAGTTTTCCTTAGATGGCACAAAAACTTTAGAATCATAAAGGAGCACCATCTATCCTATCTCAAACTTTTTATCCCTGATGTGCCTATCATGCCATGCTTTCTTCCTGGCCTTCTCTTGTTTTTGACTCCAACATGTTATGGCTCATCACTCATCCAACTTGATTAACTTTTCAATCCATTCTTCTAATGCTTTCTCATCAACTAGACCTCCAATGCATGCAATACACAAAGAAGGTAACATAAATTCCATAGGAAGAACTACTTTTATGCCAAACACTAACTAAATGGTGTGGCTTTGTTCAACCTTTTATATGTTGTTCGATATGCCCAAAGTACTACAAAGATACTTTATCATCCCAATCCTTTCTTCCAACATCACATATTTTTGTCAATGTCTGCTCAAAATTTTGTTGAAAAGCCTCAGCATTCCATTTTCCTAAGGATGATAGGTGTAGTCTTATGGTGTGCAATCATGAATTCATCCAATAAAATTTTGATTGTCTCATTAAGAAAATGTGTGCCCCTATCACTGGTCAAACTTAAAGGACATCCATACCTTGTAATAATATTTTCCCAAAGAAACCTAGTTGTTGTAGCCATTGTACAATCCTTTGTAGGTGTTTCTTCTACCCACCTTGTCAGATAATCTATGCAAGTTATGATGTAGCACAATCCAGTTCTACGCATGCAACTAGTGAAATAGGACCCACAAAATCTATAGCCCATTTCTCAAATGGTTCTACACTAGTAATAGGTCTTAGAGGCATTTCATCTCATTGACTAGTTTCCCAAGACGTTGAAAATGATCACAAGCCTTACAAAATTCCTTATAATCTTTATACAGGGTCTCCCACCATAATCCAACAGTAGAATCTTGCACACAATGGGCATCACCTACATAGTGGCCACCTGCAATACCACCATGAGCTTCTTCCATAATATCCATGTGTGCTCATGTTCCAATACACAATGACATAATACTTCATCCTAGCCTAATTTGTATAGGTCACCACTAATTAACATATAGGGGTACATGTATAGAAAGTTGTTTCTTCTCCAAGGATTTCATTCCTTCTGGTGTCATACCTATTTGTAGAAAGACAACAATGTCCTCTAGTTCTATGGTGCTCATTGTAACCTATATAATTGTGCATCTAGCATGGTATCTTCAATTTCCCATGTGCTTCTTCTCTCTGATTGTATTCTGATAAATGGTCTGGTCCAGAATTACTTTTCCCTAGTTTTACCACAACTGTGAAATCAAATTCTTGAAATAAGAGCACCCATCGACATATGTGCCCTTATAAAATGGGCTTGTTTACCAAATACTTCAATGCCATGTGATCTATATAAAATATGAATGGTGTAGCTAGTAGGTACTATTTTATGTAGCGCATAGATCATTGACAAAGCTTCATGCTCTGTAGTTGTGTAATTTTGTTTCAGAGAGTCATCTTTCTACTAGCAAAATAGATAGGATGATCTATAATACCTTCTCTAGGTTGAGCCAACACTGTGCCAATGGTCATGCCAGAGGCATCAACATGTACATGAAATGGTTGGTCCCACGAAGGAAAACGTAGAATAGGTGCAGGTAGTAAGTTTTTCCTTTAATGTCTCAAATGCGTGCTTGTCATGGTTCTCCCTAGTAGAATATACCTTTCCCTTTCAGTAACTCTCCAATGGTGTGTAGAAACTTTGGCATATCCTTTGATAAACTTTCTATAATATCCTGTATGACCCAAAAATCCACACACTTCACTCTAACTAGTAGGCTCTCTTAGGCCTATAATGACTACAACCTTGGCTGATCAACCAACAAACCTTCCTTATAGATTATGTGTCCTAACAATATCCCAAATGGTGTAGAAAATATGCACTTCTTGATGTTCAAAGAGATACTCAACTATCTACATCTTTCAAACATTAAGCATAGATTGTCACAATGATCCTTAACTAATCCATACACCATCCAATCATCTAAATAAACCTATAAGAAGTTGTGAATAAATTCCTTGAATGCTTGAACAACTATGCACAAAAATATAACAGGCACATTTTTCAAACCAAAAGGCATTACAATATAGGAAAGCTACCCCATTCAGTAGTAAATGTAGTCTTTTCCTGATCCTCCTGGGAATCCTAACCTGATGATACCCAGAGAACCCATCTGTAAACGAATAGATTTCACCCCAAACACCTTCTAGTATTTCCTCAATGAATGGCGTAGGAAAGGGATCAGTCACACATGCAACATTCAACTCCCTGTAGTCCACAAATCCTAATCCATCCATCCTTCTTGATACTGATCACCATTGACTAACCCATTCTGACTCATCAAGGGGCTTGATAATTCCAGACTTCAACATTTTTCAATCTCTTCTTTGACCTTTTCACGCAAGTTGGGGTTCATCCTATAGGGTCTCTTTCTAACTAGGTGTGCACCTCTTTTTAAGCTTTATCTTCATCTCCCCTAATGATTCATGCATGCCTTTAAGTTCATGGTACCCCCTAGGAATAAGTCCTGATAATCCCTTAGTAACTCTATGATTTTTTCCACTTCAGAGTCTGACCAATAGTCTCCAATTATGGCTTCCTTTGGCTCAACATTTGATCCAATATTCACCTTCTTTGTCTTCATAGGTTCATGATAGGTGTGTGTGGTCTTATCTGCACTATCCAACACCTCACGCCTACCTCGTTGAATGGTTTACATCCAGATTTTCTACTTCTTCATCATCCACTAAGTAGACCATTTTTCCTTTTTCTTTCTCAAGGAAAGCACATTGAAGTAGTGTGGCATCATTAGCCTCTTTTTTCTTCAACAAGATGCACTCCTGAGTTTCCTTCATCCAATAACTCCTGAAGGAGTTCTTCATCCTTGCACTATCTCCCATAGTTAAGCACTTTATGAATTTTAATGCTTCTTCCACTGGAGGCTTGTAGAGAAGAAGTCAAACATCTGGGCCATTCCTAATTAAATCCTACCAATTTCCAGTCTCTCTATGGAGTTCTGCATATACATACCAAGCACACACACATCCTTGTAAAGTGGAATAAAACTTGTGCACCCATAGCGAAGGTGGTAAAGCTTCCTGCCCTTCTATCCAGAGTCTCTCACACTTCTAAACGTGGTGCTGAATAGGTTGATTACCATGATAAGTGCAGATTTGAGTAGGTGCATTTCTCCTAAAGAACCTAGTAGTAAGAGCAATCCTAATTTCATTCCATCCTACAAGATTATCCTTGTGGGCCACCCACCAACATGTTGTTTGTCCCACGTAGTGTATATGCTAGCATATTTCTTCTTTCCAATGGGTCTATCCACTTGTTCCTCCATGGCACAAGAATACCATAGGATCTCCTTCTCTAGTGTAAATAAGGTACCAAGTTATTACCTATCCTCCTAACATAACGTGGTTTTTTGCCTCTAGAAATATGCTCTTTACTTCACTGCCCTACCAACTCATAAGTGCTATGAGCCCAATTATCACAAGCAACACTTGTAGTATCACTAATGGACTATGCATCCTCCCACTAAATTATTCCTTCTTTAGATGGCTCAAGCATCTCTAGATCTCAGATGGCATGTACATAAATCCTATTCAGATCTTCTTCACTTAAGGGCTCAACATAGGGTGCAGATTTTCCATCTGTTAAAGGGATAATAACTCTTCTCCTCCTTGTTTTCAAAACTGATATAACCCTTGTTGAACCAAAGATCAACATTATTTACATAACACCAAGGATGCCCCAATAGAGATGGGAAGCTATCTAACTCTACCAGCTAAAACCTCAAAGTCTCCAGTGAACTTGGCTCCTTGTATGGTAATGGATGCATCTTTCAAAACTCTGATGGGAGTGGCCTTAGTCCGATTAGCCATGAACAATACATTAGAGGATGGCTGCAATGGGGTCTTCCCATTTGTACCCATGCATCTAAGGTAAGAACATTGACTTCATGCACTTATATCAATCAATATATTACTCAATAGCCACCCATCCACAACAACATTCGAGTGATTTCCTTGTCATAATCTAGGCTATGAGGGGGAAGATTTACATGCAGGATCTACCATCCAGTCTCAATACTTGCATGCACGAGTGTTTCCTTTTAACCAATCCCCTAACAATGGAATGATATTTTCCTGGCACAACATTTTACACACTTCTCTTAAGTCATCTATATCAGTTTGGACCATCTCTGATACTTTCTTTTGCTCCATCTTCCATGATTTCTCTTTTAAGTATTGTATCTCACCCTAAAGATTCCTAAGAACTTCCATGGTTTCCTAATAAACCTCCTTCTAATGGGTAGGATCTGGGTACCATGCATGTAGAACCTCCTCCTTAGTGATGGTAGGCTTCTACTGCAATGCTTCTCTGCATGTGCCCTCCAACGGGTCATGATCTTTACTTGCAATGCCTCGAATCTACTTCCAACTTAGGCATCCACTGATTTTCCACAACGACATTGTATCCTAACCATCCCCGCCCTTTTTTTCTTGTTTATGTTGCTTACTAAGATGCTCATACAAGTCCAGGAACTCCTCATAGCTATGGTTCTTTCCACAAAAAAGAACATGTAATATTCTGAGGACATTCACACTGTAGTGGTCAGAGATCCGCATGTATAACATGTTCCATGAGGGAACTCACTTCTTCCACTACCATGGCCTCATCCTCCAAATCCACCATGGTATCCTCGACCTCTACCATGACCCTTCAAAATGCCCTTCATTCCAATCATAATAGCACCTGATTGTGATCCCGGTCTTGATGCTCATTCTTTCCTTTAGAGTTATCTGAAACTCCTTCTATCATACACCAATATCTATAACATCATGGATCTGACCAATCAATCCGACAGTCTTCCATGTCATGAGTCATGGACCTACAGATTTTACAGTAGCTTGAAACGTTCTTCCTTATCACACATTGTAATAATGGGCAAATGGCTGGCAAGCATCATGGTTTAAATGGCATATCTCACAATCCAACAAAAAATGAGCACACTGATCTATGAGGACAACTATCCTTTGTGTGACCTTCTACTTCACAATTTGTGCACCAAATCCTATGTGCATCTCATGTGCTGAATTTTTTGATAGTTTCTCCAACTTTTTTCCATAGCTACGATCTGTGCTTCTAAAAATGGGCTCACCCAGTATCTATACTTCCAACTACCTCAACACGTAAGGCTGATTCAAGTGCTTCACACGGATCAATGTATGTCTTATGTGATAATGCCCTCCTAAAAGGGGTAATCAAGCCCCCAACGAACCATTAGTGCATGTTGGCTTGCATGTATATCATAAGAAAGCTTAGATAATAGCATTTTAAAATGGCATCATACTCTCTAACACTTTCAAGTAGTGCCTTGCTTAATATCCTTGAGTGCACTTATACTCTTCTACTCAAACTCAGGATGTGAAACTCTTTAAGGAATGCATCTTTTAAAGTTGTATAGTCTACGCAAGTCTGATCAAGGTCAAACTTTTGTACCAGCTTGTGTGTGCCCTTGTAACGTAGTAGAAAATTGGATTTCCCTACACTCAGAAGCCATGATTCCTTTTGTGTGCCACATATTTCACACATATGCACATGTTCAACAACATCTTCTATGCCCCTATACTCTAAGATGAAGAGACATCTCCATGTAAATATTCTAGGGTTGGTGCAGACCTTGCCCACCTGATCCAGAACCTCCTGTGTTTCCTCTGCCTCCAAAACCACTAGATCCACCGAGCTAGAGCTACCTATACCTCCTGATCCCAAACCTATAGCTGGGGTCGGACCAAAAGATGTACTTCCTTGTGTCCCAATAAGAGAACCGAATATACCCGACAATCTCTGCGAAAGCATTACTACTCCTAAAAGATAGTCCAAAATCTACGCACCTTGTATTTTATGCTGATGATACACCCCAAAAAGGTACTCCCATATAACAACAAAGTCCATTTGTGCTGCCATCATTGTGCCTCTTATAAGACTCACTCCTACTCTCCCACTACTTGAATTAGCTTTTTGATGTTTGTTGTACTAGATGCTGGAAAACCAAGCACAAGGGAAAGGTTTCTAGGTGGATTCAGATGCGCACCCATGGCCCAGTCATCTCTATTGGCATGCTTCTACATGAGGCCGAGGAGGGTTCCCTATCATGTTTTCCCAAATGGGGGAGTTCTTGAGGCTCGGGTTCCACGTCTTCTGCATGAACTTCCAACTCCTTCCCAAACTATCTTTCTCCACAACACCATTTTCTCTACAACCTCCCATTGCTTCTCTACCTCCTCTCACACACCTCATTATACTTAAGCCACCTTTCCTCTCTCTACCTTTCTACCTAGGTCTTCCATCTTTCACCAAACCTGCTCCTACCCCCGCATGGGTGGGGTTTAGTTAGCCATCGGTTTACTCTCCAAATTCAAAGTTACCATCAAGATCTTGATCGCTAGTGGAATGCCTTATAGGTAAGTTCCCCTTGGATATCGTAAAAACTAGAATTCAGCTACCTCTGGGCATGAATAAGTGGAAATTGAGTACTCCAAGATATAACTATTCAAAACACCATGGAACCACGTATCCACAACTCGAGTCCAAATCAGATCAACAGCATCATAAAGGGCCTAAAATTCTTCCTACATCCAGACAAGTGTGTGATACCTCCAATTCCACTTAGATGCATAAGCAATCAGCCACTCATATAATTCTACTAGAAAGATAGCAAAGAAGCTCTCATATAAATTATCATACAAATTTTGTTCCACCCACACACATGCATTAAACTCAGATCCAATGTTGAACCACCATGTGTATTCTTCTTCCAGATCATGTATCCACTCCTCAACACTTACTAAGGTCAACCGATATGTCTTCATCATGAACCATCCTAAAAACAACTGAAAAAGAGGTCCTGGAAATGGAAACCAATGATGTAGCCTAGAATTCACCAATACAAGCCTAGTGCATGCACACATCACTCAACCTAGACTCGAGCACTCACCCAAGCACAAAAGGTACTAGGCCCTCTTTAGGGTTATTATTATAGGATGTTAGCATGATGAAGACTTTAAATCATTCAGATCTATGGCTAATATATCTTTCTACAATGCATATTCAGATCTAGATCTAGAGAATAATAGACTTAAAAGATAACCATAATGAAATCAAGCATGCAATACTAAATTATAACCATGATAACACTTTAATTCAATCCATAATCTTCATTATATTAATTACAATAAATACACAGAAGCTTCCTTACAATAATAAGTAGGTATACGCTCATGCGCGTAATAAATCTAGCAACATAATCTCACTATAACCTAGTTCTCACACCTATATCTATGCTCTCTCTATACTACACAGTTCAATACATATTTATAAGGGTGGGGACTTTCCCTTCACCACTTATCTAATCCCAAAATAGGTCGCATGCTATTATTAGCCATGCACCATTACAAAAATAGGCTTACATGCAAGAATGCTAACAATAGATCTCTCTTAGTCAACTATCAGTTCATCATTTATATCTTAATTACTATTCAGTCTAAGTCCAACATGACATGTTCTAAAATATCATTTCCTTAAAATGTGCTCTCGCTTTCGTATAAAATCTTCTAATTTTCTCACTAATTAGTCTTCCTTTAATATCGTTTCATCCTAGTTTCCTTGTAATGTTCATGCCTCGCTTGGCTCGCTCACCAGCTCGAGGTCCGTGTTGTGCACTTTCAACCCTTCTCACACTAGTTGTCGGCTTTGGCATCATTTCTAACCCAAAGCCTCAAGCTTCCTTGGTTAACTTTCTCTCTAAATTTCCATGATTCCCGTTGATAACTCCTATAAAATTTCACCACCACCCACCCGGTCTTCCTTCGGCATTTCCGATGGTTATAATGAAACCTCCGAGCACTTTTTCATCATTCATGGCACCAACACTTTAATCGATCGTCCCTAGGATCCTTAGCACTTTCATCGGCCTATGACTCAAACAGTTGACACGTGTATCTCGGACTCTACCTCCCAAAGTGACCCCTTGGGCTTCCCCGCTCCTTCACCCACCGCTCTAACCAAACTCGATCAAGTCACCCTAGCTTGCCCCACCAAGTTCCCCTCTCCTAGTTTGTCGAGTTTCTCTGATCTCGCCACTCCCTACATCCCAGGTGAGTCCCTGGACCCCCTTTTATGTATTTTTCCCATTTTTCACAATATATAGAGAATTGTAAGGGGAAAACAATAAAATTCATCATTTCAAGGGGGTATTTTTTTCAAGCTCATTGTATAGGGTTATTGGGCTTTCTGGCCAATTTTTTTGGCTCATTACATTTTAGTACTCCTCTTTTCATACACCTACCCAACGGATAGGTCCACCACAGAATTTACGGAAAGAGAGCCTTCTATTTTGCGTCATGAGACACCTTATCTCTCACAATGAGTAGTGTTTTGTATCCTTGTTTCTTATGCTCTTTTGTGCTTGATTGTGTGTGTTCCTCTACTTCTGACTAGGAATTCATTGTGGCCTCCACTATCACACGAATTGTCAGTCATACTACCGCAAGGTGAGTGACAAATTGTCTTACGTCACATAAATACACCTCATTGTATTCACACACTATCTTATAAAGTGCCTCGGATAGGAGGTGTTATCATTGTTCTTTTTGGGTATCGTGTTGCTTGCAGCACATTATCGAATGAGTCTCGACATCTTGCATTCTTGCACTCTATTTTTCTTATTCACCTTGCTCTTTCTTTCTTTCTCTTTCTCATCATCAAGGATGCTCTTTCAATACTTTAGCATCATAGATCACTTTACAGCCTCCACCATTTATTCTTGGGAGAGAGAAGTATACATCATGGTTTGCTTTCATGGAACACTACTTCACCTAGGAGGGTCTCACACACTTCTTTCTAGGGCCAACTATAACTCCACCGATTGTATTCATCTTGAGGAATTTCTCGACACTTGAGAACATGTTGTTGGTCACTTGATGTTTTATGTCACCATACCTCTCTGCATACACGTGGTAGACTCAAATCCTCCCTACTCCATCTGGAGCATCTTTCAATCCATGTTTGGAGAACCTTCACATACTGTCATAGTTCATGTTGTTGTTAATCTAGTTATCTCCTCTTATTTTTTGTGTGATGGCAGTTTCACTAACACATAATTGCTTGACTCTACTTTTGATGACAATTTTCATTCTCCCAAAATTCTGATGCCGAGAGTACTATAGAGGACTCCCTCCTCGCTCTCACTATTATAGAGTGTTTTGACACCCTTCCATCTCATAAGACATTTATCGGTCCCATTATCAACCTCATAAATCCATTGCATCAGTCTCCCTTCCACTTCCAGCATGTGAGGCTCCTTCCACTCCTCTTCCTTCATGCATGGATGAATTATACATGTCTAACATCACTCTACTTTTTTCAATCCCCCTCATTGGGATGAGTAACTACCTGATCTTGGTCTTCTTTTTAACGAGTCCACTTATGATACATTACATGTTCCTCATCCTTCTTACGAATTTTTTTGAGGAGTCCATTATCTCCTTTGTGGGAGTGCCCTTATGGGACTCTTATCGCTTCCACGTTTCAGAGATATCTATTGATCCACTTTTCTTGTGGATCATATTTCTATTGTGGGGTTGTTGTGTTGCCTTCACATCACTTGACATCCTTTCTTGGGTGTTCCTCTTTTTCACTCTAACATTTTTTTGCTTTTGGCATTACCTTTGGTTATTTGGCACTCCTTTCTAGACCTATATCACACTTCCATCAACCATACTCATATTTCTTTGTCATTTTGCTACCTTCCATTTCCTTCACGAAGTGAGAGGAATTCCAAAGATGTCATTTATGCACTTCTAAGAGAAGGCACATAGTTCAAGCGGGTGGTTCTTCTTCGCCTAGAGGCAGAGAATCTCTTCATTAACACTCTTAGGAGACTTCCTAGAGCTACATAGTTTAGATCCATCCATGGAATATTTTTGTTCCTTTGGTCTCCCTCTTCTCCTCTCTTCTTATTTTTGAGATATTTCCCATTGTACATGGGTATTTTACGGATGAAAATCAACACGCGACCTTCAACCGCAAAAAGAAGGCCCTTCTAACCTGAATGGGTCTAATGGATGGATCGAAAGGATGGCCACATGAAGACTCCAATCAATATCGAGCTCTATGGAAATTCCTTCCAATGGTTGTGGGATACGTGGAAAACCAATGGGTGCCTCGTAACGATTTCTAAGACAAGGTCATGGAATGAATGAGAGAGAGGCATGGTTCCACTGGCTCTATGGTCGGTTAGCTGGAGCGGTCCAAAATGTGAGGGCTCGGTGAGCTTCTTCATTCAAAAACATTCAAGTTGTCTAATGATGTCTGGTGGAAGTGGGGATGACCTAAAGACTAATGAGCGTAATCTTGTGTCAAGGTCTAACTGGTCTTCGGGCCCTTGCGGTTGAGGAACCCGTGGATCACAACCATAAAATATTAGCGGTTGTGGTCCTTGTATGGTCATACACATTTAAAATCTATTGCTAGGGGTAGTCCAATATTCATAGGCTTTGTCAGCCACGATGTTCAAAACATTTAATTGTTCAATTTTCTCAAGCAGTATCGTGTTGGTGTTCTGAGGACAAACATACGAGTCCCATATCTATGTTCATAATTAGTTCAGCCCGTTTAGGTTTGTTTGGGACCAATGGATCACTATGTATGTTTTCTCTTGTTGTGGTTCGTTTATGGTCATGTATGCATTCAAATCATTTTAATCTAATCAAGGTAAATAACAATCTAATCTAAATAAGCAAATTCTACACTATGTTTTTGTGTTTTTGGAATGTAATGGAAATAAACAATACAAAGCAACTAATCTAACAAAAGGAAATCTTTTTTGTTTTTTAGAATTTAGAAGAAATGAAGAAATGAAAAGTCTTCTAATCTAACAAATAAATCCTATATAGATAAATAACTAGATGTAGTTATTTACCTATGTAATGGTGTAATTAAATCTATACTAATCAATTAAAGCCTCCTAAACTATTGATCTGAATTAAATCTTCTATTTTGCCTCAGAGGCACGGGAAGAAATCGAGCTTCTCGAGAAATTTTTTCCCCCTAAACTTTCCCCAAAAAGTAAAGAAAGATTTTTTATGGAGGATCTTCTAAATTAAATGATGCTTTGATTGATTTCTAAATTAATTAGAGAAGCTTTCTTCTAGAATCACCTCTTTGCAAATCTACAGAGATAGGCAAAAAGATATCTATCCTAAGAAATATTTTGTTGAAAGAAGTGATCTACTGTAACTACTCAATGATTATAACAATGAAAATGAAATGCCTTTTCTACTGTAATGAATAATATGAATAATATTCTCAAAAAATAATTAAAGAAACCCAATTACAACCCCAACCTGGTATTTGTAGTATTGTGGCAATCCAATTGTGGTGTGCTTTTGTGTCCCCTCAATTTGTCTTTTCAATCTCTTGTGTTCATGTGAGTCCAGGATGTTGGGAATGCAATAGTAGAAGTAAGCAAAGGAGAAAGCATTGGAGCAATGGAAACTTGATGGCAGTTGGTAGTAATGTGGGTAGAAGAAAGATATGCACAAGAGAACAAAGCTTGGCTATGTAGTTTCTAGCAAGATTGTTGTAGCTCAACTAAGAAAGATACACAAATAATCTCCATCATTTTCTTCAGAAGAAGCAATGGTTTTATAGAAGGTTGGTTGGGTTGTGCACTATCACACTTGGCAGCCATGGGGTGCCACATCAACACATGAAGGGGTAGTTAAACAATCAATTACAAATTACAAGTGGAAGAGGAGATTTCCACAAGTCATTCAAGCTTGAAATCAACTAAAATGATTGAAAAAATGTGCTCTAAAAGTGAATCTGAAGTGAAGCAATCACACGTCAATTCTCGGGTAAATAATTCTAGAAAAAAAGTGCACAGATCACCCACCTGTAGGGCGGTGGTTATGGGAGCCCTACTTGTTAGTGATTTACAAAACCTCCGTCCTACCTAGGTGGTGGTTATAGGACCACCACCCAGGTAGGGAGGGTGGTTTTGCAACTAAAGGAAAAAACTAAGGTAAATGGTGTGGGAAGCTTTCAAAAAGTAGGAATGGCTAAGTAGGGTAAACTAGGCTACAAATGTAAGTTTAAAGAGGTTTAGGGAGCTCAAACACTTTAGAAAAGATGTGAATCATCATTGGGGACTTTGAACCATTTTCTTAACAATGTAGCACATGTGAAAATTTGGGTGCATACATATTGCCCCCTCGAAGAAGTGTTTTAGCCATGAAGAGGCATAAAATGTAGAGTCCGAGTATGGCATTCCCGAAATGGGGAGTTAGAAGCTATACCTAACACGCTCATGTGCCAAAATGTCACCATCCAAGCTCCCACTACCTATAAGATGAAAAAAGACTCAAGTGTAGATAGATATGATATCAAAAATAAACACTAAAACAAAATGACAAGAGGACTTACCATTTGCGTGAGGATAGAAGTATACCTACGCGCAATCTAGCCCTGTAAAGCATATACACTCAAAATGAAGTTAAAAAAGCATATATATAACCAAAACTCTCATTTTCAATTTCATTTACACATATCCTCATTGTGATTTTTGAGCTCTAGACCAACCATCACCATTTTGAGCGAGAGTATAGTCAAAATAAAGAGTGCAACGATGTGATCATGGCCTCGCGAGTGAGAGAAATCAAATGATGAAGACAAAGGTTAGTATTCTGCATTTGTTTATTTGAAACCTAAAATGTAAAATGTTGAAAATCTACACCTAGGGGGTTATTTTCAAATTTCTTGTGTTAAAATGTTCCCTAGGAGGTGATCTAGGTGGGTCTACTTTTTGTTTCATGTAAAAAGGTCTATTTTGTGTTTTTTTTAATTTTTGGTCAAAGGGATGGGTTTTCATTCTATACATGACCATCACCATCTTACTGCTGTGCAGGCGGTGACCACCTGCCCTACTTAGGGTGATGGTTACAAGACCACCACCATAGGGTGGCAAGCGGTTACAAAACCACACTCGCATAGGCAATGGTTTTGTAATTGTCGTAAAGAGAGCTATTTTGACCAAGTTAGATTATTTTTTTTTGGATTTTAAGTTGTTTTATATTGTTTTTGATGAGCTTGCCTATTGAAATGTGTTACTAACTTGCTCTTTTTTTCTTGTTTTGGTGAATGCAGAAGGAGTTATACATCCACGTTGGAGCCGAGAGAGAGAGTGTGATTGGCTTCTAGGCAATTCTTGATCAGCTGACTCAAGGTGAGACAAATTTATTACACTAGGATGGTTTATGGAGGATCGCATGGGTGCCACACATTACACCAATAGCTATATATATTGTGACCTATTGTCTTATTGGGATGCGAATCGAACACTTTCTAGTTTCCTGGTGTTAGGGGAGAGTGGACATCACTCTTGAGGATGTTTACAGGATTCTTGGTGTACTATGACTAGGGTAGATGATTGACCTTAGAGAGTGCAGGAGCACAAACTAGATCTAGAATAGTGGGCTTCCTATATGGGGGATGATGGGGCGTCAGAGGGTGCCAAACAGGGTATGTGGATTTTATTTGTTGCCTCCACACCTATCCCTACCCTACGTAAGGCCATTATTGGTATTTTGGCTTCGTGTTTGGTAGGAGACAAGGGCGGGACAAGCTCTTGTATTGTTGGGCTTTGATCATCATGCAGATCGAGTAACATGGGAGGATATTTTCCTGGGGTGTGGATATCTTGGGGACTACATACCATGACTTGTACCGAGTGGTGAGGCTCTAGGGGAAATCCTAAGCCATCCTACTTTAGTTATGAGTTAGGTGTATGAGTGGATCATCCCCTATCGAGGGGAGTTGGTATATAGATCCAAGGGGCCATCGAGGCCATGAGATGGACAAATTTGTCGTTCTTAGAGGGCCACATCAAGCTCATTCTACTATCACTGACTACAAATGATTTTTTGTGAGGCCCTATCAGGACATGATTGGTTTATGGGGCCAGGAGGGGACCATCCTGATTGCATGTGCTACCACTTCACATAGTTTAGATAGATCTGAGGGGGAGGCCCACCTCTACCGAGTACCCCAGCAGTTTGGGTTACCCTACGATGATGCTCTTCCTGTTGTGCCTACTATCTACCAGAGTGTTAGAGGCATGAGATGGCCCTAAGGGCCGACATGGATGGAAAATGGTGATACTAGGGGAGTACTATCTCTATGGAGAAGGTCTTAGTTCCCAGAGCACCTAGGCTCTCTCTCCAGATTGAGGTTGCACCCACTCACAATGGGGGAGGAGGAGGGCCGGAGGCCGACACAACCATAGATACAAAGACCGAGAGGGAGGTTGTGAGGAGATGGGTGAGGAGGTTAGATCATAGGGGGTGATGAGGAGGAGGATAGTGATACAGAGTGGTGGGTTATAATGGAGAGATCTCTATGGAAGAGAGAGAGAGGAGGTAGAGGTCAAGAAGGAGACTTTAGTTTTAGAGGAGCCACTTCCTCATGAGGGAGGCGATGATGAGAAGTCCATGATGGGCCAGCACATCACTCAGAGAGAGGGAGAGGCTCGAGTAGGTGCTACAAAAGGCTTCCCACCACCACCAACTACACTAGTTGATCCCACTTGGATGCTCAGAGATCCAGTATGTAGATACTCTTTTCTCGACCTTGTTAGCTAGAAATGTTAATATGTTAAACATTGTACTTTTTTTTTTTTGAATGTTTTCTAACTCACCATTGTTTTCTTTGTTTCACAACCACTGCTGATGGCTAACGAGATCTTATTCATAGGATCTATGTTGATACACTTTATTCCCCTTCGGGAAGACCCATGTGGAGCTCTGGAGAGGATGTGGGACATCCATTGGAGGGATGATGACATATTGATGTGTTTGTGCCTCTTTGGAAGGCCACAAAGCTCTTGAATTCTTAGAGATAAGAAGATCGCCGCATATGAGATGGCAGAGAGGATGGTGAGGTAGAGCCACTCACACAGTGAGGCTGTGACTAGTGGACGATCTCATGGTCACTCTCATCATTCAACATATTCATGACATCGAGCCACAACAAGAGTCCCAACCACATCCACACACCATCTCAGGGTTCCCAGAGAGGGATAGGCCATTGAGCCTTTATTGCTTCGATGCCATTTTTGAGGCATATATGATGTTTTTGGATTTTTGTGCTCATTGCGAGCATTTTGACCACACCTAGTGTGTGATGACATTCTACACAAACTTGACTCATTATGATATATACAAATATCTCTTTTTTGGTTCAGCTATCCTTTTCACCATAGTTGACTTCATTTATGGTTTACTTTGCATGTGTACTCTTAGATGTTTAGAATTTCTAATTTTAAATGCTTTTCAGAATGCATGCAATGGATGATGATATGCTTAAAAAATGATTTTTTTTTTTGTTTTGTAATGTTGATATGTGATGATTATGCAAGCATAATGTAATGTTGAACTTTAGTTTTTCAAGCAATGTTTGATACTTCTTTTCATTTTGGAAATATGTGATGAATAATGATATGATAATAAAATGAACTCACTCCACTCCTAACCCCACACAACTAGTAAGATGTGAGGGCTCAACACCGAGATCCATAAGGGATGTGAATTGTATGATTTTGATGAATGGAAGTGATGAGAGAAAGACAAGATTTTGACATAAATCCAATTAGGGACCTACAACCTAACTCTACACATAGTTTACTACATAGTTTAGAATGTGATTTGCTTTCAATTTATCTAGACTTAGACCCATAGATGGCCTCTTGATTGAAAAATCTAGTTTTAAGGTTTTAACTCTTTTGAACATACACATCTAATTCATTTTCTTGGGATTTATGATTTCAAAGCACTTTTTATTGAATGAAATTGCTTTTAACTTACTAATTTATTTGCAGAGACCCCTACACCTTGCCCCATACTACTAGTAGGAAGCATGGGCTCATCACCAAGGACAAGGCATAGGAGTAAGGAACTTCCTCCTTTCCCAATCTCACACCACTAGTAAGAGGCATGGGCTCAACACCGAAGGTTGGTGGGGAAAGGAAGTGTGTAAATGAAAATTTTGTATTGATTTTGACTTGAGATATATACTATATATATTTTAAAATTTTAAAATTTTAAGTTTGAGTTTTTAAGTTGTTTTTGGGGAGGAAAGATTTCCCTAGCCTCAACCCCATATAACTAGTAAGATGTGAGGGCTCAACACCGAAGGATGAGATAGGAAAACAAGCAATCTTGGGTAAAAATGTTTAGAATGATTTTGCTACCAAAGAGGTTTTTCTAGGAAAGATATGACTCCAAGAAGCTTCTAGAACAAACTATGGGAAAAGACACCTATGCTAGAAGAAAACTATGAGTAGAAACCAAGTATGCAGCCTTGGTAGGATTAGTGTCAAAATTTTGTCTTATCTTGTTGAATTGATGAAATGATTAGAAATGTTGATGATAATATTATGAATGTTTGAAGAAATGTGATTTGAATTTTTTTCCAATACTTTCAAAATTTTGTGAAATTTGCTTGAAAGATAAGTTCCTTGATTACAAATTTACAAAATGATCTAGCAGATGAAAATGCAATGAGGATGCAATAATAGTGTACATGTGGAAATGCAGATGGATCATGTGTAGTAACACTTTAAGTGAAGTGAATTGATGGATTCACCAAATTCTTCACCCTCTAGAGTACACAGTGATATGCCCCATTTTTGTAGTCCTCCATGACTCGATATGGGCCCAACCACTTGGGCCTAAATTTCCTTCCTTCACCAATTTTCTTGTCTATCCGGATGTCAAGTCTCAATACTAGATCTCCAACAAATATATCACATTTATATACTTTCTTATTGTACTACAACAACACTCCGGTCAACGTAAGCTCTATGGTGTGCCTCATCTCTAAGCTGAGCTTCATCGAGGGTCTCTAGCTCAACAAGTCATGCCTCATGATATCCTTCTTCTCCTAAGATTCCTTGTAATGATATTTGGAGACTCCATATCTCAACTTCAATGGTAAAACCCCATCCGAATACTAAGGAATATGGGGTTTCCCCCATTGGCATTCTTACTCATTTTCTAAAGGCCTACAAGGCTAGAAATAGCTTTAGATTCCAATCACACTTGTTCTCCTTAACAATTTTAGGAGGATAGATTTTAGCATTTTATTAGTTGCCTCAGCCTATCCATTTGCCTTAGGGTAGTATAGAGAGGTGGTGTAATGATTTATCTTTAATTTTTCACACAACTCATGCACCTCTTCATTTTTAAAGATGTGAACATTATCTAGATAATGACTTGTGGGACCCCGTATCTACAAATGATCTAATCCCAATGCTTTGAACTTTGTAATTAAAATACCTCAAAATGGTGGTAAGAGGCATGGCCTCAACCCACTTCAGCAATGAAATACTATGTGGCCTTAATTATGAAATTTTGGTATCCCATCATGAGGGAGAGAATTTCTCTATCAAATCAAGCCCCACATGGAAAAGGGCATGGTGTTTAAATCAATTGTAGAGCTTGGGGAGGAGTGATCTAAAAGAAATTTTAACTAAACATGTTGTGCACACTCTATGAAATTTGCTTTGTTTGATTTTTGATATTAAAATTGACTATTATAACCTTTATCAAATTTCCTAATAATGAAAACCTTAAAGTGTGTCCAATCAGAAAATATAGAGACACAAATCACTAGTAAATTGCACACAACAATTTCTTCTAACGGAGTTTAAGCACTTGTTCTACGCTACTACTTGGCGATCATATCATTCCATCTTATTTAGATAGTCTATTAAAATCTTTTTAATAAATATTTACAAATCCCGATTTCTACAATAGCTTTAGGTCTTCCCATCACATTCCTCTCCAAAATAACAATTTCAACTTTTATCATCACTTAAAATTCCTTCTCTAACTCAAGTTATTTTCCAGCAAAACAATATTTCACACAGAGGATGGTGTATATGCAAAATAGCTCCTTTTATAGTGTTTCCAAAGAAATGGCCCAACGATTGGGCACCTATAATATTGCAAATGATATGGTTCAAATCCCCCTACCTCCACTTTCCTAGGTGCACATCATGGGATTTGTCCCACATTTGAAGTTCAACCAGGGTGAGTTTAGATGTCGGTTCTTTATATTGCTTATTTTACACACATATATGGCTATAAGATACCATTGACAGTCAAACTTGTTTGATAACTTCTATGGGAACTTTGGGATGTTCTTACTATTAAATATGGAGACAAGCCGTATAGTTTTTAACTGCATTTAGTATATGTATATCCTCAAATTTAATGGGATGGATATTTATCATTTTATTATAAATACCTTAATCCCACATGCATCCATAATTTGCAAGGGTAGTATATAAGATGAATCTGATGATTTATCTTGAAATAAAGGAGGCCAAGACTAGTCCAAAATCTTCTTTTTTCCATGACCCATATTTTCCACATGGTGAATGTTCAATTATCTCTGACCTCATCATCTCTCGCACATGATTTGGTTTCAGATTGCCCAAAATTTTAGATTATAGAGCCATAACTTTTACAAATGAGGCTTGACCTCAACTTGCAAACTTAATGAAATATCATGGAATCATCTAATTTTGAAATGCCATGGGCCATCCGAACTGATGAATAAATTTCCTATCAAGTAAGATCATGGAAAATGTTTCTCGGTGAGGATTATGTGATCAAGGAATGTGAATCTCATGAGAGAATTCCTTGGCATTTATGGCACTTGCGTATGTACTCTACTACATCATATTCTAGGGTAGGCCAAAAGTAAATATGTATATTTCTAGCAGCTATTACATGTCCTCCAAAAATGACCTCCATAAACCCCTCTTGTGGGCTCCATAGAGGATCTTTTTGAACTCTTCCTCATCGACACACCTTAGTAGCATTCCATCAAAATCTCTACGATAGAGAACTTATTCTATAACTACGTACTTGGTGGCTATGATGCATAACCCATATTCTATACTATGATTGCTCCCTTAGGGTATGTGTGGTCCATAATAAAATTGAACAATATCCAATACCATGGACACAAAATGGGAGGTCTGACTTCTATATAGTATATACACTCGTTGGGGAAACTTAGGTCTACTAACTCTCCACCATTTAATGGGTTATCCGCCAACCAATCGGAAATTATTTTCCCTTGATGGACTTTTGGTTGACATAAGTTAACTCAAATTCTCTCATTAAGGTTATGAAGCATCAAATTTCTTGACAACGAACCTTGTGTTAGGAATGTCTCTCCACAATTTTTTTAACAATAACCCGCGTTTCTTGGTTAAGCATATAATTCCTTAACCATTTTTTTTACAAATACTATAGTGAGGCATTCATTTTCCTCTTGAGTATAATGCATCTCATAGTCTAGTAACGTACGAATGATGAAGTAAATTGCACACTCTCACTTGTCATCATCTTCTTTTGCTAACATGCAAGCTAATGAGACATTTGTAGCCCAAGAATATAAAATGAGAGGGCAATCTAATTTTGGGAGGCATGAGGGTGGGAGATGACAGAAGGAATCATTTGACTAATTCAAATGCCTCATGACACTCATTCTTCCATAAGTTTCACAACAATCCTTCTTTAACAAATTATTTATCAGATGAATAAAAAGGTTAAATCAGAATAAACCTTTGATTACACTTGAGCTTTCCGAGAAAGGACCTAATGTTTGAACTCATCTAATGGTGGGATCATTTCTAGAATTGATCTCATGATTTTTGATGGATCTACATTGATCCCTCATGAAGAGATGATGTATCCCAGTAATTTCCCTCCCATCATGCCAAAATACACATTTTTTTAGATTCAATGTAACTGTTGTATTCATGAGGCAAGAAAGGATGATACGAATCACCTCGAGGTGATCACATTGCTTCTTGTCTTTATCTAAAGGTTTTCAACGTATGATTCTACAATCTTTTGAATAAGATCATGGAATATGTAAGTCATTACCCATTGAAAAGTGGCACCAGTGTTCTTGAGACCAAATGGCATGACTGTATAGAATATGTTCCCTAAGGAGTTAATAAAGGTTATCTTTGTTTGAACTTCTCGGGGATCCTAATTTGATTGTACACAGAAAAACCATCCATAAGAAAACATCTCATAACCATATGTCGCATCAACGATAACATTGATGGATGGTAATGGGAAATCATCTTTGGGACATGCTTTGTTTATATCCCAAAAGTCAATGAAAATTCAAAATTTCGTTATTTTTAAGAATGGGGATGATGTTAGATACCCACATTGAGTAATCAATAGGTTTGATGAACCCCACTTGTAGGAGTTTCATAACTTCCTCTTTAACCATTAGTGCCACCTTTGGTTTCATAGGTCTAGATTTTTGTTTGATGGGCTTGGCATCATATTTGGTTACAAGATTGTGGACTACAACATGAGGAGAAATTCTTGTCATCTCTTTGTAACTAAACATGAAGGATTTTGAATGTTCTTTAAGAATCTTTGTGTGTATTTCCACTTCTTCAGAGTCAACAAAGAACCTAACTTCAAAATTTTTGGGTCCTCCTCCATCCCGATATTGATATCGATCATCCCTTCGATCAAAGAGGCATTACCCTCTTCAAACTTAGGTGAGTCCATGGGGTATTTTTAATTCCCCTTCCTCTTCTATCTCACAAATATCAAGGCCTTCCGAGGAGGAAGGGTCCATCATGTGATCTCCAAAATAGGAGGAAGAGTGAGGAATGAGAGAAAAGCCTCTCTTATGATGTGTGGGATGTAAATCCATATAAGTATTAAGGTACCCTAAGATAGCCTCATCATTTTCTACATAATCTAGGGTAGTAGGCTCGTTCTCATCCTCAATGTATGCCAAGATCATTTTTTGGCATTTTTGCAAACTAAGGGTTCAACGCAAACCAAAACTATGAAGTCGGTGTCTTCTAACTCTTTCCTTAGATATAAGCGGGAAGTAGAAGTAGCTATTGAATCAATGAGAAGGTTTTGTTCACTTGGGATGGATTCAATTGAAATGAAGTCAAAACCTTTACTCAAGTTGAGTACAAAAATTTTATAGAGCTACAAGTGTTCCTCCCTAGTCTCATATACCTCTAAAACTTGATTAGCGACTAGCTACGAATCATCCAACACTCTAATGTTACAAGTACCCATTCTTTTGGCTACTATGAGACCAAAAAGGGAGACCTCATATTTTGCACCATTGTTTGTACATTTGAAATCTATCTTGAAGGTAAAAGGAATGACCTTCCCCTCAAGATAAGTGAGGATCACACCTGCCCCATTGCCAAAGTGATATTTTACTCCATCAAAATTAAGAGTCCAATAGTTGCTTAGGAAGATTGATGTTGGATCATTTTTTGTATCTTCTTCCCTTGCTTTTAGAGACTTCAACCATGCAAAATCCATCAATAGGAAGATATCTGAGTCCCAGAGCATGTCTTATGCCCATGGAATCGAATGGAAGGAGAATTGGTAAATCATTCTCCAATAGCTCAATAATATTCGATGTGGTTTCTATTGATATTGTCTCTCAACAACATATTTTTGTCTTTGACCGCAGAGAATCCCTTCAATCAAACCGGTAGTTTCTAATTCCATTGTGGGAATTAGTTTTGTCTCTGGTGTTGAACTTGTGGGTTTGTTCAATTGGTTTGCAGGGAGCTCAAACTCATAATTTACCCTAGGTTTCTTCTTTAGGTTAGTTAGGTGAATGTCAAAGGGCTTTGGTCACCTCATGTAATGAATACTTTCCCCAAATGTAGAAATCTAACTTCCTCAAATAATGTGGAAGGAATCACCTTCATGTGATGTATCCAAGGATGATTGAGAATCATATTATAGTTTGTTTCCCAATCTATAATATAAAAATATAAGAATTTTCTTGGGCCTTAGGGTAATTGGTAGCACTATGGTTCCAATCGATGTCGTGCCTTAAGGCTATCATACCCTCTCATTATATTTATTGTTTGAAGAGAAATTGGTTCCTTTGTAGCCTAACTTCTAGAGAAATGAAAAGGGACAATGTTGATTGTTGCCCCATCATCGATCATTATGCGCTTTATGTAGTTGTTGTAAATCCAAATCTATAGATATAGAGTTCGATCACCTCTACGTGCCAACTCAACATCTTTGGGTATCATATCTTACTGTCGAATATAAACTCGGCATCTCTTTCAAGCTACCCAAGAGGATGTACATCAAAGTCTATGTGATTTATTTTCACCTCCAAAGGAGGGGTGACATTGATCAAATGTCCAAGACCCAATGCTTCCAATAAAGTAGCTCTATGAGCAAGGGAGTTCTTCAACAAATCCAAGAAGGAGATGTGAGAAAAGGTCTTTGTTAAATCATTGATCAAGTCATAAGCCCCCACAAGTTTCGAAGTGTTTGAACATCATCTAAAAAAGATGGGTAAATAGGGATGGGCACGAAGAGTAGTCTCGAGTTCTCATAGCGGCATTTATCTGGGGTTCATTTTCTAACTCTACTAGACCCACGATCTTAGTTTTTCAAAACCATCCAACGGAGGTGCCACCAATGGGTTAACGAAGTCGAAGCTTCATGATCATTGTTTCCCACCTGATACCCTTGTTTGTGTTGTTGGGGTCCAACTTACCATTGTTAGGACGCATTGGAAGGGGATCGTTAAATATCCTAAGTGGTGTATTTTTTGAGGGGATACAGGCCCCATGTTAGAATTCTAAGTTGACGTCGTAGGATTTTCCAAAAACATCTTAAGAAAGAGTTGTTTTTTTGTCCTCTAGTAGACATTGAATGAATTTATTACAGTCACAACATGTTCTAACATCATTCCTCCGATCCTATGGAAGCCACAATATAGACCAGATCATAATCCTAAGGTATTTGATTTTTGTTTGTTGCGTATACAAATTTCTTATTGTTATTCAATTGTTGGTTGTTATAATTGAATTTTGGAGGTCATGTTGCCCTTGATTTTGATATTTGTTTTTATCTAGAGTTCAATACAGAGGATAGATGTTCCCTAAACTTCCTAGATCAAGACACTATAGAATTTTACTTTGATAGCTTTCCGTCGGCTATTTGAACATCGAAAACGGAGTCCGTATGTGCAAACAAGGATAGTCAAAGTTAAAGTCAACCCTAGGTGAGTCGGTCAACTAACAAGTCACAACGTGGAAAAACAAGATTATGTGTTTGGGTTTATACCTATTGTCTTCTTCATTCAACGTCATCTTCATCTTCGTACATGATCGACAAAAATATTTTCCACATGGTGGATCCTCAAGCTACCACATGGTCTACCACCATTTACCGAATAGCCAACTCAAGCGAATTTTTACTTTACTCGAAGGTTATCTATATTAGCAAGTTTGAGTTGAAACTGAGTTATGTGTGGAGCTATGTATCGAGTTAATCATCGAGTTGCATAGCAAGTCATGCTTCACAATCGAGCGAGTTACTTCTACAACTCGGCGAGCCATTTATTTTGGTGGTAAAATGTTTTGCTATGACTCGAAGCCACATTCCAAATATATTAGAAAAGGTTATTTAAAGCATATTATATCTCCTTTCCCACCACAAGTGGGATAAATTATTATCCCCAAACCTCTAAAAATATTTTACATCGACATGGATGCATAGCACACTTGGCGTAGCGGGAGGCATAAGGCTCGGATGACGTGAATGACACAGGTTGTGGGCTCATGTGGACACGGACACAATGACAAGGGCACATGGATGCACAGGGCTGGCATGCAGTTGGAGGCCGACGTGGCAAGCCGTAGAGGGGACACGTGGGCGCAGGGGTAGGTCATTGACGAAAAATAAACGGCAAGGGGAGTGGAACCGGTGACCTCCCCGGCCTATTCATGTGGCCTAAATAGCTCGTCCAGTGAGTTGGTTGAGGTAATAGTCGAGGATATGCTATTTATCATATACGTTAGGTCCGCCTTAGCCTATAAAAGGCTCGACACCTCTCTTCATCATAGAAAAAATAATCTCATTTTGGAGCTCTCTCCCATGCTCGAGAAATGGAGAAACAATGGAGGCCTTAGCAGAATAATGAAGGCCATTATTTTGTGGATTTTATTAAAGGATCTCAAAGGCCATTATTTAGGTGAAGAAAAAAATAATGTGTTATATATTTATATAGGCATTGTTATTTGGGAGGAAAATTAAGACCTATATATTGATATAGGCATTATCATTTTTAAAGCCCTATATTATATTTTAATATATAGGAATTTTCGAGCTAAGGCCTATTATTATAGGCATGTAAATATGTAAGCCCTATCATTATGGGCATTATTAGTATTTTTAATAGGTGAAATATTATTTTGTAGCTCTGAATTCTCTCTCGAGAAGACATACTCCAAGCTCGAGCCGAGAAGGATGACTGGTGAAGTTTGATGGCGATCATGGTGACATTATGGAGATGTACGACCTATTTTAATATAGGCAATATGGAGAGATAAGACCTATTATTTTTAATAGGCAATATTGTTATTGGGAGTTATTAATACTATCCAATAGGCCATTTGAGCCACACTGCATATTGTGGATCTTGGACTTTGGTGCCATAGGATATTCTGCAAAGGAAGATCAGATCTACTACATAAGCCAAGGATTATCACTTGGTGGTCATGGAGGAGGTTCTTGTTCTTCAGGATTATTAAGCCACAACTTCAGAGTACGTCATGTCTGGAAGACCAACTAGGGAGCCATAGGGCAAACATAATAACATCTAGAAGACCGAATGGGAGCCATTGGGCATTGTACCATGAAGGGGAATACTAGATCGAATCTACCAGGATAGCTACTTGGTATAAAGGTTCTTGTTCCATTTGTATTCAACATTATCTTACTTAGATTGTATTATTTGTTACAGTCATCGTTGAAGTAGATAATATATCGGTTCTATTGAAGAACCCGGAGATGTAGGCATTCTGCCGAACTCTTGTTATCAACCTATGTGCAGTGTACTTTAATTATTACATTGCTTTAAGTTGATTTTAATGGGGTGAATTCGGAAAAGAATCTAATGCCTATAGGGGTTCATGATCGAGGAAAATTTTTTGGATCTGCTTAAAAAGGTGATGGTGCTTGTGACTTAATAATCTTTGAAGCAAGTTTGTATCGTGAGCGGTGATCGCACTTGCATACTTGTTATTCTCTGAGTAGGTTGATCAGTACAGGTTGAGTTGACACTGATGGCATCACTTGTACTTATGGAGTCCAAATTGGTGGGATAGACTGAGGGACAAGTTTATCATCCTCAATAATTTTCTTGCATTTATATTTGGATTTATTCCATTATAACTCATGTGTAGATGATAGATCATTCGACGATCAACAGGGGCACATTAGTAAAAGACCCAATTCTGGGCAATGTTTGTACTCTTTTATACTTGCATTAGTAAGACCCTTAGAGGGAAATTATTTTGGTGATTTTTCTAACACCATGAGATGCAGTATATTTTGTCCTTGTTGAATCATCTAATAGGGAGGAGACAAACGAAGTCAATCCACGTTGCAACATAATGGGGAAGACAAAGTACATAAGCCACCAAATAGGATAAATCTTCATGACAGTTTATCATGTGAAATTATTTTCCTTATTTTTGGTATTTAAGCTTATTATACAAAGACTCCAAAAATGGAGCATTATTACAACTAAATTTGCATGATGTATTAGGAAATGTTTTCCTTACACTTGTATTTAGAAGTTGTATAAAGACCCTTTTAAGGGCACATATCTCCTAATCATATTTTGAGTAATGATAAAGTTAGATACTCATACCTATAAGCTTGGAGAATTTTTAGTTGTTTGTGTATACAATTGAGCATTGGTGTCACCTAACTACATTCTGTGTAGAGGCATTGTGACTGTGCAATAGAATGGTAGTTGATTACCTTTGGCATTCAATGTTGGTTTGAATCTTCATTCTATGAGAAGGTCATTATGGTCATACAACAGAGTGGTACCTGATAATTTTTCAACAAGAGGATATCACAAGAGATTAGCTCGAACGTCATTCAATGTCAAGGCATTATGACCAAACATCTTAATGATAGCCGATCATCGTGGACTTAACACCACACAATGGAAGGGTTGAGATCTTGAAAGAGGACTTAGCACCGTGCAATGGGAGCATTGAGGTCTGAGAAAGGGATGTGACATCAGGTCACATCTTCATTCTATGTAGAGTCTCTTATGGCCCTATAGCAAGATGGTACTTGACAAGTCATTGTCCATCACCGACATCGGATCACTCTTAGCTCTACATAGCATGGAGTTCCTTCGGACTAGTTTGGATTCTGTGGAATCAACTCGAGTCAGGAGCTATGTTATAGAGTAAAAGGGGATCCTTGTTATCAGATATTTGGAAGCTTAGCACCGCACAAATGGGAGTGTTGAGATTTCATTGGGAAACTTAGCACCATACAACGAAAGGCATGGAGGTCTTCTTTAGATATCAGAGTGGTGTACTGTGGAGGCAAGTGAGCCCAAGTGCCACAGGTCCTAGATTTTGAACCATAATTTTTTTATTAAAGAGTTGGCAAAATACTTCATAGATCTCTTCTTAGTAATGTGATTTACAGTTTACAAGATTTTTTGGACAAAAATTATTTTCCATTAGGGAGGTATGATCCAGAGGTCAATATGGAGGAAAAAATTTCCTTAAACTTCTAAGGATTGTCCTAGTGTAGAAGTTTACTTTGAGAGCTTTCCGTCGACTATTTAAATGTCAAAAACAGAGTCCCTATGTGCAAACGGTGGCTCGTCAAAGTTGAAGTCAACCCTAGGCAAGAGTCAACAAAGTCACAAGCAAGAACATGGAAAAAATAAGATCGTGTGTTCAGGTTTATACCTCCGGTCTTTGTCATTCGATGTCGTCTTCATCTTCATACACAATCAAAAAAAAAAAAATTCCACGTGGTGGATCCTCAGCCACCACGTGGACTGCCACCATTTACCGAATAGTCAACTCAAGCGAATTTTTATTTTACTTGGAAAACTGTCTATATTAGCAAGTTCGAGTTGAAACTAAGTTTTGTGTGGAGCAATGTATCCATTTAATCATCAAATTTCATAACGAGTCATGCTTGACAATCGGGCAAGTTACTTCTAAATCTCGGTGGGCCATTTATTTTGGTGATAAAATGTTTTGTTATGGCTTGAAGCCACGTTCCAAATATTTTGGAAAAGGCTATTTAAAGCCTATCTTATCTCCTTTCCCACCGCAAGTTAGATAAACGATTATCCCCAAACCTCTGGAAAATATTTTACATCGACATGGATGAATAGTGGACTCAAAGTAGCGGGAGGCATAAAGCTCGGGCGACGTGAATGACACAGGTTGTGGGATCAGCAGGACAGTGACAAGGGCACGTGGACACGGTTGGAGGACTCGGCAAAGTGCATGGGTTGACGTGGACATGCCGCAGACGGGACACATGGGCAGGTGAAGCCATAGCGAATGGGGTCATTGAAACAACTAAGCAAAACCAACGGCGGGGAGAGTGGAACCAGCAACCTCCCTGGCCTATCCGTGTGACCTAACCAACTTGTAGGATATGTTATTTGTCATATATATCGGGTCCACCTTACCCTATAAAGGGCTTGACACCTCTCTCCATTATAAAAAAACAAGCTCATTTTGGAGCTCTCTCCCATGCCTGAGAAATGGAGAAATAGCGGAGGCCTTAGCAAAATAATGAAGGCCATTATTTAGGTGGAAGGAAAATTAAGACCTATATATTGATATAGGCATTATCATTTTTAAAGCCCTCATTATATTTTAATATATAGGCATTTTGAAGCTAAGGCCTATTATTATGGGCATGTAAATATGTAATCCCTATCATTATAGGCATTATTATTATTATTAAGTCCTATTATTTTTAATAAGCGAAATATTATTTTGTAGCTCTGAATTCTCTCCGAGAAGACATACTTCGAGCCTAAGCCGAGAAGGACGACTGGTGAAGTTCAATGGTGATCATGGCAACATTATGGAGATGTAAGACCTATTTTAATATAGGCAATATGGAGAGATAAGACCTATTGTTTTTAATAGGAAATATTTTTATTGGGAGTTATTAATACTATCCAATAATCCATTTGAGCCACACTGCATATTACGGATCCTGGACTTTGGTGCAATAGGATATTCTGCAAAGGAAGATTGGATCTACTACATAAGCTTAGGATTATCACTTGGTGGTCATGGAGGAGGTTCTTGTTCTTTAGGCTTATTAAGCCACAACTTAAAAGTATGCCATGTCCTAAGACCGACCAGTGGAGCCATAGGGTGACATAATAACATTTGGAAGACCGAACAGGAGCCATTGGGCATTGTACCATGAAGATTAATATTGGATGGAATCTACCAGGATAGCTACTTGGTATAAAGATTCTTGTTCTATTTGTATTCATCTCTATCTTACTTAGATTGTATTTTTTTGTTACAATGCGTAAAGTAGATAATATATCGCTTCTATTCAAGAACCTGAAGATGTAGGCATTCTTTCAAACTCGTTATCAACCTATGTGCAGTGTACTTTAATTTTTTTAATTATTATTGGCAAATAGTTTTTTGAAAGGGACTATACCCTTGAGTACAAAAGATGGCCTAGGAGCCAGAATAGGAATGAGAACCAGAGAGAAAAGGATTAGAATCCAAATGTGACAATGAAGCTCAAAGTAGCCAAAAAATAGCTACCCAAACGAGACAAAACAACAAAAATACTACAAAAAGCAAAGAGAGAGACTCGCAAAAAATGCATAAAAACATACAAGAACAATGCAAAGTATCTACAACTACTTTTTGGCACTTTGTCAATGCTTTGGTCTTGATATTCTTCCAGGAGTGGAACATACCCAAAGTTGTCATGTGAGCAAAGACATCGGTATTATCCAAACCGCTTAATGGTCCTTTTGCTTTCCTTATTGTTACCCCAAAGTGTTTCCTAACACCGCCGAGGTTGAGACACTTTTGACAAGTCTCAATGAACTCCTCAATCGCCCTAAAGATGGCCATGTTGTAATCATGTCAAGTTTTGGCCTTCCTAAACGGGAGTCTAAGGAGTTCACTTCTTATAGATATCATCAATCTGCCGCTATCAATATCCACCTCCTCCTCCTTTTTCCTCTTGCCTTCTGTTTAGCCAAGTTCTTAACCTCATCCTTCACAGCTTCATATCGCCTCTAAGGCATCCACCTTTTGAAGAGCTTTCCATATGCACATCCTGGGGACTAGGACTCCATAGTGTACTTTAATTATTACATTGTTTTAAGTTGATTTTAATGGGGTGAATTTGGAAAAGAATCTAATTCCTATAGGGTCTCAGTGATCGAGGAAAAATTTAGTCAATTTTCGAATCGGTTTTAGTACTCATTTGGGTACCTTGTTAGGGCCTTGAGATTGAACTTGTTATAGTTGGTGTGGAGGAAGATTGAAATCCACCACTTTGATCATAGGAGTGAATTTTTTACTCATCTTATTGTTGTCATTTGTGTTGTTTTTGACATTATTTGTGCTTGAGGTGTTAACAACATTTGGTTTCTTTGCTTGGTCTATAACACCGTCAGTCATAACACCACGGTTTTTGTTGAGGACCTTAGGTCCTTGGTTATTGTTTACATTGTTGGGATAACTTGAATTACCCTGATTGGGAGTGATCAACCTCTCGTTTGAACCGTAAGTCTTTCAACCATTGTCTATTGCCACCTAATCAATGTGAAGAGAACCCTCCAACACCTCTTCATAACTCCTTAGGGGAACTTCTAGACTTCTTCCTTCGTCTCCTAAGTTAAGAGAATGAAGGAATAGATCGCAAATATCTACTTAATCCATGTTCGCAGTGCTTTCCAAAGAGTAGAGGACTGCCACCATCTCTCGGATGAAATGTGCATCGATTCATTATTTTCTTCCTATATATGTAGGAATTCCTTATTCTTGTTCTTAGCAACTTGTTCATGTTGAAAGCTTTGATGGATTCAGCATAAGTTGCTTAAAGGAATATATTGAATCTTCGTATCCTATAATACCAATCGAGAGAAATTCCTTCAAGATTCTTAGGGAAGATATTTGCATGATCGCATCCCATGGGAGCAGCTCTCAAATGGTGATGGCATATGCCTTGATATGCGAATTTGGATCTGCCTCCCTTTTAAATTTAGGAATGCACATTTGATGTGAATTTGGATCTCCATATGGTGAATTCAAGGGGATCTTTAAGACATTCATAGTAGGTCCCCACTGCGCATAATACTCAATCATCGATGACCCTTGATGGGGAGGCGAGGTATAATAGGTTGTTGATATAGTGAAGAATAAATGTTTGTAGAGGCACAAGGCATCCCATGTGGTGACCATATGAACCAGGAAAGAGTACATGTTCCCCTTTGGTGATTTATAATACATGTGTAGGTACAAGGAGCGTTACTTTGGTATGGAGTTGGAGGCACAAGACTAGGGAATGTTGCACTTCCAATTGGGATTGCATTTGAGAACACACTTCCGATGGGTGCCTGCTGAGGGTATCCGAGCATGGTGTTAGGTGGCATACCCAAGGTGCATGATCTTGTGAGGATATCTCTAGGGCTAATAAATCCCATGTAAATTGAAGAAGGATTTGTCATAGTAGGCACTTGGCCAAAGTTCTTCGGATAATGGAGAATCCTCCCTTTCCCAATAGAAGATGAGACATGAGTAGCCTGGGCAAGTTCTAATTCTCTAACCCTTTCCACCAATGTTGAGATGACCTCACCTGATGATGGCATGGTGTTTTGTTTTAGCACACATTGTTAAACCTTGTTAGGTTGTAAAGGAGTGTGATATCCTGCTATAAAATGTTACTTGTTGTTTGGCCACCCCTCATTAGAAATGTTTTCTATTGTTGGAGGGGTAGAGGTATTATTTTGAAGTAATACATCAACATATCCTTGCATCCTATCCAAATATTGGTCTACATTTATTAATTTTTGTTCGCTTAGAGCATAACATACTAAGTAATCCTCATCTAGTAATGGGATTTGATAAGATTGCATGCTAATTTTTGGACAGAACAAAACCCGAGGAGAGGATCCCAACTCTCTGATGAATGTCATATTGTTATAGTTTGAGATTTCAAGTTGTTCTCCATGTGTAGCTGATCAATCTCCTCGATCCATTGTTAGTCCCTTGAGGATGAGTTCGATATGATGGAAGATTAGTTGATTAGTTATCCTCCCACGTAGATAGTGAGGGTGATAGTTGTTGCTACCCATTTGGTAGTAATATGCCTTGAGACCCAAAATGGGTTGGTCGTGTTCTTGTCCTAACATATTCGGGGGGTATATGAATACCCATAGAATAATGGGAGAGGGAGAAAATGGATGAAAGAAATGGAAATGAAAAGAGACTACCTCTTCAAGTCGGGTTCACCAATTTTACAGATGAAAATCGACACACGACCTTCAACCGCACTCGACCTCCCGAGGTCATGTTGGGATAGCCGATGTGGAAGATGTGGATGGCTATGGATAGTGAAATATAGAGAATATGTGGTATGCGAAAGAAAATATGTGGGAATCGAACAAACAAGATATCAAGGCAAAACAATTTCCTTGACACGCAATATCATAATCTTCTCATCAAGGCACAAAAGGCCCATCTAACCTAAATATGTCTAATGGATGGATCGGAAAGGATGGCCACACAAAGAATCCAATCAATATTGAGTTCTACGGAAATTCCTTCCAATGGTTGTGGGATACGTGGAAAACCAATGGGTGCCTCATAACTATTTCCATACAAGGTCATGGAATGAATGAGAGAGAGGCGGGATTCCACTGGATCTATGGTCAGTTAGCTGGAGTGGTCCAAAATGCAAGGGCTCAATGAGCTTCTTTGTTTAGAACATTCAACTATCTAATGATGTCTGGTGGAAGTGGGGATGACCTAAAGACTAATGAGCATAATCCTATGTCAAGGTCTAACTGGTCTTCGGGCCCTTGTGGTTAAGGAACCCACATATCACAACCGTAAACTCTTGATGGTTATGGTCCTTGTATGGTCATAGCGTTTAAACTCTATTTCCAAGGGCAGCTTTCATTCGTAGGATTTTTCATATGTGATGTTCAAAATGTTTAATTGTTCAATTTTCTCATGTACCATGCTGGTGTTATGAGGATAAGCATACGGAGTCCCGTATCTATGTTTGTAATTAGTTCAGGCATGTTCGGTTGTGGGACCAATGGATCACTAGCATATGTTTTCTCTTGTTGTGTTTCGTTTATGGTCGTGTATGCATTCAAATCATTTTAATCTAACCAAGGTAAATAACAAGCTAGTCTAAATAAACAAATTATACACTATGTTTTTGTGTTTTTGGAATGTAATGGAAATAAACAATACAAAACAACTTATCTAAAAAAAGGAAATCTTTTTGTACTTTTCTGGAATTTAAAAGAAACAAAGAAATGAAAAGATTATAATCTAACAAATAAATCCTATACAGATAAATAACCGGATGTAGTTATTTACCTATGCAATGGTGTAACTAAATATATACTAATCAATTAAATCATTTGCTTTGCCTGAGAGGTACGGGAAGAAATCAAAGGTTCTCAGAGAAGCTTTTCTTCCCCTGTAACTTCCCTAAAAAAGTAAAGAAATCTTTTATGGAGGATATTCTAAATTAAATAATGCTTCGATTGATTTCAAAATTAATTAGAGAAGCTTTCTTCCATAATCACCTCTTTGCAAATCTACAGAGATAGGCAAGAAAGGTTATCTATCCTAAGAAAGATTTTGTTGAAATAAGTGATCTACTATAACTACTCAATGATTGTAATAATAAAAATGAAATGCCTTTTCTACTGTAATGAATAATATGAATAAGATTCTCAAACAAATAACTAAAGAAACCCAATTACAACCCCAACCTGGTATTTGCAGTATTGTGGTATGCTTTTGTGTCCCCTCAGTTTTTCTTTTCAATATTTTTTGTTCACGTGAGTCTAGGATAGTGGGAATGCAAAGTAAAGCAAAGAAGGATAAATCATTGGAGCAATGGAAACTTGATGGCGATACTATCAATGCGTGTAGAAGAAATATAGCGCAAGAGAACAAATCTTGGTTATGCAATATCTAAGAAGATCTTTACACTTTCAACTAAGCAAGATACACAAATAATATTGGTTCATTTGCTTGAGTAAGAAGCGATGGTTTTATAGAAGGTTGGATGGGTTGTGCACTATCACACTTGGCAGCCATGGGGTGCCACATCAACACATGAAGGGGCAGCTTAAACAAATCGATTACAAATCATAAGTGAAAGAGGAGATTGATACGAATCAAGAAAGCCCGAAATCAACTAAATTGATTCACAAACATGTGCTAAAAGTGAACTGAATTGAAGCAATCATGCATTAATTCTTAGGTAAAGAATTCTAGAAAAGTGCACAGGACCGCCGCCTGTGCAAGGCGGCATTTTGCAACTATAGGAATGATGCAGAAGCTACCGAAAAGTAGGAAATAGCAAAGTAGGGTAAAATAGGCTACAAACGTAAGTCAGCAAAGAGGTTTAGGAGTTCGAACACTTTATAAAAGATGTGAATCGTCATTGGGGACTTTGAACCATTTTCTTCGACAATATAGCATTTGTAAATTTAGGTGCGTACAGTACCTTATCGATTGTCAATGGTCGACCCATTTTTGGTATCTTTCTTAGATTAGAGTGTGTTTTTCTCTTGTGGTGGATGTTTTTCCCACTGGGTTTTCCTCCATTGCTTGGGACCTCTTTTTGTGCATGGGTACCTCATCGATTTTGTGTCGTGACCCATTTCTCTTTTGACTTGCCACCTCATCCTAAGTTACGATGAAGGGGGGGTGGTTGTGTGAGTCATTTTCCACATCATCAAGAAATTCATCTCACTTAGGTGAGATCATAGGTTTGAGTGTCATTTAGGGGTCATCATGAGATTTTGTTACGTGTCAATTGCTTCATTGGGAGTTACTTCCCATTATAGGAATGTAACTCCCCTTCTCCACTTGATAGGTCATCATTATGACACAGGGGTTACTCAACACCCTCTATATGTACACCCCTTCAGATCTATGAGATTAGTGTGGAGATTTTTGGCTTAACAAGGTTTTGCCTATTTTTTGAATCTTTTGCATGCACATTGGTTGATGCTCGCTCCTTCCCATGACCTTGTCACATTACCATTTGCACTTCCATAGATGTTCACGCTATCCCTCGTGATCCTCGTGCTTCATGTTTTCATGCACTCTTTCACTCCCTTGCACTAGAGAATAGGAAGGGTCATACAAGGAAGAGACACAAGGTGTAGACGTTCCAAATCTATGATTGTTCGTGGATATTATTTTATTTTATATTGTGACAGACCGCCGGTGAACGCAAAGGGGCGATTAAGCAACCGTCATTCTCCGTAAAGTGACAATTCCGTAACTTAATAGTTTTCTCCTTCTTCTGCTTATTTTTCCTTTTGATTCAGTTGCTTTGGTGAAGTGGTGTTTTCTTGTATCCCCATGGATCACACCTCCCCGCTCAAGGAAACAATTCCTCACTTTCTCCTTCAAGTACCATCGGCCTTCCTGGTGTCTCCCCTTGAGTCCAACCTTCCAAGACTCCTTTGACCTCTCCTTATTTCCCTACCTTCTATCTTGAAGACTACATCCTCCTCCAACTCACCTCATGAATCCAATACGCAATCCTCTATGGAAGGTAAAACTGACATTATTCTTTCTTCATCAAGCATAGATGGCTCATATAGGTTCAAGTTCTCACAATTTACTACTGAGTACATCCACATGAAGTGTGGAAAATCAAGTTTGAAATCATTTTCTCCAACCTACTCTAGTATAGTGAAGGGTCCATACCGTAGTGGCTTGAGTTTCCTTGACTTGACCTTGTAGTATTTCCTTTCAAGTACATCCAAACCTTGTCTCCAACATGAAGCTTTGTGCTCTCTCTATAATGTTGATCATGTCTAGCCTTGTACTTGGCTTGAGACTTCTCCAATTGTTCTTTCACCTTGAGATGGATTTGTCGAATCCTCTCAACGAACTTTATTTCTCTAATCACTTCTAAATCATGTATCTCCCTTCTTCCTATTTTCCAACCGTAATGTCTAGTGGATTGGTAGGTAGATACCCCAAGCATGCTTCAAAAGGTGACTGCATAGTGGATGTGTGTACCACCCTATTATAGGAATGTTGAATGTAGGCTAAGGACTCATCCCAAGTCCATGGATATTTTCTATTATCCTCTAATCAGTTGTACCAAAGTCTTGTTTACCACCTCTATTTTCCCATCCGTTTGGGGATGGAAGGTCGTGCTTCTTTATAACTTGGTGTCCATCTTGTCCCACAAAGTAGTCCAAAACTTCCCAATAACCTAGAATCTCTGTCAAAAACAATAGACTTTGGCAAACCAAAATGCACCCATACATTAACAAAGAAAAGTTCAGCTACTCATGTCCTTTTATTGTCTTTTTACATGCCATAAGAACAGTATTATATGCATAAATATTCAATCTATCTACAACAACATATAGATAATCATGGCCATGTTTAGACATAGGTAGTCCTCCTACAAAATCCATAGAGATATCCTCCCAAGGTAGTAGGGACCGGTAAAGGCATATATAAACCTTCCTTTCCTTTTAGGCTTGTTATACAAAAAGTTTACATCCTCTTAATGAATTTAGATACTTCTTCTTGCATAACATAGGCCAATATACATACGTAAGTGGGGCATGGTCTTGCCAACACCAAAATGTCCTACTAGTTTTTAAGGTATGTGCTTCCTAATCAATAAAGGCTCTTTTCTTTGTTTTGGCACAAAAAGGTTTCCCCATCGGTAAGAGTAGCCCATCTTTGAGATAACAATCCCCATCAATACCACCTTTTTTTTCAGCCTTTTGACTAAATGCATGATATGTCACCCAAAAATATTTTTCTCGTGGTATTTGTTCTCTACTATGCCTCATGTATTGGCATCAATGAGAGATAGTGGAAGTACAAGGAATCAGGATCTCTTATTACAAAATTAATAGATTTTCTCCTATGTGAAAGGGATTAAAACATGGATCCACCAAATTAGTTGTTACCTTCTTATACTTTATCTTGGAACTACATGTGCAAAGGAACCCCATTTTGTAGTTGACTTTTCTACCTTTAGTTCTTTTGGTGATATAATACCGGATGATTGGTTAGTGTCATGTTTCTTTCCCCAATAAATAATCCACTTTTCATCAAACAACAAAACTAGGCATACATCTTTTATCATATACTAAATATCCCTTCGATCTTGCTGAAGTGAAAGTTTCATAATGATAATTTCATATTAAATTTTTCATGACCAAGTCATATTCTCCCATTAGCATAATCAAGGCATCATCTACTTCAAAGGATATAAATTAGAAGCAAGTAATCTTTTTCCAGCATGACTAATTTTTATTTTATAACTCAAAATTGCTCAATAATGCTTTGTTCTTAAATTCATATGTACATACCCAACTAAATTTAGCTATGCATTCAAAAATAAGGTGACAATGTTGAAATTCTATGCATTCCTTTATTTTACACTACACAAATTCTCTTAAGCACATATATACGCACTCACCACAAAATTTTCCATATGTAGTTTTATGTGGCAACTCATATAACATAATCGAACAAGGTCACTGATTGACCTCCACACACCATATGTCTATTTTATTATGAAGTTGTTAACTTATATAATAATAATTTTTTACATCATACAATCTTATCCCTCAACTTCTCTTAAAAATATGTCATAGACAAAAGTTACCCCTTAAATGCGAAAAAAATATCCTAACATCACTTGATAAATCATGATGCTTTTTAAAGATGATCACAAATCACAGGATTTTTGCACAATGGCTCACCAAATTTTAACAATGACTCAATGTTTACCACAAGTTTCAATGAGACTATTTCAAAAAAATTGACTTTTTGAAAATGATGGACAACTTTGAAAATGACAATAAGTTTAGAAATGAATACTGGTTTTGACACTAAACACATGAACTTCAAATTACTAAACTTTTTAATATGATGACAATGGCAATTTTCTGATGATACCTAAATAATACCAAAAAAATATAAAATGAAACACTTGACGAATTTGACATTATCATGATACATGAATAATAAATTGATAACAACTTTTCAAGACCATAAAACTATTGAAAAGGAAGACTCTGAACAAAAGAACTTAAGAACATCATAATAAAAGCAAATATGACAATAATGTCACTAATTTAAGATTAATTCGATTTAGACCTTAATGAACGGGACACTTGGATCGATGTTCCAACCTGGATGTGAAGAGCCTTTGATATTTATAATGGTTAACATCATGGATGAACTATCTTTAGAGGTGTGTCAGTATACAGGGTTCAACAGGGTCTGAGCAAGATACATCCAAAATGTAATCTTTGTTGAGTGAGTGTAGATCATCTTAGAGTTCCAATGTGAAGTTTTGACTGGAGCCTACAGATGAATGTCTTTGACTACAGACATTTTCGGAAAATTAAGACTGTGTCTTTCATCAATACAGTTTGATGAATCAATTTCCAACGTTGTTTACAAGCGTTTTTCTCTATTGTTTAAACCAATTTCAGGTTAAAAAAAATGTATTTGAAAAAATATTCTTTGATTTCAGGGTCAATTACAAAATTTCTTGAATGTTATCCAGTATTAGTCGTGTTGAAAGCTATAATTTCACCTAGAAAAGGTATAGCTTTGAGATTTCCCATCTTCCTCTAAGAGGACTCAATGACATTTATAAAGCATGTGGGTTGTGCGGTGAAACCATTTAAGCATGCACCAAGTTATAGGAAGAATATCCAAACATGTGTTGCAAGTAAAGGGATCCAAGTTGATTGAAAATCTTGACCACCATTATTGATGTCGATGTAACAAGGTTGAGCAAAAACATATAACAAACATGGATAGAATGGTCAATTAAAAGTAATATCAAAACTGTCGTGGTAAAAACAAGGCAAATTGCACTACTTTTTCAACAGATCAGACTTCGTGAGTGAACAATGAATGAGCAAATAAAAATAAAACTTAACAAGTGATCTAAAAAATTATGGAATGGAACTATATATCAAATTTACTCAGCATCATTAACAATTAAAAATTATTAGTACTAATATCAAAATTTGCTTTAATACACTTTAACAGGGCAATAAGAACTCCAAATGCCTCTATTCTAAATCTATCTTATAAGGAACATTAATTTCATCCAGGTAAGGACGTAATGGAACAAAATCCTCCTAATGATATTCAAAATTTTAATGATATTATATCCTCGAGTAAGTAACAATGGAAACAATAAACCGCATATACAAACAATTTTGCTGATTTAACACCGACAGGCTTCTTGTGAGCACTACAAAATTTCCTACATGTCCTTTTATCTTTTTATGAATTTAGATACTTAATCTATCAACAACATTAGATAAGCATGCATTGGACATAGGTAGTTATACATGCCTTTGAAAGTGGGCCATGGTCTTTCCAAGAAAAGTCCAAAATGTCCTTCATGATACTTTACAACAAAGAGGTATGTTTAGCTTCCATTTCTCATCAATAAAAATGGTTTCTTGTCAAGATATGGCACAAAAGAAGCTTTTCCCCAAGTTTCCCCAATCGATGAGTAGCCCATCTTTGAGATAAAAATCATCAATACCCATCCTTTTTAGCCCTATTGTTTATGTTTTTTACTAACATGATATGTCACCCCAAAATCTTTGTCTTGAGCATATGCCTCTCCATAAGCTTCCTTCGTGAAGGGCTCAAAATGAGAGATAGTGGCCAAACTAGAGATTTTCTCCTATGTGGTGGCCTGAACTCTTAGAAACATGTCTTTAAGCCACCAAATTTGTGCTACCTTTCTTGTATTTGATCACCAAATGGAACTGTTGAAGGAACCCCATCCACTTGTAGTGCTTACTCCTCAAATTTAGATTGTGTTGCAAAATACTGGAGAGGTTTGTGGTCAATGTGCATATAATAGTTTTTTTACCCAACAAATAATGTTTCCATTTCTTTATTTCCTTAAACTAGTGCATACATCTCTTATCATATATAAATATCCCTTAACTCACTGAAGTGAAAGTTTTTTATAATGATAACATATTGGCTTACCTCCTTGTAAAACATTTCACTTCTCCCATAGTGTAATCATTATCTATGTCTCTAATTCAAAGGGTTGCTGCAAATTAGGAAGAGCAAGTACTGAGCATGACTAATTTTGTATTTTAATAACTCAAAGCATGATCTTGTTCCTTACCCCAGTCAAAACCCTTACTCTTTGTGTCCATATGTGTAGAGGTGTTGCAATAGTGAGAATCCCAAAATGAACTTCCTCATGTATTGTACTACTCCCACAAAAACTCCTAGTCTCTTGGCTCCTATTGGTGTTGGCCAATTGGTGATGGATTCCACCTTCTTTGGATCCACTCATAGCTCTCCTCCTCCAACCACATGCCCAAGATAGACAAGTGATTGTTTGGAAAATTCACACTTCTTCATGTTGCATAGTACATTGTTTCTCCTTGAGAACTTGCAAGACTTGTTGCAAATGTGTTAGATGTTCCTCCCATGTGGCACTAAAAATCAAAATATCATCCAAATATACAATGACACATGTATCTATGAATTCCCGCAATACATCATTCATCAATCTCATAAATGTAGCGGGTGCATTACATAAACCAAATGGAAGTACTAACCACTCATACAAACCTTGTTTTTTTTGAAGGCAGTCTTCCATATATCCTCCTCCTTCATCCTGACTTGGTGATAACCAAACTTGAGATCCAACTTTGTGAAGAACTTTGCATGTTGAAGTTGGTCCAAGAGATCATCTATGTGTGGGAGTGGATATTTGTTCTTAATGGTAATCTTGTTCAAAGCACGATAGTCAATGCACATTCTCCAAGAACCATCCTTCTTTAGCACCATCACAATAGGTGAACCACATGGTGAGGTGCTTGGGCATATCACCCTTGGTCTAATAGCTCATGGAGTTGTTTCTTTACCTTTGTACTCTCCAACAAGGATTTCCTATACAACCCGATATTTGGTAGAGGGGACTCTAAAACAACTCGAATCTCATGCTCTACTTCTCATTTTGGTGGTAACCCACTTGGGAGTTTGGAACACTTCCTAAAAATACTAAATTATGCTATCCAAATCCTTCATCCCTTGTTAGAAACATCTGAAATTTCTACCCCATCTTGCTTATCTTTCAATAAAAGTAAACAAAATTGATTATGATTTTCTTGAATTAGTCTCTTTTTTTGGTTAGCACTTACCATAACAAGTTTTGACTTACGTTGGTGTGCCTAGATGTTGTAACTAACCATCCTTGACCCATCTGTATCGGTTCTCCTTCTCATGAATATAACATCCTTGATATATAAGTAAGGACTCCCAAAAACAACATCAAATGCATCAAGTGGAATTACATCAACTTCTAATACATCTATATATTGAGAATTGATCCCAAACTTGAACTTACATCTTCTGTTACCTAAATTTCTACACCCTTCTTCACCCATCCCAAAGGATAAGGATGTGGATGCTCATAAGTTTCAAGACCAAGCTTCTTTACAACCACATCAAAAATCAAATTAGATTGAGAACCAATATCAACCAAAGCATTTACCTTAGTCCTCTTAATCTAGGATTTTGATTTGAAATAGCTTACTCATTTCTTCCTCTTGTTCTTGGTTGTCCATGTTGGTGTCATGCATCCTAGCCACTCGTCTACATCAGAATCATCCTCTATCTCTACCTCCCCATCTGTCTTTACAACTGTCATGGACTTCTTGGAGTCCTTGGTTCGGTTCTTTGGATGCAATTCCGGATGTAACTTCCAACATGTAGCATCAATATGACCATTGATATCACAATTCTTACAAAAATTCTTAGGATCTTTACAAGTATTCAAAGTGGTAGTGGTCTTTTTACCTTTCCATTTACCCTTTGTTACTTGTTTGTCCCTGATCTTTCTTTGGCTGATTTGTTGATTTTTTTCCTTGACTCGCTTCTCCTTATTTTTCTCATCATCTATGTAGTATGCTTGCACACATGCTTCATTGAGATCCTTGGGTTTTGTGGAGATGACCTTCCTTCGTAGGTGAGTGTGAAGTCCTCCCAAATACTTGGTAAGAATATCCTCATCCTCCAAGTCCATATTGAGCAACATGGCTTGCCTCCAAAACTCCGTAGTGTAATCCTGCACACTTTGACCACTTGGTTTGTCTAAAATATGCCATTTAATCATCTGGTCAGTCTTATGGCCAATAGGATAAAAATTTCCTTAGAAATTCTTTAAAACCCTCCCAAGAACTTACAATAGGATGCTTCTTCTTTTCACAAGTGGCTAGATGGGTTTCCCACCAAACCAGAGCATGTCCTTCCATCTTGAGACATGCAAAGGTAATCCTTTGTGCCTCAATGATATTATGCACACTAAAATAAACCTCCAATTGCTTTAACCATTTATCTAGTAATTTTGCATCTACTTGTCCTTCAAAGCTTTTAATCTCAACTTTAGTTTCAACTTTAAAAGGAGCATGATCAGATTTTACCTTTCCCTTTTCAACTAGAGTTTCCTCTTCCCACTCTTCCACATCTTCCTCATCATGGCTCTTTCCTATGCCAAAATTTCTCATCCCAAAGCTCAACCACCGAGTCTATGGAATCTTTCTTAACCATTGTTGTCCTTTGTTGATCTGAGAGTTCCCTTTGGTGTTGAAACACCCTATCCATAGTGCTTTCTAACATCTCAATTCTACGGACCAAGTTCTCTTCTTCCATTTTTCTCTAATCCTTTGTTTCCACCTTTTCGTAGATATCTCCGGATCGCAAGGTATTACTTCTTCACCTTTAGACCTTGTCATTGTCATACAAATCACACAAGAATGAATACCACAATCCTTTGATATTATTGTCATCTCTGATACCAAAATGATCTGTAAACTTCTACTTTGGAAACTTACAAAACCACAAAAATTGTTGTTCCTACTTCCAATTTACTTGAAAATGACAATTCTGAAAGTTAGTGAATGAATTTAGTGCTTAGAACTACTTTGAAAAAAAAAATGAATAATTCAACACACAACACAATATTTTTATCTTGAAACCCCCAATTTGAGGGAAAACCAGTCGGAAGGGCAATTTCTCTTTCTTCCTAGTATTATATTGGCCAATTAAAATAAAAATATACAGATTACAAGAAGCTGAAGGAAGACAACAATGTTACTTCCACCCTCTCTACTTTTTTGCTTTCTTTTCATACACCTTGCTTCTACAAATCAATTCCAACACCAATGGTTTCTTGCTCACTTCTCCCATCAATCGATGATCAATTCCACATGCTCTTCTTTTGCTTTTATAGCTTGCTTCCCATGTCCTCCCATGCACTGGAGAGAATAGGAAGAAACACAACCCAAATGTACATATCCAAGGAAGAGACATAACCACACGCTCAAATCGGTGGTTTGAATCAACAAGTTTTCTCCTTCTTCTTCATTTACCTTTTGATTCATGGAAGTTTTTTTTTTTTTTAAATTTCTCATCGTGACAATGACTTTTCTCATTGGTAAGATCAGGGTCTCTAGTTAGATGATGTTCATGGACTAACTTTCCTGAATAGTTATGCTTATTTATTTCTATGTTTTTATCATATCTTTAGTTTTTTAAGTTCAAGTATTTCACCGTACACTTTGATAGGTTTCCACAAAATCAAATAACCTTTATGGCAAACTTTTATGATGATAGTTAAGAAAATTTAAACTCTGTCCTAAGAGAAACAAAAGTGTGTCTTTATAATTTAACCATTTTCAAACAACCCAAAAAATTTTCTTATTTTTTCCTTTTAATTTTGTGATCCTAGTTGATGAAGTGGTGTTTTAAGTTTGAAAATCACCTCATTTATGCAAAAATGGATTGAACACCAATCCAACTAGAAACTATGGTCAATGGTTTAAAATTTATGATTTAAGTATCAAATAACCACAAGTCTATAGTCAGAACTCCCTTACAAACTAATCTTAGATGAGAATCAAATGGAAACATATATCAATTTGACAAAACCCTTGAGTAAATTTGAGCAAAGCAATTCTAAATAAAACTCACATCTCACCAAAACAATATAACCTTTGTAAGTTCATATTAAATATTATTCATCTTAATAATCAACAAATCACAAATTTTTTGAATATAGTATTGAGTATCTATACACCCATGTGATGACAGCCCTAAAAAACAATAAAGATAAAAGAAATCCTTTAAAAATAGTCTAATATTTTAGAAATATATTCAACAAAATAAATAAATAAACAAATTTGTGAAAAGATCGCCTCATTGAAATCGTATATCCATTCTAGCAAAGAATCGTGAACGAAAATGCATTTTTACAATAGTTGTGAAGACATGGGAATCCATTAGTAGTTAAGATGGTATTTCCATATTGACATGTATGGGTCATTAAAATAATAGAAATTATGTAGAGAAACGTTTGTAGTTGACTTCACAATCAAAAGGATTTTTAAAATGGATCAACCAAAACATTTGTTCCTCAGTAGTGTTAGAATTCAAAATATATTATCCACAACATATCTTCTCATTTTTTTAAATCAACGCTAACCAAAAATTATCAGCAATCAATAACAATGTTTTTCACACTCTTTTTGACAACATGGATTTGACAAAATATCTATCTAGCTACCTTTAGTTTGGAAGAAACAATTACAAGATAAAGTGTACTTATTATAAATTAAAGTAACTAATCAATGTTATTCATTTATTAATTTTAGGAGAGATTTAGGAGTAGAGTAATGTTATGTTTGGTATGTAAGTATAGTTCAATGAACATCTACTATGCCAATGAAATCAGGATTGTAAAAAAACTCATTTCTAAAAGATTAGGTAGGAGTTGAAATAAAGATAGATGTCAAGTGAGACATAAGACACTTCTTACTTGATTAAGTAAATTACAAAATGGATGCATGAGAAAGCACAATTTGGTGAAATTTTCTTACAATCTAGAAATGAGAATCTTGAAAACCTAAACCTATAACTTTTAAAAGGTTAGGTAGAGCTATTTTTCTATTTTTGGTAAGATACATGTGGAACATTAACTTGGTGCATGAACCCTTCTCTAAAACCAATTATTTTGTTAGGATATGTCAAATAGACAACATTATCACTAATATTTAAGGAGGATAAATACATGGAAGCAACCCATTTCGATATTATACTAGAGTGACATTTACTATTATAGAGATGCCTTCACATGTGAAAATGATCAATTATGAACTACTACATCAAATTGAAGCAATAGTGCTCTCACTATCGCAGGTATTTTTTCTTTTTATGCATGCCACCATTTTTGTTGAGAAAGGGGTTGTTTTAGGATGTGCTTGAATGTTCATTAATTTTATGAAATATATTATTTTGATAAAAATAAGATAATGCAGAGCTATTTTGTAGAAAATTATATAATAGAAGTATCCAAACTTAATTTACATTTGATATAAATTTTGTTTGTCTCTTACTTTTCTACTACATGACAAACACATTGCTTATGGATTTGCATTTTTGTGCGAAAATGCATGCTACGTGCAATATATAAATTCATACACATATTTTTGTACAACTTGTGTAGCCACTTGTAACATAAATTATTCTAATTATTTGAAAAGTATATAAAAATCTCTATAGGCTTGATCTTTTGGACTAAATGTTTTCCATGTCTCATGCACATACTTTTCCAGAAAAAATATATAAAGCTATTACTTTGAAGCATTGTCTCCTTGATGCATATATGTATGTAATGACACATCATTGACACCCACATATGTAGAGGGTTAAAGATATAAGGATTTTAGGGACATGGTGAAATAAAGTGCTATGATAAAAAGAATAAGCATTTAATTTATAAGATAAAGTGTTACATAATGATTGTTTTTATGTAACAAGATGATTATGTTTAATTTTTGTCATTCCCTTTTCCTCTTCAAAGGTTTTATGATCTAGGTCAAATTTGTTCAACCGCTTCAAAAAACATGTTTGAATGTCTAAAATTGGTTATTCTTTTTCATGCATCTTAGAATTTCTTCAAAATTTTAAAATATTTAGACCCTAAAACCATGCATTAGTTTTTGTATTCATTTTTGATAACATGTAAAGCCCAATTGAGGTGACACCACAATGGAAGTGACCCTCCTACCAACATAATTTTTATTAGTTATGGTATGTGCATTTTCTTTTGTTGGCCTTCCGCTCACCTCTTGTAGCTTTTAGTCTCGAAAAAACATATTTTTAATTGCCTCTAGATATATGGCATAAAATAGGGCATATTCCCTTAAATAATTTCAAACTTTGGACTTTGATAAATAAATCTCAAAATAAAATGATAATTTATATATATATATATATATATATCATAGTCATATGTACGTGTGTGTGTGTGTGTGTGTGTGTGTGTGTGTGTGTGTGTGTGTGTGTGTGTGTGTGTGTGTGTGTGTGTGTGTGTTGAAATTATACATAGATAAGAATTAATTAATTATTTGAGGTTTCTTTGTATTCCACTACGTTGTGTGTTTCATTGTGCATTGCCATTATTTATTTATTTTAGTCAATTCAATTTACATTATGGTATATTTGACTCCAAGGTCCGTGGAAAAATAGAAAATGACTTGATGTAAGGAATGACATATCATTAGGGACTATGTTATATTTGTATTGATGGTGTTCATACATAACTTGAAATGGAATATCACCTAGGTAAAGTGTGCTCAAAAATGCACAACACGTAAAAAGATTCATGATAAATGTAGTTTGGTGCACCCATTATCGAGTGAAACTATTTCATAAATATACATAGATAAATATGGAATAATATGAATATGTGTCATTCCTTTGTTTCCTAGGGAAATTTTAGCATCCCCACAATATTAACTATAAATTTCCACTCTCAAGATAACATAATGTTATCTATTATACAACATATCATGCATATTATCGTGGGATTTGATACCCAATTTTATCATGGTACACAATCTCCTAGATCCTATAAAAATGAGGAAATGAATACTCAACTGATTTCTAGCACACAAAATGCATGTTTTGACCATTCTTATACTCATGTACTCCTTTTATCCAGATAATTGTAGTGTACCATGAAGTTTGTAGCTAAAACAACATCATACCGCATTAAAAATTTTGTGAAAGGATATATAAACTCTAAATCATGTACATATGTTCTATACGTAAGGAATCGTGTCTACACATTCAAATTATACTATACCTTAGAAACAAAGTTTTTTGCAGATATAATTTAGATAAGAATGGTCGTTATTTCTCCAAATGGAACAACATGGACCTTAGAAAATAGTATTGAGTCTTGAGTATGCTTACGCAAATTGAAAAATGTTTATAACAAGAGTAAATATGATATTTTTGTCTCATACATGTGGTGAACTATAGAAATATAGTATCATATTATTAGATTCAAACAATGTTAAATATAATCACCAAACATCTTCCACATTGTGTAGAACAAGTAGATATATTGGTCATTAGATGGAATGGATACAAAAACAAATCATTTGAATTTTATGTTAGCAAATATTATTTCATGTAAGACTTGTGTAATACAAGATAAAAAATGATCCAAATCAAGAGGATGTCTAGTTTGACCCACTATAGTCATAAAATCACACACTTACTACTTACATCATGCCTCTAAGTATGTTAGTGTATGCATGATTCCTAAGTAATAAAAATAGACATTAACAACACATGTTTTACTTTTATGTTTCTTTATCCCTTTAAGTACTCTTGACATTTACTTTTCTCGGATGGTCACTTCACTTTTGGACATTGGAGTGACACATTATCCTCCAAGACCCATATTTGTATTTCCTTTGGGTGCTTTTGTCCTCCCCTTTTTCAGATTTTGCCTTATTTGGTATCTTTTAATACTATCTACTACTTTGGAAAAGAGAAACATTCAAGGACTACATTTTGGATGCATTATTCACTACATAGGAGGGGTTATTTTTAATTCCATCTCACACATTCATCTTGGGGAAAAGTAGTTGTATCCTTCACTATCTTGGTGCGACTAACACAAGGGAAACCTAGCTTCAAGGGACACAATTCAATCACACACACACACACACACACTAGAACTACATATAGTCTAAAATGTAGTGTAATGCTTGGTGAAAATCACATTGGGGTGACCATCCAAGGTCAGTTCTGACTCAAGCATATGCATTATTTATTTCATCTAATGTTTTTTGAGCCTTGTGTAGGTAGCTAGGGTTTGTTTTGTAGGTTCATGTGAACATGAAACCTACAATGAAGTGGATGATGAAAAAAGAAAGGAAGAAGATAAGTTTAGACCCTAAAAATACCAAAGTAGAGAGTTATTTTCCAGACACTAGCACCCAGTTCACACACACACACCTGCTCAGGATGTCCTGTCCTCTTTGGGTGGTCTATTCAAAGAAGTTCTAGATCCAGTTTCTCAGACAGAGCATACACATATAGTCAGATCCAACCTTCTCATCCAGCTTTTTCCATCCCAATCAATCAGATCTCCATATCTCTAATACAAGCTAAGTCACTCTTATCTCCTATCTTTACACTTGTTTGTTTTTTGCATGATAGATATTTTTGTTATTTTATATTCATTTGATCTCAGTCCTCTATATAAATATTTAAATTTCTTTAAATCATTTGGTGAACCCATTCCTTACATGCCCATTATCGGATCTATCTTTCATGCCCATTACCCATAGTGGTCACTTTGGTCTCCCACAACATACTAAGCTCCTCCCATACCCATAATCATTCCAAAATATATGGTGAAACCACACATGATAAACCCTCTATTCAATTCCCATTAAATCCCCCTTCATGACATAAAAATTTTGATAGTGAACAATCTTATGATGAAGACACTAATGTGGATCAAGCATAACTTCGATGCTCTCACCACTTTCTATTCTACATTACATGATAATCCCACTCATGTACCACATGTCCTTGATGCTTTATTAGTATCTCAAATGTGCCCATGATAATGTTTCTCATGTTAGTATGGTTTGTACCTTGGATCTCTCTATTTTTATCACTTCTTCTATTCCACCTTTCTTCTCCCCCCACCATATGGGGATATCCACCATTCATATGCCTATTTCCACACCCACTACTCACTTTTATTCCCCCATCATTTCCATATCCAACCTAACACTTCTTTAGGAACCCATGCCTTAGAGTCTTTGTATCATGATTTACAAGCTCAAATTTGTCAATTACAATAGCCTCTCTCTTCTTCTTCCTCCATCTCTTGATTCTTCACTTCTTCTTCATAGTCCTCTTACACCCAAGAGGTTTCTTCTTATCCACTTCCTCCCAATTTTTCTCACCTAAGTTTTCTCTCTTTGATGGCCATGGAGATCCCCAAGAGCACCTTTTATCATTTCATGTTGCATGCTTTGGATTATGCTTGTGATGACACACTTTTGACCAAGTTGTTTCTAGGAGCTTACAGACTATGCCTTGTGATGGTTTTATGAATTTTCCTTTGCACTCCATTAGATATTTTACTCCTTTAGAAAATATATTTTTAGCTCACTTTTTCTATGAATATTGGAATGAAGATATCATATGCACAAATGGCCAAAATGAGGCAAGGAACTAATGAACATCTTAGTGACTATGTTTTGTGTTATAAGACTAATCTTTCTAAAATGAACAATGTCTTGGTTGAATCTAAATTATAAGATATTTTTATCCAAATCCTATTACCTCCTTTGCAAGAATGTGTGTCTTTTGATTCTTTTCACTCTTTTTATCATCTATGTCATACTCTCAAAAATTGTGAAATCAAGTTACTTTCTTTGGGAAAACTTAAATATGGTGCTAATATTTTTTATTCATCTACTAACAAGTTCCCAAAAAATATTACCTTCAAGGGAAATCCTAGTGAACCTAAGCCTATTATCAATGTTATATCTCAACCTACAAAGCTCCAATTACAACCTACATGCCACATTTTTACTAAATTTCCATATCCACCACATATGTTGTTGCCTCAACTCCTAGAAAAAATCTAATTTCTCTTTTCCTCCTCTTGAGCTAGATCCTAATAGGCCTCATGGAAATAAATTTGATGAAAATGCACATTGTGATTACCATAGATGCAATGGCCATTCTACTGATAAGTGTTTCAAGCTTAGACATATAATCCAAGATCTTGATTGACAATCATGACATTGAGTTTCCTGAATCTACTATTTCTATTCCTAAATCTACTAATGAAAATGACAAGCTTAAAATATTCAATGATCCTTTACCTAAGCATGAAAAATCAGCTCCTAAATCCTCTTCAATCATGTTTATCATGTTGTTCCTCCTCCTTCATCTTCATATCATCCTCTTGGATTTCTTGTTGTACTACTATTGATCTTCCTTCACCTATCATTACTTTTATTGATGTTGATTTTCATGCCTCTTTTTCATCATATATTACACATTGATGCTTTTATTGGTCCTCATGTATTAACAATGTTATGGTACATCCTACTTACAAGTGCAATGCATGTTCATATATTTTTTGCAAGCTATCATTTTCCATTATCTCATATGACCCATAGGTCTCCTACTTCTCATGGGCATGTCACTCTTCCTATCATCATTGTTGGGCCTCTCACTATCTCTATGCCATTCATTATTGTTGGATCTATAGTTGCATTTGTGACATGGTCTTAGGACTCCCTTGGCTTAGGGATGCAAATCCATACCATCCATAGTTCACTTGTGCCTTAAGTTTGTACATGAGTGCATCACATTATCACTATTCGAGGCATCCCACCATGGAATCCTTTATCATTGGCCTATTATTACTACACCTTCAATCACTTCTATCACTAGTGCACCTACTCCTACATATCCTCATGATGGCCCCATGGCTTTAGCACATACTACTACTAGTAGTGCTACTTTTACACATACACCTAGATCTCTCTCCACATGTGGCTTCTTCTTCTCACTCACTCATATATACATCGTCTCTCATAGTCCACCTCATAGGCATAGGTCTCCACCAAAGGACACACACTACCCATGGCACATATAGGCCCATTTCATGGTCTCTTTCTCCACATGTACTCCCCATGGCCATAGATTATTTGATCATGATCACATGCATACCTCCATCACACTAGCAAATAGTGGGCCCTTTCCCCTTACCCTCATTGGGTAGATCATTGCAACATTCACACATTGGGGCATATTATTCCCCTCACTACTTGATGATGACACTCTTGTTTCTAGGTTCAAACACATGACTGTTGAGGGTGCACTTACCTACATGGACCTCACTTTACACACATATACACTAGGGGAAACCTTTCTCCCCTCCCTCTCATATTTTCTATTTCATGTTCACATATTTGTAAAAATAAAAAATACTAGCTTAGATCTTGATTGATGTATCCTTGCTTGCTTATACTATTCTATGTTGCACATTTTTATCATGTTACTTGATTCATAGTATGCTCTATCATTTTTCCATACACACATGCACATTCACATGGTACTTTTGAGGTGAATGAATATCACTTACATGTTTCTACATGATGTATGATGTTTGGCATATTCCTTACCATACCAGTCCCATTGAGGCTCTTGGGGGCATCTACCTTTCCTATTTCTCTATATTTAGGTTCTATCATTACAATATATACTACTTTCATTCCTATTTTAGTTGTATACATTGTGGCATACTATCAATTTTTCTAACATGTTAATGTGCTTCATGTGTAGTATTTTTCTTGCAGGCCTACTTCCAACCATGGTTATTTGATTTTTTGTATCTTTTATGTTTGTGTCTTGATTTTCATTATTTGTGGGCTATGCCCTATGCTTGATTACTTTTTTTTTCTATAGCCTTGAAGGATTTGAGTGTCTTGTGACATCCTGAGTGGTGTCCCATGTATTCAACCAGCTACTCATTGTGTCTTTTTCCATGTTACTATGTGTTTTGACTTGTTTCTATTACATCATGTATACTTTTTTGTGACTAACACTTTTGGCTAGCCTTTTCCCATTATTTTCATGTGCATCATGGTTGTTACCATGTGTATTCCTATTCCCCTATAGGAGTTTTATTTTAGATGTGCACATCAGTTTCATCTTTCCTCATTTGGGCCACTGCACTCACCTTGGTTCATCTCACACACCCCAAATGAGTGGGGGAAATAATCAGTGACTATTTCACCCTCTCAATAGTTCAAAAACTAGATACAAAATGGTACACAAAAATCGATAAACAAGAGCTAAAAAATAGGTTCAAATCATAATTGGGCCAAAATCACATCATGGACAAAGCACCCAACATAGATAGGAGGAGTGGTGGGCTAGTGTCCCACCTAGGTGGTTTTGTCCTAGGGAAAAAATAACATTACATTACAATCAATAGGTTTCAATGACAAATTTTTTTCCAATTTCCAAATAAGCACATACATACTTAGATACTCATTATTCTATCAAAACAACAAGAACAAAATCAAGTGGCAAGTTACATACTTTGGGCAAAGGGAACTAATTACTTTTTTTTCAAGGGATCATTCATAAAAGTGGCATTATATTGGGTTTGTGACCATTTATGAGTGGCACTTATCCATGGGGAAGTGTTAATGGTTGGAGGGAAAATCCTACAACTCTCCCAATACTCTTCCCTTAGTGACAGGATGCCTAAATCCTCAATTTAGTGAAAGATGCTCAAATCTCTCAATACTTAGTTAGCGATATGATGCTCAAATCCTTAGTTTAGCAACAAGATGCTCAAATCCTCAATTTGGTGATGAATAGACGCCTAAATCCTTATTAATATTATTCTAACCATCTCCAAGGAAAAAACATACATGAACAATTATATCTCTTCTCTCATGGCACAGTGTACTCTATCCTTGATTCACTTGTTTTTCAATAAGCATTTCTATTTTCACATTTACTAAGTTAAATTTCAATTTCATTTATCATGAGCATTGACTACACTTATCTTTATTTTGTAGTCCTACCTTACTCCAATGAAAGGAAACACACAAATGGAACAAGGAACAATCTCAAAGCACAAGACACTCTAAAAAGGCAATATCCAAGGAACAAACACAAGCATCATTTCTACTATGCACATGAGGTCACCCCTAGGATCCTTATCCTCTTCTAGATTCCATGATACACATTCTATATCTCCATTCAACATGATATCAAGTATAATCCTCATTCGACATGCTTATCGATTATAACTCCCTTCAGCTCTCCACAAGGTACACTCTTCTTATCTACTTTATGCTACCAAATATTCATTCACCAACATAAAGTGGGGAAAATGTAGTCACATGAAATCACACACTTTACTACTTACATCACACCTCTAAGTATGTCATTATATGCATGATTCCTAAGTAAGAAAACTAGACATTAACAACACTTGTTTTTCTACTTTACATTATTTTATCCCTTTTATACTCTTGACATTTACTTTTCTCTAAATGGTCACTTTACTTTTGGACATTGGACAACATGTGACCTAACTTTGTATTTTCATTTTTATCCTCCGAACATCTCCTAACACTACTTCCCATTAGGGACAGAGTTCCTAGGCATTACTATTGTCCCCTTTGGGTACTTCTATCCTTTTCCCTCTCTTTTTTCAAATTTGGATTACCACATCATTTGGTATCTTTTCTAAATTCTCTTACTATCTACTACTTGCAAAAAGGAGAAACACTTATAGACACCTATAATTTAGACTGAATAATTTAAATACTTAAATTGTGCTAACTATCCCCTTTCCCACAAATTGGTGGCATATCATCAATAGTGCTCATATTCTCTTCTATCATCATTAATTAAATACATTATGTTAATTAATTAAGTCTTCTATTCAACAAATATCCTAATTAACAACCTTCAGTTAATTAATTCTTCCTTCTATCTAGACTAATTAATTAGCTTCCCCTTTCATTAAACTAATAAATCATTATTTAGTTGATTTAATTCCCTTCTATAGTCTAAATCATGCTAATATCCCTCTAAAAAGCTCTTATAAGCTTACACACCTATTAATTAATCACTTTGGTTAATTAATAAACCCCCTTTATCCCCATGAGTCACTAAAGGACAAATTAAACTCTCCTAAAGTTGACTCAACCCTTTCTAAACCCCCTTATCCACAACTAACTCAACATCTCTATTATCCCACATACAAAGGGATGTAGAGATTCCTCTATCCATTGGGCTATATAAAGAGCCCTCCTCCTACCTTTACACCTACACCTTTACATTCCTAAATGAGCATAGAGCCTAAGCTATAGCCATTTTGTCATCTTGGAGCATTCTTCATTGGAGAAGCTAGCTACTTTCATTTCTTGTATTCATCCATCCAAGTTTTGAAGTCATATGGGGATATGTCAAATGGTCTTGTAGCCATGGATTGACAAGACTCCATTCTTGAAAACCTTGGGATTCAAACATACAATCAAACCTTTGATTGCTAAGGATCTAAATAGGTTCATTTCATTTGATTAGCATTCAATAGAGATAGAGATTAATGGATTAACATGTTAGTTTGAATATTTGTTCATGTTCTAATGCAAGGATGTTAGTAGATTAGTCTTGCTTAAGCTCTAAGCATGATGGTGCATTGAATTTGATTTAGCTTTGTTTTAGGACTACTAGGTGTTAGTTCTAACTCTTTTTGCATTGCTAACAAATACATGTACACATTTGGCACGCCCGGTGGGACGGGTCCTTAGTCCCTTAACATTCTAGCTTGAATTCCATTATTTTTGGCTAACCTTTGATATACACATATGGAAAATAATGTTCAATTTCTTAGAATTTTGCTAGTATTATATGTGTAAGTTTTCATTTAGAGCTATAATTCTATTGGGTTGTTGTCAATTCCAGCTAACTTACTAAAATTTAAAGTGTTGTGAGCTTTTTAGTGTCTTTGGTTGTATTTTGATTGTAGGGTGGGCGCATGCGCATAAAACCTGGTGCGGCACACTAACCTCTTGTGCGCGAGGCACATCAAATCACGCATAAACACACATTGCAGGGCACACACACTCTATTCATATTGTACCTTCATTACAGTTGGAAACCTGTCAGGCTGGCACACATACCATAATCCTAGCGCATGCATCTCTTATGTGGTGCAAGCACACTATTGGAGTTTTATGTACCTCCTTTCTACTACTGCTAGCACGAGGCATCTCTCGGGTGGCGCAGGAACATTGTTGGAGTTTCCATACCTCTTTTGGCTACCCTGCACACATGCCATAACCCTAGCGTATGCATTTCTTGGGTGGTGCAAGCACATTGTTGGAGTTTTCCATACCTCTTTTTTTCTACCCTAGTGCACATGTCATAATCCTAGTGTAGGCATCTCTCGGGTGGCGCAGCGCACTGTGAATCTAAATAACACTAGGGGCATAGACACCCTAACCCACACGTGTACATGCCTAAACCTACGTGTAGGTGCTTTGGTTCAATTAACTTGCATATTTTAGTTTCCTCAAATCTTGTATGTTAAAGTGCTAACTTCTTTACGCAAGTTTTATCTGACTAATGCTTATTTCTGCAGGGTATGTTTTACATACTTTTGCTAGACTAGATAGACTTTACATGCTTGCTTATAAGAGTAAGATTGTGTATGCTCTTCCCTCACGTCCTTTGGGGTGATCTTGGGAATCATAAATGATTCTTAGGTCTTTTGGCACTTTGAAAATGTTGAGAATGTCCTAATTGAGTAGAAATGAGTTAAATTGGTGTGTTTGAATTAATTGTTTTCCATTTGGTAATTTCTTGGATTTTAAAAAACATCATGTATGCTCTTCTCTTGCGTGACAATCTAGAGAATCATAAATGATGTTTACTCTCTTTATGGAAAATCACTAACCCATTGTGCAGAACCAAAACACACACTTGTTAAATAAAGGTGGAGTCAAACAAAATCAAACTACTTGTTGGTCCGAAAACTGTCAGCCTCGGACGGATCTATGGATGATTTGCGAGCCAACGTGTGCGAGTGGCTTAGCCCCTCTTTGAGACAAAGAAAGCGAAATCGGTTTATTGCTATTTCTACTAGCAGGAACCTATGCAAGTCTCACAGATTCTGCCTTCGGGGGTTGGGATCTCATCCCAATGTAGAGTGTTTCAGGCTGCGAAAAGAAAGGAATGAAAGAGGGAGAAGAGAAAGAACAGATCCGAAGGGAGAAAAGAAATGAATTCCAAAGCGTAAAGGTCAAGATTTATGTTTTTAGTTTGGTAGTAAACAGAGCCAAACCTACTTGCATAAATAAACAAAGCAATACTGATAAACAAATGACGGAAAAGTAGATATGAATCCAACAGATTAAACACATACAGATCTAACGTAAGAAAGATCTAATGTATAACACAGATATTGAGCACAAAGTCCTAATAATTGTATTATCGTTTTTTCTCACATACAAGAAAGCTCAAAGTCTTTCTCTCCACTTCTATTTCTATCTAAAAATGTTCACCCCTCGAATACAACAAGTATTCCAAAGATTTATAGAAGATGAGGGAGAGAGAAGGCAAAATGGAGCCAACCACTTATCTACAAAGATATTTACAAAATATCTAAAAGTCATGTTGACTTTGACATGGATACAACTTAGTGGATGACATCATCCCATGATGCAACATGGATGATGTCATCATTTGTGCTAACACATTTTAGACATTTCAAAAGAAAGTCGGAGAAGAAGAAGAAGAAGCAGAAGAAGAAGCTATTCATCATCATCAATTCGTTGTTGACAAATAATGACGGGGACTCCTCCGGCGAAGTGCAGGGCACTGCCTATTAACTTGTCCATCCATGGACTTCAGAATCTTTCGAGTCCTAACCTGAACTTCCTCCATGTCAATGTGACCCACCCGAGTCTCCGACATCCATACCGCACTCACCGTGATTCGGGCATCCTGACCCTCTGATATTTGTATTTCATCTCTTCTTCTCTCAGCTTAGCCTTTCCTCTTGGTTTGGTGGGCTTCTTGCTTGACGTAGACATGTGTTCTTTCGAACTCGCCGCTGATCTCGCATGAAGAAGAAGTGAGACCCAATCCAAAAAGGTTGAATTAGTCATTTGATCTTCCATCGAAAGCTAGCAGAAGAAAGAGTTAGAGATTTTAAGGCTCTGGGCGCAGAAAATGCAATCGTGCAGCCAAATAGATAAGGCGCACGTAAAAGGAATGTCAGAGGTTATATCTGGCGCCAAAGGCGCATGGCGCATGGATGAAGCAGTTGCATTTTATACAGGCGCATGGAAATGTATGTTACATTGAAGGTTCTGGTGCGCCTTTTGCGCATGGATGATTATGTAACATTAACAAATGGTGCGCCAAAGGCTTTGGCGCGGCGCATGAAGGTTTTACACAACATCATGTTACCGCAATGGAGGGTGCGCCCGCGCTTTATAGCTTTATACTTAGCGCGCAGAAGGCTTGTGTTACATGAAAGCCGGGTGCGCTCCGCGCATGGAATCGTGGATGTAACATGGATAAATGGTGCGCCAAAGGGTTTTAAGGAAGCGCGGATTTATACTTCAGAAGATGCAAAAAGGCGCGCTTTGAGGGCGCATGAGTTCTAATGTAGCAGACAGATGACAAAGGTCGCGCCATCGCGCGGGTTTGATTATGCAACAAGGTGGATAGATGCGCCGAGGGGCGCAACTCGCCTTAAGTGCAACAAGACGCGCCAAAGGCGCCATAGAACTAAACTCATCGCTCAATCATTTTCATTCTTTCTTCCATTTCAAAGATAAGCATGGACATATAAGGTTTCATATAAAAGTTTTGCAGCACAAGTCCTTTTAAAACAGCTCCCTTCCAAAGCAGATCCGGAAAGAGGGAGGGAAAGGAGGAGAAAAAGAAGAAAGGAAGACAGACAAAGATGACAGAGGGAAACTAGCTCAAACCAATCCTATTTTAACACCGGCTAGCAAACCACAACACGTACCAAGAACACGCAAAGAACCGAAAGCACGAAATGGAGAAGAGGGAGAACCTCTTACCTTAGATATATAAAGCAAAATTGAGAGCGGGTCCACAGTGGCGACGAAAACGACGGCGCAGGCCGACAAGTCCAGAGTGATCACGTGCTCGACAAAAAGAATGAAAATGACATTGGGCGCAAGACCGATATATATATATATAGAAAACTTGTCATCAATGCGCCAACCACTTTTGAAATGGCGCATGAAAGTCATTTATCGACAGAGAAAGTGGCGCCTTTTCGCGCACTAAAACTTTGTTGCAGATCGTGATTATGTGTGCCCTTTTGCGCACCGAAAAGTGGAGCAACAAAAGCAATGTCAACAATAAGGCGCATGCGCCTTGGTGCACGCAAAGAGACTCAACATCCTTTTCGCGCACCGAAAGACGTGTTAACATGGAAAACCATGCGCCAAAGGCTTTTAAGGAGGCGCACTCAAAACTAGTGTTAAAGGAAAATCCACTAAAAAAGGCTCAAAAAGACTAAGTTCAAAACTAGATTTCCCGGGAAGGGATTTTACAATCTTTCAACTCAAGGATCCCTAACGAGGATCGAAACAAAATTTTCGGTGATGGTTATCGGTAAAATTGCCCTTGTCAATTTTACTGATAACACTGCTCTTTTCTGGGACTATCCCTGAGCGAACTCGGGGGTAGAGAATCCCAGATCACATGTGCCTATCCATTGGGTACGGAGTCAAAAACAAGGGGGACCAGAGGGAGAACAAAGGAAACACAAAACAAACCGAAAGCAAACACACGACGAAAGCAAACACACAACAAAAGCAAACCGGACAAAGAAGAGAGCAAGCTCTACTTCCTGAAGATCTTGAGATGTTGCCCGCTATAGGGAAGCGGGAGTTCAGCTCCATCCAGATACGAGAGATAGAAACTATTCTCTCCATTGAGTTGCTTGATTTTGAAGGGCCCTCTCCATAGGGAATCAAATTTTCCGTGCATGCCCTTTGGCTCTCTTCGCTTGTCCCATAAGAGGACGAGATCTCCCACTTGAAAATTTCTCTGCTTGGCCTTCTTGTCAAAAAGCCTCTTTACTTGATTCTCGATGTTCAAAGTGATCCCGCTCGACCACTCTTACTCTCTTTTCTTCAAGTTCCGCAAGATACATGATTCTCTTTTCTAGAGAATTCTCGAAAGTTTCATCTTCGATCACTCGCGCTGCAGCAGAGCAGAAGTTCAACAGAAATAGGAAGCTCGGCATCAGTGCCATATAACACTTGAAAAGGTGACATGCCGAGAGATCTCTTGGGGAGTAATGCGGTCCGCCCACAAAGCATCGTACAAAGACTTGTGCCACATCCGCTGATTCTCATCTACTAATTTCCGTATGATGGTCACCAAGTTCTTATTACTGGATTCCGCCTGACCATTTCCCTGAGGGTAATAATCCGAGGCATGTGCTAAAGTTATCCCATATTCATAGCAAAAACTAATAACTTCCCGCGAGGAGAAGTTAGAAGCATTATCAGCAACGATTTTGTTTGGAACGCCGAACCTGACAATGATATTTTCTTTGATAAAACTGCAAACCACCTCAGAAGTGGCATGCTTGACAGGTATGGCTTCCACCCACTTGGTGAAGTAATCTGTTGCTGTAAGGACATAGCTATGTCCGGCACTCGATTGAGGATTGAGTGCGCCGATAAAATCAATTCCCATTGCCTCGAATGGTTCATTGATAATGACCGCCTTAGGGGAAGGGCAGCCAACTTGGGCTTGCCGACGAATTGTTGAAGTGGTTCACACTTTGCCACCCAGTGTAATGCGCATCTTCAAAGAGCGTGGGCCACAATACCTGCTCGAATGATCTTGTGTGCCGTCACTAAGAAGAAAAATGGCCTCCACAGCCGAGTTGTGAAAACTTTCCAGCAGCTTTACTTGCCGGGCTTGTCAACACATCGCAGAAGACACCGTCTATCCCGCGCTTATATAAACCGTCATCCCGTGATGACATATTTAGCTTCCCCGAGCTTTATAGTGCGCTTCTCCTTTCAGTTAGTGCATTGGGCATTCGCCGTAGGTAAGGAAGAAAGCAATGTCTGAGTACCACTCATCACTAGTTGCAACAAATAAAACTAGAGGCAGAGAATCAGTTCCTCTGAGGGCTTTGCTCTTCGTTTGCGGTATAGTCCTCTTTTCTTTTAGGATTTTCTAAATCTTTGTTTTCAGCCATTAACTCGACACAGCCCTCGCCCTTACCACTTTGGTTGGTTTAATATCCAGTGTCATATTCCCGGACCTTTGCGAATCCAATTCCTCTCAAACTTCCTAACTCCCGCCGAGTTAGAATTGATTTCACCGCCGTGTCGTGACCAAAGACCACCGTACGCGAGTTTAGGATGTAATACCTAAAATTCTTCACCGCTTTGACAACGGCAAGGGCATGCTTTTCCAATTGAGTCATCTTCAACTCGTGAGGCTTGAGGGGAGAACTCATGAATGCAATCGGGATTCAATGTCTTCGAATTCTTTTGCATTAAGATCGCAGCATACATGATGTTCCGATGCGTAGCTATACATGATGAAGTCCTTGAGAGAAATCGGGACATACCAGACTGGTGCACGAGCAATGTGTTTTTATTTCTTCAAATGACCTTTTCCCTTCTTCACTCCATCCGAAAGTGGGTGATCCTTTCATCATGTTCAAGATGTGGCGAGTCTTTTTGGCAAAGTCAGAACAAAACGCCTAAGAAAGTTCACCTTCCGAAGAAAGAATGAACACCAGCCTTGCTTGAGGCAGAGTAAGGCTCAATAGCCTTAACCCTTTCAATATCTATCTTCGCTCCTTCTTTGCTAACCACATGCCCTAAGCAACTTCCCTTCCGTGACTCCAAAAACGACTTTTTGGGATTTAGGAAATTCCATGTTCTCGCACTGCCAATACTTGCTCCAAGTGATCACAATGATCACTTCGTTGTTTAGAGAACACGGTTAAGTCATCTAGATAAACTACAATGACTTTTCCCATCATACCTTTAAATGCGAAGTCCATGGCCCGTTGAAAAGTAAAGACTCGCATTAGTTAGGCCAAAAGGCATTCTCGCAGTAGGCAAATGTACCCTGTGGAGTAGTGAATGCTGTTTTGAATTGATCTTCAAAGTAGACTTCAATCTGATCAGAGCCCAAAACCATCAAGCATGACAAAGATTTCGATCCAGCCATCGCTCAGTAACTTGATCCATTATCTAAGAGGGTAGTTGTCTTTCAAATGCTTGATTCAAATTTCAAAGTCTACGCATATGCGTATCTCACCGCTTTTTCTTGCAAGACCGGCACAATATTCGCCACCCAAGTGTCAGTGATGGATAGGGAAGATGATTCTCGCATCCAAAGATCTTCCAATTTCTGCCCGATGGTGCCCGAAATCTTAGGATTATAATGCCTTTGCTTCTGCGAAAGGCTTTGACATCTTCTCTCACCGGATGTCATGTCGAACGCCCTTTGGCTTGAAGGACTTTAGATCGGCATAGACCATGCCAACACATCCATATATTTCTTCAAAGAACTTGACAAATTTCCGCTTTTCTTCGTGTGCAACATTTGCCAATGTTTACAAATCATGGATGTGCCTCGTAACCTATATTGACCGGTTCTGCTTCTCGGGGATGAGTCGAACATCTCGCTTCTTCTTTTTCATAAAACGGTCATGCTCACAAACAAGCGCCCAGAGAAACCAGCCCTCGGAATTTTATTTCCTTTGAGCCGACATATGCCGTCTTTCTCCTCTCGATTCATGGTTTTGACTCGCTGATTGATTCACGCATGTAGAGGTGGATCCTTCAAAATACAACTCATCAAAATTTTCTGATTTTTCTAGAAAAGGCAATGAGGTGATTATCATCGTTGAATACCGCCAATGCCGAGAGTTGTCCTGCACGCCAAAGCGAAAACCACTTCAATGGTGTATTTGTTCATTTTCAAACCCGAAAGGGAGCATGAGAGATGCCAAACGCCAATGAATCGCCATATCATTTTGAGCTCTTGAATTGCTCCTATCGAAAAGGCATCAAATTCTTCGATGCTGTCCCATACCACACGGTAGAGTGCTTGAGCCTCTCATTTTTCACTTGGTAAATCCTTTTGACCTGATTTACAACTAGCTCAAGATCACCTTGAACTTTAGATTTTTAATTCCTCTTTCCTTTCAGCTCGTGCATACCGAGCAACAGAGATTCATACTCAAGCAGATTGTAGTATTTGAAAACTGCAACTTGAAAGAAAGAGGAATTACCTCCTCCTGGAGATATTAGCACGATTCCAGCGCCACACCCACTAGTCGCGCAACTCGCCATCAAATCGCAAGGTCCAGATCTCATTAAGATCCTTTTCTTGAACAAAAACGCCTTCAGTACCCGCCTCTGGTAGATAAGAAGTAGTTCCCATCCCCGATGATTCAAAAAGGATTTGGGCTTTGGGGTCCTCGTGAGCTAGTAACCAAGTACTTCTTTTGCGATTCTGGCCCAAAGTCTGCATCACACCTTTCGACGGGTATTCTAGCTTTAGACCACCCATGTGAATTTCTCCACCAACTTCGCTGCAAAAGCTTCTTCCCAAAGCCAGAATTCCATAGGTCCGGAATGTCAAGAACGAGGACCTGTCATTTTTACTCTTTATCCGGGAAAGCCGCAAACGCAAATCGCGCTGTTTTGATTTGGCCAACCAATGGCACTTGCTTGGTTTCCAATGAATAACACCCGCCGAACGGTTTGGTAAGAGTGAGGCCCAAAGCATGGGCGACTTTCGCCGCATGACATTATCGTAAGCTCCTAATCAATTATACAAATGCTCAACTTATGGCCGTTGATTAGAGAGAGAGATAGAAAGGTTCTATCTTGCCTCGATGCGGATGTCAAGCAACGCTTTATGTGGGATTCGGGGGAGTGGAAAGGATTCCTTTGGGGGAAACCTGTTTAGATGTAATACTGACTCAATATATTTAGTTAATCTTACAAGTCGTTCGGGATTTGATCAAGGTACTCACTTTCTGACATTTGATCTTGGTCTTTTTTACATGATCTATTTTATCAAACGCGCCAAGGGTCATAGTTGGTGAGGGAATGAGTCCTTCACTTCGCGATGGTGGAACAGGGTTACCGATCTTGATAGGAATATGAGGGGGCTGATTCGAGGAGAGATGGGCGGAAAAGACTTTTTGCAAAAGACTTAACAGGGAATTGAGTAGAAGAGGATTACCTCTTCTAACAATGGTCGGAGGCACGTTGACACGACCTTCTCCTTCTCGCACATGGGCAGCAACTTCCGCTTTCTTTTCCTCATGAGCGGGTAAAAACACAGCATAGGATTGCCCGCTTGCATAGCCCCGAGTACTCTCTTCTTCATCGATTCATCCTCATCAAATTCCATGTATCCAATAGTAGAGTCGCCACCGGCTCACCGACATCTTGATCATCTTCGCCTCGAGACGAAGGTTCTTCATAAGATCGCTCTTCCTCTTCAATTTCGCCAAAGCATCGACCGGAGGAGCTTCAAGCGCCAACCGTGGAGCAAACAGCAGTAGACGCGGTCTTTGTGAAACGTTATTGGGAACAAAACTCCTTCGTGGAACGCCCCGATGAGGAACCGGGAGAGGCTCGCCAATCGCTTCTTCAATGCGAGCAGATCATTCGCCATCTTTTGGAATGCCGGATCGACGGGTAAGTAAGAAAGTAGGGATCTCAAGATTTGACTTTGATGATTCCTTTTCAACTCGCCAAATATTATCAAATTGTCTTCTATCCGAATGGCAAGCTCGAGCGAGCGGCAGCAAGGTAGCTACTCGCTTCAAGGAGCAAGAAGCTAACTTTTGAGCTCATGGCGCTCACGAAGAAACACTTCGATTCTCCTGTCGGGAAGCATGGCAAGAGGGACACGGTTGATTAATGCATTGAACCGGTGACAAAATCGCGCATGGTCTCATCAGGCCTCTTTCTTCGTGAGTGATCCGTGATAACAACGCAAATGCATCCTCTCGAAGGCTTGTAGACTGCCTTCAAAAGCCTCCCGCAAGGTGGCCTAACCGGTGATAGATCCAAATGCAAATGTTGAAACCATTCAAAAAGGGCCCTTTTAGAGTTTCCAAAAGGCGAACCGACACATCTTCGTGAGTCACATCCAAAATACCGCAAGACATGATGAATGCAGATATGTGGGAATCCGTGCTTGATTTCCGCTCCCGCCGAATTTGGGAAAATTCTTTCGGCTTTCCGTGAGGGAGCGCGTGAACTGGATGTGGCAAGGCGAGAGGACCCATAACATTTCCCATGGTACCGCCATTCGAAAGGCCGGAAAGAGAACACGGGCTGGAAGGGTGGTTCCACTGAGCAGCAAAGCGCTACAAAGGGACGTGGAGGCTCCTTGTGAAAACCGGCTCTTCCGTGGGGGTGAGGCGCTTCTAGTTGACCGATCAGCTGAACTTAGTGATGAAAAGCGCGGTGCTACACTCGAACAGGCCTTTGAAGCCGATCGAAAGTAGGATCGACTTCTCCACGAGCTCGCCTGCCACGCGTAAATGGCTCACCTGCCAGCGTACCTTCCAGATCTGGAACGCTGTGGTGCAGATTTAAAATTTATTTTTGGTTGTACTTGCTGATTTTCTGGTTTTTCTCAAAACCAGCAAGAAAAATTTTTTTCTAAATATTTAAAAACTATCCTCTTCAGAAAACCGATTGCGGTTAATGACAAATAACAACGAGGATAAGATGGCAGGGAAGAATAGCAAGCTGATTTTCGGATCTGATTTTTACTTTTTCAGAGGGTTTCAAACTTTTTAGAAAACAGTCAAAAATCCAGATCTATGGCAAAATACTGATTTTTATAAAAACTCAGCGAACTAAAGATCTGTAACTAGGCCCGATCTATGGATCTCAGAAGAAAATTTTGAATTTTGGGCACTTTGCAAATTTTTTGGATTTTTATAAAAAGTTCAGATTTGCAAACAGGCAGCAATTTTCTTATTTTTTCGATTTTTCTATCTTACCACCATCATAGATCTGACAGATCTATTCGTTCCCCAGTGGAGTCGCCAAAAACTGTTGGTCCGAAAATCTGTCGCCTGGACAGATCTATGGATAGACGAGCCAACAAAGCAGTGTGGGGGCTTAGCCCTCTCTTGAGACAAAGAAAGAGAAACAGTTTATTGCTATTTCTACTAGCAGAACCTATGCAAGTCTCACGATTCTCGCTCTTCGGGGTCGGGATCTCATCCCAAAGAGAGTGTTTCAGTGCGCGAAAAGAAAGGAATGAAAGAGGGAGAAGAGAAAGAACAGATCCGAAGGGAGAAAAGAAATGAATTCCAAAGCAGTAAAGGTCGAAGATTTATGTTTTTAGTTTGGTAGTAAACAAAGCCAAACCTACTTGCATAAATAAACAAAGCAATACCGATAAACAAATGACGGAAAAGTAGATATGAATCCAACAGATTAAACACATACGATCTAACGTAAGAAAGATCTAATGTATAACACAAATATTGAGCACAAAGTCCTAATAATTGTATTATCGTTCTTTTCTCACATAAGAAAGCTCAAAGTCTTTCTCTCCTCACTTCTATTTCTATCTAAAAATGTTCACACCGAATACAACAAGTATTCCAAAGATTTATAGAAGATGAGGGAGAGAGAGAAGGCAAAATGGAGCCAACCACTTATCTACAAAGATATTTACAAAATATCTAAAAGTCATGTTGACTTTGACAACTTAGTGGATGACATCATCCCATGATGCAACATGGATGATGTCATCATTTGTGCTAACACATTTTAGACATTTCAAAAGAAAGTCGAGAAGAAGAAGAAGAAGCAGTAAGAAGAAGCTATTCATCATCATCAATCCGTTGTCGATGACAAAATGACGGGGACTCCTCCGGCGAAGTGCAGACACCGCTATTAACTTGTCCATCCATGGACTTCTCAGAATCTTTCTCGAGTCCTAACCTGCAATTCCTCCATGTCAATGTGACCCACCCGAGTCTCCGACATCCATACCGCACTCACCTCGTGATTCGGCATCCCGACCCTCCGATATTTGTATTTCATCTCTTCTTCACAACTTAGCCTTTCCTCTTGGTTTGGTGGGCTTTTTGCTGACGTAGACATGTGTTCTTTCGAACTCACCAATGATCTGCATGAAGAAGAAGTGAGACCCAATCCAAAAAGGTTGAATTAGTCATTTGATCTTCCATCGAAAGCTAGCAGTAAGAAAGAGTTAGAGATTTTAAGGCTCGTGGCAGAAAATGCAATCGGGCAAAGCCAAATAGATAAGGCGCACGTAAAAGGAATGTCAGCAGAGATTATACTCGGCGCCAAAGGCGCATGGTGCATGGATGAAGCAGTTGCATTTTATAAAGGGCGCATGGAAATGTATGTTACATGAAGGTTGGTGCGCCTTTTCGCGCATGGATGGATTATGTAACATTAACAAATGGTGCGCCAAAGGCTTTGGCGCGGCGCATGAAGGTTTTACACAACATCATGTTATCGCAATGGAGGGTGCGCCCGCGCCTTTATAGCTTTATACTTCGCGCGCGTAAGGCTTGTGTTACATGAAAGGCGGGTGCGCTCCTTCGCGCATGGAATCGTGGATGTAACATGGATAAATGGTGCGCCAAAGGCTTTTAAGGAAGGAAGCGCATGATTTATACTTCAGAAGATGCAAAAAGGGCGCGCTTTGAGGGCGCATGAGTTCTAACACATGCAAGAGACAAGAGGGTGCGCCATCGGCGCGGGTTTGAATTATGCAACAAGGTGGATAGATGCGCCAAGGGGCGCAACGCCTTAAGTGCACAAGACGCGCCCAAGGCGCCATAGAACTAAACTCATTGCTCAATCATTTTCATTCTTTCTTCCATTTCAAAGATAGCATGGACATATAAGGTTTCATATAAAAGTTTCAAGTACTCAAGTCCTTTTAAAATGCTCCCTTCCAAAGCAGATCCTAAAGAGGGAGGGAAAGGAGGAGAAAAAGAAGAAAGGAAGACAGACAAAGACGAGGGAAACTAGCTCAAACCAATCCTATTTTAACACCGGCTAGCAAACCACAACACAGACCAAGAACACGCAAAGAACCGAAAGCACGAAAATGGAGAAGAGGGAGAACCTCTTACCTTAGATATATAGCAAAATTGAGAGCGGGTCCACAGGGCGACGAAAACGACGAAGCAGAGGCTGACAAGTCCAGAGTGATCACGTGCTCGACAAAAAGAATGAAAATGACATTGGGCGCGCACTGATATATATAGAAAAACTTGTCATCAATGCGCCAACCACTTTTGAAATGGCGCATGAAAGTCATTGCCGACAGAGAAAGCGTGCGCCTTTCGCGCACCAAAACTTTGTGTTTGCATCGAGATTATGTGCGCCTTTGCGCACCGAAAAGTGGAGCAACAAAAGCAATGTCAACAATAAGGCGCATGCGCCTTGCGCACGCAAAGAGACTCAACATCCTTTCGCGCACCGAAAGACGTGATAACATGGAAAACCATGCGCCAAAGGCTTTTAAGGAGGCGCGTCAAAAGCTAGTGTTGCAAAGCAATTTCATGCACCCGCCAAAAAGGCTCAAAAGACTAAGTTCGAAAACTAGATTTCCCGGAAGGGATTTTACAATCTTTCGAACTCGAAGGATCCAACGAGGATCGAAACAAAATTTTCGGTATGGTTATCGGTAAAATTTCCTCACAATTTTACGGGATAACAACTACTAATATAGTTTATGTGCAAGAGGTTGCACAAAAGGTTTTCAAGAAAACCACATCCAATTAAACAAGATAAAAATAACAAAACATTCAAAACATCAGATTTACAGTTTGGATAAGGGTACGCCTCGCCCACTTAAAACTAGACATAACCCCTTTGGCATAAGCCTTAAGCTACAACAACGGGGTGGTCCTAGGAACCCCAAAGTAGTCCATGCAAGAGGGAACCTTGTGGACAAAACGGGAAGTGCTCCGCATAACCTACTTGACTAGTTGTTCCTTGTGAGTTAGCATTACTGGTTGTCCGTATGGCGACCCCAGTGATAGTACACATGGACACACTAGTTTCCCACTATGCTTGAAGGGGGTAAAGTAAAGTTGAGATACTCCCAAATTAGTCATTGTAAATTTTTAGGTAAATTGAGCTCACTTAAGATAGCTTTGTAACACCTAGTTAAGAGAACCACCTAGGAGATATCTTTGGCCAGGAGCCCACTTTGACAATTTCAAAACAATTTTGAGTTATGAGCTATCATTCATCATCAAACGTGGGAAGCATTACTTTTGCTTCTTTTTTACTTGCCTTAAGGCGAGGCAAAAAACTCTGCCAAATAAAGCCAACATTTTTCACCCCCATTTTGATCTACTTCCTTCACTTTCTTTTTACACTTTGTTGATCAAAAGAAAAGTGACTACCTTTGCAAGGTAATCAACTGATTGCTTTCACCACTTTTTGTCTTTTTTACGCCCATCCGTGTTTCATGGGCCGGGTAAGTTAAACATCTAAAGTGTGTGGAGACGTATTCATATCATTGGTAGAATTTTTTATCTTGATACCCACGTCAGGATCATCATCATAGTTAGGCTTGGTTCATCATCTTGAACTTCCTTGGAAATGTTACCTTGTTTATATCGTATCACTATAATTTTGATATTTACGTCTTTTTTCTTGTAAAATTGACCTAAATATCTATATTGTAAGGTTACACTATACACATTTTAACAATTCTTAGTTATACTATAATATTTTTAGTTTGATTCCATTACTACCTCGATTTTGAAAAGTGCTACGTGTTACCACTTGTGTGTGTTATATCAATATCATCTTGATATCAATACCTTACTTTCTTGCAAAGTTTTGTTAACATATCTTGGTGACATTGTTGTGTCACTCACAATCGTAACTCACACTTTTTAAGATATAGGTATTGATTGAATTTGGGATTGCTTATATTATACCTTGTTAGAGGTCACATTAACTTCTTGTTATAAATTACGCCTTGTTCGTGTCTTTGAACTTGACATAAGTAGGGACATCTTATTAATTATCTTACGACATTGACTACCTTTTTGAAACAAACCTAGGAAGTACTTCATTCGATTGATAGGATTGGTACCAAACATTGCGTCATTGTTAACTTGTGCATTTTTAGGCCATCACTTTATCACATTGGTACTTTAACATTCATTATACTCATTCAATTATTGACATTCTTTTTACATTTCACTTAGGTTTGATAAAAAATATTTGAACACATTCACAGATACCTTAGTGAAATTGTTACACATCATGGCCCCTAAAACAAGATTAGGGCTCAAAAAGCAAACATTAGAAGCAAAACAAGCACAAACTTGGGAAGCCTCAAACAAACAAGGGTCAAACCCTTTTATTGGCCATGATCTTGGGCCTTTATTTTCCATGGAAAAAGAGGTAGAAGAAATGATAGATCATAGTGGTGACGAGTTGGAATCCCCACATGCGGAGTTTGACTTCGACCCCACCTTGTTAGATGAATTCATTTTTAGAAACAAGGATAGGGTACTAGCACAAGTTGTAGAATTGGGAGCCAAAATGCCTATTGAACAAGAAACAATCCCACCTACAAATGATGCTAATGAAGAGGAGAAACCCTTATTAATATGGATGATATCTTAACACATGGGCATGCTTCTACTTCTAATGTAGGAAATGATAATGCGGTGGGATATAGAATACCTTTCCTTAAAGTACCACATAAAGTCAGGATAGAACACGAAAATGTTGAACAACCTCCGCAACATGAAGAAGAAGAGGAACCTTTTGAAGAAGAAGTTACTATTCAACAACAAATTAGCAACCTTAGTCGACAATTAGCCTTGTTAACATCTCATGTGCAAAAAGAAACAAACAAGAATGTACAAAAGACAAAACCTAAGGTCAAAATTAGTGAACTTCAACTGAAAATCAGGGAGAAGACAATATGGAACATCATCATGTATATATCCTTGCTTCTCCTACCAAAGAACAATTACTCGCTCAAGATATACAATCTATGAAAGTGAAACTTACAAGTCTCCAAGAGAGCACTGTGGGGAATAGAGCAAAAATATCAATATGAAGAGCTATGTCCCTATCCATTTGACAAAACTATGATGCTTCAACCTTCCCTAAAAATTTTGACATGCCAAAATTTGACAAATACAGAGGGAAGGGTGATCCACGAGACCATGTAAAATATTTTTATATGGCATGCCAAGAAGTGGCCTATAGTGACAACTACCTCATACGACTCTTTCCAAAGAGTCTAGGGGGCCAAGCCTTAGAATGGTTTACTCGCTTACCTCATGGGTCTATTTTTACATGGCCTGAACTAGCAAGAAATATTTGTACGACACTTCTCATATAATATAGAAAGTGACATAACCATGGCAGACTTGTGTGGCACTAAACAACATCCCAAAAAACATTTTCTAGCTTCCTACAAATATGGAGAGGGATAGCCAGTCACTTCCCCTGTACATTCCCTAGAAAATCAGCTTGTGAGTATCTTTGTGCCCAATCTAAATCCAAACATCACTTTCCACCTTCAAATGCATTGTGTTCGCACTTTCGAGGAGGTTATTGAAAAGGGCATTCAAATAGAGAAAGCCCTTATTGCCAAAGGAACTCTTAAATCACACTCTAAAGATAACCAAAGCATTAAACCTACAAAAATCTGAAAATATTCAACAAAAACAAGAACATGGTGGGAGACGAAATCATAGATTCCAAACACGTGCAAATGGTTCAAACCGGTCAACCTTTTAAACTAACCAAAGGACCTATTCAACCACCACCTAAACATAGAATGTTCACTCCTCTCAACGAACCTTTGTCAATCATATTGAAACAATTGGATGCAACTCACATGGTGACTTACCCCACGACACAACCCTTTGATGACAATGCTCCAAAACCATCATGGTACAAAGAGCATGACTATTGTGAATTACATCGTGTCAAGGGACACAAAATAGACAAATGTCTATGACTTCATCACTACATCCAAGACCTCATCAACAATGGGGAGATAGAAGTGGACAACCCGAAAAAAACTCAGACGCCTAATGAAAATATGGGGATATACAAAGAACCATTCCCTAAACATGGTAAGTCAGAGGAGCCAAAGCCGGATCGAGGAGAGTCATCCCAAAGTTACAAAGTGGTGAATTATCTATACACCAAGAAGGATAATAATCATTATGATTCACTCATTGGATGTATCCACTCTCCCAGTGACCATGTGAACACCATTCGGATCAAGGGAAAGGATTGCACTGCAGTAACAAGGTGTGCCCACCTCATGATTCTTGAACCCTCTCCGTCGACCCCACAAAATGGTAGGTACAACCTTTTAGAACAACTTGAGAAGACATCTTCCAAGATTTCAATCTTGGATCTCCTCAAAATATCAAATGTACATAAGGACATTTTGTACAAAACTCTTCAAGGGTCAGGAGTGCCACTAGAAGTAGATCCTACGCATCTTCAGGCTACAGTAGCTAATATTGTACCAACTGAGCACATTTCCTTTAATCATAGGGAGATCCCTATTGAAGATCCAACACATAATCTCCCTTGTATATTGAGGTATTCGTTACCCGCCGAAAGATAAAATGGTGCTTGTGGACAATGGATCAGGATTGAATATATGCACATTGAAATTAGTTAAGCAATTGGGACATACCGAAGAAGACCTTGAGTCCCACATCATTACCATAACCACTTACAACAACATGGAAAGAGAGTCAGTTGACACAATCACATTACCCATGGAAGTCGGACCCACTTGTCATCACACGAAGTTTCATGTCCTGGACTTGGAACTACCATACAATATGCTTCTAGGCCGACCATGGATTCATGCCATGTAGGTCGTGCCATCAACGTTCCATCAATGCATCAAACTGAAACACAAGGGACACACTGTCACGATATAAGGAGATCCATAGCCCTTTGCTCACTACAGATCTCTCAATATTTTTGCACGTAAGGGTGCCTATATGTGTCCCTCTACGCGATATAGTTGTTCCTCTTCAATCCAAAGCCATGGAGTCCCGAGTGATTCAGATTCTCTAAGTTCTTGCACCCGTGATGCCTATACATCAACTTCCCATTTTGATTCATGGGATATGAAGGTTCTAGAATATGGTTGTGAGGGAGTATAATGTGCAACAAGCCCTTTTAGTTTCAGACCTCTCATTGTCACCTAAAATAGAGGCCAACCCAACTATCATTTCAGATGGCCTAGAGATGAGTGAACTATTGGGTCATTTTTACCTGGAGGATTGCTTGTTGAAGAGAAATTTTTAGACCCACCTATGACTTGGGTCTTGGAAGATACTCAACCAACTTGCTACCAAATCCCTGAGTATGTGAAGTCTAGCCGAATGATGTATTCCATGGGCTAAAAAGGTCTAGGATGCGGAAGGAATGAGCAAGGACAACAGAACCAGGTTCCTCTCCCACATTTTAAGATGGAAAGGTATGACATCGGCATTCGACCCTATGGGTCGCACCCCAACGATCAAGATGCCACTTGTTCTGAGCGCGAAGATAGCTCTAACTATTTAGATAGTGATACAAATTCCCACTATAGCCAATATGAGGATCTTTCCTCCACGAACCTATTCATGAATAATTGTCCTCACCATAACCCCTACTAAACCTAAAATTGACCTTGTTTACCCTTTCCTTGTTGAATGGGACCAACAATGTCATGTACCACTAGATCTCTTTGAAAATGATGAAGCCATCGCTGAATTCATGGGCATTCGGATACAATCCCCATTGGAGATCACAAAAAGGGTTTCTACATTGACTTAGATACTTGTGCCTACTTCGGAGAGGAAGTTGAGCTTCATGGTCAACAAAATTTAAGAAAAAGTGAGGGAAAAAGTTCCAATGAAAATCCTCGACAAAATTCAAAGTCCAAGTCACACAGTGAAAACCTCTTTGAGGCGCTGTGCAAAAATATGTACAAAAATCAAAGGACAATAAAAGTGACCACGCCAAGGATGAAAATCTCGTAGAGACATCCTTGGACGAAGATCTCAACCTTCCTCCCGATCCTACGCATATGGAGGATTTGTCAAAGTTACTAGTAGAAGAGACTATTGATGTAAACATTGGCATGGAAGATGACCCAAAATAGTCAAGTTGGGAGCTTCGCTCTCAACACAAGAACAAAAACATTCACCATGTTTCTACGGGAATTTATAGATGTGTTCACATGGTCCTATAAGGATATGCCAGATTGGACCCAACTTTGGTAGTGCATAACTTAGTTGTACATGTAGACGCCAAGCCCATCAAGAAAAAGCTCAAAAATATGCACCCAAGGGTGGCTCTCCTAGTTAAGGAAGAGTTAGAAAGATTGCTCATGGTAGGATTCATTCGACCCATTGATTACTCCGAATGGATATCAAATATCATCCCTGTATAGAAGAATCATGTTGGGATCAGAATCTGTAAATTTCAAAGACATAAATAAGGCATGCCCAAAGGATGATTTTTCGTTGCCTAATATCGATATGATTGTTGATTCAACTACAGGATATGAAATGTTATCTCTTATGGATGGATTTTCAGGCTATAATCAGATCAAGATAGCCGACAAAGATCAACACAAGATGGCCTTCACAACTCCCTAGGGTACTTTCTGTTATCAGGTAATGCCATTTGGCCTTAAAAACACAGAGCAACTTATCAAAGGGCGATGACGGTAATTTTCCATGATATGATCCATGACATCATGGAAGACTATGTGGATGATATTCTTGGGAAATCCAATACAAGGTCAAATCACCCTGATATTTTGTGGTGTATCTTCAAATGCCTCAGAGTACAAGGTCCATTTGAACCCAAAGAAATGTGTGTTTGGCATGTTTGTCAAGAAAGTTGTTCTGGTTTCATTGTATCACAAAGAGGGATTGAGGTAGACCCTGCTAAAGTTACTGCTATTACTAAAATGCCTCCTCCCAAAACATTAAACAACTACACAGAAGCACGGGAAGATTATAGGCTATTCACCGCTTCATTTCCCAACTTACCGAAAAATGTCATTCATTCACCCATCTGCTAAAAAGGATGTTTCCTTTATCTGGGGACAAGAGCAAATAATAGGCTTTCACCTTTCTTAAGCAATACTTAGCCAATCCACCTGTCCTCATGCCTCCAACTCCTGGTGAGCCACTTCTACTATATATTTCTACCACACAATTTGTTATTGGTGTGTTGCTAGCCCAATATGACATCGGCCATAAAGAAAAAGTTGTGTACTATCTCAGTCGTACTCTCATCGCTATGAGCTCAACTATCCGCAAATCGAAAAAGCTTGTTTGGCTATAGTTTTTACCTTTCAAAAGCTTGGTCATTACCTGTTAAATACTAAAACCAAGCTTATATCAAAATTTGACCCGCTCAAATACATGTTGTCTAAACTCGCCCTTACCGAGAATGGCTAATTGGATCATTCTACTAGTGAATTTGACATCGAGTTTGTGCACCAAAATTCAGTCAAGGGATAGGTACTTGTTGATCAATTAACAGAAGCACCTTTACAAGGAATGAACATGTGAATCTAGATTTGCTAGATGCTTCATTATTATACATTGAGGAATCATCATGTGGCAGGTACACTTTGATGGATCTTTTACTTTTCATGGTTCAGGGGCAGGTGTGGTACTAATTACTCCTTTTGGTGACCCCATACCTCGGCTTTTCACCTTGGTTTTCCTTACATGAATAATATTACAGAGTATGAGGCACTCATTACTGGGATGAAGCTCACAATCAAATGGGACATTCATCATGTTAAGATCGTTGGTGACTCACAGTTAATCATCAAACAAGTCAATGATGAGTACAAAGTCAAGGATGAGAAGCTCATCCCTTACAAGAAGTTGGTCAAAACTTTGAATTTTTTGTGTATCACTGTTTGAACAGATTCCAAGAGCACAAAACATATCTGCAGACGCTATAAACCATAGGTTCTATGTTACGCATTCCACCGGAAAGTAATGATATGCCTTTCTTTGTTGAAAATCTATGCCATCCTATGTATGACATGTCAAATCTTCTCGCTTGTGATGTTTTTGGTCCCAATTCCCCATGGTATGATCCCATCTTCACTTACCTTAAAGACAACATGTTCTCTCGACATCTCCCATTGCCGAGAAACAAATCCTTATCTACCAGATAGCCCATTATACCCTCTTAGAGGTATGTTCTATCATCGTGGCTATGATGGGAATCTATTACATTGTCTCGATATGACAGAATTCAGTCCAAGTGATTAAAGAGGTGCATGAAGGGGTGTGTGGAGCCCACACAAATGGGATGGTTCTAGCCAAGAAATTGTTGAGAGTGGGCTACTATTGGCCTACCATGGAAACTAATTGCTGCAACTATGTGAGGAAGTGTGTACTCTGTCAAAAGTATGGAAATTTCATCCATGCCCCATCACATCCATTGCAACCCATCACAACCCCATGGCCTTTTTCCAAATGGGGACTTGATTTAATAGGGAAGCTTACCCCTACTTCATCTGATGGCCACACCCACATCATTATAACTACTGAATATTTTACCAAGTGGGTGGAAGTTGTCCCTTTGACCTATGTAATGGGTGCTCAGATCTCAAATTTCATCATGAATCATCTTATTTGCCAGTATGGCATTCCTGACACCATAGTTACTGACAACGGAAAATCATTCAAGAATAAGACCATGAAATATCTTTATCATCAATTTCAAATAAGATTAAAGTGGTCTACATTGTATTACCCCCAAGGCAATGGACAAGCCGAGGCCACTAACAAGACTTTGGTTTGAATCATGGAAAAGATGGTAAGTAAGACAAGTCACAACTAGCATTTACAAATTCACCCAGCTCTTTGGGCTTACAGACCTCTATTCGCACTCCTACTAGTGCGACACCCTATTCCCTAGTTTTTGGAATGGAATCTATCATCCCGTTAGAAATCGAAGCTTCCTTCCCTACGAATCTCTCTTAGGGATTATCTGGACAAGGATGAGGATTACAGAGTGGCTAGACTAGCAGAGTTGGAACTCTGGATGAGAAGTGCATCCGCACCCTAAATCATCTTAAAGTGTATCAAAATAGAGTTTCTCACAATTACAACAAAATAATCATACCTCGTCAATTTAAGGTTGGTGATTTGGTCATGAAAGAAAATCAGTTCAACACAAGGGCAAAAAGAGAGAAGAAAGGAAAGTTCAACCACATTGGTTAGGACCCTACGTCATTATGGCCAAGTATGGCATAGGAGCATACAAACTTTCCCATCCTAATGGTGATGAGCTCCACAAACCTATGAATGTCATGCACCTTAAGGGTTCTATGCTTAAACATGGTGCAAAAATTAGAAAAGCAAACCAAAAAAAAGTAAAAAATGATCAAAATACAAAAAAAAAATAAGAGAAAAAAAAAGAGAAAATAGGTCATCCATAAGTGAAAACCACGCAATTGTGGCACTTTGGATAGGTCCTTGGGTGAAAACCGGTTTCGGCACCTTGGGAGGATTCGTTGTTCACAAGCATCTTGCATCTGGAGGGTACTTTTACTTAGCCTAGGGCTAGTTCCGCATCCATCCGAGATTCCTGTGAGCCTATTCTTGTCAAGCCTTGATATGGATTTTTCTCCTATTGTTAGTCTGTGAAGGGATGGTCTTTGTCTATTCCCCATCTCATGTTGGGGCACTTCTGTGACTTCACCTTCCTATTTATAAGCACGTGGTGCTTGCCCTTGTATATTCTCTATCTAACGCCGGGGGCATCCACATTTCTTGGTTACATAAATGTTAGAAAATCAAAACAATGCATTGCCTCTTTCACAAAAACCTTGAAAAACACAAAAACATTCAAAAATGTTAGAAAATCAAAACAATAGAAAATTGTTAGAAAATCAAAACAATAGAAAATTGTTTCACAAAAATCAAAAAAACATTCAAAAATGTTAGAAAATCAAAACAATAGAAAATTGTTTCACAAAAATCTAAACAATAGAAAATTGTTTCAAAAAAATAAAAATTGTTTCACAAAAACACAAAAAAACCAATAGAAAAGTGCTTCACAAAACAATCTTGCAAAAACATAACTTTAGTTTACTTCCTTTATCTTGTTTCTTGCTTTACTTGTTTGCTTGTATAGTTGCTTCATGTTTGTACATTTGTATAGTTTGTTTCTTAGACATACTTTGTTAGGATTCATCTTTTCTTGCTTAGATTAGATCTATTCTTACTTGTGCATATTGAAGTGTGTTTTTGCATGCTGGTGTATAATGGTACATTGTTGTGTTGATTCATTGTGTTTTTTGTTAGCATTTGATTGTGTTTGCTTGTTGCATGTGCATCGTTTTGTTATCACATCATCATATTTCCATCAATATCATCACATCTAACATCATCTATACATCATATAAATAAAAATCTAAGTATACATCACACATGAATGCTAAGTTAATAATCAAATGGGGGCAAGAGGGATCGCAAATATCAAAATCTATCCCCCCACACCAATATCATCATATCATCCCATCCACTAAATCTAGCACATCACATGAGCAATACATTTGATATCATCTGCAGATCTATCATCTAAAAATCAAAGTGCATGCGATACATCAAATATCAAGATACATATAAATAGAGGTACCGAATCAGATAACATCATTACACATCCATAAATCCATGTAATCAATCAAAACAACAATAAACTCCATCATCTCATAACACATGTGTCATGTCAAAAATGTCCATATATATACATGTGTAGTATGTTTGTCTCAACAAGGATATACATCATCAAAAATGCCTTCATTTGAGGCATACATCAAAAATGCTATACATCGATCGGAGAATGCTACTGCCTTCATCAGAGGCATATATCAAAAAAAATTGCTATATAAAAAAATGTTGTACATTGAGAACATGATGCTCATAACCTTCATCAAGAGGCAAATGTATCAATACATTGATCAATTAGGGATGATTGGAGCCCTCGGATGGGCTGGCTGGTCTTCCCCATGGAGGACCCATAGATTGTGTGCCGTGGCCCTACAGTGCCTCCTTTCCACTTTGAGACACGAGGCCTCTTTGACCTCGTCAATTTGCTCAACTTCTGGCTATACGAAGGTGTCCACCGCTCAACCGGAACTGCCTCGTAATACAAGGATGTATAGTATGAAGCTCGCCTCTCTGATAGCCAAGTCTCTGTGAGTGTGGGTTGTCACTATTGTCCCATCTATACATCGAAGGACGATATCTCTCGTTAATAGTCGAGCAACCTCGACTCGATCCATCGCCCGCTTTTCCCTTAGCCAATCTCTCTCCAATGTCACAGTGCTGCTAGTGAGCTCGTCTCTTAGTGCAGAGCTCATCACCTAGGCCATCTAAGTTGCCATCTCGGTGTATCTACTGGAAGTGAACAAATCCATCTCCTCCCTAGGCTCTAGCATGGTCCCGCTCTGTTGTCATTGCCAAAATATGAGATCGGGCATGATCTCTCTCTCGTAACCTAATGTAGTTGTTATTGTAGGGTAGCCATATGTACCACCATGTACCACAAAAGGGGCTTATCCCTCGTACATGTCTAGAGGCATGTCCTTGATCTCGCAATCTAAGCCTAGGACCCTATGCATGTACCATTCCTTAGCCCCTTCGCCTCGTCCTCGTACTGCTTGCTCGACCCTACCCGTCATGTGGTTGCCTATCAAATGGATCATCTTGGGTCATGGGCTACTGCACCCTCCCCCTCATCACTACTATAGGGGATCTCTGGTGGTGGCCGAATGCTCGCTTGCCCATGCTTCATCGGTATGGTCAGCGCACGATTAAATAGTGGCATACCAATCCATGTAGTCGGTTGTCGTACTTAGGTCTCTAATCTGTCGGTTGGGTCCCATGCCTATGGTACCACCTATAAAAAGTTATCCCTAGCTCAGGCCACCTATATGCATGGCCCCATAGTTTACCTCTCTGCATCTCGGTGGGAATACCACAAATCGGATGTGGAACCCCCTGCACCCTACCCAGCTGTCGCTGACATCGGTTTACTCTATACAACTCTGTGATGTAGCTGCGGCTACCAAGAAGAAAGTGCTCCATCATACGAGATAATGAGCTCTACTCCATCCTCGGGCCACTTTATATGCCTATAGGGCCTCCATATGATATCTTTGTCTAGTAGCTCATCGAACTCTCACCGGTAATGGTACACGCTGCCTAAGTTCCCTCGTACGTCATCACCTACAAAAACCCAAGCCATGTAAGTCATCTCCTCCAGGACTCGAGCATGCAATGCACCTATAGGGTGCCCGATTGCTATGTGATCCCAAGACCAAATCTATAGTAAGGAGACCCACCCCACCGTCTTCTGACGGTGGTAGGTAATCAAATGCAATCCCAGTATAGATGTGCCGGTATGCACTTTCCCTAGCATTATCACTCGCCATTAAATACTCCATGCACTAGTGCATCATCAAACCCATCGGAAAGGATGTCCATGTCTTATCAGTGATAAAAACCCACTGATAAGTGACATCACGTAGAGTGGCCCCCGGTGTAATGTTGGATCAGCTATGCACTCATGCAATGAAATTGTCATGCCATCATGGGGTATCTCGTCACGGTCAAAAAGGTCATTGATCACTGCCCTAATCCGCCCAAGGTCGCTCGTTTTCAATCATCGAGCCTCTGATAGGTAGGTATCCACACATGATCCGCCATATGTCCTCTAAGGTAATAGTCATCTCTCTTGTCGGGAGCCTAAAGCACTGGCTCTCATTGTGCCACCGCTCAATCAATGCGGTCAGTAGACCATGGTCCAGTGTGATGGAGGGCATATGAGCTACAAGGCCTAGGCCCACCGCCTCTAATAATATCTCCATCGTGCGTCGATCTCATCGACACATGCTCCCCTCTATCTCCACAATGCGGGTGTGTCACTCTCGCGTCTGTATAACATGGGAAACCTTATCTGCAAAACAAAAAAAAAACCATCCCATATGTCAGCCACTAACATTTCTTCTAAGTCCTGCCTATCATTCTTTAAGATTCATCTACAAATCTTAATTTTCTTCTAAGTGTCATCCTTTTTGGCATTTTTCCTCTCTCATTTGTCTATTCTATGTGCATGTGCACCCTTTAGGGAATATGTGCACACCCCATGGCGTGTGTGTGCGCGCTCTGCTTTGGCACGTGCACGTGCGCATCCACCTAAGTGCGGTTGTGCCATTTTTGTGTGCATGCACGTGCGCCCATGTGTGTGTGTGTGTGTGTGTGTGCACTATCATTTTGGTGCATGCGGGAGCATGCATGCACTAAGGGTGTATGCACATGCGTATACACGCCTCTTGGTGCCTACACATGCGCACATGCACTTCAGGGTGCTTGTGCCATCATTAGGACACCTTTGCCCCGTGCATGTGTGCTCATGCCATACCCTAACCTAACCCCCTATTCTATCATTAATTAAGGGCATTAATTACAATAATTGACAAAGAAGGTTAAACTACTCACAAAGATGCCATCATTGGCATGTCGGTCGTACCCCCGAACTATGTCAGCACGTCTCATGTGGTCTCGTGCTCTCACCATCGTCCTCGTCGCTATCAGGGTCTCATGGTAAAAATTCGGTGGCAATCGAATGAAATGAATTAGTCGCGGTGATTTACCCCCCCCTAGGTGGGGTATATCAAGCCATTTTTCATCGGTCATGATATCTTGGGAGGCTTGTTTTCTCTTTTATTCGCCGTCAATAATTATTTAAATTAAATAACTATTTTTGTTTCATTTTCATCATGTTGGGGCATTTTTTTGTCTAGTACCCCTTTCTTCTCACTAGGACAATTTTTATTTGCTCTGGCGATTTCCTTCCTCTACACACTCCATCGAATAATTATTTTATTAATTTTTCCATTGTATAGGGACATTATTTTTCGCCTACTTCTTCTTTCTTCCCCTAGGGAATTTTTCTTGTGTTTGGGTGATTCATCCCGATTCTTCTACACGTCCCACATCCACCAATCTGGACAATTCAAAAAAAAAACACACACACACACACACACACACACACACACACACACACACACACACACATATATATATATCCATCCAAACTCCAAAAAAAAAAAGTAAAATTCTTCCACAAAATCCAAAAATTATAAAACATACAAAATAGGTAAACCCGCTTATAACAGCTGAAAAATTGTGTCTTAGCGCATGGTATTCTTTCCATATCCTACTAGAAATTTTCACATCTTCACCGATCACACGACTTGTGGATCATCATATTCACAACCATTCGCAAAGCTAGTTTTCTTGCTTCGTTTGTACTCTGGGGCACATCTAGTTGCCTGGTGTTGTTTCGTGGTGCACAAAGCTTTCTCCTTGGACCCATGTCCATCATCATTTCCCCTGCATGTATCCTTGCTCGGGCATCATTTTTAACCCTTTTTGTCAATCACGACCATGTGGAAATATTCATCTTGATAACAAAACATTTGTACAATCGTTTCACTATTGTTGGTTCAATATGTGTGTTTGTACTTGTTTTCCCTGTTAAATGAGCTTGTTTCCTTCTCATATTGCATTGCTTTACTCGTATGTTGTATAGAGTTGGTGTTTTTAGTAATGGACAAGTTGTTAATAGTATGGTTTTCATGTCATTCTACTTTTATCGTATGCTTATATTTTTAATAAGGACCGATGACGCGTAGATCTTTTGGCAATATGATGACATCGAGTTGTTTCAATGCAAATGATGAAAGCTAGTTCTTCTCTCTGCTCCCCATATTTCTTCTACATCACCCTCCTATCAACAATATTCTTCCGCTTCACCTAGGGCATCCTGCCCCTCTCCTTTCTTCTATCCATTTCTCACCTTTTTCGATCGTTGATCGTCTTCCTTCATCATCCCATCGACACTCAAGGGGGCATCTCTCACTTCTACTAATTTTTCTTCTACCCCTTCAAAATTTTATCCATCTACTATCTTTAAAGTGGCGTCACTTACGCCACCCCAAAGAGGGGCAAATGTAGACACCTATAATTTAGCCTAAACAATTTAAATACTTAAATTGTGCTAATTATCCCCTTTCCCACAAATTGGTGACATATCATCAATAGTTCTCATCTTCTCTCCTATCATCATTAATTAATTACATTACGTTAATTAATTAAGTCTTCTATTCAACAAATATCCTAATTAATGACCTTACGTTAATTAATTCTTCCTTCTATCTAGACTAATTAATTAGCTTCCCCTTTCATTAAACTAATAAATCTGCTACTCCCTTAACCTATTACTTGTATTAGATATGAGTAGCCGACTTGCATGGCTTACCATATCATTCTATTATATCATTTATACTTTATCATGCTTAATAGGTCGGCCTTGGTGATGGTCATAGATATGAATAGTATATATAGGGGATTGTAGGTAGTAGTTCATTATCATTTAAGCATTTAAGTCTTATTATATGGTTTGAGGTTGCCCCCTCGAAGTGGCGAAGCTATTATAATTGCATATTGGGATCATTATTCTGAAATATTATGTTATTTTGTGTTTATTGATGCTCATAATCTGAATTATACTAGTAATTTCATTACAAGTGGTATCGTAGCTAATTTGGGCAAAAATAGGTAAAAACCCTAATTTTTGTTTCACAATATATTGTGAACCATAGCGAATTGGTGGGAGATATATTTACCATAGTTGTGAAACATTTCAAGTAAGGTTCCCTGAAAATTTTAGACTTTTTAAATTTATTTTGCCCAAGTTATTACAAATTTAAGGTTTTTCAAAAATCGCTCCCTAGGGTGCAAATTGTGGAATTTTTTCAAGTTCTTTACATTTTCAAAAATATATCAAAAAAATAGTATTAGTATCTTCTTTATTTTTTTTCTTGTTCGTCGAATTTGTATCAAACCCTAAACCCTAAGGTTTGATATCATGGTGGGGCCTTCCACAAGAGCAAAAAAGAATCCGGTTACTTTAGGTAAAACCCCAAATAAAGATGGGATAGTGATTGAAGAGATGGAGTTAGAAGAGGTAAATACATATTCCTCAGCACTAGGGTTTACCTCAATTGATCATAAGGTGATCCAACTTGAGTATGAGCTACGAAATGTACAATCTGAGATGGCCTCTAAAGGAGACATAGCCCAAATCAATCATCGTTGGATGATATCATGCAACATGTAAAGGGTAAACAATATGGCCCAAATCCAACCCATATCAACCAAGGAGGATCTTCAGTTCAAAATCATGGACAAAATAACCATGTTGGATCACTTTTCCAGCCCAATCAGAATCCAACTTATTCGCAACCACGGAACATGACACCGAAAGTGGATATCTACAAATTTGATGGTAAAGATCCCCTAATTGGATAAATCAAATGGAGAACTTATTTGAGCTACATCAAACACCATCGACAAAAGGTGACATTGGCATCCCTATATCTTGAACCAGACCAATTCGTTTGGTATCGATGATTATGTGCTCAGAGGCAAAAGAATGGTCTCGGTGTCACTTGGACAATTTTTACCGAGGATTTGCAATTGCACTATAGTTCCAGTGTTTCAGAGAAATAATTTAGTAAATTAGTAAAGTTACGAAAAACAGGATCAGTCAAAGATTATGTGCATCAATTCCAGAACCTATCCTTAAGGGTGGAGAACATACAAGAAGAGAATCTAAATGGCCTATTTCTTGGGGGTCTTAAGGACCACATCGATCATGAGGTACGTATGTTTAATCCACTCAAGCTTTCTAATTCTATTATCATGGCACGTCGAGCAGAGGAAAAAATTTTTTGTAGTAGGAGGCCGCCTTTCATTAACATCAAAGACCGTAGTATCTCTTCCCCTTCATTTTCTAGGCCAATTAGACTAACTCCTCAACAAATGGAAGAAAAGAGAGCAAAAGGATTATGTTTTAACTATGATAGAAAATATGGACCGGGACACAAATGTGCTAAGAAGAAGTTGTTCTATATTGATAGAGGTAATGAGGATGATGAGGATGCTGAAATTATAGGAGAGGTTGAGGAACCAATAGAAGATGAAGTAGAGGATCACTAACCTACAATTTCTTGCCATGCATTGTCAGGTATTAGTACTCCTCAAACACTCAAGGTTATTGGCTATCTCAAAAAATAGAAGGTGATAGTGTTGATTGACTCGGGGAGTACTCATAACTTCATAAATAGTAAGTTAGTTGCCCACCTCAATTGTTTTATTTACCCAACTCCATAAATGCAAGTTATGATTGCGGATGGTGGGACATTCAAGTGCACAAGAAAGTGCCATAGTATCAAGCTTTCTATGGGAGACTACATGTTAGACTCACCTATGTTTGCTATTTCTATGGGAGGGGAAGATATTGTTTTAGGTGTCCAATGGCTCACAACCTTAGATACTATAGAGATGAATTTCCAATAATTGTTCATGTGATTTCATTCGGATGGAAGGACAATGCAATTGAATGGGATGGTAGCTAAGTCTCCATGCATTATTAGCTCTCATCGATGCGTAAGTTTCTTAGAAAAGGAGTAGATGGATTTATAGCAAAAGTTATTTTCCATAGAAGTACAACATATAGAGTCTTCAATGCCACCCGATCTTCAGAAGATTGTTGATGCTCACTCATCTGTTTTTGATGCAATTCCAAAGGGACTACCACCAGTTAGGGATCATGATCATGCCATTCATTTGATTCCAGGAGCCAAGCACCTAACATCGACCATACGAGATACCCATATTCCCATAAAAGTAGAGATCGAGAAAATGGTTCAGAAATGTTAAGGCGTATCATCGGGCTTAGCCGCAGTGCATATTCTTCACCAAAGGTGGTCATGGTACGTAAGAAGGATGAAACATGGAGGATGTGTCCAGATTACGAGAGAACTCAAAAATACACCATCAAAGATAAGTTTCCTATTCCATTAATTGATGATTTACTTGATGAATTGCATGGTGTTATTTATTTCACAAAATTAGATCTTCGCTCGAGGTACCATCAAATTAGAATAAAAGAGGAAGATGTTCATAAAATGGCTTTCGGACTCATGAGGGCCATTATGAGTTTTTGGTAATGCCTTTTGTCTTACAAATGTGCCTTCAACCTTTCAAAGCTTGATGAACACTATTTTCGGCAATTTTTAAGGAAATTTGTATTACTTTTCTTTGATGACATATTGATTTATAAGAAGACATGGAAAGAACACTTACAACATGTAAATAAGGTGTTGGAAGTTTTGGAGAAACATACTCTCTATGCAAAGCCATCCAAATTTTATTTTGGTGTACAAGAGGTAGAGTACTTGGGTCACATTGTATCCCATGAAGGCGCCAAAGTTGATCCTCAAAAGATCAAAGCTATGGTGGAATGGTCAAGGCCCAAAATTCTCAAAATCTTCGTGGGTTCCTAGGACTAACAGTACTACTCGTAAGATTTGTGTGGAGATATGGTAGAATAGCAACACCACTCACTTCATTGCTAAAGAAGGATGTCTTCCATTGATTGACTTAGCCACTAAATCCTTTGAGCAATTTGAAGGAAGCCTTGTGCAGCAAAGACCCCAGCTTTTACTACTCCCAACTTCTCAAAAACCTTTATTGTTGAATGTGACGCTTGAGATCGTGGATTGGGAGCAGCTTCTAATGCAAGAAGGAATACCAATTGCATTTGAGAGTCACCAATTCAAAGGAAAATATCTGCTCAAACCTATATATGAGAAAGAAATGATGTTTATTCTTCATGTGGTCAAGCAATGGAGGCCCTATCTCATGGGTAGACACTTCAAGGTAAAAATTGATCATGATAGTTTCAAACACTTTTTTGAGCAAAGGTTATCATCTCGAGGAACAAAAAAAGGTGGGTAACAAAATGTTGGGTTATGATTTGAAATCATATACAAAAAGGGTAAAGAAAATGTAGTAGTGATGCGTTGTCTAGAAGGGATACATCCACAGATGCCTTACTATGTGGAATGTCCATGTTGATGGCTGATTGGGTGGATGAAGCAAGATTGGAATGGGATCAAGACAAGGATACACAATCTCTAATACAAAATATCAAGCAAGGATCTATGACATATAACAAATTCGAGTGGAAAGGTAATGCCCTATGGTACAATGACATGTTATACTTGAGTAAAGATTCTTAGAAGTTGAAGCATAAGATTCATGTAGAGCTACATGCCTCACTTGTTGGAGGACACTCTAGGGTGTTTGAAGACATATCATAGAATAAAAAGACAATTCTTTTGGGAAGGACTCAAGGGGGATGTACAAAATTTTACATAAGAGTGTTTAGTGTGCCAACGTAACAAAAATGGGAAATAATTAAGACACCGGACTATTGCAACCCTTACCAATTCCTAGCTAGAGATGGGAGGAGGTATTCATGGATCTCATCACCGGATTGCCTTGTTTAGAGGGTAAGAATGTTATTTTCGTGATTGTGGATAGGCTCACAAAATATGCCCATTTTTGTGCCCTATCACATTGATTTACAACTAGTACAGATCCGCGAGCTATTTTTTTTTGGAGACAATTCAAAGGCTACATGGAACCCCAAAGATAATTGTAAGTGATCGTGATCCTATTTTCACAAGTAATTTTTGACGAAATTATTTTCATGTTTGGGTACTCAGCTAGCTCACAGTTCATCTTATCATCCTCAAACTGATGGGTAAACGGAAGTGGTCAACAAATGCTTAGAGGGGTATCTACGTTGTTTTGTATCAAATAAACAAGAAAGGTGGATTAAATGGCTACCACTTGCAGAATGGTGGTATAACACATTTTTTCATACCTCTTCTCAAATGACCCCATTTTTTGCATTATATGGTTATCATCCACCTTCTATCACTTCCTCCTTGAGGGTGCACACTAAGGTCAGAGATGTTGAGGAACACATTCAACATCAACAACAAGTTTTGGCTAGTTTGAAGGAGAATTTAGCATTAGCACAAAACAAGATGAAACAACAAGCAAATCAACACCGTAGTGAAAGACATTTTGAAATTGGTGACTGAGTTTTGTATGTCTTCACCTTACAAATAGATGTCCCTAAAGCAACAGAAAATCACAACAAACTTGCTCCTAAATATTATGGCCCTTATTAGGTTCTACGTGAAAATTGGCGTGTTGCTTATAAACTACAGTTGCCTCCATCTTCACACATACACCTAGTATTTCATGTTTCATGCCCGAAGAAGGTTATTGGACAGAAATTTGAATCCCGACAGAGTTAGCATAACTTAATGAGGAAGGAAGAATCATTTTGGAGCCGAGAGAAGATTCTGCAAACACTTACTAAGAGGTTGAGAACCAGAGACATTAAAGAATATATGATCAAGTGGAAGAATCTGAGCATAAAAGATGCAACCTGGGAGGATGAAGGTTTTCTGCAGCAATATCTAGGATTATTCAACGTTGAGGACAATGTTGGTTTGAAGGGGAAGGGCAAGCTACACCCTTAACCTATTGTTTGTATTAGGATATGAGTAGCCGACTTGTGGCTTACCATATCATTTATACTTTATCATGCTTAATAGGTCGGCCTTGTGATGGTCATAGCATATATAAATAGTATATATAGGGGATTGTAGGTAGTAGTTCATTATCATCCGATCATTTGAGTCTTATTAGATGGTTTGGAGGTTTCCCCCTCGAAGTGGCGAAAGTAAGCTATTATAATTGCATATTGGGATCATTATTCTGAAATATTTTGTTATTTGGTGTTCTATTGTTGCTCATAATTTGAATTATACTAGTAATTTCATTACAAAATCATTATTTAGTTGATTTAATTCCCTTTTCTAGTCTAAATCATGTTAATATCCCTCTAAAAAGCTCTTATAAGCTTACACACCTATTAATTAATCACTTTGGTTAATTAATAAACTCCTTTATCCCCATGAGTCACTAAAGGACAAATTAAACTCTCCTAAAGTTGACTCAAGCCTTTCTAAACCCCCTTATCTATAACTAACTCAACATCTCTATTATCCCACATACAAAGGGATGTAGAGATTCCTCTAGCCATTGGGCTATATAAAGAGCCCTCCTCCTACCTTTACACCTACACTTTACATTCCTAGATGAGCATAAAGCCTAAGCTTATAGCCATTTGTCATCTTGAGCATTCTTCATTGAGAAGCTAGCTTACTTTCATTTCTTGTATTTATCCATCCAAGTTTTGAATTCATATGGGGATATGTCAAATGGTCTTGTAGCCATGGATCGACAAGACTCCACTCTTAAAACCTTGGGATTCAAACATATAATCAAACATTTGATTGCTAAGGATCTAAATAAGTTCATTTCATTTGATTAGCATTCAATAGAGATAGAGAATAATGGATTAACATGTTAGTTTGAATATTTTTTCATGTTCTAATGCAAAAATGTTAGTAAATTAGTCTTTCTTAAGCTCTAAGCATGATAGTGCATTAAATTTGATGTAGCTTTGTTTTAGAACTATTAGGTGTTAGTTCTAACTCTTTCTAAATTGCTACCAAATACCTGTACACAACATTTAAGGATTGCATTTTGGGATGCATCATTCATTGCATAGAGGGGTTATATTCTGAATTCCATCTCACACATTCATTTCGGTGGAAAATAATTTGTAGCACATTATCTTGGTGCAACTGACACAAAGGGAAACATAGTTTTAAGGGACACAATTCAATCACACACACATTAGAACTACATAGAGTCTAAAATGTAGTGAAGTGTTTGGTGATAGTCACATTGGGGTGATCATCAAGATCGATTGACTTAATCATATGAATTATTTATTCCATTTAATGTTTATTTGATCCTTGTGCGTAGTTAGGGTTTATTTTGCAGAACATGTACGACACAAGGACCTTAAAGGAAAGTGGATATGGAAAATAGAAAAAGGAAGAAGCTAAGTTCAAACCCTAAAAATCCGTAAGCAAAGCACTTCATGAGGACACTAGCGCCAAATCGGACACTAATGCCCGAGGCAGTCTTTCCCCCATCGACGATTCTGTCATAAGAATCCAGACTCCGATTTCTCGATAGATCATACACATATCATATCTAACCTTCTCATCTTATTTCCCATCCTAGATTCTATAGTGCCCACATTTTACATACCCAAACACAACAAAAAATACTAGGATAATTTTTTTTTGACTTCTTTACTTAATGCAAAATGCCACAAGGACTCCAAGTAGAACAATTCAACAACATATACGACACCTACATCCGTCACCAAATCACATGTAGACACATGACTACACCATATACCTGTTTATACCACACTTTTCCAAATGAAAGAGTACTAGCAAAAACCCAACCATGAGATAAAAGACTCAAGGATTAGCGAACCCACAACACATCATTTCTTTAATTGCATCTTAATTACGATTAACATTCTAAGAACATTATTGTGCAAGGATAATTTTCTCTCTTTTTTTTTAATCTACAATATCTTAAGCTCATTCCATCTTTAATTTACAGTTCGATCAATTTAGGTTGGCTTCCTTTGTGCATCGTGGAACTATCCATAATTTAGTTGCTTATTTGGCACGATTCAAATCACATAGACATTACTGGATTATCTTGTTCTTATATTTAGAATATGCTTCTCAAACGTTTATTTAATGTTTAAAATTTACCCTTGCTACACAAGTGCAACTAACGTGATGACAAGATGAAATCTTGGCATTGAGGGAGACATAGATTCGAAATAGCTTTTTTTCCCAAGAACATCCATCGATCACGGAATAGTTATTTCGCTACCATGGTTGTTAAAGTTCAAATAACTTATGGACTTCCATTTATATTTATATGTCTTTGTTTGCTTTCAAGTTTGGTCACACCAAGATAATTTATATTCTTTGTATCACATGAAATTGCTTAAATTAAGTCACAAGGACTCCCAGGTGACATTATTCCCAACCTCAAATTTTGGTTTTACTCTCATATGATTTACTTTCGCCGCACTAGGATCTCATTATTACCATCGTTTTAAACATAAGAGTTACGAAAGTACTTGTTTGACATATTAAAGAAGCACATGGTTAAGCTTAATTCCAGTTTCACCCAGGGCTTCAATCTCTATCATAGGTGTGATTAAGGTTAAAAAGTATTTTCCCTATAATCCTTTCGTGAAAGATCAAGGCACTAAATTTTCACAAGCCCAGAACAGGACGTTTATTTACGAGGGACAAAAGGGTTCACTAACGAGAGTGCAAGACAAAGAACAACTATATCGCGACCTCCATTTAGGTCGTTTGGATCCAACAGGGATTTCATTCACTGATGAAGTTAATTTCTAGATCTAATTTCGTAAGGCCCGGAAATCCAATAGGATACAAGGGAGTAATATCTCTACCTACTCCACAGATGGGAAGGTTACACCGCTTAGTCATTCCTTCTAACAAGGACTCATAAGGTGACTTCCAAGGTGATCTTCACCACTCAGCCTGGTGTCGGACCTGAAGAGGGGACATTCTTCTCACGATTACCAAATCTAGAAGGAAAACGCATACTCATGGATAGGTTGGACCAAGACATTCCTAAACATGGGTTTACGACAGTGTCGCTTAGACAAAAGGACTATGACGATAAACTCCAACTAGGGGTTTTATTTACCTAACCTAGAGTGTTCCATCGAGCGCAAAGCTTAAGTTCGTTCTACGGTCTTAAATTTCTTATATGGTACAAAGGGTCACACTTGCAGGCAAGTATGCACGACTATTTTATTAAGGGTTGAGTGTTCCCATTAAAACTCTTTATTGTGTTTGCAATGTAAGAAGGTAACCCAATAATTAATTTAATCATTTATTAAATACTGAGAAGGTACTACAATGTATTAACTTCGATTTTCAATTTACTAAGTATAAATCAACCCCCTTTTTTTCTTTTTTTTTTTTTATACACAACTAAGAAACATAATGAACCAGTGATTAGATGCACATTTCCTAAGTATCCCTAAAACTAGCATATCATGCATATTAACAAATTTCATTTGTAAATTTTCGGTAACAAGAGACTGCATTAGACAGTTATTCATTTTACAATGACCTATAAAAATTACAATAATAATAATTAAATCACACATCGCCCTTTTTCGTCGTCGTTCTTCCATCCTGTAAAACCCACATGAGCAAGATATCAGTGATAAATCGCTGGCATGGCATCCACCCTAAGCAATCATAAGTATCATATTTCAGATTCCCATTTACATATAACAATAATTACAATTTGCAATCGAAATAAAAAGGTCTAGGAACATGTATCCATTGCATTTCATTTTTCTTCATTTTGTAACCCAGGAGAGAGAAAGAGAAGGGAAGAGAGAGAAAACATCGTTTTGCCAAAAGTTCTAATACACACAACAAGTTTCATTATAGTGTTTTAAATAGTTATTTAAGTGTGTTTAAATGTTTTCAGGGTGATTTGGCAACCTTACGAGGTCCCGCAGCTTACTATTCTTACATTTTCTCACTAGCTACAAAACGTTCAAAAAGGGCTCGGAGGCTAAGAAACTACTTCCAAAGGTTATCTTCCAATGAGCATGCACTCCACGATTAACTTTCTACGTGTCCCCAGAAATACCAAGAATTCATAGCAACTGACGGAATTGAAAAGGAGCGAATGGTTTGCGTTTGGCGGTTAGTTCTCTGGGGCCACTGGTCATAGTTCACCCAGTTGTAAAATGCCAAAAGTTAACTCGAGGGCCCAGAAAACCACGTCCATAACTGACGTTTGATGGAGAAGCACGCAACGAGACATCTCCTACTAGTTCCCCTATATAAGGAGAGTTCATCAGAGTCGACGGGACGGAGAACTAGTAAACTATTTTCAAATGGCGACAAGTTTTCTGGAGCGACAAGGAGAAATTGGTCCAGTTTGACCTCGTCAAACTGCGATCGGAGGCTTACAAAATGGCTTCGCCAAACTATCCCGAAAAGTGCTCTTTCCTATGCTGAATGTTCCATGCATTTGTCTAGTATAAACGCTAGAGGTTTGCGAAGACGGAACGTGATTTCTCTTTCCGGGTTTCAAATGGTGGTCCCAAACGAAAGCCAACTTTCTAGTTTTAACAACTCTCTACTGTTGTAAACCGGTGTAACAGGGCTCCTATAAGAGCATCAAAAGGATGTCATACAATTGTTTCGGTCAAACCAAAAATCAAGGCGACTCCTCAGTATACCAAGGTACACAAATGAAACTTCACATCTCGCTTCTAGAGTTGCGAAAGGTACTTAGTGAGTCTCTGAAAATTGCAAAATTTAACTATTTCAAGCAGAAGAACGTCAACTTAATCCATGGAGAGTCAAATTTTTCTCGGTCGATAAAAAGATATTGAAGCGATCAAAAGGGTAAGATTTTTCTAGAGCATCTCGAAGTGAGGGTGATAGTTCATGGTTTAAAGTAGACGAGTTAAAAGTACTTCGAGAGTTGCGACACGACACTTTATTGTTTTCGCAATGAGTTGAAGGGACATTTAACTGTATTAAAATTTCTAATAATTTAAAATTCTATTTAGTTGCAAAAGAGAACTAAAACACGAGAATTATGAGAGGTAAGGGAAGAAGGACCATGCCCGAAGAACGAAGTTGGTCGAAGCCGCAAGTTTGGGTTCGGGTCTCTCGCTTGGGCACTTTGTCAACAAATTGATCACGAGCGTCCTCGCTCCACCATTTTGCATACACGTCATCAAGCTTATCTTTTCCCCGAAAGAGCCTCATCAATAATCGTAATGAAACAAACAAATTTGTTGAAATATTTATGAGGATTGTTGCGAAAAGGAGTGCCTATTCCATCAAGCTCTCCAACTAAAGACACCACCATTCCAACTTCCCATCACCGTTGATGACCATATCCTTGGTAGCTCTTAGAGCAACATGGAGCATAAAAAGGTTCTCTGTACTGATTAAATTCTCTCCATTGTACATTTTGTAAATCATGGCACTCCAAGAGACCGCATTTCTTTGAGGCATTCAATTAAATGGTTCACATGCCCTAAATACATTTTCAAGCATATCCACTATGCCGCTTGCAAGAACAAAATCCTACAAATGAAAACCAGATTCTACCGCCCATACCCTACTCCCAAACTTCCATCTTGGCACACGTTGGAAGCATGCTTTGCATACGCAATCGATTTGGTTGGTGCCCTACCGCAAATGGAGAAACATCGTGACTGCCTCACGAGGAGGTCCATGTCTTCTGTACGCTGCAATAATACTATACCATTAGAAGTTGTCTCGTTCTTTCATTGGAAAATACAAAAACCAGCACCCAAGGCACATTGAAACTACCACATCTGAAAAAAAAATTCTCTCTTACGCTCATGGAAGCCCATGCGCTGCTTCTAAAGCTCCCATTTTGACACAGGTTGGGAGATATCAACAAAGGTTGTAGATTCTGGCTTTACACATACCAAATGCATTTGCTTGAAAGTTTCCAAGGCCTTTTCAACAACCTCGTTTTTTGCACATCCTGCCATCATTATAGTCCGTAAAACACATTTCTTTCAGGCATTGTCGAACAGTTCGCATGCTTCCACGATTTGCATATAAATCTACTAAGGCACTTGAATCGCAACATTTTCTCTACCTTTTGACTTCGATGGGAGACCACACGGACTGCAGCGTGGGCTGGAAGGTCTCCTACAAGTCTGTTTTTGCACAAACATGTCTACCATGGTCAGAATAACTACAACATCTCGACAAAAACTCTAACTCGTTTACACTCCGTAAGATGATGCAATAGTCGTGGGCTCATTTTTCTTGAACGTAGGTCGGGGATTTGCTAGAAATGTAAACCGATCTGGTTGGAGCTTTCCCCCTCCCTCAAGTGCGGCGCTCACTCCCCACAAAGAAAAGACAAACCAAAAACCACAAAGGCATCCTTTGCCCTAAATCTGCCTCAAAGAAATCACGGGTCTTTCTTTTAATTTGGATCCTTTTATTTTATTTATTTTATTATTATTTTTTTATAATAAGAGGGGAGGCATGACATTCTCCTCCCCTTAAGAAAGCATCGTCCTCGATGCGACATACAATGAAGAAAGAAAAAAAAGTACGCAACAAGGGATGAATGTGGCAAAGGTACGCTCTAAGGTTAAGATTTCAAATACAAAATCATGGTTACGGGGTGGCCCTAGGAACATTTGGTAGAAATTTTAACTTTCAAGGTTCTGTGAAGATTGGCAGTTCTCTCTTATTCGTTATTTCATTAATCTCTTTCTATTAACATTATTCTTAATTCAAGTCCTTTAAAATTTCATTTTTATCAAATTTTATTTTATTCATTCCTGTGGGTTCCCATCATGGACATAATACACAACACCCTACCAGGGTCATACACAACTCTAAAATTTCTCAAGCATACTTTTGCATACTTTCACGACCGTATCACATCACAAGGGTTTCACCAAACCATGGAATGACAACAAGTAGACCACATAACAATTAATTTCCAACAATTTCACCCTAGACATAGATCTAGTACACACATATGACTAACAAACGAATCAACACGTTGATACATATACAACGGGTATCACCAGCCCCAAAAATCCATGATTGCACCAACATAGTGCCAAGACAATACCCAATAGTCCATACCGACCAAGAGGAGAGTCAAGCCTCATACATAACAAGGTATCAAAAAGACTCATACAAGTACACATAACTCACTATACCAATCTCCACACATCACAAGGCATCACAAAACAACTCCAGATATATCCAAAAGCAACAGAATACAACTCCATATACCTCCCAAGAGGAAGAAACATAGTGCCAAAAACAAGTCGGGTCACTCAACCATAGAGCCCCATCAAGAATATCAGGTCACTCAAACATAGAGCGCCATAAAGAATAATAGGTCACTCAACCATAGAGGCCCGTCTCCTTTCTCCTTTTAAATGAGGTCGTCACCCTATGGCCCTAGGCACATAGAGCCTGTCACCCCAAACCCAAGTGACATAATAACTCGTGGTTCAACAACCCGCTAGTTATCTCAGTAACTCCTTAAGGCGTACCCCTATACAATGAAGTGGGTCCATAGGTTCAACCACTCCATGGTGAATCCCATGACCTTGTTCCAACACATTACGACATTAGAACCAAAGATAACAATCCATTCAAATGCCAAGTGGCCAAATCAAAGGCCTTGGGCTAGGCTACAAAACATTTCAAATATGAAAAGAAAGTTTTAAAACCAAGAAAAACAAATGGCTAATTAGCCTTGGTTAGTGCAAAATCCAAATGTTAGTGCAATGATCAAATAAATGCCCAAAATATAAGAACATGTCAATCAAGAAAACGGTTGGTTCTAGCGAAAAGGGAAAGATTAATTTACGAATAAAATACGTAATGAGAAAATAGCACATCACAATCACTATGTGGCCTCATACCGCCACCAAAGGGGTACTCATCGAGTTGCTGGCACTCGGACATCGAGCCTCAACTCGTGAAAATATACATGTAACCAGAAATGAGTATGTCAAATAATGTAACTGTCATCATCTCTTCCTCGAATTCATAACTCCAGACTCCCACACGGATCAACATAGTCAAAATCACATAGGATTATTCAATGTACAATGCAATAGGAAAGATCGGGGGACACAAGGTTGCATAAGTTGAGCCTAAGGTGGTGCGCACCTGACAAGTACACCGAAAGCAAGCTCAAGTATACTAAACAGATAGAAGTGGGTTTTCGGTCTATATAAACTCCACTTCCTCACTTGTACTCGACTCAAGATTATGAACACCTGGTCCACGCCTCCTCTCTCCACACATACACTCTTGACAGTTTATCCCCTTAGGGTCGTCTAGTGTAAGGTTTCACAACATACACATAACTACATCACTAACACAATGGTAATTCACACACGACAACCATAACGTATTACGCATGGTTATATATACAGGGTATAACACAATCACTACTTTCACGGGTTACGATACATCACATTACCACATCCTGCACCCAAAGTGCAATCACTGTACAATAGGGTTCATAGGCTCACTGTATGCCCCTATATCACAACATGAATCATTACATATTACACAAATCATACATACAATGGACATAGTAACATCACAACATAACATTCATTTGCTACATACAAGGTGATACACACATTTCTTCAAAACATGGTAAAACATCATGATACAATTCAATTCACTTTACACCAATTTTTCACGCAATACATCAATACATCATCACATCACATAAGGTCAAAATGTTCCAACACTCTGCAATTCACAATATCATTCCATTCACACAAAACATGGCGGTACATCACACACGGATTCCTCATTGGATCCACGAAAAGGAGAGTCAATACTCTCTCTGCAATTCACAAGCAGTAATTATCATGTGGACTCTTCATAGAATCCACACGAAGGAGAGAGAATACTCTCATCCCTAAAGACATCCACATGATAGCAAAAGTGCACTAAGTGACATACACCTCATGTGCGTTCACACTATCACAATTACAACATAGATCACATCACTCTTAAAACACATTACCCTTCCAATATTTATCACCATCATGAAACATTATCACTATCATGTAACACCATCACTATCATGCAAAATCATCACAATCTCCAATCCATCCCAGAGGTTTGAGAGCATGAACCTCTACTCTGATACCATATGTAGTGCCCACATTTTACACACCCAAACACAACAGTAAAATACCAAGATAATTTTTTTACTTCCATTGCTCAATGCAAAACGCCACAAGGACTCCAAGTAGAACAACTCAACAACATATACGACACCTACATCAGTCACCAAATCACATAGACACATGACTACGCCATATACCTATTTATACCACACTTTTCCAAATGAAAGAGTACTAGCAAAAACCCAACCATGAGACAAAAGACTCAAGGATTGGCGAACCCACAACACATCATTTCTTTAATTGCATCTTAATTACGATTAACATTCTAAGAACATTATTGTGCAAGGATAGTTTTCTCTCTCTTTTTTTTTAATCTACAAGATCTTAAGCTCATTCCACCTTTAATTTACAGTTCGATCAATTTAGGTTGGCTTCCTTTGTGCATCGTGGAACTATCCATAATTTAGTTGCTTATTTGGCACGATTCAAATCACATAGACATTACTGGATTATCTTGTTCTTATATTTAGAATATGCTTCTCAAACGTTTATTTAATGTTTAAAATTTACCCTTGCTACACAAGTGCAACTAACGTGATGACAAGATGAAATCTTGGCATTGAGGGAGACATAAATTCAATATAGCTTTTTTTCCCCAAGAACATCCATCGATCACGGAATAGTTATTTCGCTACCATAGTTAATAAAGTTCAATAACTTATGGACTTCCTTTTATATTTATATATCTTTTGTTTGCTCGAAGTTTGGTCGCACCAAGATAATTTATATTCTTTGTATCACATGAAGTTGCTTAAATTAAGTCATAAGGACTCCCAGTGACATTATTCCCAACCTCAAATTTTGGTTTCACTCTCATATGATTTACTTTCGCGTCACACTAGGATCTCATTATTACCATCGTTTTAAACATAAGAGTTACGAAAGTACTTGTTTGACATATTAAAGAAGCACATGGTTAAGCTTAATTCCAATTTCACCCAAGGCTTCAATCTCTATCATAGGTGTGATTAAGGCTAAAAAGTATTTGCCCTATAATCCTTTCGTGAAAGATCAAGGCACTAAATTTTCACAAGCCCGAAAGGACGTTTATTTACGAGGGACAAAAGGGTTCACTAACGAGAGTGCAAGACAAAGAAAAACTATATCGTGACCTCCATTTAGGTCGTTTGGATCCAACATGGATTTCATTCACTGATGAAGTTAGTTTCTAGATCTAATTTCGTAAGGCTCGGAAATCCAATAGGATACAAGGGAGTAATATCTCTACCTACTCCACGGATGGGAAGGTTACACCGCTTAGTCATTCCTTCTAACAAAGACTCATAAGGTGACTTCCAAGGTTGTAACGACCCATAATTTCCCACCCAAACAACACAGTAAAATACAGGATAATCGACGCATAACACGACACAACATGCCACCACCAAGGTCACAACTAACTCCGTGGATAACTCAATACAAGGATGACCACAAGGGTAGCACGGAAATGTTCACACACACCAAGGATGGTTCACTTTTCTATCTGACAAAACAACATAAGAAACCACCACATAACACACCTACAGATAGGGCAAGCCACAATGAGGAAATTATTGATGGTTATTTATTTTTATGTAACCTCTTTCGATCCTTAACTACAGTTTGCTAAGACTCTAGATATGGTTTGTACTGCTTCTTAAAACTACGGCTTGCTAGACTATATGGTTTGTATAATGCTTCTTACAATGCTAAGTTTTCTCTGGCTTATTAAATCTTATCCTCTTCTAACAACTAACAGTTCATTTCTCCTTAGGGTTATTTTACAAATTTCACCATAAAATGAATAATGTTCACTAGAGGAACTAGGATTATCATGTTATATAATTCTTACTCACAATGATGGTCTCGCCTATGATTTCTTTAAATAATTCCTTGCTCTCAAGTTGGTAACCTCTACGTTAATTTATTTAAATATAACTTTTTAGTTCAACTTTTATAAGTATTAAACAACCCACGTTATTTTACTTATGTCACATTATTAATAAGTCATAGCAAGATTTACTCAACATTTCTTTTCAAGGGTAAAGTTTAATAACACTCATTCACCAGAATAGAACAAGGTTACTTCCACACTTAAAATACCAATAATCCAATAAGGTCACTCAACAAGCAGTAACCAATATTTTAATATTTTCAATGATGGTCAAACAAACCAAGGTGTCCAAAGTTAAGATGACAAAATCCACAAATACATTATACCAAGACCAAGATCCTCTCCTACATTTTCCACTTGTATGTTATCAATAGTTGAACGATATAAAAAAAAAAAGATTCATGTAAGAACTTCTCAGCTGAGGTTGATGCACAAGTTCACAAGTCTATCCCTCATCTACTCGCTAAAATTCCATCTGCAACAAATGTTTACTAGAGTCAGTTCGCTAGAACTGAGCATGATAAGATATAAACCTCACCTAATAACTTATGCCATCTAGCATTTAAATAAATGAAAGTTTGCAATACTCCCTATCAAATAATTCCTAATCATGTATTCAAATCTTAACTGCACATCTCATGATAATACATTTCATACCCATCATTGAACACTTCCCTAAAATTTGCTTACATATGAACAAAAATTCCAAGTGGCTAGAAGATATGCAACCTTAACCTTGCATTTAATCATAATTAAATTACAGTAGTAATAATAACGCTCACCTAATACCCTCAACCTACTTCACATATATAAGTGTCCAACAATATTATCTTTCAATTAAATAAAAGCACCAACGACATTAAGCTTCTATAATAAATACAAGTGTCAATCTTATGATACACATCAATATTACCCAAGTATCAACCTTTATAGAAAATCAAGGATATGTAAGTATACTTTTGATACTTATCTCACAATTTAAAGAATGTACTTATGTAAACAAGGGTTCCACCAATCAGCAAGTTCATATTTTATTTAGATATCCTATCGGTTGTTTATTGTCATGTCTCTATATGCCTCCATTAGTATAAGAGTCCAACTCAGAGGAATGAATTACGAACAACAATACCGTCATACTTTGTTAATGAGTAGAAGGTACATTTGGCTAGCTAAAACAGGTAAGCGTGGTCCAAGCCACTATAAATACAAGTATCAACATTATCTCAACTCACAATTGAGATGCAAGTACCAATTTTAGCTAACATAATAATCGTCGTAAATGCCAGAAAATAATCCACGCGCTAACCAAGTATTGAAATAACATATTTATCCTTACTGGTTGCCTGAAAGCATAATATATCATATTATATAATTCAACCTCCACTTGCATATCTCAATTTATGGGTATTAATCATTGTCCTATATAATGAAGTTAAATAATCTCAGGTCGACTTCTATCCTTGACGTCATATAAGGTATGAACAGTCCCATTATGGTAGTTGTCACCTTTACTTAAGGCTGTGTATGAATCCATTTTAGGGTAGTTCTCATAACTTCCCTATTCATCTGTTTTCCTACCAACAAGCATTTCAACAAGCTTTGAAGTCAAAGTATAGGATAAATTTATAATCTCATATTTCAAGCATTGACTGAATTCATATGCCTGAGGGCCATCACATGTCAATCAAACATGCAGAATGTACACATTCATGAGAGTTTGATGTATCCATTATTACTTTAACTGATTCGAAGATCTAAGAAGCGCCTCAAACTTAAGCCATATAGTTATCCACACAAACTAACGTCTTGAGGCTTACCGTATTCAAAAAGGTCACCAAAAATAGAAACCCCATTAACACATGCTTCAGGAGCGTTCCAATCTAAAAAAATAAGCTCATAGTAATAATAATAGTAGAGGCCCTGGTGAGGGATTTTCAATAATCCCCAAAGTAAACGATAATCAAAGGAGTCGGATAGTATCTAGAAGGACCAGTAAGAACCAGTACGACTCTCCCCAAATAGAAGCCTCCAATCCTAATGGGGGTTATATTATTACCAATCCACATTAAAAGACCAACACAGTCTTCCGAGAAAATTTCCCGTTTTCAAGCCATGTTTTACATAATAAAAACAAGACAAGAAAAATTCTAAATCTCATTCACACACCACAATATTTTCTACAAAAACACTGTTCACAGGAGTAATCATGGCAAAATGATAAACTAACTTTATAAGATCGAAAAGCGAGAATCACTGGAGAGAGATCAGCTCATGCAAATTGTGTTTAAAAGTCATTCGAAAACCCATTTCTTTTGGGCATCTCGTTCAAGAAAGAGTCAACATATATATGTAAATAAATATTAAATAATATCAAGAATCCAAAACGTTACTTACTTAGTAAAAGAGAATCACACATCAACAATCCAAAGGAGACTCACATATACAGAATTCAAACAAAATCTGCAGAGATTGATTTATCTAAATGCTAAAGGAAATAAATCATTAAGAGAGAGGGTTAGGGCTTATCATGCCTTTAATGCGCTTCCCAAGGCAAGAGCACGCTGAAACAGGCCCTTGAAGGTAGTAATGAGCCGAGGTTGGCTGCTACTAAGAACACCAATTTCCGAAGACCAAGAATCACCGTTACAGCATGCATAGTGCCCAAGAATACCACCAATCAGACCAGTAACCAAAGGTGCCTTTTCTGAGTTCAAACAGATATCATTCCAGCCTGTCAAAAATGCAACTCCTAACGCTAGTGCTGTGGCAATCAAACTATTCACTAGCACTTGCATCAAATCCCGTTGGCCTCCCTCCTTGTATTCAACATCATTTTTGCGCTTCTTTTCAGTACCAAGCTTTGAGAGCTTTGAGGATGTGAAGAAAAACACGAGGAGGAGAGCTCCAAACCTGAAGGAAGCCATGATAGATGCTGACATTACCAGGATCCCGGCAAAACCACCCGACAGGTTTAAAGACTTCCGCCGAACAGCCCATCCTGCTATGAATAATGCAAGCGCCACACTTATGAAGGCTTTTATTACCAGGCTCTCCAACAGCAAATTGTGCTTCATGAATATTCTGATATGAACAGATCCTCCTCTATGAGATTCTCTTCCATGAGTTGCATCGTAAAACAAGTAAGGTCCCAATAGAGAATTTTTGTAATAAATTTCATCAGGTCTCCTGGTAACACTCTTACTGTCACTAATTGATTTGGATAAAAATAAAAATAAAAACTTGAAGGAGAATCCCAAATTTGAGGATGCATTCAATACTGAACAGGTAACAACATTGTTGGACAGCCTGCTTGTTGGAAGCGCTCAAAGAGGCGTCTACTGTACTGCACACGCCTGCTGCCTGGCTAAAGACTGTTGCAGTCTGCTGTGGATCCCCAACAAGAACACAACTCGCAGCATCCAATGAAAGTGGAGGTAACACGCCTACTGCACCAGCTGGTCACCACTTCATCTAAACCAGCAAAAGAAAACCGCGCTCCTTCTTCCCCCAAAACGCATCAGGCAACAACAAAAAAAACCATGTCCACATGACCACAAAATGAAGTATTCCTTCACCCCACAGACCCACGCGGCCAGGGCAGGAAAAAGGGATGCGTCCAAGATTTGCGCACCAGCATAAGGCATGAGGGGGGTTTCATTGCGGCCAGGGAAGACAAAAAAGGACGCGCCCAGGATCTGTGCACCAGAAAACGACCACACAGCCAAGGAAACTTGCACTAAACTCTTTAATGTGAGGTTTTCATCTGGGCGCGACCCCCAATCCACTGAGCACGCAGATCCCCAAACTACTGAGCACGCAAATCCCCAAAACAAAGAAAACGTGGCTAGCAAGCCATAACGAATCACGAAGACAAAACGCAGGCCAAAACCCAATACGATTTCAAACACGTTTCCCCAGATCCCAGGGAAGGTCCAACACGGTTTACAAGAAAAGACGTCTATTTTGGAGAGAGATCCATGTGATACGCAAATCCTAAATTCTCCCCATTCGAGCACGCCTTAGAAGATTTTACAACCCTAAACCATATTTAAATAGTTCACCTTAAATGCCGAGCAGGATGGAGCTTCATCCTCATTTCCCAGCATTAATTTATGTAATCGCTTATCAAAATTTAACAACAGGGTTGGTATCAAATCGACGATCAGAAGGCGAGGTTAACGTCGACCAATAAATAAAAAATATTATTATTATTATTATTATTACTACTTATTAATCGAAAAACAAGAGCCAACGAGAGGTCAACATAAGCACCACAACGTTAAAAGCTTAGCGACATGGACGTCCGAAGAACGGGCATTACAAAGGTGATCTTCACCACTCAACCTAGTGTCGGACACGAAGAGGGGACATTCTTCTCGCGATTACCAAATCTAGAAGGAAAACGTATACTCAGGATAGGTTTCACCAAGACATTCCTAAACATGGGTTTACGATAGTGTTGCTTAGACAAAAGGACTATGACGATAAACTCCAACTAGGGGTTTTATTTACCTAACCTAGAGTGTTCCATCGAGCACAAAGCTTAAGTTCGTTCTACGGTCTTAATTTTCTTATATGGTACAAAGGGTCACACTTGCAGGCAAGTATGCACGACTATTTTATTAAGGGTTGAGTGTTCCCATTAAAACTCTTTATTGTGTTTGCAATGTAAGAAGGTAACCCAATAATTAATTTAATCATTTATTAAATACGAGAAGGTACTACAATGTATTAACTTCAATTTCAATTTACTAAGTATAAATCAACCCCCTTTTTTTTTTTTTTTTTTTATACACAACTAAGAAACATAATGAACCAGTGATTAGATGCACATTTCCTAAGTATCCCTAAAACTAGCATATCATGCATATTAACAAATTTCATTTGTAACTTTTCGTAACAAGAGACTCATTAAACAGCTTATTCATTTTACAATGACCTATAAAAATTACAATAATAATAATTAAATCACACATCGCCCTTTTTTGTCGTCGTTCTTCCATCCTGCAAAACCCACATGAGCATGATATCAGCGATAAATCGCTGGCATGGCATCCACCCTAAGCAATCATAAGTATCATATTTGATTCCCATTTACATCTAATAATAATTACAATTTGCAATCGAAATAAAAAGGTCTAGGAACATGTATCCATTGCATTTCATTTTTCTTCATTTTGTAACCTAGGAGAGAGAAAGAGAAGGGAAGAGAGAGAAAACATCGTTTTGCCAAAAGTTCTAATACACACAAGTTTCATTATAGTGTTTTAAACAGTTATTTAAGTGTGTTTAAATGTTTTCTGGGTGATTTAAGCAACCTTATGAGGTCCCACAAACTTACTATTCTTACATTTTCTCACTAGCTACAAACGTTCAAAAAAGGGCTCGAGAGCTAAGAAACTACTTCCAAAGGTTATCTTCCAATGAGCATGCACTCCACGATCAACTTTCTACGTGTCCCCGAAATACCAAGAATTCATAGCAAGAATCCCGAATTGAAAAGGAGCGAATGGTTTGCGTTTGGCGGTTAGTTCTCTGGGGCCACTGGTCATAGTTCACCCAGTTGTAAAATGCCAAAAGTTAACTCGAGGGCCTTGAAAACCACGTCCATAACTGACGTTTGATGGAGAAGCACGCAACGAGACATCTCCTACTAGTTCCCCTATATAAGGAGAGTTCATCAGAGTCGACGGACGGAGAACTAGTAAACTATTTTCAAATGGCGACAAGTTTTCTGGAGTGACAAGGAGAAATTGGTCCAGTTTGACCTCGTCAAACCGCAATCGAGGCTTACAAATGGCTTCGCCAAACTATCCCGAAAAGTGTTCTTTCCTATGCTTGAATGTTCCATGCATTTGTCTAGTATAAACGCTAGAGGTTTGCGAAGACGGAACGTGATTTCTCTTTCCGGGTTTCAATTGGTGGTCCCAAACGAAAGCCAACTTTCTAGTTCTAACAGCTCTCTACTGTTGTAAACCGGTGTGACAGGGCTCCTATAAGGGCATCAAAAGGATGTCATATGATTGTTTCGGGTCAAACCAAAAATCAAGGCGACTCCTCGTATACCAAGGTACATAAATGAAACTTCACATCTCGTTTCCAGAGTTGCGAAGGGTACTTAGTGAGTCTCCGAAAATTGCAAAATTTAACTATTTCAAGCAGGAAGAACGTCAACTTAATCCATGGAGAGTCAAATTTTTCTGGTCGATAAAATGATATTGAAGCGATCAAAAGGGTAAGAATTTTCTAGATCATCTCGAAGCGAGGGTGATAGTTCATGGTTTAAAGTAGACGAGTTAAAAGGACTTTGAGAGTTGCGACACGACACTTTATTGTTTTGCAACGAGTTGAAGGGACATTTAACTGTATTAAAATTTCTAATAATTTAAAATTCTATTTAGTTGCAAAAGAGAACTAAAACACAAGAATTATGAGAGGTAAGGAAGGACCATGCCTGGAGAATGAAGTCGGTCGAAGCCGCAGGTTTGGGTTCAATCTCTTGCTTGGGCACTTTGTCAACCAATCCACGAGCGTCCTCAGCTCCACCATTTTGCATACACGTCATCAAGCTTATCTTTTCCTAAAAGAGCCTCATCCATAACTGGTAATGAAACAAACAAATTGGTTGAAATATTTCTGAGGATTGTTGCAAAAAGGAGTTCCTATTCCACTGCTCCGACCAACACACCAGTCATTCCAACTTCCCATCACCGTTGATGACCATATCCTTGGCAGCTCTTAGAGCAACATGGAGCATAACAAGGTTCTTTGTACTGATTAAATGCTCTCCATTGTACATTCTGTAAATCATGGCACTCCAAGAGACCGCATTTCTTTGAGGCATTCAATCAAACAGTTCACATGCCCTGAATACACTTCCACATTTTCACGCATATCCACTATGCCGCTTGCAAGAACAAAATCCTACAAATGAAAACCAGATTCTATTGCCCATACCCTACTCCCAAACTTCCATCTTGGCACACGCTGGAAGCATGCTGGCATCTGATTTGGTTGGTGCCCTGCTGCAAATGAAGAAACATCGTGACTGCCTCACGAGGAGGTCCATGTCTTCTATACGCTGCAATAATACTATACCATTAGAAGCTGTCTCGTTCTTTCATTGGACAAATACAAAACCAGCGCCCAAGGCACATTGAAACTACCACATCTGACAAAAATTTTCTCTCTCTTCTACCTGATGGAAGTCCATGCGTTGTTCTAAAGCTCCCATTTTGACACAAGTTGGGAGATATCAACAAAGGTTGTGGATTCTGGCTTTACACATACCAAATGCATTTGCTTGAAAGTTTCCAAGGCCTTTTCAACAACCTCATTTTTTGCACATCTTGCCATCATTATAGTCCATAAAACACATTTCTTTCAGGCATTGTCGAACAGTTCGCATGCTTCCACGATTTGCATATGAATCTACTAAGGCACTTGCAATTAACAGGATTTCTCTACCTTTTGACTTCGATGGGAGCCCTCGCAGTGGGCACGGCCGTGAAGGTCTCTACAAGTCTGTTTTGCACACAAACAAGTCTACCAGTGCCATAACAACTGCAACATCTGACAAAAACTCCAACTCATTTACACTCTGCAAGATGATGCGCAAGTCAGGGGGCTCGTTTTTCTTGGACGCAGGCTGGGGATCTGCTGGCAAATGTAAACTGATCTGGCTGGAGCTTTCTCCCCTCCCTCCAAGCGATGGCGCTCACTCCCCACAAAGAAAAGACAAACTAAAAACCACAAAGGCATCCTTTGCCTAAATCCGCCCGTGAAAGAAGAAATCACGGGTCTTTCTCTTAATTTGGATCCTTTTATTTTATTTTTTTATTTTTTTATAATAAGAGGGCGGGGCATGACAGATTCATCCATATTTTCATATGCAAGCTAAGTCACTCTTATTTCCTATCTTACACATGTGTTTGTACTTTGTATGTAATATCTTGTGTGTTGTTGTTATATTCATTTAATATCACCCTCTAATAAATATTTAAATTTCTTTAAATCACCCACCAAAAAAATCATCACCATGCTCCAACATGTCACAAACAACATGTTGAAATATAAAAATAATGACATGGCATTTGATAACTTTGTAAGTGACTCTAAAAACTACCAAGAACAAAAAACTTCATAATTTGCACTAGATTTACCTAATGCAAGGATAGAAATGAGGAGCTACTCACAATCAGAAAGTAATAGGCCCAAAATTTCATTAAAGGGTCACATATTGATTTGTCTCCAATCAATGAATACAACACAAAGGGGTTGTTTTTAATGGTGTTTCCTACAATTTCACCCACCATTCAATGCATCAATTTTATTTACACTTAATTTGGTACCATGACAATATATTTGGAATCCAACCAAGGTTATGTTAAATCTTATGATGCATGAGCATCGAAGGTTTACGGAAATCCAGCACATTTTCTGCTAAGTATGGGTGTGTGGGAAGTTGGAGAGAGCGTGAGAAGGAAGAAGAAGCACGTAAGACAAGAGGGATATTGCAGAATTGTGTGATCACTAAATGCATAATGGAAATTATCTTTATCACAGTGCGCGTGGAGTACACAGTAGAAGTAGGGTACAATAGTGTGTGGTGGTCTTGCAGAAGGTTTGGCGCAGTAGAGGAAGCGTGGAGAATAAGAGCAGGAGTGCATGTAGTATTTTGGGATTGCAATGGAGTTTGACTAGAGGCACGTGAATATTGCGAGAAGAGTTATGTATAAAGGCAATAAGTATGCGGAAGGCACAAGAGCATGAATGAAGGATTGTGTAATAGTTTAAATTGAGGAGGCGGCACGTGGATATGTAGAAGAAGACACAGAATGCATGGAAGAATTTGAGGGTGTAGCTCGAAGCTTAGATCGTGTGGAAAACTGTGAAGAGGCATGTAAAAGGAGAACAAGAAAAGAGCATGGTAAAGTTGGTGGTTAGCAGTAATGACAAAAGATGTCAGATACTGTATGATCAAGGATGCTGACAGGGACTTAACCGTCAGAGAATCCCAACAACTAGTTCAACTTGGCATAGCAAGATGTCTAGATAGCGATAAAGGAGCTCATAGCATTTAATGAGATCAAGCTCAAAATTTAGTTTGAGTGGGAAGATATGGAAGCATCTCAAAGAAACTAGCCTGCCCAAAACAGGAGAGAGAAGCGAGAAAAGGTGGCTATAAAAGGACAAGTTCATCATTTGATGTTAGTTGGTGGGTACAGCGATCAAAATTGAGCCCGTCACAGCCCATCCAAGGGCTCCGAACCCATCAGAGAAGTGCAGTGAAGAATTTGGCTGTAAAAAAATTTAAAATGAGTAAATTGCTTGACAATACAGAAGTGTAAATTATTAAGAAAAATGTCAAAGGGAGGGTTAAATTAAAAAATACCCCTCAACAATGTTATGAGGAAACTCTCAATTCAGTTTACATGTTTGATTGTCACTTGCCAGTGTACTGGAAACTAGCTAAATCAATGCTCAAAACAAGGAATCCATTTTTCTTGGTGTCTGACGTGCTGTCTCAGTGGAGGAAAAAAGATAAAGAAAATTCCTTGTTTATTCATGTTTTGGAGTGGGAATGGGATGTCCACCCGTATTTTTAATGCCTTCACACTGCAGCAGCCTACAGGCTGCAACTATAGTATTCATGAGGATGCCTACGGGCTACATGTCCTTTAAAACCTACTTCGTTGGTGTGGACTCGTGGAGGGCACAATGACCAAATGCATTTCTTTAAGGCATTTTCACAAACCCATTTTCAGCATTTCCAACGACCTTTGCAGATGAAATATCACGATCTTGGGATGGATCTACAAATCCTTCCCATGTTTAAGTCTTCCTTGTCTCCTCACCTGGGTTTTTTATTCACACACTAGTTATTTCCTCCAAAACTCTCAAGCATACACCAACAAAGCTCCCAACATGGCGCGAGAAAGGATGATGTTAGCAAAGGTTTCTGGGTTTTGGCATGACAGTGAGAATGCTGGAAATAGTTTTTTAGTAATAGTGGTCCGTGGCTGCAAGCCTACAATAATATTAATATGCCTCTTTGGTTAGTTTTCCGTGCAACGATCATCCACCTTGCATTCGGGAATCGGTGCTGGTAGCAGAGGTAATTTGCAAGCTGCAGTCACCAGTGCACCAATCTCAGTGTCTGTGTATTGAAGTCCATTGCTGCACCAAGTACACCATAGTTTCTCTCTGAGTTCATGTCATATATTAGATCATGGGAAAAATATGAGTTTTAATAGACTATTTATTTGTGCATGTTTTTATCCTTTATAAATTGGATTATTACTATATGATTCCACCTTCAGCTCCATTATTTAATAAAAAATTATATTTTTGTTTTGCTAATTTGTAATTTTTTTACACAAGGAAATGATTTTAAGCTTGGTTTGAATGCATCATGAATCCATCATTATTCTTCCAAGTATTTCCATACAAATATTTCTCCCTCTAATTTAATCGAATAAACCCAAATGGCCAATCCAAGTTCAAAAAATAAGCTAACATTTCTGAGTTTTTTTTTGGCATTTTGGTAAAAAATATTACACATAATATATATTAGATATCTCTACACACAAAATTAAATACTTTTTCATATTCTTTTTAAATAAGAATTACTATCTTTATCTCGTATCTAATTGTAGATATTAGAATCTTGCCACTCATTTTCATTAATATTTGTGTAATTTAGAACCTAATGTATTAATGTTCTTTTAGAGTTTAGATGAAGACCACAATTATTCGGCCAAAAGAAAATAGGGAAAGCTTTCAATTATAACCCAATACTTTGAAATACATACTTCATACGAATAAAGGTCTCCCACCTTGAATAATGTACAATTAATAGTTTACTATTAAGAGGTAAACTATTAGGACTTTGACATCATGACATGATTTTACTAAACATAATTTCTCTCTTCCTGCAAAGAGCCAACAATCCTCTTCTTTAATGAATTCTCCCTCACATTTCGCAAGGACACCATAACATAGTTTATATTTTTCTTAAAACGAATATATTTAAAGATAATTCATTTTAAGAATATATAAAAACATGTTATTAAAAGAATAAAATTGTATAATTTTTTTATTATAAATCTAATGTATCATAACATTTGTTGTATGATTTGAGTGTCTTTGTAAGTTTCTCTCTCATCCCTTAGTTTCATCTATGTATAAAAAGGATTTAAATTTTATTTAGAAAATAAATCAACTTGTTGTTATTGAGTTGTATCGAATAACTAAAATTTGTTTTAGTTTAATATTAAGATTGTTATGAGCTTACAAATTGTTTCTTATTTTAAATTTTGGTAGGGTCTTTGTGAATAAGCAGATTCTCTACTAATTAGACTTCACACCATGTAATTCCAATTTACGATCTAACCCAAATACATCAACAAGATAGTATAATTTGATAGCAGTAGTAAAAATAATAATTGTTCAACTATTTTTTTATGTTTATTAGATGAAAATAAAATTATAATTTGATAGCAGTAATAAAAATAATAATTTTTCTTGATACTATTTATTAGATGAAACATGACTTTTTTTTATACAACTAATTATTTTTTCTCTTATATATAGCAAATTAAATTTGAGTAAAAGAACCTTGTGTTGTCATTAATTTTTAGGCTCATCATGAGTGTTAAAATTTTAGTTTGTCACTTCGTAATTCCAATGTCGATTAGAGAGTTTAATTTTAATTTTTTTATTGGATCTCACAATATAACTTATTCATTACATTATTTATGAAATGGAATTTATTATATTTTAAGGGGAGACACTCTTATTAGATACGATACATTGACATTTTTAATTTGTAAAATCACCCATTTAAAAATAAAATCTCTCTTTGTAAAAAGTGTTCAATTTTTGTGACATGTATGATTGATTTACTCTTTTCATATGAAGTGTGAAATGATTATACTACTTTTCATCATTGAAGGGTTGGTCCAATATTTGCCCTTCACAATGAAATTGGGACTAGCCCTTCAAATTTGATCACTGGGTGGGTGGCTCATTTTTTGTCCCATACCCAAGGATTAGCCTCGTAGTTGGAAAGTAAAGGATAAATCCAATAAAAGGCCAATTCCAAAGTTGTTGAATGTGCATGTAAGGCACAAGAAAACTAGTTTAGGATAATTCCATAGGAGAAAACACCAAGTTGATTTGTAAGCTCCATAAAGAGCAAGAACATGTAGATACCATAAAGGATTTTGACATTTATAGAAGTATGCAGCTTATTTTTTTAGTTTGTTTTGTGGCTCTGTAATGAGGTGGGGTCTGTCTTGCACCATCTTATGATGCACCATCATACTTGATCAACATCAGCAATGTTCATGGAGAGAAATATTGAATAAAACTTTCCAATAACCATTGAGGGTTTACAACACCAACTTGAAGACTCGCCCAATGAAAATTTAGCACAACACCTCATGAATTTTGGCTCAATTTTTCATGATTAAGATCATTCTAGACCAATTGTAGGAATGAAACCTTAGCTATGATCATGTAGCTTTGGTTTCCCAAATTTACTCTTCACGCTTAGTGTTGTACACATAAAATTTCCTACTATGCTCCAAACCATGTCAAGTACAATGGTGGTTGATTCTAGCGAGGTCCATTAATGGAGAATACAAAATTTTGTTACAAATTTTACATATTTTATCTCTTTATATGCATTATATATTTACAATATTCTATGAAGGGGTGTTAAAGAAACATTTACACTCAAAGGAATATTGGTATAATTTTGTACCAAATTTATATTTCCTTTAATTCATTCTTTTGCATTCAAATTTGTTATTATAATTACCTTGTAATGAAATTATCCTTCCTAGGTATGAATGGAAACATAGAAGCTTCTCCTATGTCCATTGTCTCATATGGATAGAAAATGAAAATATGGACACACTAGACTGGGATAACCTTGTTCAAGTGAATGTTGGAAGAATTATTTGATGGGTATGTCATAACATGGAATTTGAGATAAATCTATCAAAGGAACTCAATGTCTCATCACTCCATTATATAGATTATCCATGTTTGTTGAAAACATATGAAATATTTGCATCCTATCTATCTAAATACTATAAGGAACTAGTAAATTGGGTGCAACAACACTCTAAATGTAGTGATAATTCATGCTTAAGACATGAAGGATCTAACCTTCAATGTCGTTACAAATCACCATGGGATTAATGGATTCATCTTCCATGTTCATCGAATAATATGGGCATAAGATATATAATTAGGCTTGTAATGATGATAGATTAAACATCCATAATGTTGAAGGAAATGTTGATTCCTAACCCTTCATCTCATACGTTGTTCTAAAATACATTGAAAATATGCATAAAAAGAACATATAAGATCTAAAAAGTATTATCATATCCTAACTAGACTTTCTCGAGACCTGTCTTCCCATGACCCCCGCATCAATTTCCTATTGAAATTTTTTTAACTAAAACAATTATTGACTATGATATTATCAGCATAGAGACTGCTCATTTTTATAAAAGATTCCTTTGTAATATGTGTTTGGTACTTTATTTCCTTCAATTTTGAGCACAAAATTCTCTTATGAGTTTATTTATACTAAATTACTCTTACCCCTTAATCCTCATTCATGTCTACAAGAAATGACATTATTCTATGGATCCATTTCCATTGATTGAATCTCCAAGATCATGTTTTTACAATAATCATTGTAAAATGGCAAGTGGAAAAGAGGGAAGTAAAGACCATTTTATATATCTCACCCCGTTATATTATTATTCATTCAAGAGATTCACCTTTCTATAGAGGTTTGTATTGGAGTGAGTTTCTTTTATATAAACAATTTTGCAACATTATTGAAAATATTTTTTTCCCCAAAGAAGTTATTATTGCCAACTAGGAGCATTTCAAAATTCATGCCATCAATGGCATGTATGTCGCTTAATTGATCGTATAGTGATGGTGGTGAGGATCATACATATAATGACATTGACCAAAAATGACATTGAAGTTAATAAATGGCGGTGCCTTTCTCAACTCCGTCCTTGAAAAATACATAATTAAATGACTTGGATATGCTTGGGCATCATGAATTCAAAAAAACCATGATTGGAAATATAATGATGTTCCTCTAACATTGCATGAAATAGTCATATCATTTATAGATTTAATCCATGCCTGCAACCAAATCTCACACCTTGATTGTGTGTGTTTCTCGATGTTCATCTATTGCATGCTCCACAATGCATTACATTTTATATTGTTGTAAATAATTCAATAGAGAGTGTTTTCATTGCCTCTTTAAAAATTGTTTTTCAAGCCATTACGCACAATAAAATCATATCTCATCAATAACATCAAATGTGCATTGTTTTCCTTACTAAAACAAATCATTCACCTTTGCAATTACTTTCTCCACTTGGTGTTGTGGCCTTTAATATAAATGCTTCAACTATTCATGTTGGACTTAGAATCCACATAAAGGAGATGCATCCATTGGAGGGCCAAACATTGGCAAATATTCAAAAATATCTTAATGTATCCATTACATTCTCATTGATGAAATGATCTTTATAGGGCCAAAATTATTGACTAGAATTCATTATCACATTTGTGAAACATTTCCTCATGACAAAGACATCCTATTTGGTGGTTTCTCCATTTTTCTCGTTGGGAATTTAGGTCAATTTCCACCGGAATACATACCTATGTACACCATCAATTCATATGGAAATAGAAAGTGGCACAACTTCAACATAAATGTCACATTAGAAAAAAGTCCAACAAGATTCTAGTTCATACCATGTCACATTCCATTAAGTGTTAGCAAACATTAGAAATGCATAACCAACCTTGGAGGATTGGAATATTCTAATGTCTTGTAAAGATGATTGTATATATCTTCAAGAGAAAACATATTTAGAGCTTCAATTTATTTATTTACAACTGAAAATTTGGTCATGTTGTGCAACAAACAAATGTTGAAATTATTTTTAATGTCGATAAAACCAAACAAAGTACCTCCTTTGAACATGTTGATGATCAATTGAGGCCAAAGTCCTTTTGTGTAAAGAAGAACAAATTATGCTCACTTCCAACTTATGGGTCACCTGGAAGCCTCATTAATGGTGCTCTATGGAAAAAAATCTATTTTTGTTCGAACCAAGTGTAAGCTTCCAAATTTTTCATCATATGAGGTTTTCAACTTCCTATGTTGGTCTACCATGGGATGTAAACAATCCAAAATTTATTCCAATCACATCACTAACACATGGAAATCATAAGAAAGTTATATTAAAAATGGCATGGGCCCTTACAATTCATAAGTCCCATAGTTTCACGTTATAAAGGGTTATAATAGAGATTTGAAACATTAAGTGTAATGGCTTTACGATCATAGAAATATCCATGATTAGGTCATTGAAATAAATCTCTCCATTGCCCCTCTATTTTCATGTAAACGATATGCAAGGATGAAAGACATTACGTATGCCAAGATTATAAAACATGTCATTTAAAATCACTCTTACATACTAGCCCCCACTATTTGAAGCATTCTCCAATTCGCAACTTCCTTATTTCTTCTCATCATAAAGATGATTATATTTCTCCACATTGAGAAACATAAATTATATGGTTTGTTCATTTAATAATTTTTATTTCATATATGATAGTCTCTTTTTGTGCATTCCTCAAAACTATACTCAATGCATAATTTTACTATGATTATTTGTGTAAATTACATTTCATTTCTTGTGTGCTTTTTTTCTCAAAAACACATTTAAAATATGATCATGTTTTACATGCAGTAAAAAAATGAAATTGCTTCCATAAGAATAATATTACTTTCTTGGATATTTCATTTGTAAACCTTGCTCACATTGAAGTTTAAATTACACCTTTGATTTGCAATTGCTAGTGATAACTTTTGATGAGAGAAATTTGAACACTAAATTGTATGTACTTACATCTTTATGTATTTGGGCATACATTTGATTATTTGTTTTATTACATTATTAGTTTTGAACAATAGAGAGAGTATTGATTCTATATCCCAAATGAGCATTCTACTTCATTTTGAGAAATTGGGCTATATTTCCCTATTTTCTCGCCCTTTTTATGCTTTTCATGGTTTCTTTTGGACTTTCTCAACTTGCAAAAGTTGTTAACAAACTGAAAAGATTGAAAACCCCAACCCAAAAATGGCTAAGTGTTGAATTTACTAGACCAAGTCGGACTTTGAAGGTTCCAAGAACGCTTGCAATTCATATACAAATTGCATCCCAAACCCCAATTCCCTTTTTTTTTGTCAAAATTTCAAAGATTTTGAACATTCTTGCAATTTGAATGTAAATTTCTTCCCAAATTCTAGATCCAAAATGGTTATGCCTTAGTGCTTTGTAGACATGAAGGATGTCCCCAACTCATTATTTGATTTGCATACAATACTATTATTGGTAATGACACACTAATTTACTCAAACATTAGAGGTCTTCTAATATGTAAATGCTTCAACAATTTAATCCCATAATAAATATATATGTTATTATATAGCATCATCAATAAAACAAGTCATAGATGAAGTTACTAACAGATGTTCCATGTATGGTAACCAAGTCCATTCGTATATAATTTAACTTGAAAAGTAATTGTAAGTGAACATATTTGTCACATTTTTACACTTAGTCGTGAGTTAAGGTAATATTTTGATCACATAAGGTATTGAACACAAGGCTATGGAGTAAAGGTTTGGGGTGGCACACCCAAGTAGGTCAAGGGAAAACTCTTCTCACGGGTCCGAGGAAGTGCTCCAAGCCTATAACTTGTTGGCCTTTGAAATGCCCAAAACATCACCCTTCATGAAAGCAACACTCCCCTATGTGCATCGTCTTGGTACCACACAACATCTTACTTCCATGCAAATCCTCTTGAGTCTCATAGAAACCTTCAGCAACATCTCATACAAAGCTTGCTCAACACATGCATGTCGGTTTGTAACACACATACTACATCGTGCACATTTATATACATTTCACATAGCAACATGTCAATTATTTGGCATGCAACTTGCCAAGACACTTTCTAATTTTTCAAGACATCGATAATCCCTCTCATAGCTACATGATGGAGGTTCAACCACCACAACTAGAAGAATTTCATTGTCGCTCAATTGGAAGATGAAATGACTTGTAACTATTCCTCCTTGTAAAATTCATCAATTGCACCCCACTACTTCTATTTGTAGTATAAATATGTAACAAACTCAATCGACCAAGGGTCGATGACCTTCAAAACCAAACTAGATGGTAGAGATCGTTGGCATGCCTAAAGTATCCAATATTTTTCATATGCATTTGTGTTCACACATTCATTCTAGGAAAATATGAGGAATTATTTCCCCATTTTGGTCACAAGAACATGTGTTCTTAGGCTTGATGCAACCTTATACACATTCACAATTTCCCCTATTATTTCAACATGAATATAAGTCACATTTACAACTATTACTTCCACTTATCAGCATGTGTGTTTAAGTTTACTTCGCAAGTTTAGGTAGAGTGCACTCTATATCCTACGCAACTTATCTTTAATCACAAGGTTGTCTCCAAGTAAATACACAAGACAAAACACGTCTAATTATAAGAATCTTCGATTTTGTTTTATCCGCAAAAGTATAAATTAACAAAAAAATGAATAACTTCTTACCTATCCAAAATACTTTGGCGCAAACTCGAACAAGATAATACATAGGTAGAACACAAGGGAAATATTTTGGAATTTTTTTAGATAAATGTAAAGTCAGCGGTAAGGGCGTGCCATGTTTTGCGAATCATTTCAAGAAAATTAATTGTGAGAAAAAGCCAATGTGAATACAAACATATAGGGTCAGCATGTCATAATTCATAAAACGCTAAGCAACCACCCACCCTAAATAAATAGAGAATGCTAAGATGTAAGCGTTAAAAAAGTGATGTGAATTATTTGCTTAGATATTGTTTAACACAAAATGAAGGTTTATGTATCAATGCCCTCACATTGTTTTCATCAACTAACCTTCTCTACCAATTAAGGATTAGTTACATGGTGTAGATGTGGAAAGTGGTTTCCACTAGGAAATGCACTACGTTGACCACAATCAGAGAGTGCCCACCTATTTATGTATTCTCATTTGAGTTGTATCGACTCATTGTATCTTGATTATCTATATTGATAAGGATATTACTACTATGTTATATCATTTTGATGTGACATTTCTTCATGATGTGATTATTTTCTAGCACTATGATGCTAAATTTTTGACGCATAATCACCTTCGAAATCAGACCAGATATCCGGGGTGCCCATCTCTGCCAATACTTCTTCTCCGACCGTCATCCAAAGTCATTCCAATGTGAAACGTGGCTGTACAACAGCCTTCTCTGAGCACAAACGCCTTGCTTAAGGAGTGCACTGGCGGAAGACAATGTATCTCACATGTGCTCCTAAGATCGTCTCAAGCCGGAGTAATATTTTTCGTCGATGAGGCATTTGATGCCACGTTTATTGATCGGTGATATGTGTTGTGATGATATCATGATTTGATTTGATTACGATCTTGTATTGTTATTTGATTCACACTTGATGCATGGTCATAAACCTTCTTATTATGTTAATGGTTCATTTCTAGTTAGTGTGATTATGTATAGATGATTGTTATGATGCATATGGATAGTATCGTATTTCGATTTAGACGGGTATGAGGTTTGCCTTGAGTGTGGTGATGGGTATTTGGCCATGTGGGAGACATGGGATTCAGGGAACATATTCCAACTAACACAAAAGGCATTAAAGGGCCAAACCTTTCCTCTCTTATCGATTACGACACTTTATTCGTCTTGCTTAGACCTTGTCGTATGTTTGGATTTTCAAACTATGTGATTTCATGGTCCTTCTATCTATATGAAATGTACTCATCTTGTTATAAGTTCTATGGTTTAAATTTTAACTCTCACTCTTGTTTAATGCAAAGATGGACAAACTCGACAGCCACAAGTGTATCACTCTCAAAATGTGTCATGCACAACCTACCAAGTGTTTAATGTTCCCTCTCTTTGGCTATTGGCATTTTAATGTCCTAGGATGTTATGTATGGGTTTAAGAGGGATTAGGTGAGCCTAATTGCCCCTCCTAAATGTAACATTTTTTCCAAACTCATATTTGAGAAAAATGTGTCATTTAGGAAGGGTAAATGATAAACAAATGACCTCATTTGCTTTGAAAAGAGGCCTTAGCCCCCATCCCTATGGGTGGGTGGGCTCTTTTCAAAGCAAATGAAGCCCATTGGCTCAAATTGCCTCTTCCCACACACTTCTAATTTATGAAAATTTGAATTTGAGAATGTTTTGGAATTTGGAAATCCTCATGAGTGTTTTGAGCTTAATTTATTTTCTTTCCTTTTTAGTTTTGGATGCAAATTTGGAGAATTGACATTGGTTGCGTTTTTGGTGGGGGTGACACTTGTCATCCGGAACCACATGATCACCCTCCCGGCTCAAAATCCGGTTTGTTTGGGTGGTACTTTTCCCTTCATAATCCCTCTTTTCCATGGTTAGGGGTTCTTTTACTTGGAAAATTTTGGGAGAGCATTGTTTTGGGGAAAAGTTTGGAAAGCATTTGGTGAATTGGTAATCAACTTGGATTGTTATTTGGGGCTTGAATTTGCAAGGTATGATAAATTTCTAACTTAGCTAAAACATGTTTAAACTTGCTCATTTCTAACTTAGCTAAATATCATAAATTTGTGTTTTTGGAACCTTATCTTACTATTGTTCCTGAGAATTTGGTTGGTGTAAAACTTATTGTTTTGCTTCTTCTTATGATGATTGTCGTGTGTGTGTGTGTGTGTGTGTGTGTGTGTGTGTGTGTGTGTGTGTGTGTGTGTGTGTGACTTAAAATTGCTAAGTTGAAGAGTTAGAAAACTTAAAACTTCTTCTCCATAAAATAATATTGTTGATTATTTAACCAGATTATCATGAAATTATCCATTTGAATGAAAACTATATATATATATATATATAAAGGACCCCATCTATTTTCTTAGTAACAATTTATGCACACATGCACACACACACACACGCACGTTATATATTTATATCCGAAAGATTCATTCATATGAGCTATAAAATTAAGATGATAATATAAATATATATGTGTGCGTGTGTAAATTGTTATTAATTTTATAGCTCATATGAATGAATCTTTTGGATATAAATATTTACGTGTGTGTGTGTGTGTGTAAATTGTTACTAAGAAAATAGATGGATGTATATATATTATACATACATACATACATGTATGTGTGTGTGTGTGTGTGTGTGTGTGTGTGTGTGTGTGTGTGTGTGTGTGTGTGTGTGTGTGTGCGTGTTGAATACTCATTATGTTAAGTTTTTGTTTTATAAAAATATTTATATGGTGGGGAGGGTGGGACCCCATCTATTTTCTTAAAACTTGTCCCAACCCTACCCCCACTACTCCTTTGTAACTAAGTGGGGTTGTTGCATATACCACAAACACCCCACCCTTCCTTCTCCCTTGCGCCCATGGCTAGGCAAAGGTCCATGCGTCCACAGTCTCCCACACAGCCTAAGGCCTTCAAATACGCACCACCCATTTGGGCTCATATCTAATTTGGCCTACATATAATCGATAAACTTTTATATATATAACCACGAAAATGGGTTTATTATTGTTTTCAAATAAAACAAGCATTTCCTCAAATCTGCTTTGAAGAAGAGTATTTCACGAAAAATAACAAATTAGAAAACTTGCAAATCCATATATGGATCAGATTTAAAACAAGGAAAACTTAATCCTCATGAGATTTTTAGGGTTTTATCATCATATGGTGGAGATCTCTTAAATCCAACGACTCCTATTTAATTTGTTATTAAATTTAAAAGGTTGCCCTTTAATTTCGTGTGTATTAAATTGTGAAGGCATGGGTCCATTTAAGAGACTAAATGGGACTCATGACCATTTTAACCATCTATTGAATTTCCACAAATATTTAATCGTTTTCAAACGATTAGTTTTTGCCATTTTTAAATTAAACCCTCATTATCACTCTTGACATGATAAGTTTTACCACTATTTGATAACTTGGCATTACCTCCATCACAATTAAATTATAGTCAAATTCTAAAGATCGCAATATTATTATAACTCGCAAAGTGGCATTAGGCCAACTCTTCGTTGTGTTATTGTCAAAAATGCGACACTGGTCGCAACCGCATAAAAGTATTAATTTTTTTCACCTTTCGTTTTGCGAAAACGGTTTGGTGCCGCTTCATCATCTTTGCAACTTAGTCGTGTTATTATCATATTGTGTTAATTTTAAACCACTCTTGCTTCTTTATGTTTATCCTCTAAAGAATTATTACCATCATTATTACTTTAATAACTTTGCTTAGGTTAGTTTGGTTGTCTTTTAGTCATTTTACAACTCGCGTTGAACAAGGCGAGACAACAATCTATTGGGTAATTGGTCCTCATTCATGCATCACTATACATCAAACTTAAATATAGAAATGTAAGTAAATTCTTGGAATATAGATACTATAGAAATAGTTGGAATCATTAGAACTCGACAAGTGATGCTTTTTAAGATAATACTTGATTTGCCATTGATTTGAATACGGTAATTAACAACAATCAATAAATGAAAGGTCTAGATAACAAGGCAAAACATGTCGATCGTTACATTAGTTTCATCTTGGATTGTATATTTTGGTAGCCATGTTAATGATTGCATGTAAACCTTAAATACTTTTGTAATAACTTTCATATGTTCAATTGTTGATGGTTGTGTTGACCAACCCATTGATCTTATGGTCATATAAATACAATGATATACGTTGGGGAAACAAGACACAATACAAAATACGCCTTGTACCAAATAACTTGTAATAAACACTACCTATGAATAAAGCATTGATTGCTCTCATATTCTGCTATGTTGCAAGATGTTATTTACTATTTCTTAATTGATATTGATGGTAATATAGTTTAACAATTAAAAAAAAGCAGACCACTGATAGAACAATGAAATATGATCACTTCAACCAAAATCATATAAGTACCATTTTAGCTCTACTACAATGATAAGGGTATGGAAATGGCTCCCTTTTGGAGCTGCGAAAATGATATGGCAAATATGACCCTTTGTTTATGGGGAAAAATCTTGATCACTTTTCCAAAATTTGTAGTCACTAAATAATTATTCTCTTTCCTTGTAACCCTAATTTGGAATCAAAATCTTGTAAAGCAAAAAAATTGATGTTTGTTTCAAATAGAACCCCTTTGAAGAAAAAGCCTCAAAATAATGCAAGTCAACACATAGTTCAATATATGCAAATGTCACAACCCTTTTTGTTTTGAAAGGATGCACTAAGTAGTTATCAAAAAAATACAACAAATAATAAAATGTTAAATGCTCAAGTATTTGAATTCTACTTTTGGATGAAAGATGCTCTTGTTCAACAATAATTTCTAATCTTAAAACTTCAATAACACATTTTTCGCCTCCGTATTTATTGTCTTAAATTCACTAATACATGTGTATTTATAAACTTCTTGAATTCAAATTAAGGCCCCATTGACGTGTAAACCGATACACATTGAAGAAGAGAGGAGCTCCATCTAATATTCCTCAAGCTTGCTTCTCAAAGTCTAACACAACGGGCTAAAACTATTAATGTTTTCTTTATATTTCTTTAGAAGGCCTTCACAACATCTACAATTCAACTACTCTCAAATTGAGCTTTAGACACTTCTATGGTGTTTCCCTAAGACCTACCCTAGACTAGATCGTGTGCTCAAAAGCACATTCTGCAATTTTGGCTCTATAGCCACTCGATCCGCGACCTTCAGTGGCAACCCCTTCCACCTTCAACAACCCGAAAATGGTGAACTTGTCCTCCTTTTATAGTCGTGACGCCACGCTCTTTTCTCGCTTCTCTCTCACTTTAATGTTCTAATCTAACATGCCTCTTCTTGTGCCACGTCGATCTTGCCATTGGTTCTTTTGATCTGTTGCATCCTAGTCAACATTCATGACATATAGCTTCTAACATCTTTTGTCACTTATGCCAACTATCCATCCTACCGCACACTCCTTCACCTTAGTTTCACCTCCAACAATATCACGCACACTATTTTTAGGCATCAGAGCCTTCTCCAATACATTTACATGCCTTCTCATGGTCTTGATCATTGCACCATCCTTCCTTTTCTCCTCGTGTTTTCCATGCACTCTTTTCCTTGTGTATAACCCCTCATAATCTATGTGCCTCCATCCTTTGCATACCTATCTACCTTTCCCTATGCATTGCTCCTTCACGCTTTCTATTTCTAGTGTGCACCCCTGCTTAAGCAAATTTGTGCAGGATTGCCCTAGACCTAAGATGCTCCCGCATCACACATCAAGTCAAAAACATGACTTAAACAAAACAAAACCCTAAGTAATTCACAAACAAGGGACAGAATGACCCACAAAAGTAGGAGCTAAATCTGTACAAGCACGCTTGTGGCAAAAAAAAAAAAACTATAACAATGGGGAAATGGGGGAGAAAATTGATTAAGAGAGTAATTGGGTCAATAACATGGAACAAAGAGTCAATAAGAAAAAACACAAGGAACACTACAAGAACATTAGTGTCAAATTTGCACAACACCCGAAGGAACATGTTAAAAGTCAAATACAATGAATACGTGCCAACAATAACTTAACTTGAATGAATAATTAAAACACATAAATACACATCTATCGTTGCAATTCACTACTCATACCAAAAATAGGTGTCTGCACGTGGATGTTACAAAAAGGGAATGGTTAAGTGTCAATGCTATACGAGAAGGCTCTACTTCATTAACCTCGTCTATTAATTGAAATATCTTTGTTTATTTGCTTAAGATATGATGCATATGGTGAATGTATCCTTATGTACTCTTGCAATGCGGACAAGGATCCATTCATGTTATCTTCAAATAGGCTCTGTAGATCCCTTCACGTGGACCTTAGCTTATTTTCCATTTGCTGATATTAACATCATTAACAAAGTGCTAGCTCTGTCTATACTATGATCTCACGATCGGATACTCAAATGCAACAAATCCACATTTCCATGTCAATCACAGTAATTTTAGACGTTCCATATTAACCCTTAAAATTTTAACACTAATAAAAATGTAGTTAAATTCTACAATACAAGACATCAAATGCGACATTGTCAACGAGATTGTATTTGCATCCTTATATTATTGAAGTGATGGTTATATTGGGCATACAGTTAGTAACTAGTGGAACTCGAATATCTCCTTGGGAAGTCTAAACTAGGTAACAGATCAAATAGCCTAGGGATTTTCAAGCAGTGTACTCGCATGGATAATCACTTGGCATATAATTATTTTTGGGAATTACAAAATATACATTCAATCAAGTAGGTAGTTCTTCCTAAACAAAGGAGTGGATAAAGTCTAGACTTGTTTTTGATGAAATCGAGGCTATATTACTTGAACAGCCGTACAATTTCGATATATATCCATTAAGGGAAAGCTCGTCCATAAATCAAATAGCCCTGGCTTGTAACCAACAAGATAACATCAGAAGAGCCTTGCAAAATTTTCAAATACAAGCCTATACAAGCCTGATTTCTGAAGGATTTAGTCACTAATGATACTCAAGTGAACAAACATACTAATTAATTATACATAATGCACAAGTTTTTAGAAGCTTTCTACACGTTTCAATAAAACAGTAGCCTTAATGTAGGGTTTTTTGGTAACCTCTACCAAGAAAGCTATTTATGGAGAGTCCAATTACAGGGCATGCCATATTCAGCTGGGGAGTCCCTCCAGTGCATTGAAAATATCAGTACGGGTTACCATACCTACATCCAAGTTCAATGAATTAGCCTCCAACGTGTTTGCCCAGGTATTCATGAGAACATCATAAAATGAAATCTGTAGTTCAAATTATGTACTTACCAACGACTTGAGCCTCATCATTTACTATGGGAATCCGATGAATTTTACTCTTCAGCATCAGAGCTGCAGCGTCTGCAGTATTTAGTAGCATATTTAGCAGAGATCATTTGAATCGATTAAACAAGAAGAAACAGAAAATCACTTGCTTTTGAATTTTAAAATGTTTGTGCTTTTATATAGCCAACCCTAGCAGTATCTCTATATGATTAAGACTGGATTATTTTCACTTTGATCCAGCAACAGGTGTAAATTCATTTTCTCGGCCTTGTCATAGATTTTGAGTTTTCAAACGCAAACCTAACACAGTCTTTTCAGCAGCTAAAGTTATTGCAGGTGAGCTCATGACCTCACCTACGGTTGATTTTAACTGCGAGAACAAACAAAATAATAACAGAATTAGATTTCTAATTGCATTCCCAGACAATCATTGCATTGCCAAAGTAGCTGAATAGCACAGACAAAGATAATATTGACTAAATTAAAATACTATTAAAACCAAATTGCTGGAATAGATTGTAAAGAACTTGTAACTAGGACCATAGTTACCAGGTCCGGAAATCCAGATCCGTTCGCGAGGGGGAAAACCAAAAATCCGGAACTCTTGAAGACGTTCGGAAAAATTCAATGCGGAATATATACATATTATATATGAGCATAATTTATAAATATGAAAAAATTGACAAATACAGAAAAAATATTAATAATGTAATATAAAATGTTAATATATTTATTATTAAATAATATTAAAGGGTGTTGGGTGTCTTTTTATTGTTTCTCCCCTATCATTTCTTATATATTTCCTTTTTTGTTTTATGTTTCCTTTGGCAAAATAATAATAAAAAATTATTTGTTTTAGGAAAAAAACAGGGCCAACCCAGACCAAATTTATCCGGACCACCTGAAAAATCCAGATCCCGCCTGATTTTGTGCAGATCTGGCCGGATCTGGTGACTATAACTAGGAACACAGAGCTCCCAGGTAATTTTATTAGAAGTTGTGTACTAGTTAGTAATGACAACTCACAGGAACCTTTGCAATCTGTTTTTGACCTAGATTGACTTTGCCAAAAGCTTAAATTTATATAAATATAGGCAAAATGAACAAGGAAAAATGCCATAGAATAAATCATAATTAGATGCATCCACTTTTAAGTTTAACAGTTCATCACTAGTTAAAAGCATAGTTACCAGGTCCGGAAATCCGTATCCATTCGTGAGGGGAAAAATCTGAAAATCTGGAACTCTTGAAGAAGTTTGGAAAAATTCGATGCGGAATATATACATATTATATATGAGCATAATTTATAAATATGAAAAATAGACAAATACAGAAAAAAATATTAAAATGTTAATATATTTTAAATAATATTAAAGGGTGTTGGTGTCTTTTTATTGCAAAAAATATATTTAAAAAAATATTTTTTGGGGGGAAAAATAGGGCCAACCCGGACTGAATTTATCCGGGCCACCTGAAAAATCCAGATCCGGCCAGATTTTGTGCAGATGAGGCCGGATCTGGTAACTATGACTTCAACTCGTGTCTTTCATAAGTCTCTAGAGAAAGTTAAACGCTCAACTGCAGAACTTTAGTGACTTTAGAAAACACCGGATCAATTTGCCTTCTCACAAAATTGTTAGAGTATATTCAATGCGGAACATCAAAATTCCTATCATTGATGAGGAAAATAACAAAATCAATAAAGATGAGAATTCTATACTAGTCTCTTTGTCCTGTGATCCACAATTAGTCTTTGTGTCATTCTGTTCACAGTCAATAGCAATATGTAAGGACACGATATTCCTCATTTTTTCTGTGGGTAAAGGATTATTAAGCACACTTATCAGAAAATAGGCCGATGGTTTTATTTCATATGAATTGATATTAACCACTTGTATTATGGGTGGATTAACATACTTGAAAGTAGAGTTGTTTGGCCCCTTTCCCTCATCATGCTCAGATGTAGGACATGCAGGGGACCTCTAGGGCTACCAGGCTACCTCCTTTCTTCAGCCGATAATCGGATTTTCCTTGCTCAAAGGACTGATGGTGAGAGATCAGGGTGATGACATGCTGCTACTCGGATCCTTTAACTCATGTAGCAGACACCGTGGAACCCCCACTACTTGGTGTCATGGGCCTTCTAGATCTCCTTGTCCACAGCTGGTGGGTGGGGTGAGGGGGATTACAGGAACAGCTGAGTATCAGTAGTTTTATTTCTGCCTATCAAAACTTATAGGCTTTGCATTGTGGCCAAATTTCTAAGGGAAGTGTCCTGCTTCCTCCTTTGATTGTCCAACTAGGGCCCCTTTGCCCAAGGTATTCTCCTATGGTTATTATCAAATCTTTCACTGATCTCATGATCGTGGTGACTGATGATGCAGCCAGTTATTTTTCTTCAACTCTGAGCATTGACACTGGTTTGCAGCATTGGCCTTCAGCTTTAGTCTTCTACTTTGTTCCGTTGAAAAATTATCTGCTCGCTTGGCAATTTATATTTGTTCTTGTATAATATGGCTAAGGTTTTCAGTCACCTCTGTCTGCTTTCATTTCATTGTTTTCTACTGTTTTAGTCTTAGTCATTCTTTCAGCTCTTGGGTTTTTATTCCTAGCTGTTTTCTATTAAGACTCCATGTATTTCAAGTCTCATTGACCCGTTTTGGTCCCTTGAGGACATTCATATAATATCTTTGTTTCATTTGAGCAGTAAAAGCATACAATGGGAGTTTTTTGAGGGGCATTGAACAGCATAAAGGGCTATACCTTTTGGCTCTACATACAAAGTACTTAAAACATATTTTATTCAATCTATTGAGAATGGGTGTTAGACCATCCACCATCCCCAGAATTGGAGGTCAACAATTATGCAGCATCCATTGAACATAAAACATGAGTTAAACTGGCAATTGCAAATTCATCATTGTAGTGGACAGTGTAAGATAGAATACTCAGAAAAATTGAATGTAAAATTGAGTGTGGACTTTGCTTTCATGCCATAAAACAAAAGCAATAAATGTTGTTTAATCTATTACCCAGGTTGATATTTTCTATTATCACAAATGTACAAAGGATTCCACAGTGGATTTTGCTTTCTTTCAGATAAATAAGAAAAAGGAAAAAAGAAAAAGCAGTTTATTCAACTTATGAAGGACAACAGGAAAAAGCAGATTATTGCTTGCAAACAAACAAAGAAGCCTTGTCTACTAATGTCGACAGTGTCTCATTGGAATATTCAAATAGTGATAGTACTATGAGATCTGAAAAGAAGAGATGAAGAAAACAGATAATGATCACTGAGCGCCACAAACTTCATCAGGCTAATGGGAAAAAGAAAGAGATGCTTAGCACAGAGAATAAGGGCAAATGGAATGTCGGCTGCTCTTTCCTAGCAGAAACACCAAACCAGGGCGTTCAGTGAGGCACTTACAATTTTTCAACTTACTGTAACTTCTCTGAAGTCTCAACTAGAGGATATGTGTTGTTTGGCATAGAACATGCCACTGTTGATGTTGAATGTGGATCAATTCTCTTGTAGATGTAAATCCACATCTAAACACCAAACACACATCGCAACCTATCTCAATGATCCGGTGGCCATTCTGGGTGATCAGAAGATCTCTAATTCTCCCTACACCATTACAGTATGGAAGACACTGTTGAGAGCTTTCCAACAGTATGTGGATTGTGGAAAACAGAGATCGCATGCAAAAGTTACCATGCACGCTGAAATCCTGGCTCAACTGGTAAAAATAAACAAGCAAGTCCAAGATGACGTGGACTTGTGCAAGTTTGCCAAGTGGACCAATCAGCTTGCGACCGGTCTTCAACACTCGTGTTCGGACAAATGGGCCCTGCTATTTGTTGGCTAGGGGCCCTCAGCCAGGTTCGACGCACTCTTTTTGAGGAGGGGTGTCTTTGCCTCCTATTCTTCATATTAGCTTGGAGACAACTTATTATTTATGCACTATATTTTCTAGCCCACCATGCATGTGGGACTAATTTGCCACACTTTTAATAAACTATGCATAGCTCGCATTATCCACCTGCCACCTAAGTATTGCCACCTCATTCTCCACGTTCCAAGTTGGGCGCATACATCCCCACATTGCCAACACACTTTAACCACAGCATCATATCATCTCATGCGCTCCACACATGCTAAGCCTATATGCACTCCACACGATGACCACAGCGCATAACTCTTGCCAACAAAAGTGGTCCCAAGGCCAATGTTAGCATGCCAATGCCTCCCATTTAAACCATATCCTATCCCACCATATGCGCCAATGTGGGATTAAACAGAAAGTCAACGCATGGAGGGGGCAAAGCACCCAAGGAGATTCGAACTCCTGACCTTATGCAAAAAAATAAAGTAACTAACCAATTTGTCACTTGCCTAGAAAATCTATAAAAGGAGCATTTTGGTATTTGAAGTGTACTTTTGGCCTAAGTCACCGCATTCAAATTCGGGTTCGAGTTCGAGTTCGTGAAGTATTAAATTTGTAAGAAATTCATGACTAACGAAATTTGAGATAAAATTCGTGATTAAATTCGACAAAGAGATTTACTAATTTATTATTATTAACTAATTTAATTTATTAATTTACTATACTAATAATAAATTACTATACTAACTTACTATTTTGTATTTACTAATATAATATTACTTATTATCATAAATTCATAATTATTACTTACTAATTTACTGAATAATATATACTTTGTTAAACATTTATTATTAAATATTATTAATACTTACTAGTTACTTATTATTTTTAGTAATACTTACTAGTTAGTTACTATTTTTAGTTGCATATATTATAATATAATAAGCATATATATTATTAATAAGCAAGGCTGAAAAGAAAGAATAAGCGTATTTGTTTATGTAGACAATCGAAAAAATGCAAGGGCAGCAGATAGACATCTCCAGTGAATCGCAGCTGCTGCGAGTAGATGGCTTACATCTGGAGTCTCGAGCAGAGGGCTTACTTTTAACTTACAAACTTAAATCTGCGAAGAAAACCCTAAATCGTGAAACGAAAAACACGGCATTATTTTTAACGGCATTTCCAGTGTCCAGAAAACCCTAAATCACGAAATGATAGCTGAAGAATAAATTCACGAATCCCAACGATTTTTTGGTGTTAAATATTCGGCGAATTTCGATTTTTTTGGTTGAAAATCGCCGAATGCAGTGACTTAGCTTTTGGCAAGACTTTGTATACTCCATAAGGGGCAGATTTTTTATTTTTCCATTTTTTGCCCATTTAGAGGCATTTTCAAGCTTTTGCAGAACTCGAGAGATGCTCAGAAGTCCCAGACGCTCTGCCTGGACTTTGAATTTTTCCAATTGGTGTTCGTTTGACGTTGTTTTGAATCTTTTTCGACCGCTTTCGACATAAAACATGGGAAAATGATTGTGCAAATGCTACAAGAAGGTGGAAGACATTGTTGATCGAGTTCAAAGTCTTTCAAAAGTCTGATAAGCATATTTTTGCAAGTTTCGGATCCATTATTCTTTGTAAGTTTTATTTATTGTACTTGCAAATTGATTATTAATGAATCGGATGGCATTATAAGCTATCCCGAAGACGTAGCCCGATCAGCGGACGAACTCCGTTATCAATTTTGGAGTTTGTTTTGCATCTGTTTATTCTGATTATTTGCAGATTTAAATCAGAAATTAACTAATTGGGTGCAATTATAACGTTTTTACACTCTTCCGAAAAATCATATTTTGATAATTTTGATAGTGCAAACTGGAAACGATTAATGAGTTTAAATTCAGATTTCGATTCAGTTTTGGACACATTTTAAATCAGATTTTAATCAATTCATATTTCTTGATTTTGGGAAAATGATCATTTTTAAGTATCCGTTTGTAAATCGAATTGTAACTTGAAGGGTTCAAATTGGTTTATGGATCACTCAAGGAGAGGATTTAAGGTTGCTTGACCTAGAACATGTTACTATGGTATTCGCAAGTGGATTCATTCTCAGGTATATGTAGATACTGAATCCACACCAAAACTCCAAACTGGCGTGTTGGATCAGGCACCGACAATTGATTGACTTATTGTAGCCTTTCTGTAGCCAAGGCTTTAAGCTTATTTGGCATAGAACATGCCTCTATGGAATTCGAACATGGGCAAAATCTCTTGTAAATGTACAGCTACACCAAACCAGGATGTTAAATCGAACAATCACCATTTTTGCCATTTTGTAACCTCTCTTGAGTGGAGGCTAGAAACTTGCTTGTTATAGAACATGCCACTATGGGATTCAAACGTGGATCAACTTTCTTGTAAATGTAAATACACACTGGAACACAAAGTCGGGTGTTGGGGAAAGCATTTACAATTTTTTTTATTTATTGATACCTCTCTAAGCAGAGGATTTAAACCATCTTGGCATAGAACCTACCACTATGAGATTTGAACACTGACAGATAAAGCTAACAACCAGAATAAAAATGATTGCATGCATTATTATTTAATATTTGTATGTAGATATGAAGATTCTGATAGAGGCCATAACATGAATGAGTATTTGTTTAGGGCAGTTTTCTAGGTGCTTATGTGTTTCATCCCTAGACTGACTTTTGCTTTATTTTAATTACATAAACAAAATATTTATATCAACTGCACAGAACTGTAACAAAAGCTAATGCTAAAGTAGTCATATCCATACCCAAATATGAAAAATCCTTAGATTTATGGCAGCACAAACAATAACATCTACTCTTCACAACACTTAGATTGTTGATTGTTTTGGGATTTTACCATGTGTGTTTTTAATTGTCTCAAGACTCCATGAGTAGTCATTTACCCTGATGACATTTAACCCCACGTGCCTTTTGTAATAATCACAAGGGAAGGGGACCCTCTTAGGAAACAAGCATCTTAAAGCATTTGTTAGTAAGTGGGAGGAATGGTGAATGTAATCTACCACTTCGGATTCTCACCTTCAAGTCTTCTTTCGATTGGCAAAAGAATTTGAAACATGTAATGCCTTCTTATATGTCAACCTTGTCTCATGATTCTTATCAATGTGGGATTAGCCCAATTACAACCCAATCATGTGTTAACTCCAATTACAACCTAATCAGGTATTATCTAATTAAAACCCAAATAGAGTTGGGGTTGTAATTGGGTTAAAACTTGATGAGGTTATAATTTGGTTGAGCTGAAATTGGTAAGAATTGTAAGACAGGAGTGACTTATAAGGCATTATATGCTCCAAGAAGCTTTGCCAATGGGGAAAGAAGCCAGAGAGACCATTTCTCCCCTACTATTGTGTTCTCATTAGGTCCCATCACCTACTAATTATTGCCAAACATTTATGAGAAAAAATGTCATTAAGGTAATGACTATCTTATGGAGGTCATCAAGTTTTCTTGAGATATCTTAAAACATAGGCGGGTAAAATCACACAAAAATTGATAATTTGATAAATTTGCATGTGGAAGCCTTCAATTACTTTAGAATATTTTTGTTTGATATTAAAGTATTTTTATCAGATTTATGATTTGAATTCTCAATTCTTGGTCACTCTTCCATGAATTCTTCCTTGCTTTTTTATTTTTGCCTTCAAGGGCGGGTTTGAAATTTCTCGTTTGGATTTATCTTGGCTTGGAATTATTCCTTTCTACTATGCTAAGAGGAGACATTAGATCAGCTCACTTATTGAGCCATCCTTAACCTCCTCCCATTCCCCCTAGGAATCCTATCAATTTCCTTCCTCACATAATTTTGTTAGTTCCTTGTAATGTCCCCTTTTCCGGGGCATTACTAATATATCTATTCATCTCTTTTATTTGCATTATAACCCCTTGGCATGCCTAGCGCTACAAGTGGGAGTCTCTAGTTAGTTTTAAAATGTGCACATAGGTTAGTTACTTTTTATTATTTAATTAGAAAATAATAAAGTGCACATAGTCTTAGCATATTAAATGTTTTAATTATGTAATGGGAGGGAAAGGGGCCACTTGGCTATCTAACTTGTAATTGCAAATTTAAAAAGTGTATTTTCCCTCCAAGTGGGTCGATCCCTTTGGGAAGTCTATTTAAGGGACGTGGGGGATCATTTCATGTAATGTTGATTTGATCATTTATGTCTCTCCATGCTTGGAGAAATGGGATGTATGCCCTACCTCTTCATTTATGTCTCTCTCTCTCTCATCCGATTTGGAAATTGAAGTATATCTGATTTTGAAGACTCATTGAAGGGTTTGTGATTGATGCTGGTTTATGTTCCCTTCTAACCCCGAGTGCATGGTTTTGGAATTATTTTGGTGAAGTTTATGCATGGTTTGAGCATCCGAGTGGCGAATTGATTTGTGGTTGGTGGAATTATTTATGCCCTAAAAGCATTTTTGGAGGGTTTTCTATTGCTGGTTTGATATATTATTCACTGCTGTTCCAAATTTGTGCCCTAGCAGCAGCTAGGGTTTTGGTCTATATCTTCAGATTCCAAGCTCAAAAAAATCCAAAAAAATATTCATTGGAATCCTCATATTTTTGTGAACATTTTGATATATCAGTTGCATGATTTGGTTGGATATTTTGCAAGATATTGAATTTACAAATTTCGACTGCATTTAGAGCAGCGACTGGTTTGAAGTGTGATTCCCACCTATGTGGTGAATAAAAATCATATTTTCAGTTCAGATCTGGTTTCTCATATTTTTGTGAGTGCATGCATGTAATTTAGTGAATTTTTGGATGAATATAGAAGCTGGAATTATTTATTTAGTGAGCAGCAGTATTTTATGCCCTGGGCGACCAGCCTTTTGCACAAATCTGATACTTTTCTTATAGCTGGGTGGAAGTGGATTGCATGATCATATTCCTCATATTTTATTGCACCAGAATCCAAAGTTTGAAGGTTTTTGCTTGGTTGGTTAAGCGGGAAATAATTTTAGAAGTTGCAGCAGTTTGGGGTTTGATTATTAATTATTTTTCAGCTGATTTGAATGTGTTTAAATTCCAATTGTTACCTTCTAGTCTATCCCACCACCTTAGCTAGTTCCAACCCCATTTGGGTTCGACATAGCTGACATCGGGATATTTTAGGTTGATACAAAAGGGTTTAACCATTCTTTGCTTGGTTTTGACAAGAATTGCTTCATTTCCTAACTTGGCTAAAAAAGGGACATCACATTCCTCTTCAATATTTTCTTCAGATGCCTACAAGGGGTTCATTTCTGACATGGTTTGGTGAGTAAAGTATCTATTATTCCAAAACTTCAAGGGAAAGCTTGTTGAATCTTCCTTCAAGTCAAGTAATTTTTCTCCTCATTTTTGTGCTCTTTAACTATATTGCTTATCATCCGTGGGATTTGCTTACTTACAAGTTGCAGCTATATGCCCATGCTTATGAAAAGCCCTCAATCTAAGAATGACATTCTTATAATCCATAGATAGTCTAATTTCTCAATATATCCTATCCACAGTTCATCAAAACTTCTTTGAGTAGACAACCTCCACATATTCAGTTACAAGAAGCATACTTCTTTTGGGGATAACTTTGAAATCAAGATATCTCTTCCAATGAAATTCCCATTTATTTCTTGGCGCATCAAGGTCCATCAATCAACAAGAAGAAGTTTCAACACATCAAAGGTCCCTTTAATGGGAGAAAAACCTTTATGCATAAGGCTTAAAGCTTTAAAATTTTACATTGTCCATGAAAAATGAGTTAATTACTTGAGAGTTCTCAAAGAAGGTTTTTGTATGATATTTATACTTAAAGCAATTTCCAAACAATTCCTTTTGGGCTTCAGCTTAAGAGACTTAATATTACTTGGTTTGAGATTCAAACTTCACTTCGTGAACCAAATCTAAACAATTCATATTATCCTTGAAGCAAGTTACAAGCAATGGTTTGCTCGGTTTGAGATTCAAACTTCACTTCCTTGAGCAAAATGATAGATCACGAACTTTGCCTCGGTATTTGAAAATTGGGTCTTTGGATTTGCTAACAGCTATCAATTTAGTAAACTCTTAACTCTTTAATTTTCAAGGAAACATTCAAAATTCTGAAGGTTTCCTAGCATTAATATTTTGACTTAAGGAATTATATGGATTAGACCTCCCAAAACTCAATTAGTAACTTGAGAATCATAATCTTGAAGTAATCATTAAGGGCCATGCAACTTCTATGGTTTTAGAAATGCTTTATTTTTTGGCAATATTTTACACACAATCTTCAATCTTTTTTTACTAGCATCACTTGAAAAAATAAATAAATAAACATAGTTACTTGAGACAGGGGGACCCGGGGGACGGCAGGCAGCATTTTCGGGACGGCAAAAAAATTCTAAATTTTGGGGACGGCGGGGACGGCTAATTAAAAATATATAAATACATAAAATATAAAGATATAGTAACTAAATTATATAAATAAGCTGAAATAAAACCATTTGAGATTTAAATAAGGTGAAACTTGAACTCATAAAGTTTTGGATGAGATTGAGTCAAGTTGTAACTACCTTCCCTCGAAATCTTGATAGAGGATTCGAATGAGGAAGAGTTCTTGGGTTTTGGAGAAGGGAAAAACAGGTAGAGGGAGATTTTAGAGCGCCAAGAAGCCTCAGATTGATCTGTTTGAGATCATGTAAACTTTGCATAACAGATCTTACACTAATAAAGCTTGAGTTCTTGTAATATATGATGAATTCATGATAGAACAAATGTGTATGATGTTTCTCTTGCTTGGATGTTGTGATGTTTCTAAGACTAATGAGATTCTGAGAATGGAGGTTTGTTATTATGAGAGGATTATTCTTACTTGTTGAAACTAGATGGCATTTAGAGCGTTTACTCATGTGTAGAAGGGAAACTCTTTGTTTTTGGAAATGCATTGTGAATATGCAGGTTTTGGAGATGGTACAGGTGTAGTGTGATTAACTAGAGGATGCTTCAAGTATGGAGGTTCTAAAAAGGGCAAAATTAATGTATCTTTGAAGAGGTAAGAGGATTGTGCATAGGATTTCTCATTGATCCATGTGTTTGATAAATAGTGAATGAATTTTTGAATGTTGTTGCTCTTGTGTGAAGTATGTTTATTGAAGAGGATGGTGTTTAGAAACCCTGGTGGAAGTGTGAAACCCCAAGGAAAATAGATCAAAATGCGGCAAACCACGTGGGGGACGTTTGGACATCCCCCCCACATTTCCCCCTCCCCCGGGCGTTTCCCAGCCTCTTTAGACGTCCCCAGGACGTTTCCCATCAAGCATGCATTGGGAAAATGTGGGGAAAGCGTTTCCCCACGTCCCCACATCCCCGGACGTCCCCGGCGTGTCAAAATGGGGGGACACGTCCCCTTGTAACTATGTAAATAAATATTTTTTTCAGTTACGCAATGTTTCAAATAGACCCTCCCGCTTCACGGATACACCCCCCTTCCCGGATGCACATATCCCTATATTCGATACTGAGATAAGATACAAGTCTGATTGCACCAAAAACAGCCCACGTATGTATGTAATTATACAAATGCATCCTTGAATAGTTGGTAGACAAATCCAATACAGCCAATATGAAAGTTGAGCTAATATTCTAGAATGATTTGAAAACGAAAAGGAAATGACTCAAAAATTAGATATTCTAAAAAAAAACAATTACCCGTGACAAAGAGACACGTAAACCTCTTTTCATGCATAACACTTATTTCGTTCTCATATTCTAAAAGGCTTTCTACAAGCTTCTTGCATTTGCATCGAGACCATATGTATATCAACATTCATATCCTTATACATGCAATGTAGTCAAATCATTGATATCATTTTGTTATAGCATGTGTCTAAGACTCGTAACCAATTGGACCCATAATAACTATATTATAAAGCAAAGGGATGGATCTAAAAATGTAAAGAAGAACCCAAAATTCTACAAATATAAATCCAATATAATGTATACAAGAATAAACTAGGCTTATTTACATTTATTTGATATTAAAATATGCAGTAAGCATACCTCTTGTTCCTTTAACCCACTCCTCAATTTAGTTCATTTGAAAAAAGGATCAAATGTTTCAAAGTCATCATATCGGTGTACGTACTAATGATGTATAATGGTTTCATGAATATTGATTCTATCCCTTTGGCAATACTCAAATACGGTCTATATGTGCTAAGGCCTTTTGAATGTGTTGATGGGCAGCAACTTGCATGTTGAAGTAGCAACATGTTTTTGTCATTGTACCGTAGAAACCACAATTTTCATTATGAAAGAGTAGTAACAAATCAGGTAATCATAAAATGTCCACATGATTATATAGACGACAAAAAATAAAAACAGATTTTTTAGCTTTTCACTTCTGCAGCACCTTAGTAATCGTTACTGCCCATCCACTCTACAAGCAACCTTTATAAACTGTGACCAATAAACACAACTTTTATCCGTACATCTAATCAATAGTACTAAAGAAAAAGAAGTCCACCCTTCAGTATATGCTGAAATTCCCTCTCTACAGCCACACTTTAATTTATGCTACATGATAAAAATATGTGACTTTCACATTTGGTTGTCCACCTCTAAACATGTGTCCAACTATTAGATACTTGAAGCTATAAGTCAACAAGTACAGATATCTTAGATACATCTATTTTAAAAACAACAACAGATATCAATCTCAAGGGCCCCTTATCTTGGATATGTCACATATCATATCGATTAATAACTCCATTACCTCCTCTATAAATTTCCAACTAATTGATGATAAATGGCATCAATATAGCTACACCAATGTGTCAAGCCCAAAAAAACTTTCTAGAAAAAAAAAAAAAGGTCTTCGAACTCCATGGTAATGGTATGGCCAAGGGCCGGGATCGATGCCCATTTCCTCACGTCCACTTCACACCTCCTTTCTGCGTGTTAGGTTGTGGAGTCTGTTTTCATGTGTGAAAGTGTTGAAGACTCCTGTACACTAAGAGTATTGTACACTTTCCATATATTGTCTTTGGCCTCGAAACAAAACATGCCCGATATACCGGGAAATGTGTTTTTTCTCATATGGGCGGGAATTTTGACCCATAGGTTTATGGGACGGTTTTGGCCCATGGTTTTGATACCCACGGTTTTGTAAAACTGCTTAAGCAATTGTCTACTTATGTGTTTTTGTGCATATGGTAGGTATTATGTAACATTGCAGATGTGTTTTGAATTCGGGTGTGAATTCTGTAGACTTTGTTGAGCATAGCTCCAAACAGATCTGGGTATTGTATTGATAGAGCAGGTGGCTAGTAATAAAATCGAGCAAGTGATTCTTGGTGACGTAGCTCAAATTGGGTTAACCACGTTAAATACTATCTCTTTGTGTTGTGTTATTATTATCCCGCACTTTTATTTGAGATCTATAATATTTTCTGCATATTAGTTTCTACTGTTGCAATTATGTGAGGGATTATTTCGCATATTTTATCCCTTATTTCCTAACACTAGGCATATGGCACTTCCCACTTTGGTTATGCCGATCACTTCCCACTTCGGTTCATCACGCCTACTGCTTTCGCTCCCAGATAGAATAGAGGGGATCTCACCCATTTCAAGTGAGGTTCTTTAGATCAATTTTAGATCGACTTCTCAAAGAAAAAAGAAAAAAATTGTAAGTGACGGTCAAATGGGCATCAAAATCAAGGTTGAATTTTCCAAGATGGTTAAATGGACATGAAATTTAAGGTCAAGTACTAATTGTTAAAAACTTGCGAACATTGCAGTCCACCACCACTAACCCTTGTTGTCGTTGTAGGACACCTATCAACATAAAAACAAAAAAATGGAATGAAGTTAACCAATCATGAAATAGACAACATAAATAGATTTTTAATAAACAATAGAATTACACCTTTTACTGAATTGACTTACCCCTAATTATAGGGAGTTCTTACAACCTTGATATTAGTAGGCTGTCCAAACCATCCCAAAAGTAGGGTTAGCACTGAACAAATATTTCCTTTGCATGTTTTTAATTTTATATTCCATACATTATAAACATCAAAGTGTCAAACGTCTTACAATCTTCCTTAAAACTTTTGGAGCTATTGGAAATTCCAAAAAGTATTTGGCGTGCAGGAGTGACTCGGTTATAAGTTGAAAAGGAAGGTTGGTGTTGGTATTTGGTGTGAACTTGTTGAGTGTTTAAGATGAATCCAAAAAGAAGTTGAAGTACTAGCCTTATCTCCCAATGGAAGAGCACCACAAAGATGCCTACTTGTCTTAAGTCCCATTGGAAGAACACCAAAAAGATAGCTTGTCATAAGCTTATCCTAGCATTGAACAATCCTACATCGAAATCTACGAACAAATTATAAAAAATTTAACAAAAAATAGTGAAGTAGGTTGTAAAGGTAAAACAAGCTAATAGTCAAAGGTGTATTGATAAATGTTTTTAGTTAGCATATAAATATGTGTTGACTAAATTACCGGGAAATAGATATGTAATATAGATCCCACAATTTTACAAATATCCTAAGACATACGATGTGGATAGATTTGACCCAAAGTAGATAGAAGACGCATGTTTGTGTACCTCGATGACACCTCGGGTACAGAGACCGATACATGGTCGAAGAATTTCCCCGAGTCTTGAGGCTTCATTGAACTCTCCCGCATCCCCTCCCGAAGTCACTCAAGCAAACGTCTCCTCTTGAAGTCTCCTACAAAGGCATGTCTCCTCCCAAAGTCTCCTAAAAAAACACATCTCCTACCTTGAAGCCTTGTATGATAGGCATAAAAGGAACCAAACCGAGTGGTGGTACATCCATGGCACTGAAGCACTTGAATTGCAATCATTTGCAATATGGTTACTCTCACAAGTAGGTAGTTCTTCCTCATGTGAGAGGAATTGGAGTACTTATAGCTTCATTCATTCACTGAAGAGGAATAGACTTGGATCAAAGAAGGCAAAGAACCTAGTCTATTCATAGCACACTTCGGCTTTTGTCTCGTAAAGACCAAGATGCCAAGATGGTCCTTCGCAAATGCAACCAACTTCCATCCAAAGGAGATGAGTTCGCTTTGAAGGATGTGATGGTTGAAATAGATGGCCTCACTTATCTACCCACAATTCAATTCCCTACAAAGGAGTTGGAGCTCAAGAGTGATGACTATCTAAGGAGTATCCTAGCAGAGGACTAGGAGATGGGTGAGAGAGTCCCTAAAGAAGTTGATATTGTAGATGATTGAATTCAGATTTGTTCCACATTTTTGTTTTTTAAAAAAATATTGCATGCCAATTTGTTGACACATAATATCAGTATGTACTTTCAACACTCGTGTCTTATGAGCTTAAAAGACTACAGTTTATGAGTTGTGATGAATATAATTTCTACTTTCTTCGAAACCTCACGTAGTGTGCTAAAACTCTTCATTTTGTATAATTCTGAATTTTAATTATTTAGTGTTCAATGTGTATGAAATCAAAATGTATTAAAAATAACAGAAATATCACTGTGAGTTTAGTTTTGAAGGATGTGATGGTTGAAATTTCATGTAGTGTGCTAAAACTCTTTAATTCATTTTGTATATTTTTCAATATTATTTTATTTTAGTGTTCAATGTGTATGAAATCAAAATCTGATGTACTTTTTTAAAAATCAAAAATTTAAACATAAATATCATTATTTTATTTTGTTTGCTGTCTCCAAGTACACTTATATCCGATTGAAAATTAGCTTCCCTGTCTCTAAGGCCCATCCCATCTCCTCTATCTCCTGGTGATAATGCTCTAGGCATATTTTATGATATAGGCCATGACTACCTAGGCATGACGTGGATATAGCACACAAATTCCAGAGCATCTGATAATTGTCCAATCATATTAGTGCCCTCATCTGTATCAAAATTTAGTATACAGCATAGATACCTAAGTCTTGGGGATGGGGGAACGGGGTTTCCGGGAAGCCAAAAAAATCCAAGATGTTGGGGATAGCTATTTAAATAATATATAAAAATTAAATTTAGTTGTATTAGCTTTCTTCAATGAAACTTATGGGTTTAAACTTCATTTAATGTTTTTTAGGGTACTTTTGAGATTAGTATTCAATGTTTTTGGTAAAAATAATAACCTTTTTAAAGTAAAAGTGTTAGGTGAATTTTTAGGTCACTCATGTAACATCTATAAAAGAGAACCAAAATGTCACCAAGATATAGGTGAGGCATCCCCATGTAACACTAGTATATAGAAACATTGTAAAAAAATTATTATCCTTGAAGATAAGGAAACACGATATTTTAGCTGCAATGGATTTGAGAAAGTGGAACAAAAAATAAAAGTTTTTGCTAACGGTAGGAAAACTACATATGTAATTTGACAGTGAAGACAGACCAAACAAAAGAAAAGTAACTATGCAAAACAGCATAATCATCGGAGCTGCAAAATCATCAGTGCATGTTTCCCCTCTAAAGGCATAAGGGTAAGAGAGCAGTCTTCAAGCGAGACCCAACACACTGAGTTTCTTTGTTAGTTTCCATCCAATGCCAAGGTAAATTTATTGCCTCTGGGACTATATGACTCGTTCCTGGTTTCTGCCTCCCTTTTACATGCACTTCTGCTCTTGATCGCATGTTCCTGTGCTATGATCATTGTTCTTTATAAAGTCCACTAATAATGCAAGGATCATTGCTCCTGTGTTGGGTATGGCTTTTGAGAGGGCCCCTATTAGCCTAACTTTGAATTTTCAGCGTAGAACTTATAATACAAGTTAACACCATGTGACCAAAAAGAACTTATAATCCTTCTTCTCAATCTAATTGAAATAAAGGATCTCGACACAAAAAATCTATTAGCAGTATCTAAACATAAAGTTCAAGGCCCAACATGTCTAGCCGGACAATATCCTAACTAAATCTGGTTAAAGCTGATGGAAGTAGGAACTTATATACAGAATAGATTTCCTGTTTTGCTAGCATAGTTCCACATTGGAGGAAGGGAAACTTATTTAATTAAATTTGTTGTTGTAGCCAGACCATGTTGAAGGAATGGTTGTCCAATGAACTTATGTAGTAGTTAAAATACAAATGAAAGTTTAAGAGAGAATCCACTCCGAATTGATAAATGCATCAATTGTGAGACTAGTGAAGGGTACAAGATATTTATGTGGCCAGAATTTAATACTAGTCTCGAGAAAAATAATCTCAAAGAATACAAATCAAATTGAGAACTGATCACACAAGAATTCTTGGAGAATACAAATACAATCTACACATGTTAAATATGGCTGACTAAACATCAGTCCAGACTCCATTGAAGGGATTAATCATGATCGTTACTTAACTTTCTCCTGGTTGACAGTACTTCCAATACCAATCATAGTTATAGGGTTTGATCAGAACTGGTAGAGGTTCAATCTGTACCTGAACTTTTCGAGTATGTTGAACCTGTTTGTACCAAACGCCCTCAAACAGCAGGTTAAGTCCATAAAGTTGATTGGTCGCCCTCGAACACGTTTTTTCTTTTTGTTTCGATAAAAAAGAAAACAAAAAATAATAGAAGTAAAGGCATAACTAGTTTCATTGCGGATGATGAAATGTGTGATCAAAAATTGCAATAAGTTTTGATCAAATTGTATCAGAGTTTTCATGATTCATAAACTCATGAACATTGCACAATAGTTTAGATTAGTATTATCTTCAATATTGTTTGTTTTTTTATCTGTTAATTACCTAGGAGCATAGCCCCATCCTATTAAACTCCACAACCAACATCATACACGTTTGGTGAATAGCCATCCACCTCATCCTACCACCTTTGGATCAAGATCTCATTGAAAGTCAACTCCACCAAACCACAAGGGGGCATACCACTTGACAGACTGGTGTCAACATCTTGTTGCATATAATTTATATTTTGTGATTATTTTAGTTCTATAAAGTTTTGCATGATTTGTATTTTTCTACTTCCCAAACACTTATCTAAACTTTTTCAAAAAAACAACTTTTGAACTCCCCGTTTGGACTGACTTAACTTCTCAAAAACGGCAATCATGTTGAAAAATCTAATAATTAAGTGTCACTGATTAAATATTGAAGATATTAAAGCTACTTGAAAATGTGTATAGTTGCCTCGCGAGCTTTTGACAGAATTGTGTCCTTGAATGATGCTATTGAGTATTAGTAATCTGATTGTTGCCCTGCTTAGAATCGCTTTTACATGAATTTGCATAAATTGTGGCCTTTTGTCGGGCAGTAAAGGAAGTAATCAAAAATGGGATAGTGGATATTTTCATTATAACTTATGTAGTATCTCAATATGATATGTAAAAAGAAACAGAAACACCTGTCTACAGATACTGTTACTCAACCTGTGTTGTTTTATGTTGAAGAAACTAAAGTTGATGTTCTTCCATATTATATGGAAATATAGATGTTACTTTAGACTGCTCAACTCTCTAGACTATCTTGTAATAGCCTTCAAGTGCATGTTGTTATGACCTTTTTTACTGTAATTGACTTCATGCTTTTGTACTTTTTGACTTCAGCCAGACACACACACATAGATACACATGCACATGCATATACATACACACAGAAGTTTGTTTTAAGGACATTTGATTTGGTTTCAACATTGCTAGTGTCATTTTTTCAATTTTTTGTAATTACTCTACACAGTAATCATTGCAGTTGTTAATTGGGATATTCTACTCTTATAGTTAATTTTTTATTGCATAGGTTTGGTACATTTAAAAACTATCTTGCATTGATACGAAACCCTAATCTCATAATTGTTCAATTTGTTTGCATATTAGGAGGTTGACAATTATGTAGCTTATAATTGGGTTACAGAATAATGGGTACAAGATTTGATGTTGAGTCAGAAGGGCGTAAGATTAATGATAATTTCAATAGCTTGACCATATATGCAAGACAAACAAGGCTCAAGCGAAATCATCAATCAATAGGAAGTTAGAAATCATAGCGCATTAAGCCATCAAAGGCTACAAAAGTAGCATGCATACAGCTTTAAAAATTTAGGTTTACACTTTCCGTGAGAAATGAGTTCTCTTCTTGTGATATTTTAAGGAACTTCTACGTAGTCAGTACAGGTACAAATACAGATCAATGGATCTAGTATGCCAGTACAAAAATTTTGGGGAGGCTCAGGTATGGTGATGATGAAGCATCCCAGGTTCAGAACAATCTTGCATCACATTTTTGAAATTTCGACCAAGTATGGGGGCGCCTAAAGTTGGTGAGTAGAGGAAGAGCGCAAGGGTAGTGCGGCGCAACGCTTGGACAAGTGCATGGAGTGTGCAGAAGTTTTTGTGCAAAGGATCCACGCGGTAGTGTGCGAAGCGCAAGGTGAGCACGCAGTATGTGCGCACAAGAATTTTTGCAAAAACAGCGTTGGTGATTTTGTGGCGGCATTTGGCGCAGTAGAAATGCATAGCAGTGCGCATATTGTTTTGGCAAGGCTTAGCAGCTCAATGATGCACACGAAGTTTCGACAAAGGTTTGATATGCACGGAGTGCTCTCAGAAGTTTTGGAAAGAGACGATGTACCTGACAAATTAGCTGACAAATCATCTGACAAGGATCTCAAGGACAAATCATCCTTAACTACCAGGCTTGACATAGCGCAAGTAAGAAACATCTAAAAGGCGTGGTACCTCGAAGCATTTAATAATCCAGTTTAAATTTGGGCAAAGCAGAAAAATGAGGAAGCATCCAAAAGGAACTAGCCCACTATGAACACTTTTCAAATGGACAAAAGAGTGGGAATGAGCAAGTATAAAGACAAGACAATTCCATCATTTTGGGGACTTAAGAGAGGCTAGCTCAAGGAGCAAATAGTTGGTCATTCTAGCACCAAAGCAAGAAAGAAGCGCTACGCCAAGAGAATAGAAAGAGCCTACAAGTAGTCCCAGGGCACACACCACCATTGAAACAGCCCCAAAAGCATGTTTCAATCTCTATAACAGCCCCAAAGGCCTCTTAAATCAATAGAAGTTTTGTTTGCTTGTGTGTTATTCCAATGTGTATTCGAATAGGGCAAAATTGGGATGTCCATCCTGCTTGCCGTCATTTGGTATTAGAGCAAGGCAACAACTTTGGAAGAGAAGTTAAGAGATTTGTGAAGACCGATACACAATCGAGCATGAGGCAACTAATCGAGCAGTGAAAATGTCGTCAAGGCAAGCTAGAGTTAGAGGTGCAACAAACGCAACAGTCATGGGAGTGTTGGAAAAAGTCATGAATGAGCTTAGGGTTGAGAGGACTAGGCCAAAGGTCATAGAGGAGGACCGAAGAAGAGGTGTTGTAGCTCGAAATGCTCAAAGGGACGATGATGAAGAAGTGAGAAATAAAAGTGTTGGAGATGTAGAGGCCGTAGGAGCTAGTGAAGGGCGGCTATTGAGAGAGAGATCTCAAGTTGGACAAGAACCAAAGATGGAGGTTTCATGTTTCTCGGGAGGTTAGATCCATAAGAAATGGTGGATTGGATCACAAACATGGAAGAGTACTTCGAGTTCCATGAGAGGGGCGATCTGCAGAAGGTGAAGATCGTAGAAACGAACTCGAGAGAACATGCGGTGCTATGGTCGAAAGAGGTGCCGAACGAGCACAAAAGAAGAGGCAAACGCAAGATTGTGCAATAGGAATAGATGGTTACCAAGATGAAGGGTAAGTTCTTGCTGGAGGACTGCCAAATGACCTTGTTTCAAAGATTGCAAAGTTTACGCCAAGGAGAGATGTCAGTGAAAAATTACACCGAGGAGTTCCACCGGATCATGATTAGAACTAGGCATGTGGAGGTTGACCATGACAAGGTCACAAGATACCTCAAAGGTTTGAGGTGGGAACTCTAAAAGAGTGAAGTTTGGTGTGCATACAAAACATGGAGGAGGCGTACTAGTAGTATGCCCTTAAGGCAAAAGAAAAGTTGGTACTCATGAGAAACGCGCAAGAAAAGAAGAGAAGACTCAATGTGGAGTAAACAAAGCAAGAAAATGGGGTGCGTGAGGAGTGCGCAAGAGACTATGAATTAGGGGAAATGTCTCTTTGTGAGAAGAGGCCAGAGCGGAATGTTCAAGGAATGTTGTTATACATGCAAAGAGAAAGGGCATAGAGTTTTGAATATCCCAAGGCGTGGCATGGAGAGCCTAAAACACAAAAGTGGGTGCACACATAGCGCACAAAAATAGAGGAGTAAGGCGCGAAATAGGAGCACCCAGAGGAAGGAAAGGTGTTGAAGATTGCAAAGTCATAATAGCGGAAGAGAGGCGAGAAATATTCCGTACGAGGCGCAAAACCAAGGGAAAATGTTGCTTGGTGGCGGTTGATGGTGGAAGCGCCAACAACTTAGTGGCGAAGGAGATGGTGCGAAGTTGGAATTGGAGCGTAGGAAGCATTCCAACCCATATAGACCTTGTTGGCGGAAGGTCGACAAGCCATTGTGTGAGAGCAATACGAGGGAGAGATGAAGATTGTAAGGTTTACTAATTGATTGTTGTACAACATCCTACCAATGAATGTTTGTCATGTTCTTTTGGGAACACCATGGCGGTATGATCGGAAATGCTCTATGATGGAAGGGCAAGTATTGTGACAGGTGTGCAAGGATGGTCAAACTTTTCGTCTATTACCACTTAAAGAAGAAGGCACAAAGCACCAAAGCCACATGGCAATGTTGAGGAGATGAAGACAAGGTGTTGCGCGCACTAATCAAAGGATAGAACAAGCTTAGGAGTTGAGTGATGGGTGAAAGGAGAAGATGGAATCACCTAGGAATGCACACTGATAGAAAAAATAGCGTGCAAAAAGAAGTGTCGGTGAGTGCATTCCAGCCTGACAGCAGTGGGCAAGAGCATGGCACGAAAGGAGAAAGAGGATGTTGAGGAGAAGATGGTCATTGCAAACCACGAGGGCGAAGATGACTTGATATCACGGTTGGACGCGATAGAGCAAGAGTGGTTGTAGAGTTATGCAGAGACCATGGATTGAAGAAGGAAAAAGAGATTAAGCAACTAAGTGTTGAAGAGTGCACAGATAAGGAAATTCCTATACAAGGAGAAGAGGAGTGTTTGTTGAGGGAATGTGCGAAGATGAAGTAAAAAAGGAAGTGGAGTTTTCCTTGGAGGCAACAAAAGACGAGTGGTTGGTAAAGGAGGCTGCAACTACATTGGGCATTGAGAAGAGCACATGGGAAGAAGAGAAAAGTGAGATCCATGCGGATCTCAAAGGCAAAGATGAGAAGTTGCATAAGATGAAATAAAAGGGAGAACGCATATAGACGCGCAAAAGAAACAAAGATGAGAAGAGCACATAGAGAGGAATGGAGACAACGAAAAGTGTGTGCAAAAGGCGAGGATGGAATGCACGAGGAAGTTGAAGATGGTCACGAGGCTATGAGAAGAGAAGGAATCTACATAAAAGCATATCACGTGTTATCACAAGCATACATGGAGCAATGGGGGTATCGAGTTGGGCATGAGAGGACAGATTATGGCCTAAAGACGGGTCAAAAGAAGAAAGGATGAAAGGAGAGATTGCGTAAGAAGAGCCTCAAAGATAAGAAGGGAAATGGTGTGCAAAGGAACAAATGTGCAGAGGAGTGGAGCCCAATGATGATATGGGTGCGGATGAAGAAAAGCCAAGAAGGCCATAAGAAGGAAGGCGGACGACAATGGCAAGCCATAACTCATGGAGAAAGAAAGAAAGAGAAACATTTGGAGGAGTTGGTCAGGCGATGGTGGGTTGGAACTCACAAAGATGCACAACACAATGAGGAAGAATTGCAACAAGTTTGTGACCATGAGTTGAAAGAGAAGAAGGAAGCGCAGGTTCCAAACTAGGCTCATTGGATAAGGGAGACAAGACTATCCGCTTGAATAGTCCAAAGGGTGGTTCTACCACTCGCTTGATCCACTTGAGTTGAGCTCAAGTTTTAAGTACCTCGGTGCCCGATTGTAGGAGCATCACATTTTGGAATTTCGACTAAGCATGGGGACGTGCAAAGTTTGTGAGTAGATAAAGAGCACAAGGGTAGTGCGGCACAACAATTGGACGATTGCATGGAGTGTGTGGCGCTTTGCGCGAAGGATCCATGTGGTAGTGCACTGGAGTGCAAGGTTTGCCAAGGTGAGCACGTAGTATGTGCACACAAGAGCTTTTGCAAAAACAAAGTCGGTGATTTCACGGCGGCGTTTGAGCAGTAGGAACACGGAGTGGTGCACACATTGTTTTGGCAAGGTTTAGAAGCCCAATGATGCACGTGAAATTTCAACAAAGGTTTTAATATGCGGGCGTGTGTGCACAAAAGTTTTGGAAAGGAGCGTGACAAGGTTTTGCGCAATGGTGTTGAGTGTAATGAATGCTCAAGAGTAAAGGAAATTAACAGAGATAGGAAGCGCGAGTCTTAGACCAACACACACAATGGAGACGCAAGCATTACTTGGCTAGTTGACAAGACATGTCGAAGAGCGGCAGTCGTTGAAGTACAATGTACTTGACAAATTAGCCGACAAATCATCTCGACAAAGATCTCGAGAACAAATCATCCTCAATTACTGGGTTGACATGGTGCGGCAAGAAACTTCTAGAAGGCATGGTAGCTCGAAGCATTTAATGATCCAATTTAAATTTAAACAAAGCGAGAAAATGAGGAAGCATCCAAAAGGAACTAGCCTACCATGAACACGTTTTCAAATGGAAACAAGAGCGAGAACGAGCAAGTATAAAGACAAGACGATTCCATCATTTTAGGGACTTTGGAGAGGCTAGCACAAGAAGCGAATAGTTGATCATTCTAGCGACAGAGCAAGAAAGAAGAGTCGTGCCAAGAGAATAGAAAGAGCCAAGTAGTCCTAGGGCGCACACCACCATTGTAACATCCCCGTGTTTGTTTCAATCACTGTAATAGCCCCGATTACAAGAGTAAATGTTGTAGATGTCATTAGGGCTCTTAAATCAATATAAGTTTTTTTTGCTTGTGTGTTATTCCAATGCATATTTTCATGGGGCGAGTTGGGATCTCCATCCCGCTTGTCGTCATATGGCTTTGGATATAGCTATAAAAAAATATTAAACAATTAAATTTTATTGCCAAATAAGAAAAAATAACAATATAATTTGTGGAGTAAACAAAATAAGCTAAATAGCCACAAAATATACTAATAGTTCAATGCCAAATGTCATGATATTCATTGGTCAAACTTAGAACAAATGCAATCTACAAATGCTTACAACATGTACACAAAAATCAAGACAAATCAGCATATTCATTATATAAGCAAAATGATGGAGTTTCAGCCCTAAGCAACTGAAAATCTGAAGGTGAGAGAGCAAATGTGCAATTAGAGGTAAGCATGCAACGTGAGGTAAATGTGTTGTTTAAAAAGAGTGTATACTTAAGATTTTGGATATTTTTAAGTTCTTTTTTACTTTTTTGACATTATAAAATTATAAAATTGAAAAAAAAATTAGAAAACAGAAGTTTTTTGGGTTGGGTATTTTGTGGGTTTGTACTAGGTACGTTTGTGGGTTCGTGGGGGATATGCATAGGGCACCTGTGCATATCCTGTGTGAACCCACAAATGTACTCCAAACAGGGTACATATTGTACCCGCATTACTATAAGCCTATACAGATGTACCTAGTAACATAGGAAAACTTATATATGATATTATCCATTAAGAAAAGAAAAACAATGGATTGGGGTGTTCAATTTTTGGAAAAAGATTATATATCGGGACTGCTTCTTTGATATTCAAGTGTCAATAATTGAACCAATCTAAACCATTGATTGCAAGTTTTTCTTCAAAGAGAATCAATAAATAGCTTGATTTAAGAGGTGGGATTTGAGACAACAACGATTCAAAACTACCAGGTTCATTATTTTAATTTTCAAGGAAGTGCTTATAAGGTCTTCCATACTAGAGATCTTACCTTATTAATTGAAGACATGAACTAGAGCCCTTGAAACTTAAGTACTAGCTTGAGACACAAACTTTGTTGAGCAATCGTTAAGGTAGTGTGCACATTTTTATCTTTATGATAAAAGCTTCATGACTTTTTAAATATTTAATCATTTTAAACTCCACCACTCAATCCAGTCTTAAAACCCTTCATCACATAATGCATTCAATCCAATAAGACGGGTTTTGAGATAACAACGATTCAAAACTACCATGTTCATTATTTTAATTTTCAAGGAAGCACTCATAAGGTCTTCTAGCTTGATTTAAGAGGTGGGTTTTGCGACAACGATTCAAAACTACAAGGTTCATTATTTTAATTTTCAAGGAAGCGCTCATTAGGTCTTCTATATTTGGGATATTCCCTTCTTAATCGAAGACATGAACTGTAGCTCTTGAAACTTAAGTACTAGCTTGTGACACAAAGTATGTTGAGCAATCTTTAAGGTAGTGTACGGTCTTCTATATTTTTGATACAAGCTTCATTACTTTTTGAATATTCAATCATTTTTAACTACCACCGCTCAATCAAGTCCTAAAATCCATCCTTCATCACATAAAGCATTCAATCTGATAAACATGTTTCCCATTCGTGTCTTATAAATCAACCCACTAAATTAGAAGCTCAACAAAAGATTCACAGTCAACTATAACAGATTCCAACTTGAGCTATTCTCTTTCTGGAGAAAATGTATTACTATCTCAAGCTGACTTTGATGGAACCCATTATGAAAAACTTTATTTGAAAAACTTTGATGGTTGATGTTTGATCCAAATGTGTAGTCATGTTAGTCACTTTTATGTTAGTGTCATTGTGTTAGCTGGTTTAGGGTTCTCACGAATGAGGTAGTTGAAACCTGTATTTTAGGGTTCTCAAGAATGAGGTAGTTGAGTCCCGTATAACGGACTCATAACTTACCATCGCCATATTTAAAAATGTAACTGAAAATCATTAAGAGAATATTTTACCTTATTCCAGTAACGGTGTTTTTGTATGAATGAAGATTAATATTTGAAATTGAAAGCTTGTTTTAAAGGTGGTCTCATAAAATCTGCTCATTCATCTTACTAACAGTGGTGTCAGAGCCACTATGCCAGTGAAGATGGCACTGCTGCTCCAAAGATGAAGATGCTCAACCATTGGCTATGCAAATATGCATTGTAGTTCCCTTTGTAAGTGCCTGTCATTCCAAGAAGAGATGCCTACTAGGTAACACTCGCAACTAGGCTCGGAATTAACAACTGCTTCTATCTTTCTACACATTGATAGCTTTATCCAGATGTGTAAAATCTATAGAGTGCATACTGAGTGCCAACACGGATTGCTATTTTGAATGCTGTTTTCAGAACGTTGGAATGCTAACAAAGAGCATTGAAGTTTGTAAATGCTGAACACTGTTTCAGAGCATTGGAAGGATGGGAGTAAGGATTATATGATCCACAATACATTTGTTACCCAGCAGCAAGTGTGTGGGCCCTCCAAAGCAAAGCACGGGAAATTTATTTTCACTTACTAATGCGTTAAAACTATGTGCAAGTTTTTGTTTTATTCGAAACTCAGCCAAAACTCGGTCTAAATAAAACAATTGCACAAAATCTTTTGTGAATTCAAGTAGTTCAAATGGTTAGAATTATTTTATAAGACACTTGCAAGAAGGAGAGATTCTAAAGTTCAAAACCCTCTGATGTTTACTTTGGTCTAAAAGTCAATATGCTTTTGTAAGAACAATAATATCAAGTAGGGTTTATCCCCTCTTATTGTTCTTATTTATATTTAATTATTAGATTAAATATATGTTATAAACTTTAGTTTATAATTAAATAAATAAATAAAATGAAATATTTTTATTTATTTAATATAAACTATAGTTTATGGTTTAATTGATTTAAAAATCAATTAATGTGGAGGGGTGCTTCACATGAAGTCACAACCGTCACTCCACTTATAATGGGCACTCGGGGCCCGGTAAAAATCAATTGAATTTGGAATTGAAATCATGTAAATGGGAGAGGAGTGAGGTGGAGAAGGGTTTACTGGACTTTGTAATATTTAAAGTTTCTCATATATGGAAATATCTATTTCACCGTGGTTTTTACCTCTTATGAGGTTTTCCACGTAAACTTGGCGTTTAATCTGTGTAATGTTTATTTCATTTTTTTATTTAGTTCATTCACTTTATTTTACATTGTATAATCTAATGACTAAATTAACTTTATATTAATAATTTATCTCGGACTCTTACACTTTTATCCTTTTTCAAAAGAGAATATTTTCTTTAAAGTTGTTTGATTTTTGTAAATGGGAGACATTAGGTTATTATATGTAAAAGGACAAGTCCCATGAGTCATCGGTTTGTTTTTCTGTAAAGCAAGAAATATTGTATTCTGAATCTACTAGTGGGTAAAGGCAAAGCCCTAAGTAGCCTTCACATTTGTGTGAATTATGGCCAAGTTTGTGAGCCTTATCTCCAAATCCGGGAGACAAACTCCTAAAAATATAAAGAATTGAGCAAGCATATGGAAAATATTCTGATTTTCAATGACTTATGGGAACTAGTCAAAAAACAAACTACACTGCCCACCGATGCTGCAAAACTGCTTGAGTTTCAAAAACACGATAAGCATGCACTTGCTTTGCTTAAGTCTTCTTGTTCTGCACAAGTGATTATACACATTGAGGCCATTAAAACTGATGCTTGGAAGGCTTGGAAAACATTGAAAGATTTGTATAACAAATAGCCAGCCTATAAGAAGATTGATCTCCTAATGCAGTTACTGAATACAAAACTCAATGAAGAAGATGTCTCAGAATACATCTCAAGGGTTAAAATTTTGAAACAAGAATATTGTACCACTAGCGGGAAAATTGATGATGAGATGCTCATTTCTATCATTTTGAATGGACTTAGCTCCAACTATACAAATTTTGTAGAAATGTTGCAGCTTAGTGATAAGCTCAATAATGCCACATTTGACTCCATCTATGAATTGCTCACACAACATGAACAACAGTTTGCCAAGAAGAAGATCAGTAAGCCCATAGAGGATGCACACTTTACAAAGGCAGGGAAACACAGAAGAGAGACAAGACATGAGCACAGGAGGCCCTTTCAAAAACACTCTCCAAAGCACTCCCAAAGGCACTCTCTAAGACACTCTCCAAGGCATTCTCCATAATCCTCCAAACATAAGTATCAACACAAGCACAAGCTCTCTTCTCTATCACATAGTCATCCTCATCTTACAGTTCTAGCAGAGGAGAGCAAAGATGTTTTAACTGTGGTGGTATCGGACACTATTCTAAAGAATGCTCCTCTAGAAAGAGGTCATCCCAACATAAACAAAAGGTGGAAGCTCATTATGTCGGATGCTCTAGTAAATCTGTTGGTCGCCCTGGTGGATCTTCCGGTTACTCTCCTGGATGTTCTTCTGAAACATGGGCTGATCACAAAGTTTCTTGCTTCGTGGATATAGTTGAAAATGCATTCTGAGAGACAAAGACTCGCCCATCTTGTGCAAGCTGCTAGGCTCAAGATTGGGATTTTGGCTTGTGCTGTTTTCTTTTCTTGTTTTATTGAGATCAGTGATGTAAAGCAGACAGAGTAGTTGGATTCGTTTTCTCGCTGCACAGCTTCTCACCTCTCGCCTGATAGGGGGAAGACATTGTATAGTGGCCTTCAATCAGTCATTGGTGATTGTACAACTGATGATGTTGTTAGCACAGGGAGTGTTGAGTAAAAGGAGTCAGCAATGTTGTTGGGCATCAAGGAGATGTACCATACAAGATGTACGACATTATCACTGGACAGGATTTTGTGGTGAAGCCTTATGTGGATCAATGTAATTAAGCAAACATTGAGCGTGCTTATATTACAATACAGTACAAATGATCACAGTGGATGAGCGTTAATCATTCATGCCACAATTCGCAGGGTAACGGGGAGTGGGCTTCTTAGTGAAACAACAAAAGTTGATCAGTACCAAGATGTACAATGCGCTAACTTGCAGATTGCAACAAAGTCAAATTGGAAGACTTCGCTGTTGCTCCAGATCTTTTTCTATACCCCTTTGGATTGAAGGGAGTTTGTTAGGACATGTTTGAAGTTTGATGCAAATGTGTAGTCATGTTACTCACTTTTATATTAGTGTGTTAATGTGTTAGTTTAGGGTTCTCAGGAATGAGGCAGTCAAGTCCCCGTATAACAGACCCATAACTTACCATCACCATATTTAAAAATGTAACCCGAAATCATAAAATATGAGGAGATTTTATCTTATTCCAGTAACAGTGCTTTAGAATGAACAAAGATTAATATTTGAAATTGAAAGCTTGTTTTAATGGCGGTCACATAAAATCTGCTCATTCATCTTACTCACAGTGTTAGTAATAAACAATACATGCCAAGAAATGGACCGTTTTGGATATTAATAATGAAATTTTGAAGGGTAAAATGCTAATGTTAAATATAGTAGACCTACAAAACAAATCTACAAGCAGCTTAGAGAAACCAATTTAAAACACAAGTCACCCAACAACTGCATAAATATTTAAGAGAGGCATCCTTCTGAATTACTAAAGAGTTGGCTTCTTCCCCCAGTCTGTCCCATGCAGTTTCACAGCCTATCAGATTATGTATTCCATGCACCATATATTTAGAACTTTTTCCGTGCACTGTATATTTGAAACTTTTATCCTAACACAGCAGCAGGTAAAGTATGGCATTTACATTGACTCGCTATAATATAAAATATCAAGGCAAGCACGCTCAAGAATGAAGCAATATCCTATTCAAATAACTTACTATAATATCTGCGGATGTGGCCCCAATTCCATTTAATCAAGATTTCAAAGTAAGGGTCAAGATAATCTTACGAACCCCTTTGGAAGCTTTTGCTTTGTCCTTCTTGGAGATGACCCCAATACACTTGAGGTCCTTGTCAATAACAGGGAGTCCTGTGACTCTCTCAAAATTATGGTCAATCTCCTCCAAAAGCTGATCAGTTGTAGCTGTATATATTGTTTTTGACATCACATCAGCCAAGAATGCTGAAGGTTGTGCCTGAATCAGCCCCAAATTATCAAGAAAGAAATAAGAACCAATAAACAAGAATGCTTTGTAAAAAGGAGTAAAACTAATTTTCTAAGGAGTGCTCTTACTATGATAAGGTAAAGTACAATAAAATAGTGTTTACATGCAATAATAAAATCCAGTAAAATTGATGGCCACTTTCTGCGAGTATAAAAAATAAAATTGGAATTCAACATAATTTGTTAGAATTTGCACATTATTCTGTTAGAGATTTACTAATACGGTAGCAAGGATAAATCAGGGATACTTCACCCAACAGACATAACATTAAGTTCTAACATGAAGTTCTGTCTTTATTCACGGCCTAAGCAAAATAACTCAAATGAGGATCACATACCCACATTTAGATGAATATAGCTCTAGGATGGGGACATAGCCATTACTAGTAAGAACTTTGGATAAACAAGAAAAAATGCATTTCCTCCCTTTTGACATGTTTTTTCATCCTATGAATATAAATATCCTCTAAAGAAGCTAACTATTCGGTTCTGAGCACCACATCACTAACAAGCTATTGAGAAGCATATTTTCCTATACACTTCTCACTTGTCCCATTTGCTACATGTACCTCAAATCGTAGTGCCACTGTTACTTTCAATCCAAATGACCTTGCAACAGCTGAATTTATAAAATTATGTTAACTACCAGAATCAATGAGTGCTACTAAGCTCCTTTTTTATTGAGCCCACAGGCTCTCAAAGTCTGATTTTAATGTGCAACCATGGCATCTACAAAGGACATTTGTATTGCATTTTCTTCTAGCGCAAGACCGGGGTCATCTTGTTCATCTATTTGCCTGTCTGTGGTTTCAACATTAGTGTTCTGATCTAGTGTGGGGCTCACTTCTTAGGTCCCTTACACAAATACTAATGAATGCAACTGTGGTGGATTTTGACATACATGCCCTTTACACCAATTTTCAGCGCACTTCAAACACAATCCACTATTAAGACTTCTTTGGCACTCATTCAATGTGAGCATTAACTTATGTACAAAAGATATGATTGTAAAAAGAAGTTTTGGTGAACTTACTAGGTTGCATTGGATATTGAAAATTAGCAGAATTGCAGGGATATGCTTCTCCTATACTTGGGATGCATCTTGGAGATGCGAACATGTCTTCGCTATGGGAGATAGGAACGGAAATGCCTCCCATGCCCAGAGACGTTCACAGGATACTTTAAACATCTCCTTGCCATCTTTGTAAATCCTAACCACGTTCCTAACGGATTTCAAGTTCCTTGCAAGTAGAATGGAGTTTGAGTTGCTTGTAGATAGGCAGATTTTGACTTCAAGTTTCTTGTCAAGGGCTTCACAAACGATTTGTATAAGCTGGGGTAGGTTTCAAATCTTCGATTCAAACTTCAATATCATTTTTCATTTTTGGCATTGTTGCTGCCATTCAGTCTTTAGTTGCCATTCTCTATTTAGAGTCAGATCTGCATTTTTTTTTAAGTATTTCCATTCATTCGCAGCATTCACAGTCAATCATTAGATTGCCGCTCAAACACGGCATTTCACTGTCATTTGACAGAGAATGTCGTGTATGAATGTCATTTGCCCCTTTTCTGGTAACTATCTTGTAATCACATAGTTTCTACTTTTTAGTTTTTAATTTTTTAGTTTTTTTAATTATTTGAACACTTGAAATATATATAAATATATAATTTTATTACATAGTATATTTATTTTTTAGCAATTTAAAATTTAAATTATAGTTTTACTTTAAATTTAAGTTTTGATTTTAAATACATTTTTTAATTTTAAATAGATGTTAATATAAATATATTTTGCCGTCTCTAGTACTTGTCTCCTATTTTTCAAAAAAGTGGCATTGTGGTACCCATCCCCGTCTCCACGTACCCATAATCGTGCTTGTCTCCGGGGAACTATGAAAATTAGTCTCCCTTGTGGTTGTCATTCTTTGGAAAAAGCTTCGCTAACATCATGGTTTCATCTAGATTTTGACGCTTTAATGCTCTCACCATACTTTTCACATAAGTGTGTAATCCGTCAACAAAAACATAAATCAATTGACTATTATCAACTCTTGTGCTTAAACATGCTTTTTGAAATATATTTTGCAAGTAAACACCCATTTGTCTTACTTTTATCAATTCAAGGAAATAATCACTCCAATTTTTCCTATCATACACCTTTCAGAACCTAGTTATGAATTGAATCCAAATATGCATGATTTGCAGTTTGTACAATTTTTCTTCCATATCTGAATTTAATTAGCACCACCATTCATATGCCTTTTGTTCTTACAACAAAGAACCAAAAGTACTATTTCCTTGCTCTATCATAATAGAGTAACTCTAAAAAAATGGTTTAACATTCTTACCAAAAAGGCACATGATTTTCTAAATCTTCTCTAACTGAAAACTTAGGCATCTTCACCTTTCATATCTCCACCCGTTCGTCATCCTCTTGTTTGGGCCCATATAAACTTTGATCAACTCTTTAATCAGATCATTATTGTGCTCAAGTATTTCTTCTTGGCTTTTTCCAAGCACTAATATCATCTTCAAAACAATAGGCCTTCTCATTTTTATTCCTTGGCCTTGTAGGTGATTCAGTGTCCTCTTCAATTTTTTTGAATATTGAACTGTTTTTCCTTCAATGTTTTTTCATGCTTCAAATCTGATAAATCCCTTGTTTATCACAGCAATTCCTGCCAATTTTGATAAAAGGTAGGTAGCTTTTTCTTTCAATGCTTCTTTGTGCTTCCAATCTGATAAATCTCTTGTTTATCACAGAAATTCCTAACAGTACATCTTTGGGAACCAAAGTGATCGTGCATCCCTTATTCGGTTCGACTATTATGACCTCTCATCTACAATTAGTTACGACTATTTCCTTGACATCGTTGTTATTTCTTAAACATGGAATCCCTTATCAAATGAGGCATATGAGGATCACCTTTCCTTTTTAAGAATAGATTTCCTCGCATTAGACTTGCTCCCGCGTACTTTGATGAAGGGACTCCTTCCGCTATTTTTCCATACTATGTCTTACACGCTCTTATCATACACATAATTCCATGTTACAATATTCATCACACACAATCCATTCCTCACAATTCAATCACAAACATCATAACCAATCAAAATAACTATAATAATCAACATACATACAATATTGATTTCTATACAACTCAATCATATTTCACACCATATACAAATCAAAATTACCATAACTTAAGTACTCATACCATATCAACATCATGTTTTCTCAACACAATATATATATATATATATATATATATATATATATATATAGTCTGTGAAAATTACAATACAATGAGGTTCGTGCCCTTCTACAACCATCTATGTCTCACACCTGGCATCCTCATCCTCACTAGACACATTCATGAGAGCTCGGAACTCGAGGCCTCCCCCACATCTTGATGACCACGGGAACATGATCGCAATCTATACTATCATAGCCGCTCTCACGGGGCCCTATCTCTACCATGGCCTCGACATTTTATGCCTAGATGATCCTCGGTCTCCCTACCAAGTCCTATGCAAGCTTTGTCCCCAATGGACATCGAGGTCTTTGTGCTAGCTTTGGGCTCTCGTCCCGCTCGCTTTGTAGCACAATACATGCGCAATTGCCATGGCAACACCATCAAATAAATATACAAACTCACCTGAACATCATTTGCACGCTTTAATATACCGCTGATCACAACATCACTAGGAATGTTTCTCATCAGGGTCCGCATAGACATATCTACATTAGTGGTCCATTACGCGTCGTCTGCCAGCACACAATACAATACCTACATATTAGATGTCACTCAATCAATACTTTCTCAAATCAATACTAACTTACTACCACAAGTTACTATCATCAAATCACACATTACTTGCGTTGTGCATGGCTAACAATAAAGCATCATTAGAGGGGTATCTCCTCTGTCGTCACCTCCTACGAGGAGAGGCATCTCTACTCCACTTGCTCCTCCAGGTGGTGCTCCACCTCCCGGGTCAAGACCATACCAAATTGTGCACATTGCGCCCTTTTGGCCGAAACCGACAATTCAAACTTATATACTCTGTTGGGATCAAACTCATCAAAATTGAAAATTTTACAAAAGCATTGAAATATACTAGTATTTTTACTAAAGTCACGAATTGCAATTGTTTACCAGCTCGTTGCCTATCAACTGAATGGCATCTACCACTTAGTCAAATCACATGCAAAAAGCATCCCTAGCATGTGGCATCCTATCTCACTCAGAGCAACAAACGATATCAATCACAAAGACAAATGAAGTACTATTTGACTTTTCTAACTTACTATTTATAGTAAATTGCCTCTTGGACCTATAGTTACCAAATCTTATCAATATTGACTAGCCACTTAATGCCTTAAGCTTCTACATCCCATATCTTGGTTTTTGTTTATCAAATTTTTGCGTTATTTATAGCATTGGGATTGTTATTCCCCCTATTTCCACATTAATATGTGACTTCACTATATTTCACATCTATTTGGATTCCACAATCCTCTTTTTCTACTATGCTATTTTCGCACTTCACATGTTCAATTATTATTTCAAGCATAAGATTTCCACAACTTTGATATTGCTTCGTTACATGAGGCACTCTTGTTACAAATTCAATACCATTTTATCGTACTATATGAGACACAATCTCTATTCGCAATTTCTACAAATTCAATTCCCTTATCTAGTTATTACTTCTATCATGTATTTCATTAAGCATCTTGTATCATGCTAATATTGATGTTATATGTACATTGTGATTATTATACTGGATTGGACAATGATGGACTTGTGTTTATGAGAGCTTGGCATTTTGATGTATTGTCTAGGTGATTGTTTATGTTGGATATGCACTATGATGGGTGGTTTGCAAGTCGCTTGGCCATTTATGAGATTATCATTATTACATGCGGAAAATTTGAGCTAATCACATGCTTTGTATTGTTGTACTATTTCATATTGCTTATTTTATTTATATACACACATGTATCAAATGCATTGATGGGTGCAAAGTGAGTGTGCAAGAAACAGTCCGAAGAAGAGAATAAAAAGGGTACGGGGGTCCATTAAACACACAACCAAACTTGTGGACATTTCTTAGTCCACCTTGTCATTCAAGGATGAGCATCCCATGGCTGAGCAAACTTTCTCTTACCTTATTAACTAGTTGTGTTTTTAGTTAAATGTAAAAACTTGAGTCGTAAAAACCCTTTCCTTAAATAATCATGCACCCTTCCACTACAAGACGAAAAAGTTTGACCTTGCATTTGAATGAGATTTAGACCTAAAACACTTTCCCAACTTGGCAAATTCAGATTTTTAGAATAAGACCCTATTTAGGAAATGTATCAAGTAATCCCTCTTAGACATGAAAACAAGTGGGCGGGACCCAATAGGTCATGTGGGTGTGGAGATGTGTTTTATAAGATTATTTAAGCCCTTAGCTTGCCTAGAACAATCTAGAAAGGGTTGGAAGTCCTAAGGTTTCTAAGAAAGGAAAGGAAAGAGCAAATGAGGGAACACGTCAACATATGATTGGTAAAGAGTTGTTAGCCTTTCTATAAAAGAATCCATTTTTCCTTATGAAGGATCTTTCTCCAATTTGAGATTTGTGGGAGCTTAGGAGCTCGAGGTACAAACTTGTGTCAAGTGGAGGAAACATGATAGGATTTCTTCCTTGAGCTTTTATTATGAGCTTGTTAATGGCTTTATTGTTTGATTGATTTCTTTCCCTTCTTGTATATTACTAGTTTTACTCTTATTATGGCCTCTTTACGCATTTTCTATTGTTATAAATAACGAGTTTTTTGGAAGCTTGTTTTCACTTAATTTATAGCTTCTTTGGTGGGCTTTGAAAGCCTCGTTGAGCATTTATTTAGTTTTAAATCTATTTATTTTGCTGATTTAAATTGCTAAAATTTGTCTACCGTTATGTTGCTCTAATGAAGCTTGTAGCATTTTTGGGGGTTCAAGGATGCAAGCTCCATGGTTTTATGCCTATGGTACAAGCCAATGGGTTGGAATAAATGAGCTTGTATGGGCAAACTATGGACATTCTCCCCCGCCACCCTTGGTGGGTGATTGTGGGTTTCTCTTATCCTTGGTGGATAATTGTGGGTACATTCCTACACTTGGAAGGTATAAGACGCTTGCACCCTTGGTGGGTGATTGGGATTATGGTTACTTTTACATGTTAGGCAACCCCTCTCCCTTTGATAATCTAGAAATTACTATGGAGTTTCTTGTGCTTTAGCATTGTTAACATGTTTATTTGAAGGCTCATGGATGAACTAGACCTGCCTTTCTCTTGTTGCCCAAGTATAGATATGACCATAACTATAGGGTTTCCTTTGTGTACTTCTATATGCATTTCCCTTGGCTATACTATGTGGCGCTTTAACATGCTTCGGATCCATTGGGCTCTAGCAATAACTAAGGTCTACTACCTAACAACGTCATATTGGTTGGGAGACGATCACCCTTTCCTCTTGGTTTTGAAGAGTTAATTGGACCTCTTCTACATTCGGCAGTTTGTTTGCTTTTTTGGAGATAAACTTGTTGACCACTTACTTCTATTTGGTGACATTTCATATCATGTTGATTATGTTTTTTATGACTTAGAGCCTCTTCTAATAATGTTCGCCACATGTCGGCTATAAATATCCTAATATATGATCTAGAACTAAGGGTGTAGCATTTTGCATATCATTGCGCAAAAAACTTCACCTCTGCGCATAGAACTTTCCTTCCCATGCACGATGCCTTGTTGTTTACACAACTTCTCTTCCACCTTTAACGCAAAATAATAGGCCTCTAGAGATCTCAATCTAATCATGTTAAACTTATCTTGAATGGAAATGTATAATCCATTAACATCCTTGAGATCTTTTCCACATGACCCACTCTAATATTAAATTCGTAATAACTCTTCCATGCATTTCTTCACCCTCACTTCCTTCTAACGCAAAGTTTGTAAATCGCTTGAATAAATAAGATTGGTAATCCACGGGCATGAACTTAACCTTGAACTTTGTCACTAACCTATCCCAATTCCTACTCTTATCCTTACCTCTACATACTCTTTTAGTCTACACATGTTCCCGCCACAAAGATAAGTGACTCGTTAACTTAGTACATGCAATTTTTTCCTTATTGGGATCCTCTACGCTCTCATGCTCTACATATTTCTACATTTTTGACATTTAATTATGAGTTCTTTTGAATCTAAACTCCCAAAATAGCTTAAGAACACCTACCTTTGGCTTATCGCCAATTCTTGTTATCATGCACAAGAATGTATCCTCGTGCACATCAACATGCTTTGATTCAATATCTTAGTCCTCAAATACTCTTTCTACGTGTTCATTATCACTCACATCATCATCTACCACTACTCTGCATTGTGCAATTTCCATAACGAGATCTCGAGCACAACTTTAGCCGAAAACAATGAAAATTTATTCTATTACTATGTAGAAAAATTACAAATTTAGGCATAATGGCTCCACTCTCAATGACAATACTCAAAAAAATTCTTTAAGAATTTCAATCCTACGACCTCTCCTATCTTAGTCTGCAGACTTTGCTAAGCTTCTAGAGAACTAGACTTAGCTCAATTTGGCAATTATTTCATAGACTTCCCCAAATCAGTCAATTCCCTAACTAGAATCCAATCCTTCCCAAGAGTGAAGATGCCTTACATGTTCACAGCTCTCTCGTATATGTGTTAGAAGCACAATGGACTGAGAGCGGCGATGAATCAGTCCTTACAAAAATTTCAAATCGGATTTCAAATTGCTTATTCAAAACTCAAAACCATTTAACCATCCATTAATGTGTGCACACAATCATATATCACATATGCAAGAAACCATAAGCAAGATAATCAACACAAGATATAAGTGGGAAACCCTAAGGGGAAGAAAACCCACTTTGAAACACAATCTTTATATTGATATGTTTCAAATTTAGTGAGGCACCAACCCCACAAGGAGCACCAACCCCTAGTTTAGTAGAGCTACAACCCTACAAGGAGCACCAACCCTAATTTTGTGAAACACCAACTCCACAAGGAGGATACAACCCCCAAGATGATCAAGCACCCACTCAACCACCTTATGATGTTCTAATCTCTGAATTATTGTTGCCACAACTAATAGAGACCATTGATTCACTCGCACTTCTTCAAACCCTAAGTCTTCAAACTTGCACAATCTAGCTCTTTCTTCACTTCTCAAGTCTTCAAACTCTTGCACACATGCTTGCCATCAATCTTCAACCTTTGTCACACACTTGATCTAATCTCAATTCATGCTTCAACACCTGCAAAACTCTCTCACCTAGGTCGCACTTCTTGCACACACCACACACTCACTCAACTAGCTCCAAAAAGCACCCAAAACAATGCTTTTATAAGCTCCTTCACATTTCAAATTCAAACTCAAACCTTTTCCCTCCTTTGGCTCGACCCATGCATCATAAAAACATCCCAAATACATAACATAATAGTCACAAGTGACCCAAGTAGGTCGGCCTAACTAAAAACCACATTCCATGCACCAAAAGGACTCAAATACCCATGGGTAAAGAGACAAAAATACCCTAACACCAAAACCATACGTTGTCATGACGCACAAATCACCATACATATTTAAAATAACATTTAAACATCATACATGGTCACAATTTTCATCAACCAATCAAAACATTTCATTAAATGGGACCACTACTTCTTATACTTCTCAAAACACCTATTTCCAGCACCCTTCAGACCATGTCTTCACCTTTAGGCCTCAAGATCACACCAAATCATCTCAACTATGGCATGTGACCACTCAATGGAAATGGCAGAACCTGTAGAACACTTTTAAGCAAGTTAGAAGTCTTGAAACAACCATTGTTCAAACTACATCAACGTTTGCCTTCACCAAATCATGCTGCCCAAAAACAGTTTTCAAAAAATTGGTTAACACCCTTCCTGATACTTTCAAGACCTCCAAATGGATTCATTGATGTCAAATTCATCCCTCTTCACATTTCAAGTGATAGCAAGCATCACCTAATCCATTTCATGCTCTAACCAACTCAATTCTTCAGCAAAAACAGTTTTGTCCTGGATAGCCAAAAATCTTCTTGTCCACAAATTGATCTGGAAACCATATCAAAACTCATCATCATGAAGCAAACCTTATATCACTTGAAAAGCTCTCTGAATTCTCTTTCCAACACAACTTGAATCACCTCCTAACTCCACTTGTAGCTCTTGTTATGTCCATTTCACTGAAGACTGCTTTTAATTGCCTCAAAACTGCCCTTTGACCAGTCAACCTTCATAGGGCACACTTTGTCATTTTTATGCATCCTCATGACCTGAAACCTCTTTGACATCAAGAACAACTCACATACTCAAAACAATGTCAATTTATTTGGCAACTCCTTTAGACAACCTTGTCCCAAAACAAACTTCTTCAGAAACTAACATGTTTGAGTGGGGTCCACTCATCACCATGACCTCTACCATACATTTCTAGAAAGTTGGAGTCCTCTACATGTTCCAATCATCATCCATGCACTAGGAAGCAATTCTGGCCACTTAGGAAGCAAATCTCTCAAACCGCTTTCAAGCTAGGGTTTCAAACTCATAAATAGTTGTTTACCTTCTTAACATTCGTTCATAAAAATGTGACGATGAAATGACCTCATTCTTTTTGTGAAACCTTCTAAACTCAATGTAGAAACATCCTGAAAGCCACAAGTTCCCATGCAAAGCACACAATTCAGGGTGAGCATCAGAAGTTCCAATTCAAGCTGGAAATGCACTTGTTCTTGACCCTTGTTTCACCAAAAACCTCATATCTTGCAAAATTCACATCATGGCAACCTGAAATTTTTCCCACAACACAAGGACACATCCTACTAACATCTCCAATCATCATAATGTCATGATTACCTCTCAATCTTTCCAGCCACTAAGACTTGCATAGCTACCCCTTAAGGTTTTGCATTGTAGAAGTTAGGGTCAACTGAAAAACACTATAACTCATCATGAAAGCACTTCAAATGGTCCTAACATACCTGATACATCATGATACACCTGCCTACATGCATCCATGAGCTCATATAGCTCCATAACTCAATCTCATACCTCCTAACATCCATACCGCTCCAAATGAGCACCCAAACATGGTCACCAACCTGTATCTACATCCTGAAGCTCATATGAGTGCCCAAGCACTCTCCAAACATGCTCTCCATCATGCTAACATGCTTCTTAAGAAACCAAGAAGCTCTAAACACCATGCACCATCACCTAGGCTAGCTAGGTCACTTGAATGGGCTTGTTAGAACAAGCCATCCTCACTGAATCAACTTGTGCAACCAAGAACATACCTGAATCTCCATGTCATCATCACTCTCAAAGCATCATCTGACCCTACACCATCATCCACTTTGTCATTAATGAGGTTTTGCATCAATGACAACACCTATGCAACAACATGCCAACAATATGTAGAATCTATCATGACTCAAGCAAGAGAACAAAGATTCCTTTACAAGTAAAGATAATCTTGCAAAGATTCCTCGAGATGATTCACGTCACCATTGATCTCAACCAATTTGTAAGTAGTTTCCCATGAAATCATCTTCGATGGATCAAGCTTTAACAGGTTGCTCGATTTGTCCTTGCGAAGAAAACTGATCAAGGGCCATGTGTGCTTCCCCACTATATCAATGTTGATGGAGAATAGGCCAAACATGAGATCTCATCATGGTGGCATCAACAAGTGGTCTCGCATGGCTTGTCGCAACATAGAAGGCTTCACAACATCATGCGAGATATTCATGGCTTCCGCAGTAAGAATGGGGTAGTGCCATGCTTCCATGCTTTTGTACAAGAGTTTGGCAAGTGTTCGCAATGTAGAGCATTGTTTTCAAAATCACATGGGGTTAAGTACGGAGAACTTTACAAAGATTGCGCAAGATGGGTATTGCTTCACGTCCTTGTGCGACATGAAGTAGCATTGTGTGGCTTGGGATAAGGCTTTGTCGTTTTGTGCAACATTGTTATACAATTGTGACACTCCACAAGCTTTGCTCAATATTGACAGGACTTGACAACGAGATAGGTTCTCACGGCATTGTGCGGTATGGCGTGGAAAAGATAGACCTTCACGATATTGAACAACATCAAGTTTTGCAGGGCATGTTGCAGGGTGGCATGGGTTTACGCAAGTCTTTATTGACTAACTCTAAATGCTTTTGGATGATGCAGGGATTACGAATGAATCAAGATGCTCCCGCATAATTTTTGAAGCATTCACTTTTCTTTCTTCTATTATTTGCATATGCTACTCAGAAAAATGTCTTGTGTTGAATATCCTAAAGGATCTAAATTGCATGATGTTGTGAACGTTTGATGCAGTATTTTAAAGAGAAGTATGGCATGGGTATGTGCACTTCTACTATGCTTCTCCGATGAATAGCTACTTTATTTCTTAATGAGGTGGGGTAAAGAGATAAGGAGGGGGTGAGGTTTGAGAGAGGAGATTTCTTCTTTTTCCTTAATTTATCATGTTGAGAAGATTAAGTCTTCATCCTTTACCAATAATAGCTCTTTGATTTGGATTCATTGGGAGGAAGTTCAATGCGGGATTTTTTTGTTTATGTAGGCTTCTCTCTAGGCAATCAAGAGAAGGACAGAGGACTAGATGTGAGGCCTGCTTTCTCTCTTTTTGACTTTGTAAGTGAAAGAGAAGGTTCAAATATTTTCTTAAGGTGGTCCTTTTCTTTGTTCTGAATGACTGTCGAGTAAGAATATATACGATTGGATGGCTTTGTGAAGGTTATTTCCTGATGAGCTGTGATGAGATTTGCGTGAGCCTGCTATGCATTGTATGTCTGCTTAACTATAGCCTGCTACTGGATAAATATATGTAAATATGCTCCAAGATTGAAGAAGTGGTAGCATTATGTCTGGGTCAGTTCAGGATCTTCTTCCTCCAAGTTTTCATAGATAGCGAGGAGATTTCAGAATCTAAGTAATTGGTGAAGTTATGCCATATGGTCCCTCGTCTCCTTTGGCTGATCAATGAGGAATACAGAAGGCAGCCAAATAATTGCAGTAGAGTTCCAAACTGCTACATCGCTTGGCTATCTCTTCCATTTAAAATTTTGTTCGTAGCAGATTTGGAAAGCTATATAGCTCACCAACTTTTTCAGCTCTTGGATCCCTTAAGCCGAGTCATCTTTACAAATTTTAAAGAACCGCGATTGATTGCAATACGTCACAAGATCCTTTGAACTCCGGACTTAGCATAGTTATGTTACATGAATACTCTTCAAAATCAGTATCAATCAGTCTTCAGACTTGACCTGGGTTTACCTTTGCCTACAAATTTTCCCATAAGAATTTAAATCAGCAAAATAAAACAAACCATGACAGCAATTTACATCTGAACTTTGCTTAAAATACACAAAGATTAGAATATTGATTTCTATTTCTTTTTATCTTTGTTTTGGTGGGTTTTACTCGTGTGATTTTAGTTATTACCCAAATGACCTCCATGAATAGTCCCACAGGTTTGGGGTCCGCTTATAACTATAAACCCAACAAGCAAAATTATTACAAGAACTTTAATTCACTCACTCTGCATTTTTACTAATTTACCTCTCATAAAGACGAGAGTGTATAAGCTGCCCTAAAATTTTACAGCGTAACCTCTGCAAGCATTATGAATTGCTCCCTTTGTAGATCAATAACTTACCATGTAACTTATGAAACGTTGTGAAGAAGCTGCATGACCAGTAAAGAATATCACAAATAAAAAACATACAAAGAATGAGAATAACTATATTAGAGGGAAATACATATATTTGTGATCACAACCAGAAATTGTCCCTAATTTATCATCTAATGCCTTAAAACTAGATGACTACTCAAAAATAACAAACTGTTACAGCAACATACAGATGCAATTTAGCTTAAAATGCGGACAAGCATTTTTATAAAAATAAAAACAAAATCTAATGTTTTCCTTTGTTTAAAGTAGCGTACCTCTGCTTTGAAGATCATTGGCTCCAGATAAGACGACAAGTCCTCAAAATTAAGCATGGAGAAATTTTCCGGCCACTCGCCGGACAAAATTTCTTCCGGCGTCTCGACCTTGGTCTCCGCGGCGTCCCCTGAGGCCGCCAACACGACGTCTGCAACGGTTTTCTCCTCTGCGCGCGATCGCAATCCGCAAGCCGCCGGGAAATGCAATTTACCGACAAAAAGAGATGATCTGCATTTAACGATCGCTGAGGCCTTGTCTAGTTTCGCACATCGCACTAGTTGCTGAGAGCAGAAGAGATTCGAACCGCGGACGATTTGCGTGGCAGAAGACATGGATTCCGCGCAGTAATTTTTATTCCCGTTTTTGATATACTTTTTGCGGCGAAATGCCCTACAATCTGCTCTAAGTACTCGGGATGTTCTGTATTAAACCTCAGATGCGATCGGAATGCAACCCCAAATCACGTCAAATTCAATTTCATTTTGGATTTTGCGAAGAGCAGATAAGTTCGGGCTGCCTCGTAGACTGTGTAATTCATGTTTAGTGTGACGTTTCGATGTGAAGGTATAATTTGTTAATGCGTGCGCTAGTTGTTTAAAACTTAAACAGTTATTTAAATCTGTGTGCGCTCGCTTAGATAAGATTATTAACAAATTATTCTCCTTGGGCTTTAATAAACTATTGTTAAATTTTGACATTTCACTAAACAGGTTGTACCTAATTCAACTATTAAGGATGGTGGTTTCCTACATCATTCACCATGGTACAAAATTAGTCATTGTACTCAAAGGTTCAAGGGTTACATCCAAGGTTCAAGGGTTACATTGAAGGTCTAAGTGTCACATGGATAGGGTGGTCCAACATTGGATTTTGTTTTTTAATTATAAGTCGAGGCATCATAAATGATAGATATTTTATTTAGGTTATGACCAGCAATCGTACGTGAAATGTACGATGTGAACGCCGAAAGGGATAAAGTGAAGAAGCGAAACTGGATGAAGAGGAACAAAGGGAGAGGAAGAGGGGAGCAGAAATGGCGTTTGAGGGCGGAGAAGTGCAAGGGAAAGGAAAGAGGAATCAAAGTGCTAATGTGAAAATATACGTTCTACGAAGAGTATGATATGTTTGTCAATCGTAAGAAGGAGAAAACTCGAGTTGTGAAAGATGTAGATGAGACTGTAGAGGGAGATATCTCAAAATGCAAGTAGCGGATGGAAAATGTTGTCGAGGCAAATATTTGTATGAATTTGTAGTTCTTGCCTTTCTTGGGTAGTTAGAAAAAATGTAAATGTAAGGGGAATTTGATGCATGTTTCTCGAGACATGTCAAGGATGGGAAGACGTGGAGGCTACATAGAATGCTCAAGTAGTGATATCATGCAAAATTAAAATTGTGTTTTTCTCTCACTATCAGTTAACAAGATTAGGGTAGTATAGTGTTCATGCAAGTGCAAATTGCATTTAAAGGGGAAAAATAAAAAAGGGAAAAGCCAACATGTTCTAAGTTCGGAACCTAACCGCAATGACTACTTGTTTGTAGAACTTTGTAGCCCCTGTATCAAGTTATAAGGTCAAGTAATTGCAGGGACTATATGTAAGGGCATGTATCGATAATTGACACTTTCCAATGATTGGTCATACAAGTCAAAGGTAGATTAAGGCTTTGGATTGCAAGCCCCACACGTTTTCCACGAACCATATTGTTCCTACACAAATAATATTTGTTATTTGTGCTCCATTTAAGCATTTCAATATCAAAAAGGATACGTTAAAATTTGGGGAAACTCGAAAATTTTAAGGGTTCAAAACCCAGGCTAAATGGATGCATCATGTAGTAATTTGTAGCCTCCCTTTCGAGTTATAAGCTCAAGTAAGTGTAGGAAAATAGATGGTGCACAAACAAACACCGCTAATTGAGTCCCGGGAGCAATCAAACATATCAATGAAAGGCATCTTTTATCTGTTGATCAAGCTTGTTTTTTATTTAATGGCATCAAGGTTTTCGATTGGAAGAAATTCAATTGGATAGATAAGATGTAAACATGAATGGATTGTTGTAAATTAAAAGGTGGGAAATTAAATACATGCATGCCCCACACCTATTCCATGAAGTATATTGTTCCTTCCCAAATAATATCTACTATATGTGCTCCACTTAATCATCATAATCTCATGCAATTAATTCACGTTTATGCAATGTGAGCTTAAAGTGGCCAAAATAAAAATGTATGAAACTCCACTAGGGTCCCAATTGAAACCCAACCGCTTGCTTCGTATAACACTTTGCATGAATGTTATTTGCATTTTTAAGCTCGATAAATTATAGTGAAGGAGGAGATGCAAGAATAATCATTGATAATAGAGGTCATCTGGGAATGGATGTAGGAGGTTCATGAAGATGTTATATGACAAGTGAATCGTGTTATTTTGTCATTTTGCAATTTTTTTAATTGAAAGGTTTTTTTACTACACGACGTTTATTGTGTCAATTGTTTGAAAGAAAAAGTGCATATGGTGTGAAATAGATCGATGAAACATATTTTGGAGATATTTAAAAAAGAAAAGAGTGATCAATCAATATTGTTGATGTCAATAGTTGTGGCTAGGAAGATGTTTGCAATTGGAAGGGAGGTCTACTAAGATTACAAGACAACAACTAGTGATCGTGGCAAGGATGCATAAAAGGAATGTTCAAGGAAGACAAAGACAATAATTGAAGGGTAAAAATAAAAATGCAATATGTGATCCATTTTTTCATCTCTATCTCACACGCATTATGCACATGAATGCAATTTGTGTTTAAAGGGACAATTATACATAAGAAATGAGGAAAACCCAATAAACATCTAATTTTCAGATTTCTAGCTTAAGTATTTGTAGGGGAATAAGTGGTGCTTGAATAATCATCGATAATTGTGCCACTGTAGCTATTGGCCATGTGAGCGAAAGGTGTATTTTATTTGTCATTCAAAAGAGGGATTTTCAATAAAAACATGGGAATTAAATACCTGCATGTTTCACACCTATTCTACAACTTAGTAAAAATGTGGAAATGAATTTCTTGCATGTCCCGCACCTATTCCTTGGTTTAGATTATTTCTACCCAAATAATATATATTATGTGCTCTACCTTATACACAAATTCGAAAAGGGTTCTATATATAATTACGATCAGGGGTTTCATAGGAAATTGGGATCAAGGTTTCTATGTAGCTAAAAGGGAAAGAGTTGCAAAGCATTACCCAAATTAAAGGAAATGTCAACAATGTATTAAACAAATTATTAACATTCTTTTAAATAAGAGTAGATGTCAGCAATCTATTTAAGTAAACGTCAACAATTAAATAAAGTAGGTGGAATCTATGAAGTATTCATGTAAACGATCTATTTGAGTTCAGCAGGTGAAATATATGATGTATTCCTCAACTAGACATTAAATCAAAAGATAATCAAAAGTTTGATAAATTATTATTTAAACCCCAACATACCTGTATAATAGAGAAAATGTCAATAAATTAAAGGTTGTAGTTTTTCAATGCACTGGAAACATGAATATTATGAAATGTTTGCTACATAGTTAATATCCTTAACAAGGGCGGGCAAATAACATGGTTTTAGATACAATTTTAGCCAGATTTTCTCATATAAAATAACATCTAGATTCAGACCATGCAATAATTCATTAGTCCTATTGGACTGTTCTTGAATATCACGAAAATTTTGCTATATAATCGGTAGCCTGAACTAAAGGAAGAGCAAATAAGAAGATTTTAAATAAAATGACAGAGATATAATTTCAGCAAGTATTTCCTCATAAAATATCAGTTGCATTCAACCCATACAATATTTCATTGGCCTAGTCTAACTATTCATTGGAAGCAGTGACCAAAGGAGTAATGACACATGTTGTTTAAAGTTTTCTTTAACAATAGCGAGCAGAGACTAACATCAGTAACAACAATAATTGTTGCATATTCTTATGAAGCAAATAAAGTATTACTCACCAACTACTTATTACTTTACAAACGTATATAAGACATACCTAAAAAGTTGTCCATAATTCCACAAACGGTAGCCATCGAGAAGCCTCATACTCAGCTAAAGGATAAACAAAATCAATATCACATAGAGAAATAGAAAGCACAAATAAAACTAATATCACCAACTTGAGGAACTATTTATCCAAAAAAACCTCTTACAACATATATATAGCAACAGAGAGAACAAACACAAGAAATATTACAAACAAGCAAGTAAATTAGAAAAAATCTCTTACAACAAATAGATCCAAATATTATATAGAATGACTATAAAGAAGAAAAAATAATAATCACTATTAAAACCATCCAATAAACGTAAAGTCTTGCAATACATAATTTCAATTCTTAATATAAACAAAATAGGACCATAAAGCTACATAAATAATAAGTTAAACTAATCTTGTGAACAATGAACTAAATCGAGAAATTCCTTATACAAAAAATATATCCATCTATTAAAAAGGATGGCATAAGAATGAACCATAAAAAACAAAATTAATACCATGATCAAAAGAATTACAATATATAGTTTCAAAACATAAAATAAACAAAAGAGGATCATAAACAACCACCCATTTATCCAACCTATCCCTAAAAATAAATCTTAAACCTTGGATTGCAAAATCAAACCATGGGCATATCATTAACCATACCGAGATCATTAATAAGTCATGAACAACAATCTATAAGCATTTACTTAAATGCTACGCAACATATAAGTGATTATAAGAAAAGATTAACGTTAAATAGTATGCGGATGTTCCAAAATGGTCTAATCCAATTTTGTGAAATAAGGAGAAAACACAATATGCTTACATTTCAATTTCAACATCAAGTAAATCCATGTTTGAAGAGAATACATATCTACAAAAACATGTTTTTATCTCGAATGGTAGGTCAATGTTTATCCTTCCCATGTTCATATTCACCTACACCATTGTCTCGCATTTATAAAATGATTCGCAGTGACGATGATGAGGCACTCTCATCATCGATATGGGTGGCCCTAATGAGACTCACACATGTTCTCCCTTCACTCTCATGCATTTTATCCCAACTTTTCTCTAGTGTTGCAACATCGCCGATGAATGTAACACCCCACACCAATAATGTCATGTCTCCATCCCAACATGTATGGACCACGATATTGTTAATTTAAAATTAGTGATAAAAATTATAGTTTCTTGATTTGTACACAATCCTCCCTCCATCCCACGGTTCAATGTGCACCATATTCAACGTCCTCTACCATTTCATCTCCTCCATCCATGCATGCATTTTGTGTCGAGGCCCCGCCTCAACCCAACCTGAACAACGCCTTTCAACATAAATATATTTTAAAATCTTGTGACATTCATATTTCCCTACTTAAGTACTTTAATCATAGATCATTAAACCATTAAAATTATACTTTATGGACTAGTGCTATTGTCACATCCCTCTCCGTAGCATTGAACTTTTGATGTAATAATTGACATATGTGATTGACTATGTGGAGTTGTGAATTATTATGCTAGAGTGTTTAATTTTGTTTATTTAAATGCAATTTGGGATAAATATTATCATTGACAATAATATGATTAGCACTTCATCTTTTATATCATGTCATATTTATATCATGATTTGGTTAACTACTTGTGTGTTATTGTTATGAATTGGTTGCAGGATATATTTCCCTTGGACTGGAGGGAGAGCATCATCAAAGAGAGGAGAGTAGATACAAAGTTATGGTACCAAAAGAGAGAGGGAAATGTGTATCCCTAAAACCTTAGCAACTTGGCAGAGTATACCACCTGGGAATAGGGTAAGTCTTTTTGTGTCATTTTACAAATTCTCTTATTAGGACACTTTGTACTTTTTTTGCATGCGACAATACCAAATAGTACTTAGGTGACCTCGTTAGATTTTGAACCTCCATCTCGACTTAGGTCTGTTATAGGTTTGGCACAAATACAATTTAAATCCTTGTGTATGTTTCGTGTTTTTAAACCGTAATATACTTACAAAATTTTAAACTAATTGTCTCCTCTAAATTGTGCATTTAAAATATGACTTTTATTTATAATATAAATTTATATGTATATTATTAAATATACATAAAAATAAATCAAAACATGTATATAGTTATTTTAAAATGAATTATTCCTTTTAATGGTGTTTTCCTTATTTTGGAGAACTTTATTGAAAAAAAAAAATATATATATATATATATATATATATATATATATATATATATATATATATATATATATATATATATATATATATGAACAAAGATAGATGATTGTCATTTACAACTTTCTTAACTATTGAGAAGAGAAACAAAAAACATGTAATTAAACTTTTATGGTTGCTCGAATCACGAGGGGATTGGAAGGTGTGTCTTTCAATAAATAATATGGGCAAATGTAATGTCTACTATTGCATGCTTTAATACATGATGGGCTCCCGTAACATTTTAAATAAAAATCTCATTTCATAAGATTTTAAAAATAAATCCTCAAACTTATAAATGGTTGAAGGGAAACAAATTTCAGAGGTAAGAGGAGATCAGAGAAAGCTTTGGAGCAAATTAAATTTTGAAGGGATTAGTTTTTTTTCTACAAATATATGAGTTGAGGATTGCATAGGAAGAGCACAAAGGACCAGTAGGAGCTTGGAAAGAGAGCAACCTCAATAAATAGTTGGGAGGCACTAGATCAGGTTTTTCTTGCCTCTTATCTTTCCTTATTGCCCTTGAACTACAATTTCCAATAATCAACTACTGAAATTAAAATTTCTGCATAACAATTTAAATATGCAATAGCTTAAAATATTCTAGATCTGATACTCCCCTTTTGTAAATTAAATATCTCATAATATTTGTATTTGATATTTTTCCATGTTATTTTATAAATCTATAAAATCTCTGATAAACTAAAATATAATTTATTGTTGCTCTAATAGTTTTCTTTTCTTGCAAATGCGAACTACTTTTCAAGCAATGCCAAGAATTAAATAAAAATGTGAAATCAAATTTTCTAAATATACCAGAATCATGGCAAAGTATAAACACAACCAAGAGATTAATAGAGTTGCAAATTAGAAAGTTTAAAAATTGTGTAGATTAGAAAGTTTAAAAAATTGTGTTTGTGTCAAATATATCTAGCTCTCTGGATCACCAAAATATTCAGCAACTTAAGTAATTAGCTCATAAATATGCCATGGACGTCTACTCTAAAATGGACTAAGTGCATATTAATAGGGAACATTAATTTATTTTATTTGTCTGGAATATTACATATAAAGCCGTATAGTTTACTTACCCATAAATGCAAGTATAAATTGGATAAAGAGTGAGTTTAATTTCATACGTGAGTATATGAAAAAAAGAAGAGGGAGAAACATCCATTATAACTAAGGAGACTTTTTGTTAGACGAGGGTTTATAAAGAAAACATATTTAAATATTTCTTTTGTTCATCAAGTTTAAAAAAATTAAGATGATATAATGTAGAAAGTTTATAAATTATATATGATTAATATTTTTGTGTATCTTTCTAACATCTCGGTTTGGTGTTTGAGCGTAAGTTATGTTTACAAACTAAGTGATCTGATTTCAAATTTAATCAAAGTGATATTTATGTTTTTTCAAAGAAACTTATGATTTGAAAACATAATTAATATTTTATTCATTATTTTTAATTAGAATGCCTAATTTATTGAGTAGTGAATAATAGGCCATATAGATATAATTAAATTGAATATGTAAATTTTTTTATAAATAATCATGATTAGGTTATTAAGATTCCAAGAAAATTGTATTTGTTTAGAGAATATTTTCTTCATTATCGTAAATTATTTATGCGCTTATACTAAACAAACTTCATGTTTATTTGTGAGACGTCAAAATATGTTATAAAATTACAATCTAAGACAAAAAAATGGTGTTCCTCGGAATAAATAGAAGGGAATGGGGCACCTCAACATTCTTAAATAAAAATGGAATTAATGTGGTCAGCTTCACCTCCTTTTACCTGTCACCTTTGCATAGGTAAGAATAAGTAAACATTTGGTGGTTAATAGTGAAATCTGATATGCATGTTCATCTAGGAACCCTATGACACCTTGTTCAATTGAGTTTCCTTCTATCACTTTTATTCTTTAAATTTGAATAGGCAGTAAAACTTATGACATCCTTTGTTATCATGTAAACTCTATTTTAATTCTTAGATTTTTTTTTGTTGGGAGTTTACTATCCACGAAAAGTGTGGGGAAAATAATGCTTTTGAAATGTTATGGAACATTTATGTAATGCATTATCACCCACATACCTATACGAGTTGTTCACATGTTAAATCTTTGTTTACCTCGAGGAGATAAATTGTCATCCAAGTATGGGGTTAGGAGGGATGAGATGAATCAGTAGATGAGTAATGTATAGTGAACATTGGAAAGTGGGACTAAAAGGGTAAGGGAATTAGTTTAGTCTTCACCATGACTCAGTAAACAGTGCATATGGGTCAATTTTTGGGGGTTACTAAATATTGACCCAATGTTTTCAGGTTTAAAGCATGCCTCGTATACATGAGCTAGGATACATCCGGGGCAACCCTTTGTAATCTCGGTCTTATGGCCATAAGCAATTAATATTAACTTATTAATAAGAATGCAATTATTATTTTCAACCATCATGTCTTACATCATGAAATTAGGTCATATGATATAGGGATTTATATACATGGAACACTCTCTCTTTTGGTATCAATTTTTATATCTACCTTCTTCGTGAAGGGTAGGGCCACTCTCGGGATACGAGAGTTGTGTGGGGAACAAATTGGCTCTATGGTTGGAGGAAAAGCGCTATGATGATGCTCTCCCTCTCCTGCTTCATTACGTGAACATGATCTCCGGTGTTATCTCGATGGTGCTCACATTGAGAATTATCCTTATGTTCTTCCATATCAGTGTCTCTTAGCAAAATATTGTATTCTTATTTGTAATTTGTATTGTAAAGCAAACAAGAGAATCATGTTGAGCATAATGATTATGTAGTGTACTTGAAAACTAATATGTACAAAGTTGAAAACACATAATCTTTTGTACCATTAGTATCTTTAATGCAAAAGGAAATGGGTAATGAATTATCTCTTATGTCATTACATTCATATGTTAGTAATCTCTATGTTTAGTGAATTAAACAAGGTGAAATGAATTCATTTTCTTATGTAATTATCTTATCTCGATTCAAATATTAGTCAATTGATTGAATTGCAAATAGATGATGCCCTTTGATTATTGTACTTTCCCTTTAATAAACAAGCATTAGATGTTCCCTTTGGTTTCTACCTCGTGGATAGTTTAAGTTAAGAACTAGGGATTTGATTCTTGTCTTTGGTGGAATTATATGTAAATTCTTGTATAAAAATTAAAAAAAAAAAAAATAGGGTGTTTTTCTAGTATTCTACCAAGGGGTTCTTATAGCTTTATTGTCTTATCTCTTCTTTAAAAAATGAGTCCTCTCGCTAATGAACCTTTGCCAACTATCAAGTCGCTTAATCAACATGAAACATAAGTCCTTGTTAAATCCAAAACAATTAAAAGACCATGTTTAATGCCCACATTTCGGTGTCCATTTTCTTCACGTCTCTTAAGAAAATTTCAACTTGGAGAGACCCTTGTGACATGAACGAGACCCCTCTCTCCCAAGTGTCCAAGTCTATACGAATAGTGGAAGTAGCTTCACTTACAAATTTTCAAGACATATCTCTTAGGTTCGCACATGTTAAGAGAGGGGAGCTACGAAATAGCCCTAAAATCGATGTCGGCTAGTAATTTTTACTTTTGTGCACATGATTTGAACTAGAGTAATGTACTCCAACTCAAGATAAGAAATAAAAATTCATTAAAAGATTATTAAAATAAAAATTCATTATATAATAATATATTTTGTACAACAATGAGTGACAAATTAAATGAGGAAGTGACAGATATTTATTATTGTTGCATAAACCTTGTAAAGGGCTTGGGTTGCACCTTAGTTTTATTGAAAGCATGTACGAAACAACATTTTTAGTCATCGTAAGGGCTCGGCGCGTATTATACCATCATGTGTGAACCCTTTCTAACTTTAAATAATTTGTTGTGCCCCAATTAATGAGTGAATAGTGATCCCCACACACATCCACCGATTCGGTTGTCTCTTGTTCAAATGGAGAATTTTTTTCTAGGATTCAATACACAAATTTCTCAACCTAAGAGAGTGAAAAATGGAGCAATCGTATATGGGTTGGATCATAGTCTTGTTGTCATTGATCTTGGCATGTAATGGTGTCTAGGGAAAGTTCTAAGGAAACTCAAATTCTTCGCAAATGAAAAAAATCTAACGACTTGACCAATTGGAAAGACTCCATTGACACACTTTACAATTGGGAAGGGATAACCTGCGATAGTCACACAGGCATGGTGACTCGGATCGCGATCGAAAAAAATTCTCAACAACCCTCTTAACGTCATGATTTACATTTTACAAAGCTTGAAGAAAATCCACTTCCCCTTTATTGAATTACATGGGAATTTACCTCACATGAAGAATTACAGAAAGCTTCAGTATCTCAACCTTACTACAAATTATCTTTCCGGGACTCTCTTGGATTTGTCTCTGTTGATGTCCTTACAAGTTCTTGATTTGATGACTAATGAATTCACAAGCGAATTCCTTGCTTCTTTTAGAAATTTAGGAGAGATGATAGTGATGAACCTTGCCAAGAATGGATTCGCTCAGGGAGTACACCTTTATAGCTTGGGAATTTGTTGAAACTAGGGGAGAGGAGCTAGTAGTGGTGCACCCTAAGTTAGGGGCCCACAAAATCAATTCTATACCATGTGGGATCTTGATTTTTTCACCAACATGTAGTTCAAGTTTTTTTAATTATATATTTTTGGAGTGTTTAATTAGAGGGAAAGACATATTTTGAATTGATTTAAAATAGTAAATTTGAGTTACACTACACCATGATGGGAACCAATCCTTGAACATGGGTGATAATGGTTGAACATTGAATATTTAATAATAACAAATCTTACATGTCATGATGTGATTGGGTGTTGTCATGTCAAAATTAAATAATCACTAGGTACTTTTATGACAACTATCAAGTTGTACTATGACAACTATTGGGTGTTGTGTATTCAAACACCATGTCCACAATCGACCATGCTCAAGTATTGGTGGCTCTCCCTAAATGAGCTCTACTTGGTGAGTGTAATTAAGTAGGAGAAATTCTATTTTTATTTTTAATTTCATAGAGCTCGATCTTATGGTGATTAAAAATATGGTTTCTTGATTTGTGCACCGTCCCTCCTTCATCTTGCGGTTCTCGACGCTTGCACCGTGTTCGACATCCTCTGTCGCTTCATTTCCACTATCTATACATGGACTTTGTGTCGAGGGACCCCCACCTCAACCCAATGGAACAATGCCTTTTGGCAAAGAGAGCGCAGCTCTGATCCTTTTTCATCCAACATTATGGGCATAATTTGGAGTTTAGATGTTGTTATATCCATTATATGCAGATCGTTGTCCCATAATTAGTATTAATTATATTTTCATAGCATAGCATAAAGCGCATTTATCTACAATATTTTTATCACGCATGAATCATCTCTTATTGTTTGAGTCTTTGCCAAAAAGTTTCAAGCATTTTCAAAGAAAACTATTTCAATATCTTTCTTTTAGTTTTTTTAATGGTCGAATGTGATAGAAGATATTTTATGATAGAGGATATTCTACGGCACAAGATATTTTACTTGGGAACGCTCCCATCGAAAAATGTTGTTCTCTTTTTTAAACATATTTTTATGGTATAGATTTAATTCCTCAACCAAACTCTTGACCGTGTTTAACCTTAGTGAAGCTCACAAATCCATTAACAAACTCAATCTTCACTAAGCTCCACCACTCTTTTGTTGGCTCTGCCTCCAACACCCTCTTATCAGTGTCTCTGTGAAACCTTCCAAAACCTAGACCTCTACCTTCACTTAGTGATTTTGCATTACGTGTTCAAGGTCATTGACTTGTATGTGTCTCACCTCATTAACTAAAAAAAGGTTGTCAATCAGGTTTTATAACTATTAACAGGATTTGAATGTGATGTTTGTACTCTCTGGCCGAGGCAAAAGTGGGAGGAGGTTGCCCGTGTTAATTCATGTCCTTGATTTGGCCCAATCAAGCTTGTTCTATCTTTGCAAGAAATCCCTCCACTAAAAAAGCCTTCATTTGTTGGGGTTGATATATGTTTTCCAGATATATTCCCCAAAGATGTTAGTCAAAGCGAAGGTGGAGGCTTACAGTTCATGCATGGTCTTTCCAGAAAACTACTTATGCACTGTCTATCGTTATTTTATTTTTCACTTTCTTTTGTTGTTAACATCGATATTTTACTTTGGTTGCTTTAAAAAATGTCGGCATTAACTCTATGTTGTTGTTAGCTTATTAAGTTTTTTTTGTTTAGATAGAATTGATGCGGACATAGGCAAATACAATAAATTGTACACAAACACCTAACATATTAACAAACAAATTTTTGAAGAGGGTCTACAACTTTGCATGTGTATCATATCACAAAATGGGTAATTTGAACACATACATTGAATTTCCTACTCTAACTATTCTTCTTTATTTATATTTATCTCAAATAAACAATACAATGTTCATATTATACCTACTAATGCATAAACATTTGTTGCCTCACTACTTTATTCTATTTCATCTTATCTTCTCACATACATACCTCTTTTCTATACTACATACACATATACCCCGCTCATACACTCACGCTTTGCTCTTACACGCATATACCACATACCAACCTTATCCTCTTGTATTTGTACATATTACTTCTATTACAAACAATCTTGTCTATTATACATGTCTATTATACAAGTAGAGTTTTGAATTCGACCCGAAAACCTAGTTACTTTGATGCATGACTTTCTCTAGTCTATGGTTTACTCTCTATCATTGTATGGCATGCAATCAACATAGATCCATGAAGAACCTTGCCAACATCATCCCCTAACTTAATCAATTGTACCATCCTTGAGACAACCAATGGATCAAGAACTAACCAAAACTTCAAATTTTCATTCTTAGTTTTTCATGTTTTATTTATCAACACTAGCTCGAAGGGAACGTTTGTCATCAACCACCGGGACTTAGAAATCTAGCGTAGGGGTAGATTACCTTCTTTTATCAACCTACCCAATTAAGTTAGGAATGTGGGAAGCATTCCAAAAACATAAAACAAAAAATCTATGTTGTAAGGTTTAACTTACCCCTTTTTGTAGATACTTGGAAAATTGGGTAGTTAGCCACTTTTCAAATTCTTTCCAAGTCGTTATTTGTGTGGTGAATATTTATTGTATTTGTTAAAATTGTGGATTCTAAACAACCAGCTCTATGATTTTAAAATGAATTATTTTTATACGATCAACGTGATCTTTGCTTTCATCTTTTCACCTACTTTAACTTCTTCACTTGTGCATGCACTAGGTTATCATATTCGTCCATGTCATTGATTGTTGTATTAACCTTAATTTAGTTATGAGAGATTAATGTAATTAGTTCAACCATGATTGAATATTAAACATTACATGGGCAAGAATAATAAAATCATTCATGACTATGTAATGGAAATGTTATAAATTCTACGCATTAAGAGGGGGTGAATCAATGTTCTTTCAAACTTCTTAAACAATCAGTAGTTATTCAATTTTCACAATTAAACTATCTTAATTATAATGAAGCATAACTATTCAAGCACGAGAGATAGAGAGAGAGAGAGAGAGAGAGAGAGAGAGAGAGACCAAGTACACATGGACACATGTGAGACAAGATTTAATGTGGGAAACCCAATAAGGGAGAAAACCCACAGAAAGGAGAAATAAAAAATATCAAGGACAAATGTCCAACAAGAATTAGAATGATCTCACCAAGTGGTGAGAACCCCCTCACCCTGAAGCTCTAACTCCATTTTTGAAGCACCTACTTCAATTACAAAGTCAAGAACCCAAATTCTAGTACAATATCAAGCACCCACTTGAATTACAAAGTCAAGAACCCAATCTAGTACAATATCAAGCACCCACTTGATTACAAGGTCAAGTACCCACTTGACAGATTTGGCGAGACACCCACTTGTTAGGAATCACCCACTTTGCCAAATTGTTGAGCAAAAACTCAGAATTTTGTGAAAATGAATTTTGGTCACCTTCTTCACCTGGTTGCTTACACCAACCTAATGTGATCAATGTTTTAGCTCTACTTTCTCTCTTATTTCTTCTCTTAATTTGCCATAGTTCCATTTCATTTACAATCTTCTCTCAACATATCAATCTGCTCCTTTAGCCAACACAACTGATATAAGGTCTTAAAGGATGCTTCAATCTAAATCATGCTCCATAATTCATAAATATGGCCCTATCAAACTTCTATTTGCCTTCCAAGTTGACTTCACTTCATCTTCTATGCCCGGATCAACAAAGCACTCTCAAGCTTCAACATGCATCAACAAGCAAAACTTCATGCTAAAAAATGAGCTTTATAAGCAACCAACTAACTCCTACATATGAATTTTCACTTCATATTCTAAACTCTTTACATTTGATAACTTGAGCAAAGAGAATATGAAAAGACTTTAAACATAACGGTTTTATCATGTCATAAACCCATCATTCATATATCTACATTATTCAAAGTCATGGGTATATTCATGATGCCTTAAATATCAAAAATGGCACATGGGGTCTTAAAACTTTGTACAAACCTATCCTCAACTGAATTCTCTTCCCTATTTGGTAATGTATACACAGTCCTTCAATATTATTTACTTGAGTAAAGTTTTTCTTCTAGCATAAAGACAACTCTACCATGTGTCATAAATGAGTAGAAGCATTTCACGTGCATTTGAAGAGGCCTTATAACTTCTTAACTCATCTTACCCTTTTCCATTTGAGCTTTCCATTACATTTGAGAACTTAGAAGAGAGATAGAGTTTTGTGCTAGTGGACTCGGTTTTGATCAAGAGCAAGGAGAGGACTTGATAACACACTTGAGCTATGCATTCAACTTCAAAGTCTTGAAAACTAACCAAACAGAGCATGGAGGACTTTGTTCATTGTTTCTTCAATCACTTTAGCTTCTCAATCACAGAGGTTTTCATCATGGAGTGTGTTCTTTGGCAAGATAACACTGATTTGTATGACAATACCATGTCTTCAAGAGTTACACCAAATCCTTCCCCAAAACTCAGTTATTTATGACTTTAGAAGCATTCTCCGGAGGAGTACTAATGGTGAACAACTTCCTAGGATCAATCGTGGTCGATATTGAGACAACTAGCTCAAACTTTCAAGCTTTACTTAATTAGGGTTTTTAAATTCAAATTTGTGCCTAATTTTCTTGTCATTGCACTTGAGGAGTGACTTCATCAAAGCTTCCTAACAGTGTTTCATTCCTTCTCTTGCACTTTATGGTTGAAGATTGTCATGATTTCGGACTAAGAGTACAATCCTTTGATTGTCATGAGAGTACATATACAATCTTCAAGAAGAGATAGTTTTACCGATGCAAACCCTTGTCCACTTCGTCTAGGGAACATCTTTGAGAGGCCCTTAACCCTTTTGTAGCTTACATTACTTGTTGCGAATCACCAAAACAATAATGTATTCATGAGAAACATGCACATCTCGGAACAATATGCACCTTTGTCTCTTTAGACAATGCAAGATAATATTGTATTATAAACTTCTTGTTGACTTATCTTCATTCTTAGGTCTCTACATGGAAGTAGAGCTTCAAAGAAAACCAATACATCATCTTCACAAGCTTGTGAGCGGTGCTTGTATGAAAGAATATTTTAATCATAGTTTAGACCATAGTCTTCTTCGTATGCTTATACATGATAGTCAAAATACAATGAGAATTATACCTTCACACTACTTGACCAAGTCAATTTTCAACTTCAACAAGTTGTCAAGGATATGTACAAGAGGTTTTAATCCATTTCTTACTTCCATCTTGAGGTCTATGCCCGAGTTGTCCAAACATCATAATTGTTTAGCTTGAGAGGCTCTTTAATTATAGAGAGAGAATTTGATATAACGCATACTAAACAAATAAATAAATTGTTCAAATGTCTTCGTGTACTCCAAGAATACCTCTCATATCTTCTTAGCGAAGGGATTCACTTGATACCTTCAAATTCTTCAAAATAAGGTCATATATGTACGAAACAATCAATCACGAGGAGCACCAATTACATCATTTTGACCAAGAAGAGGCCTTTTACACTTTTGAGGAGTTTTCATGACATTTCCAATTGATTTGGAGGCTAAAGAAGTCATTTTATGTATATCACTTCAAGAAGGGTCCTGGAGAGAGAAAAACATTACTAGTAAAATGCATAGAACTTATTTGTTTCTTATCCAATTTTCCTCAAACATTTTACAAAATTTCAATCTTGGAGTTTTCTTCAAAACTCTTTCTATGATTTATCCAAGAAGGCTTGACACTTTTTTAAAGCTAAGAAGACAAGTGTTCAATTTTTCTTTTACAAGAAGTTAGTTTTAGTAAAGATTAAATAACTTCCACAATATTCTTCAAAACTTATGAAACTTGAATAAAGCACTACAACATAACCCTCTATATGCTCCATAGGTTGGTTTCTCATAAATATGACTGTATATCCCAAACCAATCTCATTTACCTTAGCTTCCAATGTTGGTTCTCAAGGCGCTTTGGTGAGAACTTGAATTTTGTTTCCAAGAGCTAGAGTATACCCTATAGCTGCTCATAAATGCTCTAGGAAATGTTCTTAGGCTCCTCTCATGCTTACCTAGGCTTGTCATGACCTGATTTGTGCCCATACACCTCATTAGGCTCTAAAACTAGGCCTAAATGAGCTAGTTTCAATTGTGACTTGTAAAACTTGACCTGATGATCACCCTATAAGCTCTTGCACATCCTTAACACATAATTTTTGACCTGTGGGACACCTGATCCAAGCAAAACCAAACATATCCATACCTCTAGTGGGATCCTACCACACTGACCAAGCTTGTAACACACTAAAGTCATCCTGAAACCACTCTGAATCCACTCTGTGAGCTCCAACCATCATTAAGAAGGCACTACCAATCAACCTTCATGCCCCTAACTGATCCTCACTTCACCATTCACACCTTTGCCATCAATTCCACTTGACATCAATGACAACACCAATGACCAGGTTCAACAATCTCCCCCTTTTTCATTGATGGCAACACACTTAGAAACTTTGATGGAAAACAATCACACTAACATCTTCAGAGCATTCATATCTAGTTTCTGATAGCACTCTCTCCCCCTTTGACATCTATGAAAAAGGTTCAAACATCCAAAAACATGATCAACGTGCAAGTAAGCATTGTTAAGTCATAATCTTACCTCAAGAAGCTTCCCCTTGGATTTGACTCACTATGTTGTCGATGTGTCTTGAATGGATGCATGAATGACTCATCTTTATTCAAATCACTTTATCTTCACAACTCCTTGATACTTGTGGATAGATGCATGTTTTTCCAAGACACCTTGCCTGCTTGTGATGACCCAAACTCAAAGACACATTATAAGTAAATGTACACACTTGACTCACCTTCATTTTGTTGTTGACCCACTAATGGACCTTGTCGATAATAAGATCTTCTTTCATGACACAAAGCTTGAGGATAATAGCCTAATGAAAAATATTCAATGAATTGATATGGTATGGAATTTACTTTTGTGAGACCATGATGAACTTAAGACTTCATATCAAACCATTAGACTTGACTAAGAATGAAGTTGTGCAATATTGGGTTTTCTTTCACATAACATACTTCAATACCACTTCAAAGATTGAATTGCAGAGTTAGGGGATCTTAGGACTTGACTTGGATGAAACATCTTGACTAAACATTATAAGCATCACATGGTCAACTTTATACCTTGAAGACTTGGAGAGGATATGAATAATTATACACACTTGTTGAGAGAAGGCTTCATCAACATTTGGAAAACCTTAACGGAATTAGATTGTTTCTCCCAATACAATCACATTTGACTAGACAGAGAGTTTTTGAAAAATACACATTCTTGTCTCGGTTGGAATGCACATTAAGACTCAAGACAAACTGATTCAAATTACAACAAGGTAGTCAACTTTATTATTTGACTTAAGACACTCTCTTTCAATTATATACTCTATTGGAGGCCTCTCTTGCTTGAAGACAATCTTGACAACATATGGAAGACTAGCACAAGACTTGAAATATCTATACCATAATCTCTTTGCATTCTCGCTCGGGAAGGATGTTCAAGGACTTTAACAAGCACTTGTACTTATATAGTAGGCTAAACAACCATTCTTTGACATACCTTTGCAATATGATGGAGACTTCAATCAATAGCTATTGATGGTAACCTTCATTCAAGAGCATACTTTGGACCACTTACTCAACTTCATCATGAAGAGAGATTTATTTACAAGTAGGTAGACTATTGAGGAGTAGACCTTGCTTCTTTCAACTAAAATATGCCTTCTAGAATCCTATAGAAGGCACTCCACCATGTGAGGTCACTTCAAAACATAAGATAGTCATCAAAGCAATATGATGACTCCATTCCTTCCCTTAAAATTTTGCCATTCTTCTTGGGTGTACTCCTTGGTGTGACAATCTCATCACCTAAGCTCTCACTTTCTGATTCACTGTTTGACAAACATTCATATTACATTTCATATATCTTCTCTAGTACAACTTGAGGTAGAAATTCTTCATCACTTGCACTAGAATTGTCTTTAGATTTACCATTACCTCCTGATGCCTTGCTTGAGCTTGTCTCTTCATTTGCTAGTTCTGATTCTTTCTTGGTTGCTTCTATAGGAGTGAGCTTGACTTCATCCTTTCTCTTGTATATGAACTTTCTCTTATCACAGTATCTTGCAAAGTGTCCAACTTTGTTGCACTTAAAGCATACAAGTTGATTCTTGTCTCTAGGTGTTCCCTTTGTCCATTCTTGCTTCATAGGTTCTTCAAGATATAATTTTTCTATGTGACCCTTCTCATGGCGGTTGTAACAAAAAAATTCCTCTTATACTCAATTTTACAATCTCTCCATGGGTGTTCTTTGTCTATCTTTCTCATACAGTCTCTAGCTCTATGTCCAAAAACATGACATGAAAAACAAATTCCATGAAACTTACCAGAAATCTCCTTGCATTTGGTTTCCTAATGGTCTTCTTGTGTCCTTGATATGATACATGGATTGACTCACCCTTTAACTCATTTTTCCTTGCTTGTTCTAGTTCCTCTCTTAGTGTCTTCAATTCTTCATTTAGTTTATCACATTCTTCAACCTTGGATTTGATACTGTTTGACATGGCTCATGACTAGATTCATGCTCTAATTCACACTTTGAGTTGCTTCATTTTTAAAAACCAGACCTGATCTGTCATTAGGATGTCTTTGATTTCTTGAACTTTCCTTAATTATCATTAGTTTATCTTTAGCTTGTTCTAGCTCATCCTTTAGGGTCTTTAATTCTTCTTCAAGTTTGACATAAGCTTTTTCTTTGACACTTAGATCTTTTGACAACTTACTAACAACTTCTACCACCTCTTTGAGTTATTCAAGATGATTTTCATCATTGAGCTTAATTTCATTCTTTAATTCTTTAATCGGGCTTGAGTAATCTCATATTTCTTTTTCAAGATCTTGCTTGACTTGACCACCCATGTTTGTGCCTCAAGGACCTTCTCTTAAGTTGTTAAACTTATACCAAGAGAACCTACTTTGATACCAATTGTTAGAAATTATAGGCACTAAGGAGGGGGCTGAATGAGTGTTCTTTCAAACCTCTGAAAAATCTAAACTTCTTTAATTTTCACAATTAAACTCTCTTAACAATGATGAAACATAACTATTCAACCATGAGAGATAAAAAGATAGAGAACCAAGTACACATGGAAACATGGGAGACAAGATTTAATGTGGGAAACCCAATAAGGGAGAAAACCCATTGAAAGGAGAAATCAAAGCAATATCAAGGAAAATTGTCCAATAAGAATTATAATGATCTCACCAAGTGGTGAGCACCCACTCACCTTGAAGCTCTAACTCCAGTTTTGAAGCACCTACTTCAATTACAAAGCCAAACACCCACTTGACAATTTTGTAAGCACCCACTTGCAATAATGAAGCACCCACTATATTAAAATATCAAGCACCCACTTTATTGCAAGGCCAAGCACCACTTGATATATTTGGTAAGCACCCACTTGATAGGAACCACCACTCCCAAATTGATGAGCAACAACTCGGACTTTTGTCAAAATGAATTTTGATCACCTTCTTCACTTGGTTGCTTACACCAACCTAATGTGTTCAATGTTTCATATCTAATTTCTCTCTTCTTTCTTCTCTTAATTTTCATAGTTTCATTTCATTTATACTCTTCTTTCAACATATCAATCTACTCCTTTAGCTAACATAACGATATAAGGTATTAAAGGATGTTTATAATCTAAATCATGCTCCCTACTTCAGAAATATGGTCCTATTAGACTTCTATTTTCCTTCCAAATGACTTCACTTCATCTTCTATGTCCAAGATCAATAAAGCACTCTCGGGCTTCGACATGCATCAACAAGAAAAACTTCATGCTAAAACTTGATCTTTATAAGTAGCCAACTAACTCCTACATATGACTTTTCACTTCATATTCTAAACTCTTTACATTTGATAACTTGAGCAAAGAGGAGATGAAATACTTTAAATGTAACTACTTTATCATGTCATAAACCCATCAGTCATAGATCTGTCTATTCAAAGTTTGCAAGTATATTCATGATGCCTTGAATATCAAAAATGGCACACGAGGTCTTTTAAAACTCTGTACAAACTCGTCCTCAATGAATTTTTTTCAACTCGACTTCTCTTCCTATTTGGTAATGTATACACAATTCCTTCAATATTCTTTACTAAGTAAATTTGTCTTCTAGCTCAAAGACAACTTTGCCATGTGTCAAAATGAGTAAAAGCATTTCACATGCATTTAAAAAGGCCTTATAACTTATTACCTTGCATTACCCTTCACCATTTGAGCACTTAGAAGAGAAATAGAGTTTTGTGCTAGTGGACTCAATTTTGATCAAGAGCAAGGGGAGGACTTGATATCACACCCGAGATATGCATTCAACTTCAAAGGCTTATAAACTAACCAAACATGGCATGGAGGACTTTGTTCACTATTTCTTCAATTACTTTAGCTTCTCATTCATAGAGGTCTTCATCATGGAGTGTGTTCTTTGGTAAGATAACACTAATTTGTATGATAGTACCATTTCTTCAAGAGTTACACCAAATTCTGCCCCAAAACGTAATTTTTGTGACTTTAGAAGCATTTCCCAGTGGAGTAATGATGGTGAGAAGTTTCCTAGTACTAATCGTGGTAAGCTATTGAGACAACTAGCTCAAACTTCCAAGCTTTCTTAGTTAGGGTTTTGAAATTCAAACCCCAATAATTCATTACAGAGCTTCCATCACTTTTTGCCTCATTTTCTTGTTATTTCACTTGAGGAGTGACTTCATCAAAGCTTCCTAATAATGTTTCAGTCCTTTTCTTGCACTTTAAGGTTGAAGATTTTCATGATTTAAGACTAAGAGTACAGTCCTTTGACTGTCACAAGAGTACATACACATTTTTCAAGAAGAGATAGTCTTACTAATGCAAACCCTTGTCCACTTCATCAAGGGAACATCTCTGAGAGTCCCTTAACCATTTTGTAGTTCATATTACCACTTGCAATCACCAAATCAAGAATGTATTCATGAGAAGCATGAACATCTAGAATAGTATGCACTTTGTCTCTTTAGGCAATACAAGATAATATTGTATTATAAACTTATTGCTTGACTTATCTTTTGTTGGAGCTCAAATTCGCACTTTTTCCCGAATCATAGACAATTCAAGATTTGAGACAACATGAGACTGTCTCCAAGTTGTGGGAACCAAACTAAGACAGACCTCTATCTAGCTCTACTCTAACTTTCCAAGGGACCAGGGTGAGAAAGAGATGCATAAAACATAAACCTAAACTAGAGAAGGTGATAACACCAAAAATAAGGGGATGAATACTTCAAAAGAGAGAAAATGGAAGAAAATGATGATGAAGAGGGCCAAAAAAAGCCACATTTCAAAACCACGTCCAGGTTCCCATTTTCATGATGCACAATAGACACATATTCTAAAATAATGCATACAACACACTTGTGAATGAATGAGAGGTAAGAGAGTGCAATAAAAAATAGCTAAGGTAGAAATGAGCCACAAAACTAAATATTTTATTGCTTAAAGATCATGCATAGATCATCACGATACATGAGGAAGATGCAAAACATTTACAAAATTGAGTCCAAGGCATACGACCCTTAGAATACTTGTGTAGCAACATAAAATGATGCCCTCGCATTCCCAAAGTATCCAACATTAAAACTAGGCATCACTTTACAATATATAGAAAATTAGAAGAAGGAGAGAGAAAAAGAGAGAGGGAAATTCAAATTCCTTTTCCACCAACCAACCACCTTTATTTAATTTTCTCAGAAGATCTAATTGTTCTACAAATTCACTTCCCCATGCCATTTTCCTTGTTGAAGAAGGAAGGAATGATGCCCATACTACATTTAATTCTAGTGGTTGAGCCATCTGAATAGATATTTTGTGTTTTGTAGATGCCTTTCTTTCTTCACCCACCTACCTTCATTAAATTCATGAAATCTGATTTTTATCACATAGAGGAGGTCGAGATTCCTTCAAATAGTATCATATTTGCAAAGGATTTGATCATCAAATTGAAGGTTATATGCATTTTATCTTCCCGAAAATTTTTGTTTTCCTTTGATATGTGGGTTTCTATTTTAGTTGTTGTGTGCTTTTGACCTCCGTGACTTTCTTCTTTATGTGGTTTTACCATCCTCTCCACTTATCCCGTGGCCTTCAATGTAGCATGTGGCTTTATCCACAAAACTCTTTTCTTCATCACCCCAACTTTTCCTTTTTCCACCTTTATTTTGGCTTTCTTCTCTTTGATTTCAAGGCTTTCTATTCATTTCTTGACTTTGACATTTTTCCTTAGCCATGGACTTTGTCTCTTGCTTTCTGCATGACATGCTTAAACTTTTCGTGGTCCTTGTTCCCAAACCCTGGCTTTCAAGTTGTTCAATTTTTTTCAAGGGTGTAAAAATAGACAACATTTTTGGTGACTCATAGGGGGCATCTTCCTACTAGATGAACTGATCAGTAGCCTTGGCATCCATTGGGCATGGAGTCAACTTGATATTCTGAATTTGATCTTTTAGTTGTTTCTGCATTTGATTTTCTGAGACAATCTACAACTAATCCTTGATATTTTGAGTCGCCTTCAAAAGCATCTTTGAGAACATGATGAAACTATGCACAAGGACATCTTCAAGAAAAAAATTGTGCAAAGCACTTAGGAAAGAAACCTACACTACCAATAAAACAATGTGTTAAAAGCACTTGGAGGAATTGAAATCCTAATCTACTATATACAAGATGCATGAAATATCTTAATGAGAGAGTTTGAGATGAATCCCATTGACTGGGATCTGAAGCACATTCCCATTGAGATCGATAACTCAAATGAGTTGGCCACCTTGCAAGTGGTGATGATATATGGTCCACTCCAAATAACATCAAACTTGGAGTGTCTCCTGGTTTAGCTCGATCCGCATCCCATTTCAAAACTAGATCTCCACCTTGAATGTCTGATCTCTAGCTTTTCTATCAAACCATTGTTTGGTTGACACCTGATGTTGTTCCATCCTGACCATGGTGGCATTCCTCAGCTCTTCAAGCTCTACTAATTCCACCATTCTATTTCCCTTTGATCTGCGCCTTCAAACTCTAGTTATTGAGCTAATTCAAGTGAAGGCAAATTCTAGTGATAATGGAAATCTTGCTTCTTTACCATATACCATTTTAGGAGAAGTGCCAATTATTTCTTCATTGTTATCCTATGTCCACCTAGAGAGCATTTCTCACCTTTGTGTGCCACTATATTTGATTGATGTCCATTGTCTCTTCATGATTCTGATCAGATTCTTGTTAGTAGACTCTTGCCAATCCATTACCTTGGGGTAATAATTGGAAGAAGTTTTTAGATAAATCCCAAGTTCCAGAGCCCAATTAGAAATATTTGATCCTAAGAAATCCTTTGCATTGTTAGAAATAATAGTTTGAGGGACACAAACCTTGTAACAATTTCTTCAAGAAATTCTAGGATGACTAATTCAATGGCTTCCTTCAATGGTGCGGCTTTAGTCCACCTTAGTGAAATAGTTTTCACTTATGAGAACCCATTTATGACCCACACTAGATGGTGGATTGATCATACCAATGAAGTCAAGACCCCATTGTGAAATGGCTGATCCACTTGGATTGATGAAGTGGTAGGGCCACCAGTCTTTTCTTTCTAGTGAAGAGTGTGCATTCCTTGCATTTCCTCACCCATCTGTGAGCATCCGCGAAACAATGTAGGCCAAAAATACCTTCTTTTGATCTTCATGGTTGTAGCTTTAGCAAAGAAATGTCCTGTCCACCTAAACCATCATCATGAAACTCGGTAAGGATCTTGTTACATTTCTCACCTTCAATGCATCTGAGAAACACTCCATCAATGTTTCCTTTTGAATAATATGTCATTAATTAATGTATAAGGAATAGATCACAACCTCAAATGTCTTCTCTTTTTTTTTTTAAACCAAGAGGATATGCACTAGTAGACAAAAAATTTTCATATCAGCAATCCAACTATGATCATTGAATACATTTCTTTCATCTTGCTTCACTCAACATCATGCAACATCTCATCATTTGAAGGCACTTCATTAATGAGGGTGGTCTCTTGAGATTCCACAACATCTAGAGCCAACTGCTCACAAAGTGATCTCTTCCTCTTACTAATTTTGTGGCCTTAATGGTCACATCATACTCCATGATCTTAGTTACCCATCCAACTCATTTCTCACTATCTCTATTCTCCCATGATGAAGTCTCTAACATGCTGGAATGTGATACTAAAACCTTTACATAGTTAGCAACAATCATACTTTTAATTTCTTCAAGGCTCTCATGATGGAAAACACTTGTTTCTCAATGTGACTATATTTGAGCTCATAATCCTTTAATGTTTGACTAAAAAGGCCACATGTTCTCCATTCCTTGATCATTTAGCTGAGTTAAAACCATGCAATAATACTAGATTCCACCCCATAGGCATATAAAATGAAATCCTTGGTATAATCTGGATTAATCAATGTGGGGGCTCGAGAAATTTCTTGCTTTATCTTTTCAAAGTTGTCCTTCCCCTCATGTAATCCATTTGAATGCTAAATATTTCTTGAGCATGAGAGTAATAGGTCTTACTAAACCCACAAAAGTTAGGAATGAAACACCTAACAAAGTTTATCTTTCCAAGGAATGACTACAGAGCCTTCTTATGAGCTGGTAAAAAGAAAGAGCCATGATAGCTAAATTATTTTTGGATCAATGGAAATGCCTTCTTTTGAGACAATATGCCCCAAGAGCTTTCCTCTAGGGAACTACAAAGTTACATTTCTTAGGATTAAGGGACACACCAAATTCCCTGCATATCTTTCAAATACTTTCTCTAGGTGCTTCATATGATCCACACTCTACTTGAGAAAAATAGTGATGTCATCTAGGTAAACCAAGATGAATTGATTGATATACCCCTTGAAAGAAATATCCATTTCTCTTTGGAATGTAGCACCTACATTTGATAGGCCAAAGGGAATTTTTTGATATGCATATGTTCCCCATTTGGTGGTGAACATGGTTTTATATTGATCCTCCTCTTTCACCTTGATCTAGTTAAAACCAAGAATAGCCATCAAGCATTGAAAACCTCAACTCCTGCTACTATCTGCATAAAAATCTGCTCCATGGAGGGAAAAGGATAGTGATCCTTGAGAGGCTTTGTTCAAATCCTTGAAATCTATGCAGAAGCCTGATTTCACCATTCTTCTTTCTTACTGGGACCATATTTTCCACCCAAGTGGAGTACTTAATAGGAAAAATTATCTTGGCCTCAATAAGTTTGGATAGTTCCTTTCTCATGAGGGGCTCAATTTTGGGGTTAACTTGGCCTTTGTTTCTACCTAATTGGTTTGATGTTGGGATCAAGATCAATAGAGTGTTGAACTATGTTTAGATTGAATTCCTTTAAATCTTCATAGTCCCATGAAAATACATCACTGAACTTTTGACACAAGGAAACAAAATATTTTTTTCACTTTCATCACATACCTTTCCAGTAGAAGTTCTTTTCTTGGAGCATTGAAACTTGGTTGAAATCTTCTTTTTCTTTTCCACCATGTTATTTTCCACTCCTTTGAACTCATCATCTAGACTGAATATCTGCTCTAGAGTGACTAATCCCTTTGGTAAATTGTTTTTTTTTAGTTGAATAATCTTGATCCCCATAGACCTCCTACAAATCAGATTGCATCCTCGAGGAGAACTCCACCTTCATTTTGGATGAACTACACAATTTTTTCATCATTTTCAAATACCTTCCAACAGGTTTGATTGTCTGGGATGGAAGGCCTAACCACCATTTTCACATGCCACACATTTCCTTGATCAAATCCTCAGCAGGTGAGAATTGAGAGCCAAGGGTCACCATTTGGTCTACATCTTTGTTCAACTTTCTGGGCACAACTTGTAGGTTAATGACATCAAATATTTCTAGAAAATCCCAAAATCTATGTTTATAAGCTTTCAACAACTTGTTCTTTGTCACACATCTACCATGAGACTTGGTGAATGACTAATTCAATGTCTCCAAAGACTTACAACTCTTTAATTTTTTTTTTCCACAATTAATAGACCATGCACTATGCTTCATACTCTACCACATTATTAGAACATGAAAATTACAATCTGTGAGTGAAGAAGAACTTCTCATTTCATGGGAGAAATGAGCACAACACCCACCCCAACTCCATTTCTACTTCTTGAACCATCAAAGAACATCTTCCATAGTCTAGAAGCACTTTCCTTTTTCTTGTTTGAATGTCATGGGTACCACATATTCTTCTGGAGAATGCAATAAGTGCCTAGACTAGTCTCAAAAGTTTTGAGCTCTTCATCATAAGGATCAAACTTGTGGTCTCTCTCATCCCATTCATCTAGCAAACAAATCAGGCATGGAAGGAGGAATAACCTGCTCCTCATGAGATGAGTCTTGCTCATGTCCTTCTTGTATTAAGAAATTTGATTGATGGGAGAAGGGTCATATGACTCAATATGGTAAGAAAATATGGGCTCAACTTGTATTGTGAAATCTTGTACCATATCTAGTTCTTAGAAGCATGTGAGTCCAATCTGAAGATAAGTAACCACTACCTTAGTAGTGAAGTCTCTAGACAAGAAAATGGAAAACATGGGAGGTAGGTCAATTACTTGAGATGTCATGGGGTATGGTGAGGCTTGGGTAGGCATGAAGTGTTAACTCAAGATATTTTATTACTCCCAACACACCCACAATTGACCCATCAAGTTGTAAAACCCCTAGACACAGACTATATTTGAGGCCTAGGATATCAACTATTTTCTTGGGCATTATAGAGGTACTAGCCCCCAAATCAATCATATAGTTATGAACCAAGTGTTTACCCACAATTAATGACATATAGAAAGGTGGGGTTTTAACATTTTTACTACTTGGTCTTCTTTTTCTTGACAGACATGAACCGTGACATGAGATTTTTGCATTACTAGATCCATCTGGAGGCAGTTTCTTGGGCTTCACATAGAAGATCACACTTGTGATGGAATAGACAAGCATCCCACATAGAGACATTGACATTGGTATTTTCATTTTCTCAACAATGTTAAATGGAAGACTCGTAGATTTCTACATCTATGGCATGTTTCTTTTTTTTTCTTATTTGGGCATTTGAATTGCTTTTTTTTGAAACAACAACCTCTTTATCCATGGCTTTTCCAGGTGGCTCACAGAAGCTTTTTTTTTGTTCACCATGGCTTCTTTTTCCTTGGCCACAACATTAGCTTGATCCATGAAGGTGAAGGTTGTGACTCCAACATCCTTTTCTTGTGTCACGTATTATCAGCAACAACGTTGATTTGAGGTCTGTTAGAAGTTCCTTACCACTTGGTTAACTACACAAAATCCTCAACTCCAAAGAACATGAGGTTGGTGTCATTATTGGTCTCTTGAATTACTTCCATGGTTGGATTTGGTGCCTCTAGTAGTGGTTCTTGTTGACTGGAAGAGCCTTGAACCATGTATGCTTGAAGATGCATTTCCTTTCACAACCAAGTTGATTATGTGGCAAATTACATGGAAAACACCACTTTGTTTCTTGTGCCATATTATTTTGTACAAGAACTAAAGCCTTGACTTGAACTAGGAGTAGGAAGTGCTTGTGGAGGAGGAATCATTTCCAATGGAAGAGGAGCACTTTGACCTTGTCCATCTATTTTTTTTGGTTTGGTGCATATATTTGATTAGGTTGTTAATTTCTATATGACTGATATCCCTGATTAGAAGATTTCCTTGATTTTGATAATTTTATAGGATTGGGCTTGTTATTTTTCTAGGGATATAACTTTATTTGTCAAATTTCTAATCAAATCCTTCATTTCTTCATCTTCCTTTTTTTGGGTAGGGGTTTGTGATGTGGAAGCAATAAGTTGTGATTTGGCTCAGGAATAGGAGAAATAAAGGTTGAGCAACTTGAGGTAGTTCAGGATACAATGGCATGGGTGGTCTAGGAGCTAATTTCCCAACTTGTATTAAACTATTTTCAGCTCTAATTGTAATTACATAGGTTTCTGGTAGAGTTTTTTCCTCCCATAGATTGTATCATAACAGATATATCAGAGTTAAGAGATTTTAAAAAGTAAAGAAAGGCACCTTCTATTGTAGGTCTCACAAGAGCTAGAATTCTGTCCCAAGTTCTCTAGAATCTGAAATTGAAATCCACCATTTTCTCATTAGGTTCTCTCTTGATTGTAGTTAACTACTCCAATAGGGACATGTTATCTTCTCTTTCTCCAAATTGATTTCACAAGGTTATACACAACTCATTCCAATTCTTGACTGAGCCTGTTGTTAGGCTTCTGAAACCATTGTAAAGCTTTACCTTTGAATGATGAAGCCAAAAGTTTTACAACTACATCCATCTCAAATTTCATGAATTGCACATACATTTGCAATATCTTGGATGTGATCGACTGAGTAGTATGATTTTCTCCTATGAAGAATGGGATATTCTTCAAAGTTACTACTGGTATGGGATTTTGAGCATTCAGGGCAAGTGGACTACTGCCTGTGAAGTTTACAAAAGGATTAGGTGGTGGTTGAGCCATTCTGATGGGTCTAAGAACTCTTGTTGACTATAAGAAGGGCCTACCAGTGGAGGTGTTGAAAGAGTTTGATTTGGAGGAGATGGAGATCTTTGAATCTGTCTTCCTCTTCTACCTCTACTTGGGGATAACTGTAAATACTCAAATACACTTCTTCTCTTGTTCTCACCATGTTTGGATCCTTCTCATGAATCAAGGACACTTGAATCACTAGTACTATCTAAAACCAGTTGATATTTGAATGGAGTCACCATATGTGTTATTACAGAGCCTCCAAAGGCTAGAGTTTCACCAAGATACACATCCAAACTTGATAAAACTAGAAATATTAATTTCAAATGTCCCACCAGGCGTGCCAAAAACTATTGGAGCTCAAATTTGCACCCATGCCCAAATCATAGACAATTCAGGGATTTGAGACAACATGGGACTTGTCTCCAAGTTGTGGGACTCGAACTGAGATAGACCTCTGAGAAGGTCAACTTCCTCTACTTACTTACTCTAATGCTAAACTACTCTTAGGAATTGAAATGCAACTATCTAACTCTACTCTAACTTTCCAAGGGACCAGGTGAGAAGGAGATGCATAAAACATAAACCTAAACTAGAGAAGGTGATAACACCAAAAATAAGGGGATGAATACTTTAACAAGAGAGAGAAAAATGGAAAAAATGATGATGAAGAGGGCCAAAAAAACCACAGATCAAAATCACATCCAGGGTTCCACTTTCATGATGCACAATAAACACAAATTCTAAAAAACAATGCATACAACACACCTACGAATGAATGAGAGGAAAAGAGAGTGCAATAAAACAATAGCTAAGGCAGAAATGAGCCACAAAACTAGAATTTTATTTCTTAAAGATCATGCACAGATCATCACGATACATGAGAGAAGATGCAAAACATTTACAAAAAATATCCCAAGGCATGCGACCCTTAGAATACTTGTGTAAACATAAAATGATGCCCTTGCATTCCCAAAGTATCCAACATTAAAACTAGGCATCACTTTACAATATATAGAAAAAATTAGAAGGAGAGAGAGAGAAAAAAAGAGAGGGAAATTCAAATTCCCCTTTTCCCCAACCACCTTCATTTAATTTTCTCAGAAGATCTGATTGTTCTTGTATTTTTTTCCCCATGCCATTTTCCTTGTTAAAGAAGGAATGACACCCATACTGTATTTAATTTTTGTGGTTGAGCCATCCCGGAATAGAGACCTTTTACATGTGTTGTAGATCCTTTCTTTTTCCACCTACCTCCATTAAATTCATGAACCTTCAATGTGGCGACTTCATGTCAACATCCACGAACTCTTTTCCTTCACCTCATGGATTTTCCCATCTGCCTTTATGCATGGATTTATTCTCTAGTATATCAAGGCTTGTCGATTGCATTGACATTTCATCCTTAGTCGTGGCTTTATATCTTACTTTTCGCAACATGCTCAACTTTTTCGTGGCCTCGCATTATATAGCCCATAGCTATTCAAATTGTTTAATTTTTGTAAGGGTGCAAAAATAAACAACATCTTCATTCTCGGTCTTTACATGGACGCAGAGCTTCAGGAGAACTAATACATCATCTTCACAAGCTTGTGAGTAGTGCTTGTAAGGAGAATATTTCAATCATAGTTTAGACCATAATCTTCTTGGTAGGCTTATACAGGACAATCAAGAGACAATGATAATTAGACCTTCGCACTACTTGACCAAGTAAATTTTTAGCTCTAAGAAGTTTCAAGGATATGTACAAGAAGTTTTTATCCATTTCTTACTTCCATTTTAAGGTCTATGCCTAGTAGCCTTGTCTAGACATCTTGAATGGTTTAACTTGAGAGGATCTTTAACAGTGAGAGAGAAGTTTGATATAATGTACACTAAAAAAATAAACAATTTTTTCAAATATATTCATGTACTCAAAGAATACTTCCCATACATTCTCAACAAATAGGATTCAACTTGACACCTTCAAATTTGCACTATATAGCTCAAATTCTTCAAAATAAGGTCATACATGTATGAAATAGTCAATCATGAGAGTACCAATTCCATCATTTTGACCTAGAAGAGTCCTACACTTATGAGTGTTCATGAAATTTATAATTGATTTGGAGGCCAAAGAAGTCATTTTATGCCTATTGCTTGAAGGGGTCCTAGAGATGGGAAAACATTCTATTAAAATGCATAGAACTTATTTGTTTCTTATCCAATTTTCCTCAAACCTTTTGCAAGAGTTCAATCTTGGAGTTATCTTAAAAAATTACTTCTATCATTTATCTAAAGAAGGTTTGAAATTTTTTTATATGCTAAGAAGACAGGGTGCTCAGCTTTCCTTTTACAAGAAGTCGGTTTTAGTATAACTTTAATAACTTCCACAATATTCTTCAAAACTTGATGAAAATTAACATGAAGCACTAAAACACACCCATCTATATGCTTCATAGGTTTTTCTCATAAATATTAATGTATATCCTAGACCAAAATCATTTACCTCAGCTTCCACTGTTGGTTCTCAAGGGTAGTTTTTGTGAGAACTTGATTTTTTTCCAAGAGCTAAAGTATACCCCGTAGCTTCTCATAAATTATCTAAGAAATGCTCCTAGGCTCTTCCCATGCTTACCTAGGCTTTTCATGACCCATTTTTCCTATGCACCTCATTAGGCTCTAGAACTAGGCCTAAATGTGTTAGTTTCAACCGTGGCTTGCAAAAATTGATCGATGATTACCCTAAAAACTCTCGCACATCCTTGACACATCATTTCGGACATGTGAGACACCTAAGCCAAGCACACCAAGTATCTTCATACCTCTAATGGGACCTTACCACATTGACTAAGCTTGCAACACACTGAAGTCATCCTAAAACCACTCTGAATCCACTCTATGAGCTCAATCCATCATTAAGAAGGCACTACCAATCAACCTTCATGACCCTTATTGACCCTCACTTCACCACTTACACCTTTTCCATCAATTCCACTTGACATCAATGACAACACCAATGACCGAGGTTCAATAGGAAACTAGGCTATTTGCTGAAGCATGTCAAACCGATAAAGCAATTAAAAGTACAACTAGGGTTAAAAATGTGGCTTAGCTTATTCAGATCACTCTTTGACTATGTCATTGTTAGATCTAGGAAATATGCAGAATTATGAGTGATCTCGGATCAATTGTTTCTTACAAAAACCACAAAGGGGAGACCATACAAAAGGTCTGACCGATTCCATTAACCAACCCTATTCTACTATCTTAGACCTGAAGATGACAAAGTTCTGATTATTATTATGTTGCTTCATTGTTTCCTGTGTTGTACTTTTGTATCTTCAAATTCACTAGTAACCTTAGTGTTTGCACTGTACTACGAAACAAACTTAGCTTCCTATAAGAACCTCAAGTCAAAATGTGCATATGTTTGAGTTAAATTGACCTCGTGAATCACCTCGTTTGTAATTCACCAAGCATTGTACTACATTTCAAACTCAATGTAGTTCTCTTAGTGCGTTGTGTGACCGTGTGTGCAACCAAACCCTTGACCTAAATTTTCCCTCATGCTTCCACACCGATTAATAGCACTCTATGTTGTTTTTCTCCATAAAAACCCTTGTATGTATATGTGTATAAAAAATTATGCCCTTTTATGTTGTGATATGTATTATGAAGATGGTACTCTTACTTTCATAGCTTAGTATTTGGTACTTAAATAGGTACTTTTATATAATTAATTCTTAAGATGAACTTATATATATATATATTATATGAGTCTATTACTTTGAAATTTGAATCTTAGTGGTGTGCAAATCCAACCAAAAACATAAGATATGAAAGAGAAAATAGTAATGAAGAGAACCAACGGAAAAAAGGACCCAAAACTCAAAAGGGTCAAGATTGTACATCTCGAGTTAGGACCACACCATGATACTAACCAATCTCTACGATCATGGACAAAAATTTCATTAATTCAAATAAACAATTGCAAATGATAGATATCTTTGGGACAAAGCATAAAGCATAAACAAACATCGAGTAAGTCACAAAGAAGAGGATAAATCAAGCAATGTAAAAGTAAAACAATAAGGATTTGCACCACTAAGACTTAGTTTCATTGTTTAATACTTGCATACATAAAGTTTTCCAAAACATGATGTAATAATGGTTTTATGTAGATTTTAGAGTTTATATTTATTTCTTCCCTTGCACATTATTTTATTTTGTATTGATATAAAAAAAGTAACAACCTTTTCCTCTCATCTCTATCCTCATATTCCTTGTTGTCATATTGTGTGGATGCTCTAGTTATATCTTCTTCAATTGCATCAAGCTTTTTTTTTTTCTCCTATTGGGTCATGACCAACCAAGCCACCGGGTAGGTGAAGTAGGTCACCACATCACCCAATATAGCTCCCAATTGTATTGTTTGTGCTTGTAATTTTGTGTCTTCTCTCTATGTTTTCTATTTGCAATGACATCAACTAGGAAAATTTGTAATTATCCACAACTTCATTACGGATCTATTGGTCTTTCTATTTTGATTGAGTTAGGTAGCATAAGAGTTTTGCCACCATTTCTTATAGTATTTTTTCCACCATCCAATTTTTATCAAGATGATATTACAACCTAACCTTTTGTATATTTGTAATTGTTTTTTCCATCACATCCTTAAAGGTCACAAATCTCTTCATCTAATTTGTGTTTGTACTTTCTTGGAGGAGGTTTTAATTTGGGTCTTCTATAGGGGAGATAACTTGTCCAAGTAGATTATCAACCCATATTCAATTTTTTTGCTCCACTCCATTGAGAAGGGAGAACAAACTCACATGTCTTCTCTCATGCAAGAATATTCTTAAATATTTCCAAGGTTGTGACCGAACCTTAAGAGGTCAAGGTACATAGAAAAATTGTCTCCTCCTTATGTTTGCATCACAAGAAAATTGGCCTTTATGTCTTCTTCTTATTTCTTTTGGCCAATTTTTCTTTTGACACCCTTAAATATATTATTTTTATTTACTATGATCCTTAGAAATCTCTTCCTTCTTTTCTTTCTCCTCTACAACCTTAACTCTTGCCTTTGCAACTTATTTTTCAGCACTAGCTTCATATTTCTTCCTATCCTCTTCTTCTTGTATTTTCCTTTGGGCCTCCATGGCCTTTTTATTCTTTTCATCTTCCTTCATTTCTCCTTATGCCTTTATGGCTTGCTTATTCTTATCCTCTTCCTCAATTTCCCTCCTGGAGATTCATGGCCTTTTTATTTGTCTACTCTTATTCTTCCTTCCTTTCTATTTCTACCTTACTTCCACTTATTTCTTTTCTTCTTCTAGTTTCCTCTCATAATTTGTGGTTTGTTTTTTCCATTCTTATTTCTCCTTCAATTCATTTTCCTTCTCCACCTATTTTTGGGCCTTTAGAGTAGCCACCTCCATTTTGTCTTAGTTTTTTTTCTCGATCCTTAATTTATCTCTCCAATCCACTACTACATATTGTGTTTAAAATGTTGAAAATGGGGTCAATTTTGTGTCGATTGGGAATGAGTTTTCTTTTATTATTTTAAAAGAGTTTTTAATGCAAACATGACGTATTAATAATGGCACAAATGTTGCATAAATAGTGTCACTTTTGTTCCACATTTGTGCCACCTTTGCGTTACATTAGTTTTAACCATGCGGCCCCACATTTCTTATTTAATCCCAAGTGAATGATTTTCACCTTGCCTCTCAATTTAATTGTTGCGAAGAAGAAGTTCAAATAACCTAGTGTTTTTGTAGAGAGTAAAAAGAAAGGTAAGTTAAATATTTTAATTTTTAATTTTTGTAAATAATTGATTTCAAGTTCAAACTAGCTATTAATTTTGTTTCAGTGTTAGTAAAACTCACTATGATAAATTTATTCAATGGGACCATGTATCCTTGAGTAATTTTGTCGATAACATTAAATAACTTTGTTGAACTTGTGATAAAGTTTGAATTTCACCAAACTTTAATCTTATATAACATGATCTCCAACTTTATCCATTATTTTTACATGAGAAGTTATTGACGCAAATTTACAATTTATTCCATTAAGATATAACTTATCTACATAAGTATTTATCATTTTAAATCTATTAAAATGATGATTAAAACATTAAGTTGTAAGAAAAATAAATGTGGGTGATAAAGAAAAATAAATTAGGTTGATTAAAACATTAAAAATTACACAATTAACCACAAACATTATAAAATCCTATAGAAACCTAGAAAATGTTTACATCACACAACACTTGGGGATACAATCAATTGTAGTGGGGCAACTAATAAATACCAACTAGTTCTTTTCCTCTCATACCCCTCGCTCATCCAACCACCAAGAAAACACGTTCACATAACCACCTAAAGTTTAATTAGCTTTTAGATTATAACATTTAGAGCTTCCTTGAGATAGCCAAGATGGCCAAAAAGGTTAACCATGCATACAAAATTATTCAATGTGGGTGTAAAGCACTAAAAATGGTCATACAATTGAAATATTTATAGTCCTCATCCACTCAACTTGCATGGTTACATGTCAATTACAACATTTGTTACTTAATAGTTGACAAAATACATTGAAAAAATATATTTTTAACCCTAAAAACAACACACAAACCCATTGTAAACCTTATACATATCTTTAGCTCTTGCAAACTCATGCTTCTCCTTTAGAGGGAAAGTATAACTGTTTTAACATAAAAGAGAGGGAATACAAAAGGATTCTCACCCAATGTTGAGATAGTAGATTTATTTATATTTTGCAACAATACACATGCCATATATATCCTTCGACATTGTTAGTATGTTTATACTAGGGAACCTTCCTTATCTACAAATAGAAATATGAAAAGTTGTAACTTGGAAAATTTGGCAAGTTTTTACAAAATAATGATATTGTTGTAATTTTTAAATTGGTATCTTTTAGCTAATATTTGTAAAATAATGTAGTTATCATTATTTTTGCAGATATTTCTTCCTTTGGAAATTTAATTTTCTCTTCACCATGTCCATAATCATCTACACACTCATATGTAAACAATATGGATATTGTGACCAATTGTAAAGAAAATATTGATTTGACAGAGGAAATTTGGGGAAAATGTGTTGAATAGGAAGAGATTTAAAGAAGTTTCAATGGTGCATCGAGAAATAACAAGTTGTCAACAATTGTGACAAATTTGTGTGCAAAAAGGGGAAATGCCATATTACACCTTATGAGGAAGAGTTCAAAGATGATTTAGAACTTCCACCTAAGGCATCAAAGAAATATCAATCCGATTTCCCCAATTGGTGACATTCTGGGATTAGAAAATGGATAAACCACTTATAAAACCTTATGAAGATAACCTTGGGCTATTCCCAATGCAAGTCTTGGGCTATTCACTTTGACGACATTTAATGTTACGTCTACTACTCAATGTTTAGTTGGTCTACCAATATTACCTTTTTATGGCCCAATGTATCGGTTTGCAGATTGGACTCATGTGGCGAGCTATAAATTTAGTATGTCCAAATATGAAATGTGTTGTAATATAAATTCGATGGATAGATGCAATAACCTAAACACTCACACAACATGCTAAACACTAATGTGATGCCCTAAACACTAATAAGACACCTTAAACAACGATAAGACACCCTAAACACTAATGCGACACCTTAAACACTAATGGGTCACCCCCAATAACATAATTATGATACCTTATACACTAATGTAATACCCTAAACATTGATACGACACCCAAAATACTAATAAGACACCTTAAACACTAATGGGTCACACTTAATAACACAAATTAAACACTCTAAACACTTATGCAATAACCTAAACACTCACACAACATGCTAAACACTAATGTGATGCCCTAAACACTAATAAGACACCTTAAACACTAATAAGACACCCTTAATAACACAATTCATACACCCTAAACAATAATGTAACACCTTAAACACTAATAGGTCACACTAAACACTCATACGACACCCTAAGCATTGATGTGACACCTAAACACTAATGGGACAACCTTAATAATAGAATTTAGACACATTAAACACTAATGGGAGACCCTAAATACTAAAAACCACATAAACAATAATGGGTCACCCTTAATAGCTTAATTTATACACCCAAAAATGATGGAAGACCCTAAATACTCATACAACACACTAAACACTCAAATGACACATCAAACACTCAAACAACACACCAAACACTAATATGACACCCTGAACACTAATGGGTCACCTTTAATAACACAATTCATATTCCCATAAACACTAATGGGACTCCCTAAATACTCATACAACATACTAAACACTAGTGGGCTCCCTAAACACTCATACAACATACTAAATACTAATGAGACTCCCTAAACACTCATACAAAACACTAAACAAAAGAAGGAACACCATAAACATTAATAAAACACACTAAACACTAATAGGTTACTTTAATAACAAAATTTAGTCTCCATAAACACTATTGTAACACCATTAAAAATCATGTGACAGACTAAACACTCACATAACACACCTAACATTAATACAATGCCACAAATACTAATGTGACACACTTAACAAGAATCACTCGCCCTTAAAAATACAATTCATATGTCATAAACACTAATGCAAGATACTAAACACTCGTCTGACACACTAAACACTAATGAGACACCCTAAAGCATAATATGAAATGCTAAACACTAGTGTACCACCCTTAATAACACAATTTTAACACCTTAAACGCTCACACAACACACTAAACACTAATATAACACCCTAAATTATAATATGACACCTTAAATAGTAATTAGGGTTTCTCTCATAGATCTAGCCCAAATGTTATATATTGATAATTGTAACCCACTATCTTAATCTTCATATGGATTTATAGGGGAAACGTGACCCAAATATAAAGAGGGGGCCTATCTAGAGTCTTATATAATCTGTATTTATTTGGGGGTCCAAGGTGATTTAGTTTCCTTTTCTTTTTAATATCGGGTGTGGCACAATTGTGGAGCACATTTGTGCCATATTTACGCCACATTTACAACACATCCACCTCTAACCTAAAAAACATAAAGTGGGATACCAAAAGGCAATCCCACTTTATTTAATTTCTTTTTGGTAGCGACGAGAGGAAAGAAGAAAGCGAAAATGGAGAGGAAAGGAGAACCTAGTGGAAAAAAATAAAGGATAGCAAGTAGTAAGAGGAAATAGTAAAAAAATAGAAAGGAAGAGGAGAAAGGAATAAAGAGATCAAAAAGAACTAAATAGACAACAAATGGGGCAACAAAAATTTACATAGAGCAAAACTAACACCTGAGGTAAGAAAACCATCCACTAGAAGAATAAGAGTACTTAACAAATCCCATATTATAGGTATGTAGATTTTTATTTAAATTTGATAAATAATGTATGTGAAATGTAGGATGTAAAATACAAATCTTAGGATAAATTGTGTAAACCCTATAATAGATTTGAAAGGAAATTATGTAAATCCTAAATAAAATCTAAAAACCCTAGGATAAATCTTGTAAACCCTAGTGTAAATTGTGTAAACCCTAGGGTAAATTATGTACAATATAAGGAATATTGTGTAAACCCTAATATACAATATAAGGAATATTGTGTAAATCCTAATATACATTTATCTCGTAAATTGTAGGGTAAATTATCTACAATATAAGGAATATCATGTAAACCCTAATGTACATTGTCTACATCTTAGGTAAAATTTTGTAAACCATAGGTATAATTATATAAACCATAGGGAATGTTGTGTAAACCTTAGGGATGCCTTGGGGCATGTGTACAATTTTATAGGTGCCTTCATGCCTTGCAAAAACATAGTGGTTACCATACATTTAACCAGTTCATCCCACTTATGATTACATAAGTAAGGCATGTTGTTCCCTCTTCATATTTTGATATGGATGATATAATATATAATTATAATGAAGATGTAAATCCTCTTGTATTTTGAGAAAGAACACCTAACTTTTCCCATACACCAAGAGGGAATTTCATATTAAACATGCAAGGAATTCTCATAATAATTTCAACACAAAAAAATTGGGGAAAAATACCATGAGAAAATACCAATAAAAATGATAAATTGTTTTGGAAATATAATACTATGTGACATTGATATCTTGTTTTGGCATATTTAATATTATGATTAAGTTAAAATGTAAATATATGAGCCTAATATGAATGCTATAGTAGAAGTAATAGAATAATAGTGAAATACATGAATTACACCCAAGTATCTAAGCAATAAATAATGAAACCCTAATTACAAAGAGAGGGTGAGAATCCTTAGCTAATTTGTAGAGTTCTTGGAGAATGCACAGAGTTGGAAAATTGGAAAATACAAAGCATAGACCGTCACACTGGGGCATAGAAAAATGTAGATCCGAGGAGATAGGCTAGACTAGGGCACATGGAGAGGGACAGGGGTGCCCGCGGGTACCCTAGACATGTTTCTGGGCATCTGGGTTTGCAAAAATGCTCAGGAAACCTCCTCTAAGGTGTTGCAAGTTGTTATCCTTTAGTCTCATTTGGTCACTCCGAGGCTGCATGAAGATCACCAAGGTCACCGGAAATTGGAAATAAAGAATAGACCTGCAAAACCCTAAAATAGAAATCAAATCCTAAAAAAGAAAGATGGAAAATGAGGGTTCAGGTTGTCCTTAACTGTCACAATGGTGAACTTATGACTGATCGTTGCACTACATCTCATGCCCAATGTAGTTTTGTGTGTGTGGAATTGTGCCCTAGGTTACTCTTGTGCATGTCACACTTTGATAATGAGAAAGTAGCTAGATGTAAATGTAGTAAATGTGTGCATGAAATAGAAAAACTTCCCTCCTATGAAGTGTGATGCGAAAAAACCAAACCTTGTGTTCCTTGTGATGGAGCTATATGGATGCAATGGATCTAGATGGATTTAATGGAGCTCTTAGCCTTGGTGGATACAACCTTAGGTGGTGATAGATAGTGCTTAGTGCTTGGTCCCTTATTATGATCACATAAATTTATATTTATATGATTCCCTTGTTTGAATTTCATAATTAACCCCAAAAAGGCTGACTACAAAAAGATAAGATGCTCAAACGGCTAAAAAGGACCCAAAAAAGTGTGAGTAAAGTAAAAAAAGGATAGGGTGCGTAGAGGGGATGAGGGCACTTGATGTTGGCATCTTAGGTGGAGGCGTTATCCAGGGATGACAAATGTTTGAAGAGTAAAAAGGAAGATTGAGCAAGTAAGGGTGTAAGATCAAAAACAACAACAAAAAGTAAAGCAAGGTGGCCAAAGACATGGGTTAGTTAGTACTTTTTTACTTAGGAATCATATGAATATTAGTATGTAATCAAGACTAGATAATTACCCAAAGTGTGTGATTTTGTGTCTACATTTACCCCCACTTTATGTTGGTGAGAAAGATGCTCGGTAACATAAAGTGGATAGAGATGTGGACCTTATAAATATGTAGATTGATGATGAAAGGTGTGCTGAGGGACTAGACAAAGTGTGGAATGATAAAAATGTGAAGTGTGGATGCTAAGGAGGAGAAAGTGCAAAGAGTGATGAAAATGAACCTAGGATAGAAGTGCATGTGTAGATGTTACGATGTACCTGTTGTTGATGTTGATGTTGTTGTTGTTGTGTGTGAGATGTCTTTTGTTGTTGATGTTGACTACCACTTCCCATATGGATGGACTCTGCAAAAGAGAAGCCGACAAGTAGTCAAATACACATGTATATGATTAAAATATGTAAAAAGTGTGTAAGAAAAGTATGTAAAAATGCTAAAAGTGTGAAAAAGGAACATGTGCACCTGATCTGTGATGACAAAGAGTGTAGAAAAATATCCTGTAGATGATGTCAACACACGAGTTTTTTGGGTGATCTCATGCCAATGAAATGGAAGAAGTGTAGGGAGAATTTTCTGGTGTCACCTCTAACCTTTAACTGCTTCCCGGTGTGTAGAACACCACTACAAATGGTGTGTATAAACACATGTGCTAAGGACCCAAGTATGATTACGAGCCCTATAAAATCCATGGTGTATGGAGTTATATAGATCATGCTAAACTATCAATCATTGTGTAATCCCCTCTAGTCTCAGGTATCCAAGAAAGGCCAATGTATTGCCCCCTAGTTTTAGGCATCTAGGAAAGGTAAGCGTGTTAAGGACCGAAGTTTGATTCCGAGTCTTGTCTAAAACTAAAAACTATGTTGTACCAAAGATATCATGTTGTGTATAATGCTATATGGGGTAAATGATTCACCAAGATGATTCCCCCTCATTTGGGGGTATAAAAGGAACGATAACCAAATCATACCAAGCCAAGAACACAAATGCTAATCAAACACCATGATCAATAAGATGAAAGTAATTCACTAGAATAACTTTACATAAACCTTTGCAAACAAATGAGAAATAATATCATATATTATTATGGAACTCAATGAAATACAATGAGAATGGGCCTTGCTTATATAGGCAAGGAATAACAATCTAAGAACCACCATGGTCGTAAATCAAGCCATAAATCATGGAAAGAACTATTCATCAAAGAACTAGTCAAGACCATAGATTTAGGAAAGAATTAGACATCAAGGATCTAGTCAATACCATAGATAAAGGAAAGAACTATACCTAACAACTAGATAATATCCCCCTAATATCTAAATAAATAAAAAGAAATATCCACACATATAAGTGGGTGAGGATAAATACAATAAAGGTAAATAAAGTACCTAGGTGAACATGAGCTAAGGTAAATACCTACTCTAACACCCCCTCAAGTGAAGCTAGGGGCCAAAATAGAAGTGGCATGTCCACAATATGAGTCTCGACAACTAGGCCTGATGAGGTACTCATGTACAATATATTCATGAAGAAATCTTGAACCAAAGAAGGAAAGAATCCTACTAGAAGGAAAGAGAAAGAAGAAGAAGAAGAAGAAGATGTTCTCACAAACACCCCCTAAGAAAAACTTCTGAAACCCCAAGCATTCCACGCAACTCAAGGTAGCGAGGTGATGCAAAAGGCTTTGTAAAGATGTCTCAACCTATTCACTTGAGTCGGAAGGTACTCAAGCAAAGAACTCCATCCCGAATGTGATGCTGAATGAAGTGAATGTGTATCTCGATATGCTTGGTCCACCTGGTGCTCAACTAGGGTTGTGAGAAATGTGAATTACACTTTGGTTGTCACACACCAAAGTACATTTAGTGAATCTGTGGGAATCCAAACTCTTTCAATAATCGCGAAGCCAAAGAATCTGCGACTGTGTAAATCGCTGCCTGTACTTTGCCTCTAAAGATGAAAGTGCAATAGCCTGTTGCTTTTTGCACGCCCAAGCAATTGGAGAAGAACCAAGACAAAAAAAGATAGCCATAAGTGGAATGCACATGTCATCAATAGAACCTGCCCAATCTGAATCTGTATACCCAACCAACTGAGTAGAACCCCTAGTGTAGTGTAGGCCAAAGTGGGAAGTGCCATGCAAATAGCACAAAATCCTTTTAGTAGCCTACTAGTGACTACTATGAGGAGAATGTGCAAATCGAGATACAAGCCCTACTACAAATGAAATATCAGGGTGAGTATGGGTCAAGTACATGAGACTCCCAACCAATTTCCTATACAATGTAGGATCACAAAGTGGTGTGGTACATGTGGATGTAAGAGTAACTCCAGAATGAAAAGGAGATGGACTTGGCTTGCAATCAGCCATATCAAAGCACCTAAGAAGATCATGGGTGTACTTTTGCTAACTCAAATGAATCCCCAATTTTCGAGAAATCTACAAACCAAGGAAATAAAGCAATAGCCCAAGATCTATCATGTCAAACTGTGTAGAAATATCCTTCTGAATACTCTGAATGTGGGAAGAAGAGTTGCCAGTAAGTAACAAATCATCAACATACAAGACAAGTATGCCAATATCCTCACCAACATGCCGGAGATACACTATATGATCAAAGTGGAGACGAACAAAACCAAGAGAGATAGAAGAAAATAATCCATCTTCTCATACTAAGCCCAAGGGGCTTGTTTGAGACCGTAGAGAGACCTTCAGAGCCTACAAATAAGAGAAGAATCCTGAACAAATCTAGCTAATGCTCCATGTATATTTCCTCTTGTAGATCTCCATGTAAGAAGGCACTCTTCACGTCCATCTAATATATGGGCCACTCAAGGATTAATATTATTGTTTAAACATTATTAATCATAATTATTATTTGTAATATAATATGAGTTGGTTAACAACTCATATTATTAATTGTTAGGTTTGTTATTATATTTGTTTATATTTGAAGTTGTTAATAAACAACTTACGTATATAGGAAATGTGAGATATTTGTGGGTTCGGTAGTTCAAGCAGTTTCCTATATTCTAGGGATGTTAAATCCTACATATATGGAGAGTTCTATGTTGTGTAAACATTCAAATCAATTGAAAGCAATATCATTATTCTGTGTAAATATCTGGCTTACCAATTTCATTTGGTATTATGCGACTCAAAATTGTGGTTCTACGGTTTTGTTCTCAATGACAACATAATATTGTTTACAGGGACAACTATAAGTATCCGTTGTCCTATAGATGGTAGTATTTCAATGGAAAATAAAGTACTTAATGGGGCGTGATTTAGTCACCTGTACAACGTATGTATCGAGATCTACTTTTGTATTCTTTGGTTGTGATACTATTATTCTATCAGTATCCTATGCCCATCTACAATTGTGATATCACCATGTACATCTAATCATTTGTTATACCCGATTCACTCCATATATTTTTTATTTTCCATTTGGTGTTATTTTGTTTGTGATCCATGCATCACGCCGTATATTCTTAAAAACCAGTCTTATTCCTTTATTGTACCCTCACATGTCTTCAGATTCAAGTATTTTCTTCTATTTTGAGCACGTTCTAATCATGCTGAACCAGTAAATGGTGAATGAGAAATTGTAATTGGCGTGGAACCGGCCACTATACTCACATATACTTGTCAAATCTGTGTGTTTTGCAATTGGATACCTTGACGCCCTCAAAAATCGAGACTCATGGTTGTTGAAGAAGGAAAAAGCTTTTATTGGCGTCCAAGATTAGCAAAGTTTGAAAGGCATTTTCTGTAGCACATTAACCTGGTGTGGTTGTACACATATTGGAGGTGTCTAGATCTCATTCATTTGCACAATGAGGTCATATTTTTGATGTTTATCCTCATTGGTGAACTCTCCAACTATTTCAAGCTAGATCTCTCCACTAAACCCTCAATCGATGTAGTATTGATTGTTTTAAACAACATTATATGAGATTTGAAGATATTTAGACTACGAAAAGCTCTGTCTTAAAGATAGACGGCTTTGTTAAATCATGTGACATGCAGTAAACCTTGTGCGAAGTAATCTTTTTTTGTACTTATGTATTTGGGTAAAATACATTATTAGTTTTTTTTAAAGCATGGCTTACTAATAAGTCGATAGGGAATTGTGTCAATTTATTATGTGTCTTAGTTTCAAGTCGGTCACTCATAAGTTTTTAAGTAGTCATCGTTTTAAAAATTCCTTTTAAGTATTTTAAGATTTTGTTGGTCATGTCAATAATATATGTTTAATATATTCGAGTTTAGGATTATTAATGTTGTTGTGTCAATAAGTCAAGACATCAAAGTGTTAGTCATTGTTATGTTATTAGTTTTGTCATTGTCTAAATACATCATTTATTGTAAAAGAATCGAATTCATATAGGTGATTTTAGGATTTTTTAATAGTCATTTTGTAAGTTATCATCATGAATTAGAGTCAAAAAATTGTCAAAAAAAAATTGCTTCACGGACACATTATCGCTGGAATGCGACGTCCAATATGTAAAATTGAGCTTCATGTTCATATTCGGTTGAACGTGAGCTACCGCTTTGATGAGATCGGAGGATGGAGGAAAATAGAGGATGGAGGGCGATCAACGCCTCTCATCAGTCACCAATGACGGGGCCGCACAGATGGTTTGGTGACATGTGTGCAGTGTGGTTTCCATTTTCAGTTCATTTTCAGTGTTCCTGTTTGAATGTGATGGTTTGTTGAATAAACCCTTTTCCAGATATTTTTGGAGGAGTCATGTTTTCAGAATACTCACTTTTGGGAGCAGGAGAAGATTTTGAGGTAGACTCAAGGGATGGTTATCCAGCTAGTGTGAAGCTTGTGGATCTTGGAGATTCAAAATTCGGGCACCCATGGAGGAAGGGAAAGTCCCACAGGAAGACAAAGAGGAAGGGAGCATTCTTGCATAATTCGGCTCGACACTACACCTTTACAAGGGTAAAGAGATAATCTATGGAGTTTGTACTTGGTCTAAGAAGTACTTTCAGGAGGTGGTTCAGTTTCTTTGAATATGGTTCTTCGCCATGTTCACATTAAGGGGTGAAGATTAGTGATTAATAATGTTCACACTAAGGGGGTGAATGTTAGGATTAATATTATTGTTTAAACATTATTAATCATAATTATTATTTGTAATATAATATGAGTTGGTTAACAACTCATATTATTAATTGTTAGGTTTGTTATTATATTTGTTTATATGTGAAGTTGTTAATAAACAACTTACGTATATAGGAAATGTGAGATATTTGTGGGTTGGGTAGTTCAAGCAGTTTCCTATATTCTAGGGATGTTAAATCCTACATATATGGAGAGTTCTATGTTGTGTAAACATCCATAATGAATTGAAAGCAATATCATTATTCTGTGTAAATTTGGCTTACCAATTTCATGAACCACCTCGTGATGCAAAATAAAGCAAGTACAAGGCATACATAATCCATCTTGGCAATGGGTGCAAAAGTATAAGAGTAATCAATACCTTCAACTTGTGAAAAACCCTTTGCAATAAGACAGCCTTATACTTGTCAATGGACCCATCACCGCATATTTAGTTCAAGATACCCACTTACACCAAACCATCTTTCTTCCTTTAGGAAGAGATACCAAATCCCAAGTATGATTCTTCATCAAAGAAGAATACTCAGCTGCCATCACATCATCCACTCATGTATCCCATGAGCCTTTGAAAAAGACTATGGATCCTCAGAAACTACCTGACACAAAAGTCTAGAACTCTGTAGAATGTGCATGATGATGCCTAGTGGGTGGAAGATCCTGTATGAAAGGTGTTGCCTCAAAAATTATAGTACGAGCCCACTTAGGCATAATGACAACATCAGTGGGAATATGATCCTCAACAACATCTATAACCTCCTCATCAACCTCCTCAAAGAAAGGATCCTCAAGATGAGATGAAGAAGGAGGCATGGAAGAAGATGAAGAATCATGAGGAGTGAAGTGCTCATCAAATTGAACATGTGTTCGAAAAATAACGTCATGAGTATCAGAATCTAGAAGTTGATAAGCTCTCATGTCCTCACAATACCCTACAAAGATCAAGGGTTTTCTCTTCTTATCCAAAGCTTTCCTTTTCTTCTTTGGCACAAAGGCCCAAGCATGGCTCCCAAAGACTTGAAAAAATGAGACATTTGGCTTAGTGTTGGACCAAGATTCCTCTGGAGTCAAATGATCAAGTGCTCTATGGGGTGTGTGATTCTGAATGTAGTTAGCACAATTAACTGCTTCTACCCAAAGTAGATAGGAGGTAAATCTCTAGAATGCATCATACAGTTAGCCATTTCCTTCAAAGTTCTATTCTTCTTTTTTGCTAAGCCATTCTGTTGTGGAGTATGAGGAACAAAATGCTGGTGAATAATTCCTTGAGTTTCCAAAAATCAGAAAACTCATTTCTGAAGTACTCCCCCCATTATCAATACGAAGGTTCTTTATGCTACTAGAAGATTGTTTCTCGACCAAAGCCTTGAATACTTTGAAGTGTGAAAAACATCACTTTTGTACTTGAGAAAATAAACCCAAGTACGCCTCAAGAAATTATCAATAAATGTAAGTACATACTTAGCTCCATTGAAAGATGGGGTAGGAAAAACCATCAAGTCACTATGCATAAGCTCAAGTGGTGAAGAAGATCTCTTAAACAAATTCTTAGGAAAATGATCTTGGTGTTGTTTCCCTAATGCACAACCATGAAAAACTCCTCAAGACAAGAAACTCTAGGAATACCATCTACCATACCATGAGTGCTCAACTCCTTCAAATATCTGTAATTGAGATGTCCAAATATTTCATGCCAAAGCTTACTCTCTGAATTTGCATGAGAAACCAATCCTGTCCCTATAGAAGAAGTGTCATCAAAACCCTCAAAGTGATATAGTCTAGAACTATGATCAACAATACCCTGAGCAAAAAGTGAATGAGGCTCCAAAAAAGTTCATACTTCTACTCCATGTGGTGTAAAAGTCACTATTTTTCCTTGACCAAAATGACAAATTTGATATACAAAAAGCAAATTTGTAGTGATGTTAGGAACATATAGTGCATCTTGGATATTTCCACCATTAAGTTGTATATCACCTTTTCCCTCAATAGAAAGAAAGGAAGAATCTCCAACCTCAATTTTGGAAGTAGAACTCAAACCTAGAGAAAAAAAAGACTCCTTGGAAGAAGTCATGTGATGAGAAGCACCAGAATCTATAACCCAACTGTCTGTAAGTGGTGACTGAGATCTCCCAACAACATTAAGTGCTTTTCCATGTTGATTAGAAGGAGGTGGAGTGGAGATATAAATTTTGTGTTTCTTGATTGCATCCTCTAAGGCTTGCATTCACTTATAACACCTATGTTCTTCATGATTACTACCCCCACAAAAAGAGCATGAACGGATAGACTTATTCTGGATTTAGAAGACTCCTTGGGTTTTGAGTTGTTTTCTTTGGGTTTAGGAGCATTTTGAGATGGAGAAGGTGTGGATTTGGTTTTACTTTTTTGGTTTTCCCTTGCCCTTAGGATTAGATGCAACTAATACCTTTTGAGAGTGGAAGACTCAAGGTGAGACAATTTGGATTCTTCCCTAGTAAGTCTTTCACAAAATGTTTCTAAGTTAGGAATTTTGAATGTGTCACCTAAGACATCCATGCTAGAGAAAAAGGTAGAAGCAAAAATTTGGAATGGTCCTCTCAACTTGGATAGAATCAAGTAAACACACTCTTCATCTTTCTTATCTCTTCCACTCCCCTTCAACTGTGTCAAAAAATGCTTGAACTTGGTAAGATAGTTTATAATTGTTGGAAAATATTCAGATTAAGAGAGGTGATTTCAATGTCAAGTCTATGGCTCTCATATGATCCACCTTACTAAATAAATCCTCCAATTTCTCCCAAATTTTTAAAGGAGAGTCACATTTTTCCAAATGAAACAAAAGACTGTCACTTACATAAGTTCTTATCAAACCCATACACTCATCAAATTTGCACCGTACTAAATTTCTCATATTCTCTAGTGAACACTAGTTCTTCTGAAGAAGTTAAAGCCCATAATCCTTTCCGATTAATTATTATTTCCATTCTTGGTTTCCATGTGTGTTAATTATGTGTTGTTAATGGATCAACATTATCTAATGCAGAAGTAGACACCATCCTAAAAAAACCAAAAAAAATGCAAGAACCAAGCAATGCAACAAGACCCCCAAACAATGCAACAAGAGCTCCCCAGATTTTGGCACTTTATAATGAGTGCATGTTACAATATGGAACTTTATAATTATAGTGCGATTCTCAAAATAAATATTTCCAATGGAAAGAGCACAAAAAAATAAGTACTTTTGCAAAAAAACGACACTCAAAACCGAGTTACCGATCAAAAGTTACAAGATTTTCAATATTATGCTCTACCATTTATTTTAGTTGCCACTAAAATAGAATAAAATGCTCTTACCTTCACCACACAAATAAAATGAAAGGCGGGCTAGAGTTAAGCGAGAATCACAAGCTTTAAGCCCTCATATGACCATACCATATGACCAAGAACCACCACGTTTCTCTACACAACAAAAAAACAAAAAAATGACTACCTCCGAAATGGTTGAGTTTACAATTGATCTTAGGGTTTTGCCACCTTCCGGATCCAATGGAAGCCTTTGTTTTGCATAAAAACACATGCAACAACAAAATACAAGAAAATCTTGAATAAATGAATATACGAATAATTTATTTACAAAATAAAACTTACAGATGGATGTCAATAGCAATCTCTTGCTCTAATACCATAAAAGGAATGATAATCTAGATCGTACCAAGCCAAGAACACAAATGCTAATCAAACACCATGATCAATAAGATGAAATTAATTCTCCAGAATAACTTTACATAAACCTTTGCAAAAAAATGAGCAACAATATCATATATTATTATGGAACTCAATGAAATATAATGAGAAAGGGCCTTGCTTATATAGGCAAGGAATAACAATCTAAGAACTAGCCATGGTTGTAGATCAAGCCATAAATCATGGAAAGAACTATTCATCAAAGAACTAGTCAAGACCATAGATTTAGGAAAGAATTAGACATCAAGGATCTAGTCAATACCATAGATCAAGGAAAGAACTATACCTAACAACTAGATAATATCCCCCTAATATCTAAATAAATAAAAAGAAATATCCACACATATAAGTGGGTGAGGATAAATACAATAAAGGTAAATAAATTACCTAGGTGAACATGAGCTAAGGTAAATACCTAATCTAATAGTGCATGTGACGCCATTGAAGGAGTATGCACCAAAGGAGGACCGACTTCACATGTTAAAACGGTGCCTTGTAGGGGAGAGGGAATGTGATTGGTAGATACCAAGGCACATGCAAACAAGTGGCTAGGAAAACAAGTGTTAGTACAAGCAAAGACAAACGATCATGTAAAAGATGAAATGTAAGCTACACCGATGCTAAATCTCTAGATTTACATAAATAAATAAAACAATAATTAATTGAAATCAACACATGAAATGAAAAGTACAAAAGATAGAAACTAAATGTTAATAGAATGGAGCAATTTATATTGAATATGAGATGGAATTTTATACAATTGCTTGCTCCTAAAATCATGGAGTCAAGTCTTATCATTTTATCCTTTTATTCCCTAGTCTTACTCTCAATCCCAAGATATTATCACACATTTCTATCTCTACGAGTTGTGCATGACAACTAATTGTACACACTCATATATTATTTTATAAATATTAAAAACTTTTTACTACCAAATAACCCAAACCACTCCTAAGTGTTCACACTATGAACAATATTTCATGTGTAACAATCACCACCTTAGTGTGAACACGGGGAAAGCTATCTCCTGTACCCACTCATGATCTACAAAGAAATGAAGGTTTTCAATGAGTACCAACAACTCAAACAATATGAGGTTTTCAAAGAGAACCTCCAACTCAATAAATGGTTTTCTAGTTGAACCAACCACTACATAGCAGCGTACATTATTTTACTCACATCATTGTTTCTAACTTAGAGGGATTACAAAACAGAAATTATGCTCATGCAGGAGCTTTAAATAGGAATGTTACTTTTGTTCATTATTACAACATAAAGTAAACACACCACACAACAAAAATAAAATGTCACCAATACCATGAAGCAATCTCTTTGTTGGTGACTAACAAGAGATGCCAATTTGCCTCCATCCCCTATGCCTCCATCCTCCATCGTGATGATGCTAACTCAACCGAATTTGTCTTTGAGGCTCATTTTAAAATTCTATTAAGTTTCGGTTTCAACCGATAATTCACACTTACAATAATAATCAGCTTTATATTTATCCAAAATAATAAAGCATATCAGATTTTAATTGTTGGAAATCGACACTACTATTTTTCACGTGAATAATTAGAAACGCTTTAATTGTTTTCACATTTCTCTTAAAATACGAAATGGGTTTTTGTAATTTTTTACGAATGTTCCATAAAATAAATAAACAAACTAATTTTTTTAGAAAATTTAGAATCTGGGTTTTTGAAAAAAACTAATTACAGTCATTTTTTAAAGATTAGAATAGAGAAAATAGTGACGAAGCTTCAAAACTCTCAGATATGCATCCTAGAGGCTGTGGTTTTATCCTGAAATCACTCTTATAGCTTGTCCTTTCTTGCTCTGATACCAGATGATGCTAAATCTCTAGATTTGCATAAATAAATTAAGCAATAATTAATTGAAATCAACACATGAAATGAAAAGTACAAAAGATAGAAACCAAATGTAAATAAAATGAAGTAATTTCTATTGAATATGAGAGGGAATTTTATACAATTGCTTTCTCCTAAAATCATGGAGTCAAGTCTTATGATTTTATCCCCATATCTCTCCTTTATTCCCTAGTCTTACTCTTAATCCCAAGATATTCTCCCACATTTCTATCTCTATGAGTTGTGCATGACAACTAATTATGCACACTCATATATTATTTTATAAATATTAAAAACTATTACTACCAAATAACCCAAACCAATCCTAAGTGTTCACACTATGAATAATATTCACCTAACATACACTAACAATATATAAGATATAACGCAAGAAGAAGTCAATGTAGACCATGAAAAGTGGGTTGCAAACATGGGACATCACTCATGATGTCATAAGATAATTAAGGTTGTAATGGCTGCAAGAAATAAGATAAAAAGCAAGACATAGGGAAAATCCCGCAAACAATGACAAGCAAAAGTAAACAGTGTAGCAAACAACCATGGAAACAAATAATCCTGCAAAAAAATGTTGCACATGAAGCACCCATTAGCATGTTAGAAAGATAAAAAAGTATGTCAAGGCATGTATAATCGATAAAGTGATGTGTTATGAAACAAAATGAAATAATAACACATGTAGTGTACGAAAGTGGATGCACCCATAGCCATTATGGGACTAGTAATAGGTACTACACCAAGCATCCATGCTACGTTTAACGGATCTGTAAAAGATGTGATCACAACTAGAAAATAAAGTAAACACACATGTGTGTATGATAAAGATAATGACATACAAGATATCTATCTAGCATGTGTAATAAGATGAACATGTAACAAGTAAATGTAAGCAAGAGTAAATGCAACCAAGATATGCAATATGTTGTGGATGAGGTAGAATGGAATGCAAAGTGAATGATAGGGGTAACATACCCCGTATGGATGTGGATGTATGTGTATGTAATGAGGTTCATTTATTTATGCCCCTCAACAGTCAAGAATGAACCGTAAATGAGAGTACGTCATCGAAATGGTTTGAATAATGTATTATATGTAGAAGAGGGGTAATGAATTGAGTGATAATTGTAGAATTGTAATGGATTGATGATATGCGAGATGATATTAAATGCGATAGAGATTATTTTATCTCAAAGTTGTAGAAATGTGATGCTAGGGTGTGTGATGATTTAATCCAAAGTGTATATCACTAAATGGGTGAGTAAGATGCTAACAAGTGTGACGATGTAGCACAAGGTGTATATAATGAAATATATGAATAGGATGGTAGAAAATGTGATGATGTAGCACAAAGCGTATATCACAAAATGTATGAATAGGATGGTAGAAAACATGATGATGTAGCACAAAGTGTATATCACAAAAATAACGAATATGATGGTAGAAAATTGAAGATGTAAAGACAAAGCATATATCATGAAATGGATGAATAGGATGGTAGAAAACGTGATGATGTAACACAAAGTGTATATCATGAAATGTATGAATAAGATGGTAGAAAATGTGATGATGTAGCACAAAGCATATATCACGAAATGTATGAATAGGATGGTAGAAAACGTGATGATGTAAACATAAAGTGTATATCACAAAATTTATGGATAAGATGCTAGAAAGGGGTGATGATTTAGCCTAAAAGTGTATATCACGATATGTGTGAAGAAGGTGATGGCTAAAAATGTCGCATAATGTGAAAAAAAGGTTGATTGATTGATTGTGAAGATTAAAGTGTAGAATGATATAAGTGTGATGAGGTGAGGTTCACTTTTGATTTAGACCCTCAATGATGAGTATGAACCATTGGAATAGAGTGCATCATTGGGTAGTGTGTGCAACACATAGAGGATGATGAGTAAAATGTATAATATGTGTAGTAGATGTCATAGGTGTGTGACATGTAAAGGGTGTAATGTGTAATGTAGAGTGTGTAATATGCAATGCAAGATGTGTAGATTATATAAGTGTGGAAGTGTAAAGTGTGTGTGGTGTCAAAGACATGAATAATGTAAAATGTAGAATAATGTAGTGTGTAGAATGTGTATGATGTATAGGTGTATGAAGCACATAGTGTGGATGATGCAGAATAGATGGAAGATTGTATGTGTAGAAAAGTGCATGAAGTGTGAAGATGTGTAATGTGTAGTGTCATGGTGTGGTGTGTGAGGTTCATGTGTATAGGATGCCCTTAATAGTCAAGTGTAAACCATAACACAAGAGTATGTCATAGGGTAATGGGATGAAAAAAATTCACCTACTAGAGATTAAGCGGTCATGAAGTGCGGTGAAAGCAACATTAGGACCACATGATGGTGGCGTAGTTTGAAATATGTCTTGACCATCAATAGAAGGAGTAGCTTATTTGAAAAAAGTGATTGGTTTCTTGAAGTGGTGATTGGGATGGGACCCTATATAATGATGGCTTACTTGGTAACACATTGAAGTGGAGGACTTGAGTGGAGGCCAAGTTAAATTGAGCTTTATAGAGGTTGCTTAGATTGGCTTGGTAATACTATATATGATTTAGTAGGAGGAGGTGATGGAGAAAAATCTTGAGAGGTGATTTCTTAGTTTGACTTGGTAATGTCACAAATAACTTGAGTGGAAGAGAAGTGGGACCATCCTTAAGAGGAGGTTGAGTGGATTGAATACGCGACACTTGACTGGCCGAAGAAGGCACCTCAGAAGTGTGGATGATTCTCATTAAATGTAGAAGGGGAAGATTTAGGAGCCCATGTGGATGTGGCATTTGTAGATGGATGTGCAACAAAATGTTGTGCAATGAATGAGAGAAACCTTGATGCTCAAGATGTTTGATTCTTCATTGTAAAGCATAACAATCATTGTCATTATGTCCATTGATCCGATGATAATTACAATATGGGTGACCTTAATATTTTGTAAGTCAATATGGAGGATAGCCCTAAGTAGATGGTAAAGAAATCAATTGATGACTAAGGAGCTCAATAAGAATGTCATGTTGCTTAATATTACGATCAAAGGTGAGAGGATCCGGTAATGGTATGACTTGAGGCTCACTGATATGAGCACATGTAGAAGACATAGAATGAAGATGAGATGTAGAAGGAGAACAAACATGAGCCTGAGAAATGTCCTTAAGATGTTGGATTTCAGATTTGAGAGATGTAATTATGGATTCCATAGCTTGAAATTTGTCTTGAAATAAGGAATGCAAGGCTTGAATTGACTCCAATATGGGTTGATTGGATGGAGGATCATGAAGGCTAGGGTTGTCAGATAGATGATGGAAAATAGGAATTATTTCATGTGGCGGCGTATCTTTAGGAAGACACATGGAGTCTAAGGATTTTTGTAGAACAACCTGACAGTCGAGATGCATTTTAAGTAAATCAAACAAAGGAATTTGAGGAACTTTATGACCCATGATAAAAGAAAGATGAGGATCTAAGCGTATTCAACTGAGATGGGTTCACCAAAATGATTAAGCTAAAATGTAAATCTATATTAGCCTAATTGGATGCTATACCAATAATAATATAATAATAATGAAATACAGGAATTACACCTAAACAACTAAGCAATAAATAATGAAACCCTAATTACAAAGAGAGGGTAAGAAGCCTTAATTGATTTGAAGAGTTCTAGAGAATGCATAGATTTGGAAAACTTGAAAATATGAAGCACAAACCATCATACTTAGAGCAAAAAATGCATATCCAAGGAGATAGGATGGACTAGGGCACTTGGAGAGGGACATGGGCACCCATGGGCACCCTAGACTTGTTTATGAGTGCTTGGGTCTACGGAAATGTTCAAGAAATATCCTCCAGGTGTTGCAAATTGTTCGCCTTTGGTTTCCTTTGGTCACTTTGAGGTCACACCAAGATCGTTGAGATTGCTTTGAAACCTACAATAAAGAATAAACCCTCAAATAGACATCAAATCCTAAAAAATAAAGATGCAAAATAAGGGGTCGACCGTCCTCGGCTATCACATGGTGAACTTACGAATTAGAGAGTTGCACTATATCTCAGACCCAATGTAGATCTGTGTGTGTGCAGAATTGTGCCCTAGGTTGCTCTTGTGTGTGTCGCACTTGGACAGAGAGTAAGTAGCTTGATGTAAAATGTAGTAAATGTTTGCATGGAATAGAATGAATTTCCCTCCTATGAAGTGTGATGTAGAAAATCAGCCCTTCCATCCCTTGTGAAGGTGCTTAGATGGATGCAATGGAGCTCTTAGATGCCTTGGTGGATGCAACCTTAGGTGGTGATAGATAGTGCTTAGTGCTTGGTCACTTATTATGATCACACAACTTTATATTTATATGATTCCTTTTCTTGAATTTCGTAATCAACCCCAAAAATGCCGACTACCAAAAATATAAGATGCTCAAATGACTAGAAAGGACACAAAAAGTGTGAGTAAAGTACAAAGAGGACAGGGGCACCCAAAGGGGATGAGGGCACTTGACGCCAAGGCGTCTGGTCTGGTCTTTGGTGTCTAGGATGACAAATGCCAAAGAGTAAAAAGGTAGACTAAGCAAGTAAGGGTGTAAGACCGAAAACAACAACATAAATTAAAGCAAGGTGGACAAAGACATGGGTTAATTAGTACTTTTCTTACTTAGGAATCACATGAATAATAGTATGTAACCAGGACTAGATAATTATCCAAAGTGCGTGATTTTGTGTCTACATATTATATTATGCGTGATTTTGTGTCTACATATTTTGTGGTATTGTACAGTGCAAAACATCATACATCATATAGAAACATGTAAGTGATATGCATTCACCTTAAAAATTACCATGTGAACACACGTGTGTATGAAAAAATGATAAAGCATACTATGAATCCAAGTAACATGATAAGTAATGTGCAACATAGAATATAAATGAGTAAGAAAGAATACATCCAATCAAGATCTAAGCTAGTATTTTTAAATTTTTGCAAATATGTGAACATGAAATAGAACAAATAGGAGAGGGGAGAAAGGTTGCCCCTTGTTAGGAATTAGAGAACAAATATGCGGAAACAATTCCTCAAACCACAGCAGTAGGAAACTATATAGCAGAATTATACTTGCAGAAATATAACAACATAAATGAATAATGCACAAAAGAAGACAAGATAAGATTTAACGTGGTTCACCCAATGTGGGCTACGTCCACCAAGAACTTGCTTAGATTTTATTATCAACAAGAGTAAAACAAATCTCACAGTCTTCTCTCAGTTATGAACTCACAATAGAATTCCAAAGATGCTAAACCACATCTAAACCACAATTGACACCCAATTGCATAACCTTGATCACTCTTGATCACCTCTTGATCATTAAGACTCAAGACCTCTTGAACACTCAAGATATCTTCAAGATACCCTAACACCTCTATTTATAGGATTAAAATCCTCTTAAGAAGTCCTAAAGCTGACCCTAGAAGTTTGAAAGTCACGATCTTTCAACTTCCCACGGCTGGAAAAATAGTCCCACATTAACAACCAATTAACAACATGTTAACAACAACATCGCAGCAACGACACAACAACTACACAACAACGTCACAACAAATGACTGCAGAATGCTCCTGAAGTCTCCAAACTTAACCATTCGAGCTCCAACACTTCAACATTGATTCAAGAAGACCAAAAATAGGCTCCACACCCCAACAATCTCCCACTTGGAGACTGTTTCCACTGAGAAAAGTTCTTAACCCTTCATTATCAACCATGAAGGCCAATCAAAGTTGAACACAACTTCAAATTCTCCCTTGTGACCACCTTGGTCATCATATCTGTAGGATTCTGACTGGTATGAATATTTTCCAGCTTCAACTTATCTTCTTCCAAAGTTGTCCTGATGAAATGATATCTCAACTTGAATGTGCTTTGTCCTAGAGTGGAAAGTAGAGTTCTTCACCAAATGAATAACACTCTGACTATCACTGTGTAGTCTCCCAAATTCCTACTTATGACCCAACTCATCAAGCAATTGTTGCTGTAGCCAAATCATCTCCTTGCTTGCCTCTGTGGCAGTAACATACTCAGCCTCTGTGGTTGATAAAGCCACAACCTTTTGTAACCATGAAATCCAACTCACCGCTATATCACCAACTATAAATACATAACCTATCGTGCTCCTCCTGTTGTCCAAATCTCCTGCCATGTCTAAATCTACATATCCATGTAATGTAGTGTCTAATCCACCAAAACAAAATGTTTCTCCCATGGTCCCTCTCAAATACCGAAGGATCCACTTTACTACCTGCTAGTGCTCTCTACCTAGATCACTCATAAACCTGACTCACTGCTCCCACTGCATGGGAAATGTCAGGCCTAGTGCATACCATAACATACATCAAGCTACCAACTACTTGATGAGTACGGTACCCTAGACATCTGTATTCTATCCTCCTCAATCTTGGGACTCTGCTCCTTTGATAATTTAAAGTGACTTGCCAAAGGAGTACCAACCGTTTAGCATCCTACATACTAAACCTCTCCAAGACCTTCTTTATGTAATCTTCTTGAGATAATACCAGCTTCCTCTCCTTCCTGTTCCGAGTTATTCTCATACCAAGGATTTGTTTTGCTGCCCCCAAATCCTTCATAACAAAGGAGTCACCTAGCTACTTCTTGAGTACCTTTATTTCTTGCATGTTCTTCCTTGCAACAAGCATATCATCTACATATAGGCACATAATAATATAACTACCATCAAGAAACTTCTTGATGTACATGTAATAGGTCCGAGTGACACTGGTAACCCCGCTCTCTGCATAAAATTGTCAAACTTCATGTACCACTGCCATGGAGCTTGTTTCAGGCCATACAAGCTCTTCTTCAATTTGCACACTAACCTCTCCTTCCCTTTGACCTCATAACCATGTGGCTGCTACATGTACAATTCCTCCTCCAACTCACCATGAAGGAATGTAGTCTTCACATCCAACTATTCTAAGTGCAGGTCTTCTACTAACTAAAACCAAGAACAGATCCTAATAGAAGTCATTTTAACAACAGAGAAAAAAATTTCATCAAAGTCTATACCTTTCTTTTGTGTAAATCCCTTTACCACCAACCGAGCCTTGTATCATTTCTGCCTCCATCTTCCTCTTTGATTCTATACACCCACTTGTTCTGCAATGCTCTCTTTCCTTAGGTAGCTCCACTAGATCCCAAGTCTGGTTTTCCATAAGAGATCTATGCTCTTCATCCATGGCCTACTCCCACTTCTTCCTGGCATCCACCTGCACTACTTCCTCAAAGCACTCTAGCTCTCCACTATTAGTGAGCAATAAATAATTCAAAGATGGAGTAAATCGTTTAGGTTCCCTTCTTACCCTAGAAGACCTTCTCACCTCAAGAGTTTGGGGTTCTTGATGAGTAGGTACCTGAACTGGCTATGCTTGGAACATGTTGTACCTGAACTAGCCCCTTGGACACCTTGTTGTCTACAATGTCCTCTAACACTTGTGTATTCTTTCTTTGATTCCTCTTTCTATTCCTGCAACTGATCTTTATACATGATTTTTTCATTAAAGACAATATCTCTAGATTGAAATATTTTCTTGTCTTTAAGACTCCAAACACGGAAACCAAAATCATCTTCACCATATCCAATAAAGGTGCATTTCTCAGACTTAGCCTCTAACTTGGTCCTATCATCTTTATCAATGTGAACAAATACCTCACATCCAAATACTCTAAGAAATGAGTAATCAATTTTCTTACTAGACCAAGCCTCCTCAGGTATACCTCCATCCAAGGCCATAGAGGGTCCTCTGTTAATCAGATAAACAATTTTGTGCTTACCGCTTCCACCCAAAACATGAGTGGTAGCCCCACATGTAACCTCATGCACCTAGCATGCTCCATGATTTTCCTGTTCATTCTCTCTGACACTCCATTTTCTTATGGAGTATTTGGAACCGTTCTTTGCCTATGGATCCCATTTACCGAATAGTAATCAATAAATTCATTGCTGTAATATTCCCCTCCATTATTTGACTTGAGACATTTCAGCTTGAGACATGTTTCATTCTCAACCAAGGCTTTCCATCTTTTGAAAGTTTCAAACACATCATATTTCTTTCTAATGCAATATACCCAAACTTTTCTAGTTGCATCATCAATGAAAGTGACATAATAACATGAACCACCAATAGAGTTTACCTTAGCTAGCCCCCATACATCTGTATGCACTAACTCCAACTTACCCTCCTTCCTGGTAGGTCCAACCTTGAGGAATATCACCCGCTTCTATTTCCCATAAACACAGTCCTCACAGAAGTCCAAATCTAACTCCTTTAATCCGGGAAACCTATCCTTTATAATATGCATGCCCTTATGACTCATATGACCGAGTCTCTAGTGCCACAAAGTTGCATCTCCATTTGCAACAACTAAATTGCAATAATCAACACCACTGGTTAAATACAAAGTACCAGTTTTCTTACCTCTTGCAACCACAAGAGCTCCTTGTAACCTTCAAAAATCCATTTGTAAAACTAACATCTGACCATCACTACCTAGCTATCCCACTGATATCAAGTTTCACCTCAACTTAGGCACATGTCTTGACATCCTTAAGTAGCCATGTGTTCCCATTCTGCATTTTCACTTGAACACAACCTTTCCCTACTATGCTGCATGGTTCATCATCACCAAGATATACATGTCTAAAATCATCTTGAACAAAATCAGTAAAGTAATGTCTATGTGGGGTGGCATGGAAAGAAGCCCCTGAATCTAACACCCAAGATTCAACAACATTATCTAAAGAAATAATTAAGGTGTCTTGACAAACATCACTTGCTGCCAAATTTACCTCTTTCTTGTTCTTCTTATCTCAAAGAGCCCAACAATCTTTCTTAGCATGACCAACCTTCCCACAGTGCCAACATTCTAACTTACTCTTAGACTTTGACCTTCCATGATCATTTGAATTCCCATGGTTACCTTTCCCTCTGTTCTTTTGTCTCCCTCTACTCTCCACCATCAAAGCATTTCCAGAAGTAGAAGAATCTCCGGTGCTCTTCCTTCACATTTCCTCACTTAGGATCACACCTATTACATCCTCAAACTTCAGCTTTGAGTTATTAGAGACTAATTACTTACAACCATAACCAAGCTATCCCAGCTATCTAGCAAGGAGCACAAAAATCAACAAAGCCTTGACCTCATCATCAAAGTCAATTTTTATTGAGTTTAACATACTCACAACCGTATTAAATTCATTCAAATGATCAACAACAGAACCATTCTCATACATCTTCATATTAAATAAATTTTTCATCAAAAATATTTTATTAGAGGCAGAGGGTTTTTCATATAACTTCCCAACGCACTCATGAGACCTTCCGTGGTCTTCTCCTGTGATATGTTGAAAGCAACCAGAAGATGCAAGGCATAAATGAATTGCCCAGCACCTTTCTATCTAGCAACTCCCAATCCTCATCCGACATGGCTATAGGTTTCTTTGCTTTTCTAGCCAAAGGAACATGGAGGTCCTTCTGATATAAGTAATCCTCCATTTGCATCTTCCACAAACCAAAGTTTTTCCCATTGAACTTCTCAACCCTTGATCTGCCCTCATCTGCCATAGCTCCCACTCAAGCTAAACTTTCCCTGTGATTTACAACTTTAGCAAAAAACCACCAAAGCTCTAATACCAATTGTTAGGAATTAGAGAACAAATATGCGAAACAATTCCTCAAACCATAGCAATAGGAAACTATATAGCAGAATTATACTTATAGAAATATAACAACATAAATGAATAATGCACAAAAGAAGACAAGACAAGATTTAATGTGGTTCACCCAATGTGGGATACGTCCACCAAGAACTTGCTTAGATTTTATTATCAACAAGAGTAAAACAACTCTCACAGTCTTCTCTCAATTATGAACTCACAACAGAATTCCAAAGATGCTAAACCACATATAAACCAAAATTGACACCCAATTGCATAACCTTGATCACTCTTGATCACTTATTGATCATTAAGACTCAAGACCTCTTGAACACTCAAGATATATTCAAGATACCCTAACACCTCTATTTATAGGATTAAAATCCTCTTAAGAAGTCCTAAAGCTGACCCTAGAAGTTTGAAAGTCATGACCTTTCAACTTCCCATGGCTGGAAAAATCAGTCCCGACGTTAACAACTAATTAACAACAACGTTGCAGCAATGGAACAATGAGTACACAACAACGTCACAACAAACGATTGCAGAATGCTCCTGAAGTCTCCAAACTTAATCGTTTGAGCTCCAGCACTTCAACATTGATTCAAGAAGACCAAAAATAGGCTCCATACCCCAACACCCCTAGTGTATGTGTGCAAAGTGAGGTCCATGTAAGTAAATGCACCCTCAATAGTCGTGTTTGAACCTAGAACAAGAGTGCATCATCGGGTAGTGAGGGGGAGAATATGCCCCCAAAGTGTGAATGCCACGATGATCTATCTAATGAGGATAGGGGTGAGGGCCCACTATCTAGCTAGTGTGAAGGAAGTACACATGTGATCATGATCAAAGACTCTATGGCCATGGGGGAGTATATGTGGAGAAATAGACTATGAAATATGCCTATATGCACCATGGGTAGTGTATGTCCTGGGAGGGGACCTATCCCGATGAGGTGGACTATGAGACCGATGTATTCATCATGAGAGAGAAGTACAAGCTACATGTGGAGGAGATCTAGGTGTATGTATAAAAATAACCGTATGGATTGTAAGAGTTCTATATTCCAAAGGAGTATGTGCAAAAGCCATGTGGAAATCATGAAAATATGCAGAAGTAGGTATGCCAATGATAAAATTAACTGAAAGTGTGGTATTAGGAGGAAGCAAAGACAAAGGAGTCCATGGTGGGATGCCTTAAATAGTGATAAGGTGACTCTCATGTACAAACTTAAGGCATAAGTGAACTATGGATGGTATGAATTTGACATCCCTAAGCCAAGGGAGTCTTAAGACCATGTCACAATGCACAACTTTAGATTCAATAGTTAAAGGTATAGAGATAGTGAGAGGCCCAATAGTGATGGGAAGAATGACATGCCCATGAGAAGTAGGTGATTTACGGGTCATCTGAGATAATGGAAAATCGATAGCTTGCAAGAAAGATAATGAACATGTATTGCGCTTATAAGTGGGATGCATCGTAGCATTTTGATAACATGAGAACTAATAGAAGCATAAATAAGTAATCAATGTGATGAAAAAGAAGAATGAAAATCAACATCAATGAAAGAAATTATAGGTGAAAGAAGATCACCAATACCAAATAGAAATCTAAGAGGATGATCTAAAGACAAAAGAGGAGGAATAATATGATAAGAATGATTGGAAGAGGATTAAAGAGCTATTTTTTCATGCTTAGGTGGTGGATAATTGAAGATTTTAAGATTTCCATTGTCATTAGTAGATTTAGGAATAAAAATAGTAGATTTAGGAAACTCAATGCCATGATTGTCAATTAGATCTTGAATGATATGTCTAAACTTGAAACACTTATCAATAGAATGGCCATTACATCTATGATAATCACAATGTGCATGTTCATTGAATTTCTTACCACAATGCCTTTTAGGATCTATTTCAGAGGAGGTAGAAGAGAAATCAGATTGCTTTCAAGGAGTTGAGGCAACAACATATGTGGTAGATATGGCAATGGAGTAAAAATGTGGTACGTAGTTTGTAATTAGAGCTTCGTAGGTTAAGATATAACATTGACAATTAGTTTAGGTTCACTAGGATTTCCCTTAAAGGTAGATTTACTTGGGAACTTGTTAGTAGATGCATCAAAATATTAGCACCGTATTTAAGTTTTCCCAAATAAAGTAACTTGATTTCACCACTTTTCAAAGTATGACATAAATGATCTAAAGATTGAAAAGAATCAAAGAGTACACACTCTTGCAAAGCGATAATAGGCTTTAGATGAAAAGATATTGCAATTAGTATTCAACCAAGATATTTTTCATTTTAGAAAGATTAGTCTTATAATGTACCACATAGTCACTAAGATGCTCATTAGTTCCTTGCTTCATTTTGGCCATTTGTGCATATGATATCTTCATGCCAATATTCATAGAAAAGTGAGCTAGAAACATATTTACAAGAGGAGTAAAAGATTGAATGGAATGCAAAGGCAAATCATAAAACCATCATAAGGCATAGTCCTGTAAACTCCTAGGAAAAACTTGGTCAAAAATGTGTCATCAAAAACATAATCCAAACATGCCACTAAAATGATTGGAGGTGCTCTTGGGATCTCCATGGTCATCAAGAGAGGAAACTTAGGTGAGGAAAAATTGGGAGGAAGTAGATAAGAAGAAACCTTGGGTGCAAGAGGACTATGAAGAAGAAGAAAATAATCAAGGGATGGAGAGGAAGAAGAAGAGGCCTATTGCAATTGATGAATTTGAGCTTGCAAATCATGATACAAAGACTTTAAGGCATGAGTTCCTAAAGAAGTGCTAGGTTGGATGTGAGAAATGAGAGGAGAAGAAATATGAGTGTTAGGTGTAGAAATAGGAATATGGCTAGTGGAAGCCCCCACATTGATGAGAGGGGAGGATAGTGGAATAAAATATGTGGCATATGTAGTTGGGATAAAAATGATGTTTAGAGGAGTAGAGGTAAAAATCCACTAGGATTCTTCGTGAGTAAAAAATAACAAGAGATCAAGATTTTCAGGATGATCAATAAGGTATGTATTTAGGTCATTAATATTTTCAGTGGTAAACTCATGAGAGGTGCTAACCATGATAGAAGATAAAATATATGAGAATGGGCGTATGAGGATTGAGTTCACCAAATTATTTAAAGAAATTTAAATCTTTATCAAAGGATTGAGATCAAACAAATACAACAATAATAAACATGATCTAACGTGCAATGTACAAGTAAGTGTGCAAGATAAGAGATAAGAGTGACTTAGCTTGTATATATAGATCTAGACTGACTTTGGGCTGGAAAATAGGTGGAAAGGCTATATTTGATATACACAGTTACTGTCTAAGAAACTAAAATTTGGAACCTCTTCGGATAGGACCACCCGGTAGGGACATGACCACTTGGGAATTGGTGTCTTAAATGGGCTCTAGTATCCCGAAAAGTACTCTTCTTCCGATCAATTTAGGGACTAAACTTAGCTTCTTCCTTTCACTCCTTATTGCATCCACTTCGCTGTAGGGTTTCACTATCGCACATGAACCTGTAAAACAAACCCTAACTACTTACACAAAGATCAAACAAACATTAGATGGAATAAATAATGCATATGCTTGAGTTAGAATGACCTCGATGGTCACCCCAATGTGATTGTCACCAAGAAATGCGCACTACATTTTAGAATCTATGTAGTTCTAGTGTGTGTGTGATTGAATTGTGTCCCTTGAAACTAGGTTTCCCTTGTGCTAGTCACACCAAGATAGCGGGCTAAAAATACTTTACCCCCAAGATGAATGTGTTAGATGGAATTCAGAATACAAATTCTCTTATGTAGTGAATAATGTAGCCCAAATGCAATCCTTTGATGTTTCTCTTTTCCCAAGTAGTAGATAGTAAGTATTAGCCCTAAATTGTCCAACCCTTAATGATAGTAAGTAAGTCATGTATACATATGATTCCCTTATTTAAATCTTATCATTAACAATGAGAAAACATGACCCAAACTAATAAGAAATATTTTAGAAATGGTACCAAATGATGAAAAATTTTAAAGGAAAAGGAGGGAAAAGGATATAATCACCCAAAGGGGACAAGTGCGCCTAGGTGCTCCTATCCCTAATGGGCGGTACTGATCCGAGATGCTCGGAGGATATATTGGTAAATACAGAGCTGGCCATATGTTTCTAATGCCCAAGAGTAAAGTGGTCATTCTAGAAAAGAAAATAAGAAGAGTGTGTAAGAGGATAAAGTAATGTAAAAGCAAAACATGTGTTGTTAATGTCTAGTTTTCTCACTTAGGAATCATGCATATAACAACATACTTAGAGGCTTGATGTAAATAGAAAGTGTGTGATTTTGTGATTACATGTGTAAGCATGAAAATTCAAATATGTGTGAAAAATCTAGTTTTTAAAAAAGTTATTACAAATTTTGAGTACCCCCACATGGTACCCAAACTCTTGTAGAGATTTTTGTCAAGTTGCATAGAAAGAAAAACTCCTTGTCTTACATGTGAGAAATTCTCTTGGTGGCGAGTTACATCATCACCTACCATCACTTATTTATATTGGCTCTACAAAGAAATCTCATCTCTCCATCAAGAAAAATTGACATTTTTACTCCTAAGCCACTTCATAAGCTCTATTACCTAGCTTAACCCAAGCCCTTTGATCAATCTTTTTACACAATGAGTTACATTGTAATGTTTTGGTGAGATCTCAAAGTTTGGATATATTTGCAACAATCCCAAACTCATCATCACATTCTTATTTCAACAATGATCTCCTTCTAGACTTGAGATCTTGTTTAAATTGACACCTTAAGATATTTAATCCCTAGTCCACCCTTCAAGAATGCTCAAACATATTTCATTCACATGTCATATAACTCAAACCTTGTGTTTCACATTGGTGGGTGTGAGCTCTTGATATGAAGGCAACCCTTCTCTATAGATTTACATCGACAACCATCATACCCTAATAAAAATCCTACAACAAGAAGTGACGACACCACCAAAAAAATAAAGTTAAAATTAGAACGTAAGGTTGGGTCAACTCCATTTATGGGTTATGATTTTTTTTATATTTTAAAACCTTTTTCCATGTTTTTAAAATTAAAAAAGAAATAAGCTCATTTCAATTCCCAATCGCGAGCTCGACCTTGTTGTCTAGATTGAGCCGCTTAAAACCATTTCCCTTCTTGAGGTTATGACATTGATCTTGACCTCACCCATCCTTTTGTTATTAAAAAAGCAAACTTGGCTTCTTTTAATGTCAAATTGAGCCTAACACATTATAGTGTTAAACATCACTACTACATGCATGGCTAGTATGCTCGACCTAAGTTGCTTGCTAATAAAAGGTGGAGGGTATGGCCCCACCATCTATATATTTTTAATTAATTAATTTTTTTATAAAATGCAAAGGGATTTTTGTTTTTAAGGGAGGGACCAAAAACACAAGAAACCCGCCATTTTTAAAATAAAATTTCAGTAAAACCCTCAACATTCTTCTTATTTTCAAAAACTACTAAAATTAGGAGAAGTTCATTTTTTTAATTTATTGAAAAAATTAAAAAATCAAAAAAATTAAATTAGGGGAACATTTCCTAATAAAGCTACCTTCACTCAAAAAATCACACTAGGCTTTCTACTTATTCATTTTTTTTCCTTCGAAACTAGATTCTAAGACCTGCATATGAAAATCATAATTTTGGGAAATCTAGGTGAATATAATTTTTGTAAAAATTCCTGAAAGTTTAAAAAGGGATACAATTGTGAATTTTTTGTTGTTTTAAAAAGGGGCAAGCAATTTTTTCTTAAATTTCTCTTTTTTGTATATGTTTCCATTTTATACTAGTTTGCGATTTCCATAAAACTATAAAACTATTATACATACAAAAACTAAAAAAATACTACTTCTAAAACACACTGACAACATATTTGTTCTCTTCACAACATTGGTATTAACGGTGCCTCTAGATCACACTTATGGGTATATCCATCATGCTTGATCTACTACATTCAATACCTAATATAGCTACAACAAGAATGTCTATCACATCATCCTAGTAAATTGTCGGGGAATAATAAGGACATTGCATTCATTAACATTATATATGTTTCCCATCCACCATAATCATTAGACATATATCCTAAAATTGGGAAAATATGAGTGTATCAAGACATGTCACCCACATACAAAGATCTCCCTCTAAGCAGGTGTCATTGATTGTACAAATCCTTCACATGTACTATCTACCTACCATGTACCACTCTACTCTCATGTGTGTTAATGTCTCTTTAATACCTCTAGAAATATTGAAATCATGAGCTTCTTCTATGTACTAATTGGTATATAAAAAAGGTACATATATAACGAGGTTTACTATATTGTATAAATAATGTATAGAGAGGGGAGCCTTTTTGCGGTGACAGGGAACCAACCCATCATCTTGATACAATTTATGCATAAAAACAATGGACATTGGTCTAAAATTCTTCCTTCCATATTCACAACTCATACATGGAGACAACTATGATGTATGAGTAACTAAGATCAAGATTTGTTTGGAATTTGAGGATACCTAGAATGTTGTAGATAATTTTTTCATAAAGTAGCCAATAGAGGTTCAACAATAACACGAGTTTTATATAGCTAACCAAAAGCAAATCTCATCATTATGTCTGGTGTAATAGACAAGGTCTAATCTGACATAAGATATACAAACAAAACCAAATGAGCTTGGGAAAAACTTAAAAATAGTTCGTGAAGCAAAAATTAAAATATAATCCTCCATCTCCAAGGTTAACCGCACAATCTCAAACTCAAGTCAAAAAGACCATTGAAGATTTTTGATATATGTTACAACATTAAGGGCCTCACTCCTAACATTTTGAGAACCAATGGAAGGAAAAACACTTGTACCCACAATTTTGAGAGGATTTTGCAGTCTATAAAGTATTTGTCACTACATTGTATATCTTGGAGAAAAAACCAAATTTTAAATAGTTTGTCAACAAGTTATTACAAAATTTCCATGAACAATTAGTCGAAAAATAAGACTATGAACTTTCTTCTAACTTTAAGGTCAAGAATTAACAAAATTCTCCCAAAATATAGGCAACAATCAACAACGAGAATACATAGAAATCTCAAGGGTCATCCAATAAAAAGTGCCTTATTTGTTGAAAGAGGTGTAACATCAAATATTGTTGGTACAATGTTTTAACCCAAGTATTTTCAAGAATCCCAACCAATAGCAATCATATCAAAACCAAAAAGTCCCATAAATAGAACAAAGGAAAATGGAAGAAGAAACAACAATATGATCATGAAAATATAATCAATGAAGAAGAAAATGATCACTCTGATGGGGATCATGCACTAACTACAAAAATAGTTGATAAATTAATCTCACAAATATCCATTTGTTTCATAGACTTAGGCACAACCAAAAACACAATATGACATAAGGATTGGTTCTCCACATTCAATCAATCTCTCACAAAACATTAAGTTTCATTGAGGATGCTTCTTCCTACGAGTTCAGGGCACTAACAACACCAAGTTTCCTCAAGGAGAAATAAAATATACTATAACAAACATCATGTGGGTTCCACAAATAATTGAAACCATGGTCTCAATCAATCAAGGATCACACTCTTAAAGTTGAGTTTGACTGCACTAGTGACAAGAAATAGTGCATTATTTGGGAAAAATAAAATAAGTTCTAAATTATTACAAGAGCATCAACATCAAAAAAAGTTTTAGTTGGACTTTAAGTCACATAATGATCAAGCAATAATTGTTAAGGACTTTACTTCTACAAATATATAACACCAAAGATGCAAACATGTCAATTTTGGGTTCTTATTATCACTCAACCAAAAATACATAGTTCAAGAATTGCCATAGGTAAACAAAAGACTAAAATATTCACCAATTGTATGGTAATAAAACAACATCAGACACCATTCCCAAAGAACCCAAATAGAGCTACATGTATATTATACTTGGTTCATACTGATATTTGTGGGAAAATGTCAAAATCCTCAAATGGCTATCAACATTTTCAACTCTTTTTTTATGACTATTCATGCAAGATATGGATGTACTTGCTAAGAACAAAGGATCAAAATTTGTAGTAATTAAAAAATTCAAGGCATTTGTTGAAACTCAAACTGGTTAGAACATTAAAGTACTTTGTTCGATTGAGGGGGTAATTCACAAAGTAGTGATATCTTAGTTATTTAAAGTAACATGAAATTAATCGACAAATTAAGACCCTACAACCCACGAAAAATGGTGTTACGAAAGGTGAAACCACACTATCATGAAAATGGTGTGTGAACTATGATTGAGGATGAAGGTTTGGAAAGTACATAATGGGAATAAACAATAAAAATATTAATATACCTATTACATACGTCACCAAAATTTCCACTTAACAACATGACTCCATAGGAATCATGGTCAAAGAAGAAATTTTCAAGAAAGAATTTATGCGTTTTTGGAAACAAAGCACATATGCTAGTCCCCAAATAGAAAATAAAAATATGAACAAGTCCACTCCTTACATATTTCATAGACACAATGAATACTCAATAGGATATAAACTCGTGGATCCAAAAATTAAAAATATTTACACAAGTAGGGATGTTGAATTTGATAAGAGAAGCGTCTTAAGTTTATTTTCCACAAATTCAAATACATAAAGTATTAAAAATAAACCTATGATAAATTTAGATGATGCAAAACATGGCGACAATAATAATGGGATTGATGGTAATGCTGGTTTTGATCAAACTCCATGAACCATAACTCAACATATACCAAGGTGGTATACAATTTTTCTTAAATATGCAAATATAGATGGAGTCCTAGATGAATATTCTTTTGGATCAATGATTCACAAGAAAACTCAAGAAGAGGCCATCATGGTTTTAATAAGTAAATTTGAGCCTTATATAGTTTTGTAATTGCACGAGTCAAAGCCACAACTTAAAGACCTTTCACTAAAGAAACAATCAATTATATCCAATTGGGATGCCACCATTGACAAGTAAAGGGAAAGAATCAAACAAGCCTTTAAGATTTACAAAAAGAAAATAGAATAAAGTCTTAAGCAAAATATATCTCTACTGAGAATCTAGGTGATATCAATAATTGCCTTAAACAACAAAAGAGAGAGATGGTAATCAATGAAGTAGAAGTTTATACTTTGTAAAAAAGATGTCAAAATAGGATGAGGTAGCATTCATGAAGGACTACATATTCCATAGAACCAGGTGATCATGAGTACATCCTATAGCTCCAAATTTATTTTACAATTAAATTGCGTGTAAAAAACTCGGTGCATGCACTTGTACGTAAACCAATTCAACAAGTTCCTCTCCATTCACTAGAATCAATGCCAAATTAAAGGGGACATTCTAAATTAAGGAAGGGAATGATAAAAAGAATAATTTAATTGTGATTATATATTTTGATTCATTTCAAGTATCAATAAGGCACACGCGGATAATGTGCTCAATAGGTGTTATAGTAGTAGTGTTATATTTACACTTAATTATTGACTCATCTAGTGAGTCATGTTGTTTTGTGCAATTAGGGCACTATATTTTCAAATATCATAATTCTATTTTGGGTGATTTTGACACTTATTGTATTGTTGTAAATAACTTGTAACTCTATTTTCCAATATCTATACATATTGCAACTTGTTTTTGTTTAATGTAATGTTTACATTTATTGTGCAAGTTTATTATAATTCTTGTGTAAATTTTGTTGATCATCACACACCATGTATAATAGGTGGATAATAGGAAAAATAAGAAGATTACGTAGACACTCAAATTTGGAAATTTATCCATATGACATTGTTAGTTGTGACAATGCTCATTTACTAAGAAAAATATCCATATTCTATCCCTACTTAGTACATCTTACTATCTCTATCCCAACTTTCTTATTTATAAACACTTATGTGTCGTCACATTTTGAATATAAATGCATAAAATCAATATTTTATTGAAGAAGCACCACGGATCTGCTGGTTTGAAGAATGCACATGTGAATGATGCGAGATGTGAATTGTTCCAAGATAAAACAAAGCAAGCATACAAAACTGCAAATTACAAAATACAAGAGAGATAATTGTAATAAAAAAATAGCTCCAACTCAATACAATCAAATAGAATAATGCAAGAGATGTACATATAGGAGGTGAATGTGTAACCTCCTCCTAGAATCATGGAAATATCCACCTAGAATAGTGGTAACCAACACCTAGAATGGTGTAGTCAAGTGGTAACCAACACCTAGAATAGTGTAGTCAAGTGGTAACCAACACCTAAAATAGTGTAGTCAAGTGTACACCTAAGAAAACATATCTCATAAGTGTAGGGAACTCCAAGTGAGGTGGAATATCCCGAGTAGGATAATACAAATAAAGTGAGGAAAATAAATCCTACACTAATATATTTCACCTCTGCTTATCATGATACATCTTTCAAACTAAATGCGGTATCACTCGTCCCAAAATTGTATGCGGTTTGGTTAAGATGCGAAATCTATTCTTAGATGACATGTAATCTATCCCATAACAACACATCCTGTAAATTTGTTTTTAATTTAATTATATTTTTGGATCATTTCATCCTATTGGATTAGCCTTGTCATAAAAATTTACCTTCAAAACCCTATATAAGTAAATTAATATCACTTCATTTACTTGCCTAGAACTCTTATGAGCTCCTATTGCAAACAATAACACCAAAGGCACTCATGTATCTATAAATATCACCAAAGATAATGCACATATGGAATTAGGGTAGTCACTAATATAGTTTTAAAGCACTCAACCAGTTCAAGGAATCCAACTTACCTCATTTAAATGCATCCAAAGATGTCAATTCAATGTCTTAAAAAGAGAAAAATCATCCCAAACATTATCATAGTGTTTCAAGTTGCACAAGCTAGGTGTATCTATATAGATATCACATGTTATGTGGATAACTAATTGTGTTGTGATGCCTATTCAAAGTAGTGCTTTGAACGTACATAGTGCACAAATTACACTTCAACCCAAACAAAACCTTTTTAAGGTCTTCCACCCATGGTTAGGGTTTGAGTCCTGGATCAAATTATTCTAATGGTTTCACAATTGTGTGACACTTAGGGTTTGACAAAAACATACACATCCAGGTGAGTGAAGGGAAAAGGAAGTTATAAAGCCATACTTTGAGCGGTTCTAAACCATTCAATAAGGTCAAAAACATATAAACATTCCTAGTAGAACTAAACAGCTTTATACCGGGTGTTTTCTAGTTGCGGTCTACGAAATGAAACACCTTTAAATTTAACACTCCTAGTTTATCTAGTCTATACACCAAGATCTCTCGAGTTTCAATTTGTATAACTAATTACATCTCTCCTTTTGTGTTTTTGAGCTTATAAGATATTGTTATAACTAGTTGCAAGTATTAATGTGTTGTTATGATAATGAATGATTAATGTTGGAAGTTAAATAATCTGAATCAACTATGAAATAAAACTTCACACCATATTTGCATTCATATAATCATGAATTTGATTAGGTGTAAAAATTTTATGAACCCGACACTTGAATCAATTTTTTTTCTCAAATTCTCATTTCCTAGGTTTCTCCTTCCCTCTTAGTGTATGATTATTTTCATTTTTATAGGCTTCCCTCTTCTATTTCTAGGTACATTAATGGATTATTCTCATGATAATACCATTCCATTTCTATACTTTATTCATATTAATCCCACATGCGTGGATATAATCTTGGAGATCTTTCAAAATGATCCTATAACATCTTTTAATTATGTACATGTATTTATGAAAAGGGATCTTTTTTTTCAAGAGGAAACCATCTCTTTTACTTTTTCCGATCTACCTCCCTCAAGATGTTATTGATAACAAAATCCTTCTACATGTTCAAGTAGTTGTGTATAATACCCTAGTTAAGTGTGTTATCATTGATAAAGGCTCATGCCTTAATATTTGCAATATTTATTTTTGGCATCGTTTGGGTATCCCTACCGAACATCTATCCCCGTGACCATAAGTATTCATGGATTTGATAATTTATCTAGAGGTCAACTCATACTTTGGATGTTCTTAAAACATCCCAAACCTATCGCTTATAAGAGATCGAGTCATGTTCCCAACACATTTTGAATGGACATCATATGTACAAGATATCATTCATGTGAGAAAAGGTGTCAATGTAAAAACATACACAAGTACAACAACATTAAGACACAATGTGGAATCACAAATGGATCAATGTGGAGTTAATAAGTGACATTGTGTGCATTATTGGTGGAGAAAAATGAAATGGATTTTTTTATCTCCACCTTCGGTGTTTGATGGTAAAAAAAAACTATGGGGTTCACTCTTATTTTAAAAGGGGACCCGGCTCCTGTATTATTATTATTGGTCAACTTGATATTTTTCCCAAGTATCTTGTCAAGTTAAGATCAAGCTAGGAGTTAAGTTGGGGTTGATCTCATCATACATGGAGAAGTTCTATCATTAGCTCGGTGAGCTCAAATATTCCAAGTCCAAGCGGTCAAAGACTAACTCACCAACCAACTCATTGAATAAGTCTAATGGAAGGGAATGCCACATGAATGTGGCATGATTAATGATAAGTGGTCAAATACCACCATTCCACACAACCAAACAACCTACCACACCATATGTTATGTGGTCCATGACCACCAAAAAGGGAGTGCACGTGGCCATAGCCATATTTAATATAGGGTGGTTAAGCCTTTAAAAATGAAATGGAAAATTTTTATCTTCACCTCTGGTCTTCGACAAAAAAAATGTGGGGTTTAATCTTGTTTCAAAATGGGATTTGACTTCAGTATTATTATTATTGGTCAATTCGATATTTTCCCCAAGTATCTTGTCAAGTCGATTGAACTAGGAGTCAAGTTGGGGTTGAGCTCATCATACATGGCGAAGTTCTATCATTAGCTCGGTAATCTCAAATATTCCAACTTCGCCAACCAACTCAATGCCCAAGTCCAATGGAAGGGAATGCCACATGAATATGGCATAATTAATGCTAAGCAGTCAAATACCACCATGCCATGCAAAGCAAACAACCTGCCACACCATATGCTATATAGTCCATGACCAACCAAAAAAGGAGTGCACATGGCCATAAACACATTTTATATAGGGTGGTTAAGCATTTAAAAAGGGATAGGTGTATTACTCCCCACTAATGTGGGATATTCCCCAACCAAGAAAATGCTAAATGAAGTGGTCAAAGTGCCAAAGGAGGCCCAAATGAATGTGGGATGAGATAAAATATATCCTAAAATCATTTTTATATGCCATGTAAAACATAGAGTATGATAGAATTTAAATGGGATATTTATCCCTTAAAATGCGAGGGAAGGATAATATTATCCTTAAATTATTTTAGAAACGCCTATTAAGGATAATAATATTATATGCCTATGAATTATGGTGGTCAAAAAATATTTTGGGATGCACTAAAGTTTGAGGCCGTATTTTTATGGAGGCGACATTATATTATTTCAAGTAGTAAATAACATGGGATAATATTATCCCTAAGAAAATGCAATTTTCTTATATCCATATGGGTATTTTTATATCCCAAAGAGGATAAATTATTTATCCAAGCATTTCGGTCCATGCTGATGTAAGATTATAAAAAAGGCCCCTCACTTCATTTTCAAATCACTCAACGCTTCTCACTCGAGTCCACTCCAAAACATTTGAGGAGTAATAAAGAGAAGTTTGATAAGCACAAGGAGGAGTATAAGGTGATCAAAGCTTATGGAGAAGAGTTGGAAGATAGATGATGTAGAGCTCATAGAGTAAGATGTCACGAAGCACCTAGAGAAATGTCAGGAGTTTGCAGAGCTCATAGAGACTAGCATGCACACCTAAAGGAGCTAGAAAAATATCTTGGATTGGAGCTCGTGGAAGAGCTCATGGGAAATTTTTTTAATATACCACATCGAGTTGTTAGGAAAAATTATGCTACCTACCACCATATGATCATGTACCCTTCCTACATCTTGCCACATCATGCCAAATGACCTTAAATAAAATCTAATCTTAGGAAATCCTTGGCTATATTTCATGCAAGTTGTCCCCTTTACCCATTATGTTTGTCTCAAATATTCTTATCAAAGGACTATGTATGCAATCAAAGATGATCATACTCCTTTTAATTATTATATTAATACAACTATTGTTGACTTATATGTTCCCGTATATAGCCTTGTTCTCCTATTCATCATGATTATGGGATGGGTTATAATTATTTGTTACAACACATATTTAATGAACAAGGGCTTCAATGTTACACTTCATTCATAATTCATTAAGGAAAACATCATCTATACCTTGTGGTCTTTGTGTAAACCCTCATTAACCTTGATGTTTCTTCCAAATTGACAAGTATGTATTAGAATAGGATGTTGTTAAGTATAATTAGTAGTAGTGTCCGATAGAAGATAACGGCACACAAGACACGGTGCCCAATAATGTGGAGTACGGTAATAGTCAAAGTACAATAGGAATGTTGTAAAAAGTAAATATTTGTCGTAAGTGGTCCAATAATGTTAAAATGTCAAAGTTTGGGTAATTAGAGAAGTAGGGTCTACATGATTAGGAATTAGAAATATTATATTAGTAATAAGGACAAGGAGTGAGGTCATAAATATTTTGTGTATTTTATTTGTAAAAAGTCTAAAAATGTGGAACCCATGTAAAATGATAAGGTTTATCTTATCTTAAAAGATAAGCTTACATGTACAGATAAGAGTTAAGGTATGGAATATGATTCGTCAGAGTGGATTTCTTATCCTATCTTAGAGATAAGATGGATAAGCCTGTAAGTTCTATAAATAGAGAGGCCACCCCCTCATTTAGCATAGAAGGAAGTAGTGAGAAATATCAGTAGGAAGTGTGCGAAGGAAGCCATCAGCTTTAAAGGTGTGTCAAGAAGCCATTAAGAGGTGTAATCAGAAAAGTTTCTCCCATAGTCTTGGTGAAAGGCAAGTGAAGTCAATAACACTTGAAGTACCTCATGGGTGAGATTGTAATAATTTCATGTTAATATTATAATTTACTTTGATATTTCAGATTTGTCATCATTCCGTCTTATCATAGTCGATGGTATTCTTGTGTTATGTTGTTGTTTTGTTTCCAGATTACATCCACCAAACTAAAGGTCAGCATTAGTAAATAATCATAAAGACGAGGAGTTCCCGTGTGAAGAATTATCATAGTGCCGATTGGTGATGACATTTTGGTTCCGCCGCTGCCGACCATTCCTCGTTGGTGGATTTTCTCGAGAGATATTCCCACTTAGTCAAAAATCAATCGAGGGTAACCTTGTTTTTATCAGGCATAGTAGTTACCATGGTAAAGTCATTTTTGCCATGAATAGTAGTTACCATGGTAAAGTCATTTTTGCTGGAATAGTATTTACCACAAGAAAGTCACTTTTTACCGTGAATAGTATTTACCGCAAAGAACTTCACTTTTTTACCGTGAATAGTGTTTACCACAAGAAAGTTAGCTTTTACCGCAAAGAAGTCAAGTTTTACCATAGTTTACCGTGGTCATTTCTATTTTACTCGTAGAAAGGTGTAAAGTCACTTTCTAGTATAGTGATTCCAATTATTTGTGCACATAAGTCTTGTTGATCAGACTTGTGGGTCGGTATTTCACTATGGGTTACTTTTGAAAATGGGAAAGATTCCTATTTTTTCAGCTCAATCTAATGAAGATGCTTCTTCTTTCATTCAAGAGTTTAAACGATCTTGTATTTGTAATGGCCTTATAAGAAGGGAACAATGGACTGAATTTTTCCTACCTTTTGGATGGTTCAAAGACTTAGGTGGTTCAAACACTAGGTGATAATGTGAAAATTCATGGGATTTATTAACCGAAAGTTTTCAAGAATTTGGTGAACAATGAAATATGCAGATCTCATGATCGAGATCACAAAGCTATCCCAAGGAGAGAAGGAGAAGATAAGGGATTATCATGCTCGTGTTCTGAGCTAAGGAGGAAGCTCGATGCCCGATCCTAAGGAAGGATTAGCGGATGGGTCGATGAATGGCGTGGATAATCTCCTCTCAGTAAGCACTTCATTCTTGGGATGAAGCCGAGATCGACAACGAGTGAAGTATGACCACCCAAATACCATCAAACAAGCAAAGGAGATCGCAAGAAGGCAAGAAGAAAGCATGGAAGAGGAGCCCAAAGAAATTGTGCTAAAGTAGAGCCTACACCAACACCTTTGGTCCGTAATCCACAACCACTCCTATGAGCACAAATATTTCTCCTAGTACATCTACCGAGTATGAAGATCTGCTCAAAAGATGGGTCAGCTTAACTATTAATCTTCTTCAAGGAAAAGAATTTAGTTCTCAGGAGGAGATAGAGGTCCAAAAAGAAATATTTCTGAAGTCAGTTATGGGTTGTTATAAAAAGGGTCATTATAAGTATAATTGTCCGATAGAGCTTCTACATCCGGTAAAGGAGATAATGATAAAGGAAAAGCACCCGTGAATTCTTTTGATGTAGTAGATAAGAGCAGTAAATAATGAAGTAGATGTGTTTGTAATAAAAAGAAAGAAAGAAAAAGATAATCAAGATGGAAATGATCCTAAGAAGATGAAAGGAGAAACTAGTAAGAAACATAGAGAAGAAAGTCATGTGCAGGATTTTCTGATTTCACAGGGCAAGGACCATACTCCATCTTGGAAGATCTATCCAAAAGGCCTCGCAAATATTACATATGGTCAACTCTTGGCTATGTCTTCTCGAGAAGAGGCGGAGTCATGCGAAGTGGACTCAATGCTCGACGAAGGAAGGAGGTTGAGGTCCCTGCTTTTGGAGGCAGAGGCGGATCCCTATGCTCCACAAGCTAAGGTATTATGTAATGGTATTTCAATTCATGATGTCTTAGTTGATGGAGGTGTCATAGCTTAATGTAATGACCGAGTCTCAGAATGAATATGTTGGGTTTAAAATTGATCGCCCTTCAACACTTATGTTAAGGTCATTAAATAAGGGAAAACTAAACCGTAAGGTGTAGTTTCAAATGTGGCAATATCTCATATGGGTGTCAGATGTGTGGTAGACTTTCAGTGATGAAAATGGTACTGCTAAGCACTCCAATGTCACTGGGAAGACCATGGCTAAGGAGAGTTCATGCAAGAAACTACCGGAATGAAGGTTTCATGACACTTGGACGTGGTAGAGAGAGGAAGATAAACGTGATCCTCGACATCATAAGGCGTAACCTCGTGGATTCAAGTGATGAAACCGATGATCGACATCCTCTCGATTACTCTAGTACCAAAGAAGTGGACACCGAAGATGAAGAAAGTGAGGTGATGTTTCAAATATGGATATCCTTCCAAATACACACAACTCATGACCCCATAAAATTATCCGAAGAAGAAGTCAATGATGATCGTCTCCAACAAATAAAGATTGGTGATGCTTGTGATGGAGAGTGAGAAGGAATCCTACCTCCAAATCTTTCAAGGTACATACACCTATTCACTTTTGATTACAAGGAACTCCATCAAGTAAGTTGGGTAGAACATTCTATTGAGCTGGTAGATGGTGCTAAGCCCATAAAGCAAATGCCATATAGAATGAATCCTAATTTTTCCAAGACTCGTAAAAGAAGAAATAGATAAGTTGCATTGATGCAGATTCATATTTGTCATGGAGAATTCAGTAATGGGTTTCTCCCATTGTGATCTCAATAAAAAGAATGGGAAGCTACGCATTTGTGTTGATTACAGAAGCTCAATAAGGCAACAAAGAAGGATCATTACCCTCTTCCATTTTCGATCGATCTTGACGAAGTAGCTCGCCAGAGTGCTATAGTTTTGCTGATGGATATAAAAGCTACAACCAAGTTCGTATAGCAGAGAAAGATCAGCAAGACCACGCTCACCACTCCTTGGGGAACGCTTGCTTATAGAGTTATGCCTTTTGGGTCAGTGTAATGCTCAAAGAACATTCCAAATATTTGATGAATAGGGTGTTCAACCCTACATCGGGACCTTCATCGAGTATTTCTCGATGATTTTTACATCTATGGGAGCAAGTCGACCACCCGCACTGATGGAGACAACATTTCAAAGGTTAGATGAAGCACAAGCCTCACTAAACCCTACAAAGTGTGTCTTTGGATGTTCTAAAGGCGTTTTGTTAGGGCATGTCAGATCCAGAGATGGTATTACGATCCCGATAAAGTTTCAAAATCAAAGATTTACCATTTCCTATGAATAGAAGTAAGTTGAGATCATTTTTAGGCCATGTGGGTTACTATAGAAGGTTCATCAAGAATTTCTCAAAGATCGCATGACATACCACTAACCCAGCTTCAAGAAGGATGTTACTTATGAACCAGAAATAAGGCGCATGAAGCTTTTGACAATCAAGGAAGCCCCGTGTGTCTTCACCTATTTTAAGAATCCAGATCGAGCAAGCCATTCATCAGGTACACCGATGCCTCGGGATGCAAAGACTAGAAGTACTTTGAGCCAAAAGGATGAAAATGGGAATGAACATCCAATTTACTTTGGGAGCATAAAATGAGCAAAGCTTTGAGGTAAATTATACCAGAATCGAAAAAGAGGCTCTGCTATCATTTTGTCAGAAAGAAGTTTAGAAATTACTTGCTAGGGCAAAAATTTCTAGTCAGTAATGCATCATCGTGCTCTAAAATATATCAGAATAAGCCTAACCCATCGTGTGAGGATAGCAAGATGGATAATTTTGCTACAAGAATTTGAATTTGATATTATAGATAGGCCAGAAAGAAGCATGTCAACGCAGATGCACTCTCTCGAGCCTATGATGGTTTAGGATCATCTTGTGATGATGATGATTTCCCGATGCAAAGATTGTTATCCTCGACACAATCCCTAGTGAATACATAGATATTTGGAATTATCCAATGAATTCAAGTTTCCGATGGTGCCAATGCAAAGACTAAGAGAAAGATTACTCAAGCCACTGTCCATATTCTATTCTCGCATGGAGTATTATTTCGAATAGACTCGATGGACAAGACAAGAGGGCAAAATGACGTGATCAAGGGAAGGAACTCGCTAGAAGAATTCCACAATGGTACATGTGGAGGGCACTTCTCTGACAACTTACAACAAGAAGGATCTTGATGCAGTTATCACCGCCCACTCTTTTTAAAGATTGTTATAATTATTAAGACATGTGATATTTGTCAAACACATGGTAACCGTAAGACTTCATCACCCATTATGTCCTATTCTTCCACTTGGTCCCTTTAAAAGTGGGGAATAGACATCAGAGGTCCACTTCCAACTACCTCACGCCAAAATAAGTATATCAGAGTTGCCACAGATTATTTAACCAAGTGGGTCAAGCTAGCCATCAAAACAACTTCCATGGATGAAGTGGCAAGGTTCATATATGAACGCATCATCACCAGATTTGGTTGTCCATTAGAAATCAGTAATGATCAAGGAAGCCACTTCATTAATGAGGTGGTAGAAGCCCTAGTCAATAAGTTTTCTATTAAGCACAGAAGGCAACAACATACAAGCCAAGCACAAATGGACAGGTGGAACGAACAAATTTTGTGTCAGTGTCAAATTCTAGCAAAAGATGCAGCCTCGCAGTACATAAATGGGATAAAAGGATTCATGCAAAGATTGTGGGCATATAGGGCAACATCAAAGTCAGTCAAGAACAGATACTCCCATTTCAAATGGCCTATGGCATTGATCCAGCTTCTTCCTATTGAGTTTGATATTCCCACCGTGAGAGAGTTATGAAAATGAAAGGATGGATGAAAGTGATTCAAGAAAAGAAAGGTTGGTACATCTTCATTCACTAGAGGAAATGAGGGAAATAGCAAAGGATACAAGCCATAAGAAGAAAATGAAGCAGAAGGAATACTTTGATCAAAAGATCCGGTGGTCTCCATTTCATGTGAATGACTTGGTTCTAGTATATGATTCCAGATACAAAAAAAGAAGACAGAGAAAATTTCTTCCAAAATGGATGGGGCCCTACAAAATAAGAGAGCATGCATGAAAATGGTACGTACTGACCGGAGGAATTGATGGCACTCCCATTACGAAATGGGTCAACCACGACAAGTTGAAGATTTTCCAAGCACTGTAATAGTCTACTCCGAGGACTGAGTAGAAGCTAGAAGGGGGAAGATGTCGACACTAAAATTTTTCTCCGTAATTTCTATTTCATTAATGTATGTATTAGAATAGGATGTTGTTAAGTATAATTAGTAGTAGCGTCTGATAGAAGATAACGGCGCGCCACAAGACGGCCACCAATAATGTGGAGTACGGTAATAGTACCAAAGTACAATAGGAATGTTGTAAAAAGTAAATATTTGTCGTAAGTGGTCCGAATGTTAAAATGTCAAAGTTTGGGTAATTAGAGAAGTAGGGTCTACATGATTAGGAATTAGAAATATTATATTGTAATAAGGACAAGGAGTGAGGTCATAAATATTTTGTGTATTTTATTTGTAAAAAGTCTAAAAATGTGGAACCCATGTAAATGATAAGGTTTATCTTATCTTAAAAGATAAGCTTACATGTACATGTATAAGAGTTAAGGTATGGAATATGATTCGTCAGAGGGATTTCTTATCCTATCTTAGAGATAAGATGGATAAGCCTGAAGTTCTATAAATAGAGAGGCCACCCCCTCATTTAGCATAGAAGGAAGTAGTGAGAAATATTGTAGGAAGTGTGTGAAGGAAGCCATCGCTTAAAGGTGTGTCAAGAAGCCATTAAGAGGTGTAATCAGAAAGTTTCTCCCATAGTCTTGGTGAAAGGCAAGTGAAGTCAATAACACTTGAAGTACCTCATGGGTGAGATTGTAATAATTTCATGTTAATATTATAATTTACTTTGATATTTCAGATTTGTCATCATTCCGTCTTATCATAGTCGATGGTATTCTTGTGTTATGTTGTTGTTTTGTTTCCGTATTACATCCACCAAACTAAAGGCTTGCATTAGTAAATAATCATAAGACGAGGAGTCCTTATTCATCCATATATTTAGGATCTCTCCATATTACTTAATGAAGAAACCATTTCTTTCAATTTTATGGCACTAGTGAAGATCCTTGATTGGCTTCCTTGTTTCCACCCTTGATGATACTGAGAGGGCTCTATCTAGTAAAGTATTGCATGAATTTCTCAATATTTTCACTTGGACTCATAGTGACATGGCTAACAATGATCCAATTATTTCTATGTTTAACATTGTGCTACATGAAAATGCCAAACTAGTGTAAAAAAAATCCATAAGATGCATTCTCATGTCACTTTAATGGTTAAAATGAATTTTATAGACTCTTAGATGTAAAGTTTGTTTTTGTCATGGATTAGCTGTAATGGGTGTTTAATATAGTCCATGTGGCAAATCCAACCGGTGAAATCTATCGTTGTATTGAATTTTAGTATTTAATTGGTATATCCTAATGATAGTTTCATCTTCCCCACATAAATATGATTGTTAATTCTACATTCGTGTATGGCATGTTGACCTTTATGGATGGGTTGATGTGAAATAATCAAATCAAAATAAACCTTTTTTTATCAAGATAAAATTTCCTTCACTACACCGTGGACATATTTTGTTACACTATCATGCCCTTTGATTGAAAAATGTTAATACCAATTATTAGCGTGCCATGACACATATTTTTATTGAATGTATCCACAAGACCATTGAATACTATGATGATGATTTACTAGCCAAATGTACCTAGCATAATAATCATCTCCATGATCTTTGAATCATATTTGAATGATTGCAAAAATATAATGTATGATTAAAACAAAAATTTTTTTGTCTTTGGTGTTATTTGCTATCGTAAGCTACTTGAATATATCATTTCACATCAAGGTATTGAGGTTGACCCCAAATAGATTCAGGATATTGTTGATATGCCACCACCGCATGTTTGAAATCAATTATGGTTCCTCCAAAGTAAAATTCAGCTATTCTTCACTTTGTGGCTCCAATCGCGTATAAACCCAATCCTTCACGAAATTATTCAAAAAATATACTACCTTTGAATGGGATAAAACTTGTCAACAAAAATTTGATGATATTAAGAAATATTTTCTCAACCCTCTCGTACTTGTGTCACCTATACATGATAATATTTTACTCATATTTATATTTGTTATAGATCTTGCGCTCGGATCTTTGTTAACACAATATGATGATAATAATCGTGAACATGTCATATATTATATTAGTCATACTTTGTTACCTTATGAACATAATTATAATCCCATCAATGTTTTTATTTCTTGTTGATCTTTGTTACAGATAAATAATGACACTATATGTTGAATATGAAAGTACATGTTATCACAAGGTAGATCTATTACAATACTTGTTATTTCACACACATCCTTTTGGTCAGTATTACATGTAGGGTAATGTTATTACTAGAATTCTACCTCAAGTTTATTTCTCAAAAATAAATCAAAAGATAGGTAATTACCGATCAACTTGCAAAATCCTAACTCTTCAATTCACCCCTATCAAAGATGAATTTTAGGATGAGTTTACTATGAACAATATTGACACACAAGTGTGGACTATGTGTATTGATGGATCCAAATGTGCTATTGAGGTGGGGGATGGAATTTTTTTATCAAACCCCAAGATGAGATCATTCCATTTGTATACCATATAAAATTTTAATGTACAAATAATATCACCGACCACTGAAGCCTCAATCCCGGTCTCTACACCGCCGTAACATTACAAACATGAAACATACAAATATTTAGTGATTCACAACTCATTATTCACCAAGTGTAAGACATATTTTACATAGAGGAAGAGTAGTTAATCCCATATAAAACTCTATTTAAATAGTTGTTTTCAACTTTCAATTCATTTTCCATTGCTAATATCCCTCACAAGAAGAATCGACATGCAATGCCATGGATAATGCAACTTCCTTGATTCCCCTTGATATAACAGATGATTGTGCAATTTTTACTATTCATTGGTTACGTAAAGACTCTATCGTTGTTGATTCAATTGATTTCCTTAATTTCTTATCCATTACATGAAGAGCTGAAAATTTTGAATGGTACACACTTGATATATACAACTTCCTTTATCAAAAAAATAATACAATAGATTGCTTCACCACAAGAAGGTGATCGTATACATTGTGAAGCCACTCACTATGTTCCTATAATGGGATATTTATTTATATGTTTGTTTGATGGACAAATTTTACACTATTTAGGGGTTGATGATGCATAATTAGCCCTTTGGGAAATACATGACAATGAGTACAAAGTGGTCACTTTAGTGGGAAAGATTTATCCCATAAATTCTTTAAAAGGGTATTATCGTAGATAAAGAAACAAGAGTGCTATGAATATGAAAATGTTGTGATAAATATTAATGATACAATAATCTAAATCAAGCCCCATCCCATGTATTGTAACTCATTGTCTCTCTATGTCCTTTCTTCATATGGGATTTTGACATGGTTGGTAAAATTAATCTCGATTCCACATAGGGGCATACATTTATAATTACAACTACCGAATATTTTATGGAATGGGTTGAAGGAATATCCCTAGAGTCCACTATAGGTGATTATATATACCATTTCTTACTCACACACATCATCATTCACTTTTGAGTTCCTTCCGTGTAGACACTAAATCACGCACTTTGGGTACATTTCTAAGTCCTAGTCACATACTACTATTCATATGATTCCTAAGTGAGAAAACTAGCAATTAACAACTGTTTTTGGCCTTTTTTCTTTGTTCATGTCTTCTTCTTGGCCTCTTACACCCTACAACCCAGTCGATGCTTCACTATTTCATCTTTTATCACTCTGAAACTAGCACCTAACTAGGATGTCAACTCCTTGGCGCCCTATCCTTATGGGCACCTCAACCTCTTTGTACTTTACTTACTCCTTTTAGGCATATTTTATCTTTTGGGCATCTTGTTTTCTTATGGGTTGGCCTTTTAGTTGTTAATTACAAATTCAACCAAGGGAATCATATAAATATAAAGATATGTGACCATAATAAAGGACCAAGCTCTAACCATCTACTATCACTACCTAAGGTTGCATCCAAAGGCATTTCAAGAGCATCAAAACATCCATCTAGCTTCATTCAAGGGACAAGTGACTACATTTTCTACATACACGCATAGGAGGGGAAGTTCATTTTTCCATCCACACATATACTTACATTGCTACATCTAGCTATTACTCATTATCAAGCGCATCTTGCACAAGATCCACCTAGGGAATGATTCTTCACACACACACACAAAACTACATGGAGTCTGAAATGTCGTGTAACTTTCGGTTGTAAGCTCACTTAGTCGGGTGACCGCCGGGTCATTCTGACTCCCCATTTGCATATTTTTCTTTTTAGGATTTGATGTGTTTTAAGATTTTGTAGGTGTACTTTCTCTTTACATGTTATAGCCGAATTTTGTGTACATAGTGTGATACAAAGACGGCCAATTACGACGATCAACAAACATATTGTGACACAACAAGAAATCACTTTTTGACCATTTTTGTAGTCACGGGTGCCCAACAAAGGTCTCCATCATCTAAGTACCCTCGATCCCATTCTAAGCACCACACTCCAACTTATTCCGATAGTTCTATAAATTTATGGGTTTGGTTGCGACAATCTCCCCTCATGTTTCATCAATTTTCTAGCTTAGTACCTCTTCAAGATTAGTGTGAAATCAAATAAGTCTCTTATTCCTTCTCTTACACCTAGCATTTTCATTTTTATCTAGCTTATTGCTTAGGTCGATTTGTACTTTACTACATTATCATTGCATTATGACTCGTAATTAGGGTTTTATAAATTTCTAATATTTTTAAATCATTTGGTGAACCCATCTAATTCAAACACTCTTGGGTCCTCATTTCATCACCTCTTGAATTTTTCTTAGATCCTTTCATCATATATTTCCATTCATGATTTCATGCTAGACAATCCGATTGTCGAGCTAAAATCATTAATCTCTTAGCTAATACTCATATTCCTTCTACTACTCATCTAAACATTGTTTATCAGACATTTGTAGATGCATTTTCTCAACAACTTACTTTTCCATCTACTATAGCTGATAATATTTTTGTTTATGACAATGATCCTCCTCTATATATACAAATATGCATCAATAACTTGGGTGCTTAAGCAAACTTTAGTCAATAATGGCTATTAGCTCAATCTTTGTACTTTATCATTCATTCAAATTATCAGAATTTCCTAGCTATTCTTAACCCAACATCTATTTCTCTCCAGAATATGATTCTACTACGTGTCCATGCATGGGTATTATTGTTTTACCTATTACAATTAGGCCAAAAATGGTTCTTATAGTATTTCTTTGTTATTGATTTCCCTATTCCATATAATTGCTTACTTAGTAGGTCATGGCTTCACAAAATGCAAGCAATGCCTTCTACAGTTCACCGGTGTGTTAAATTATTACATGAGGGATTTGAATATATAGTTCTCATTGATAGTAACCCATTCCAATATTGTCATCTAGACCCAACCATTGCATTACCTATTTCAATTTCTACCATTATGCATCCCGCCGCCGATCCATGACCCATGGACTATCCAAACAACTTGCCTCCATTCGAAAGAACCATTTTTGCATTAGAAGTTGTTCCATCCACTTCAAAGATCACACCCTCCTCCTTCTACTAATGCTATGGTAATTTATCGGGGTCTATCCATACATCAAACGTCATACCACCTATCTCATCTTCTCATAAGGAGTATGTGTCTCAATGATCCCTCCTTTCACATGTACTCTTTTTATGAATAATGCTTATTGGCCACACATTCCATTTGATCCCACTTGCTCTAAATTGTTTGCACATACGATGGCTTGGCCTGACTTGGATTCACATTGGAGAATCTCATCCTTATGTCTTGTTCTCCTCATCTATAACATGGATATGTTCACATTACTACTACTTATGGCCTCAACTTCTTCCATCTATTAATTTTTCTATACACACTTCTCCACTTACTCTTGGGAAGTCTTGGATTGACTACATTGGTGGTACTTTAGATCTTGATCATATCGACATTTCATTCCCCATGCCTTTCGGCCGCATTTTTATTTGCAATGATTCATTTCTCAACTATTCCCAAAATCTTACTTGTTGGTATGCACATGGTTTTCCATTACCACCTTTCACTAATGAAGAATATGCAATGGGCATGTATAATTTATGCCATGATGGTTCTTTACTTGATCAACCACATACTATTACTTACTAGGTCTCTAATGCATCTCCATTTAGTTTTGACCATGACACTGATGATTTCCTAGATGATGTTACTTGATCATTCCCATCTTCATACACTTGGGAGGCATCATGCTTACTCTTCCCCCTTCTAGCATTCTCAGGTGTCTCAAATTTCTTCTTTTCTACTCTACACTTTACATCTAGTTTTTCGTATGCATCTTACACATCTTGATAAACTCAACTTATATAATCATTACCCTATGACACACTCTCGTGCTATGATTCAAACTTGAATGTTGAGGTCATACTACATCAATGAACCTCACATCATACACGCGACACATTTCACACTCGCGCATTCATAACACATCTTTCTAGCATCACATTCTCACACATCACACTACCCTATGATGAAATCTTGTGATATGGTTCACACTTTACTTGTATAGGGCATACTACATTCACAAAACTCACATCATAAACACAAAACATTTCATAATCAACACATTTCACAACACATCTCTTCAAAGATCACATTCTCACACGTCACACTACCAATGATGCACTCTAGTTCCATGGTTCATACTCAACTGCTGAGGGTCTAAATATGAAATGAACCTCACCACACTCACTCAATCTCTACGCTATACGATTTTTCGATCATATCTTTCTAGCGCATACTTCAAACCATTTAACGATTACACACTCTTGTTCTATGGTTCATTCTTGAATGCTGAGGGGGCATTTATAAATGAACCTCATCTTATGCATACTCATTCACATTCACTTAGGGGCATGCTACTCCAATCACATTTACTTTGAATTCCATTCCATTCTCATCACAAGATACTACATATATTAGTTGCACATACTCTTGCTTGCTTATACTTGTTACATGTACATTTTTTTCACATGCTAGACAAATACTTTGTATGTCATTATATTTTCTATATACACATGTGCATTCACTTGTTCTCTAGTTATGAATGTAGACTTCATATAGATATTTACTCACATCATAGATGCTTGACACTAGACCTCTTACCAGTCCCACAATGGCTCCTAGGGGCATCTACTTTCGTACATATCACAGGTGCTATTGTTTCATTTTATACTACTTCCTATTTATACTAGCACACTAATCTATCAATATATACACATCTTGACATAATTTTTTCTTTCTAACATACTAACGGGTGCTTCATGTGTAGCATTTGCTTTGCAAGAACTATTTTCCACCATGGTTGTCTGTTACTTTGCTTACTATTATTTGCCATTGTTTGCCATTGTTTGCAGCATTTTCCCTTTATCTTGTGTGCAAAGTGTATGCTTTTTTCCGCTTCACCTTGATTGTCTTGTGACATTGTGAGTGATGTCCCATGTTTGAAACCCACTTTTCATAGTTTACATTATTTTCTTGCTTACTAGCTTACACTTTGTCTTCTATATGCGTATTTGTCTTGTTTTCACTAACACATGTTTCTATCCACTTTGTTTGCATGTGCCTTGGTTTCTACCATGCACATTCCCTCCCTCTACAGGTCATCAATATGAGATTAACGTTCGGTCCTCTCCTTTGGGCCACATCCTCTTAATGATGTCACATGCACCAAAAATGAGGGGGGAATACATTGGGTGAATTAGTCACCCCATACAATAGTTCATAGTTACATTACAACACACAATTCAAGATAGAATCGTGAGCCGTCTTCGCCATTACTGAAAAATGACTAGAAGCTGACTTGGGTCTTTAGTTCAGCACAAATGCCATCACCTAGATATAAACATGAGTTCCTTGGTGCCCTCAACCTTCCCGGGTTTCTATGACCAGGGGAACTTACAAAGTGATTTTCTCAGATTGAAAAAGTTTAGAGTAGTTTACACAACGATTTTCACATAACAAGGCACATTTCTCCAGCAATCAACATGCATGTTATCTCCTTTTTTCTTTTTGCATTGGATTGAATTTGATCAAACTTAATTGAACTGGAACAAAGTAGGATCACACTATTTACAATGGTGTATAAATTGTCGGGAAGCGCTAGGATTAGATAATAACACTAGATCTTTCTCCCCAAAATTCTTCCATCTGGCATGAGATTACCCAAAAAAATCATTCTTGGCATGAGATCACACAAAAAATTCAATCTTTTACAATGTTTTAGGACACTCTCTATCCTTTTCACTCACTGCGTCACGGATCAAGTGCACATGTTCCTTTTACTACTTTTTCACATTTTACACATTTTTTACATATTTGAATCAAATTTTTCATATACACATATTTTAATACTCTTTTTCTCTTCTCTTTTATAGGTCCATCCTTATGGGAAACATCAGTCACATAATCAAACACATTAAACAACAATGACAAGAGGTACAAATAATACATGGTGTAACTCATTACGCTTTTCACCCCTAGGGTCACTTCCTCTTTCCTAGCTTAGCTTCCACTCTTCATTTTTATCACTCCACGCTTTATCTAATCTCCTCGAACACTTTTTCCATCGATTTACATGGTTATCATGTAAAAATATCTTGTCTACTTTATATTATCAAGTATTCACTCAACAACATAAATTGGAGGAAAATGTAGACACTAAATCATGCACTTTGTGAATAACTAAAAATGTAAATATATGTACTAGTTAATCTAAGCTATGGAAAACTATAAATAAAGAAAATAGATGATGTAAATAAATATAAAGATGACCCAATAAACTATGAAAAAGGAAATGTAAAACCTAATGTGTAAGAGAGAAGAGGAAAGAACTTAGTGACTAGGAGATGCTCGCAGATCGTGTCGCAGAGATTATCAAGAATCTGGAAGTAGGGATGAATATGCAAGAGCCTCGAAAAGGATGGATATGAGTAATATGGTTGGGTTAGAGTTCCTGGAAAGGGACTGGGGTGCCCATGGGTGGTTTGGTCTACAAACCGGGTGCCCCAGGTTGTGTAAAAGCTCTAAACCTAATCTTCAAAAGTTCGGTAGATGGTCTAAAACCCTCATTGTCTCGTATTAACTTTCTTTGCATTGCTACTCCTGGATGTTGTTGATATTCCAAGATGATGAAAAGACCTGCAAAAGACAAAGAAGTAATATCAAAACCCTAAAAATAAGAATGTAAATGAATGGGTCAGATTGACCTCAACCGCTATAACAAAGGCTTACTAATCGAGCACTACACTACATTTCAGACCCAAATATAGTTCATGTGTGCATAATGTGCCCTAGGTGCTCTTGTTCTAGTCACACTTTGTGAAGTAACGAGCAATAACTAGATGTAGAAAATGTAATAGAATATGTGCATGGAATATAATAGAATCCCCCCTATGTTGTGTGTGATGCAAATGACCTAACCTTGTGCCTTGTGATGGAGCTATGTGGATGCAAGTGATCTCCAATGCAATAGATGGATGCAAATCTAGATGGATGATAGTAGTGACTAGTGCTTGGTCCCTCATTATGGTCTCATAACTTTATATTTATAGGGTTATCTTGATCTAATTTTGTAATTAACCCCAAAATGGTTGACCACTAAAAAGATAAGGATCTAAAATGGCTATAAAGAGCCCAAAAAGTGGTAGGAAAGTGTGAAAAGGATCGGGGTGCCCCCAGTAGGACTAGGACACTCATGAGTGCCCTAGTACTAGTCTGGGTGCCGTAGTCAAGGCTAAAATAATGAAAAGTGACGAAAGATGACTGGGCATGTAGTTGTAAAAGGTCGGGAATGATGAAATAAAATAAAATAAGATGGACAAAAGATGGGGTTGATTAGTAATTTCTTCACTCAAGAACCTTCTAAATAGTTGTGTGAGATTGGGACTAAATAATGTCTAAAGCGCATGATTTTGTGTTTACATTTTCCCCACTTTATGTTGGTGAGCGCAAAAATTACTAATATAAAGTAGATAGAGATATGTACCTGATGCCGATGTAGAGTAACAAAGAAGGCATGCCAAGGACTAGACAAAGTGTGGAATGACAAAAATATGATGGAGCATGGAAACTAAAGATGAAAATGCACAAAAAATGATGAGAGTAAACCTAGGGTGGAATGCGTGTGTTGATGCTGATGTGTGTAGTGTACCTGCATGGTTAGTATGTAAAGAGTGTTGTTACGAAGTGTTGTTGTTGATGCCATTGTTGTTGCCCTCATTTGACTGCTTGTTTCTCATACGACCAAACTTTGCAAGGAGAAAATGATCAAGTAGTCAAATATGTATGTATATGTGTGTAAAAATGTAATGTAAAAGATGCATGTAAAAGTAAAGTACACAAAATGAAAAGTGTAAATGGAACATGTGCACCTAATCCATGTCGAGAAAGAGTTTAGAAAGGATATCCTATACTTCTAGGTTTTTTTGGGTGATTTGATGCCGTAGGCCAAAGAAGTGTAGGGAGGAAATGCTCTGTGTCCTCCAACCTTTAACTACTTCCCTAAACTATGTGTGAAGAGATCTCTGTCTATCCTCGGGTTTTTGGGTGATCCGATGCCACGACCAAAGTAGTGCAAGGAGGCACACAAATTGTAACCTCCAAGCCTATAATCGCTTCCCATAATACTAAGGACTCCATGTCTTGTAATAGTCACTGTGTATGGAGTTCATGACTAGTCTAAACTCACTCACCGCATGTAAACCCACAATTCCAAGGGTGGAAAGTGCACTAAACAAAATTGTAAATGCGTTATGTGTAGATCAGAAACCACAAATGATGCCCTCCCCTTTGGGACGACGCGACGTCACTGATAGGAGAATGCGTCCCCAAAAGAGGACCAATTACATGTACCCTGAAACTATGCCCTACAGGGGGAAGGGAATCCACTTGGTAGAAACAAAGGTGTGCACAAAAAAAATGGCTAGCCAAAGAAAAGTGTTAGTAAGAACAAACATGCATGTAAAAAGACAATGTCTAATCTACGCAAATAGTGTATAAGCAATCAAGAAAAGTGGTGTAAACATGCAAGAAGACAAGGAAGCCACACAAAGCGGGTCGTAAACATGGGACATCACTCACAATGTCGCAAGAGATGCAAGGCCATCATGACCGCAAACAACATAGGGCAAAGCTTGCATAAAAGAAGTAAACAAAGACATACAATGTAAAAATAAGTATAGAGGCAAATATTCTTGTATAACAAATAGTGCACATAAAACACCAAGTTAACATGTTAGAAAGATAAATAACATGTAAAAAGCATGCATAACTAAGGCATGTTAAGTGCTAAGCACAAAATGAAACAATAACACCCGTAATCACAAAATCATGCACTTTAGACATTTATTTATCCCAATTTCATACTACTATTTAGAAGGTTCTTGAGTGAAGAAAGTGCTAACTAACCCCCATCTGTTGGCCATCTTATTTTATTTTTATTCGTCATTACCGACTCGCTTCAACCACATGCTCAATGCTTCTTGGTCATTTCCTATCATTTTAGCCTTTCGACTCGGGCACCTGTGCAAGATCGGGTGCCCGTGGGTGTGGGTGCCTCTGGTCCCACTAGGGGTGCCCTAGTCTTTTTCGCACTTTCCCACCACTTTTTGGGCTCTTTCTTACCATTTGGCATCTTTATTTTTCTTGTGGTCAACCTTTTCAGGGTTAATTACAAAATTAGATCAAGAGAACCCTATAAATATAAAGTTATGAGACCATAATGAGGGACCTAACATCACTTACTACTATCACTCCATCTAGAGTTGCATCCATCTATTGCATTAGAGATCACTTACATCCATATAGCTCCATCATCAAGGCTAGGACATCTGCATCACTCTTCATAGGGGGAGGAGTTGTATTCTATTCCATGCACACATTCTATTACATTCTCTACATATATTTATTGCTCGTTACTTCATAAAGTGTGACTGACATAAGAGAAACCTAGGGCATGTTCACACACACTTGCATATAGAACTACATCGAGTCTGAGATGTAGTATAATGCTTAGTTAATAAATCCACCATTTTGGGCATCCGAGAGATGCTTCTAACCCCTTCATATGCATTATTATTTTTTAGGGTTGGATGCTTGTTTTGGGGTCTTGCAAGTTTTTTATTCAACTTGAGTCTTGATGACATTCAATGCAGACAACGAAGTTGATGCGACACACAATGAGAGTTTTAGACCACCTTCTCGACCCACCATGGTGCCCAAATTCTAGACCATGGTGCCCAAATTCTAGACTAGAGTTCATGCAGTGCCCTAGTACTCCTCTCGCACCCATCCAACCTAAATATCCCAGATCCACTCTTTTCGAGATTTTTACACATTCGCTTCTTACTCCCGATTTTCCAATCACCTCTAGAAACTCTTCGACAGTGCATATGATATTCAAATGAGTTCTTTCCTCTCCCTTCTTGCATATTAGGGTTAGCATTTCCTCATGTTACATAGTTGTTTAGCTTACTTACATACTTATTTACTTTATTTACTTTAATTACAAATGTTCATAGCTTAGATTAAATATATATATACTACTTAGTTAGTCCATTTTAGTTAATAATTTTGGTCACACATCGCGCTTCATACACCATACACCATACATTCTCCACATTCATCTACAACATTGTGTCATTCCCATATTCACACATCGTACATTATACTAGTCTTCACCTTAAGTGTTGTACGCCATGCACTATTAGGCTATTTATGCATATTTTATCACATCCTATACATAGTCATATACCATACATCATACATTACGCATCTTCATACTATACTAGTCTTCATCACATATGAGTCTAGCATTACATTCATCCCTACATACTACATTACTCATCTATCTACATGTGTTACACTATGCATTATACATTACATTTTATGCATTTTACATACCTACCATTGCATTTTAAACACCACATTTTTACATATTCTCTTCATCACACGGTCTTATTCATTACATATACTACATTTCTTACTACGCACGCCACGCACTCAACACCCTATGATGCACTTTAGTTCCTTAGTCCATACTCAACTCGCCGAGGGTTTACCAATCAAATGGACCTTACACTCATCACACATGTGAAAATCCTAGGCTAGTGACATACACTTTAGGCTAAATCATCACCTATTCTATCATTTTGTAGTGGTATACACCGTAGGTTACATCACCACTCCTTGCTTCCATCTTGTAGTGATATACGCTTAGGGATAAATCATCACTCATCTATTCATCTTATAGTGATATACGCTTAGGATAAATAATCACTTATATGCTCATCTGGTCATGATATACACTTTGGATATAGGGTTCATGCACACATCCTTTCTAAGTCGCATCTCATCACTACACTTACACATTCATCACAATGCGTTAGACACAACATACACCTCGACCATTTCTCGATGACAGACTCTTGTTTATAGTTCATTCTTGACTGTTGAGGGGAAAAAAATGAACCTCATTGCATACAATTCCATTCACTCGAGGGGAACAAGGATCCTATGATTCAATCTTGCATTCCATTCCATCCATCCACAACATATTGCATTGTCTTGGGGTGTAGTTAATCTTGTTTACTAGTGTTTTACATGATCACTTTACTACACATGTTAGATTGATTTCTTATATGTCATTATCTATACCATCCACACATGCGTGTTCACACTTGTGCCTAGTTGTGATAAAAAAATATAAATCCTTCACACGCAACATGGATGCTCACCTTCTACCCTTACTACACTAGTCACTGGGGGAATCCACATTCATCTCTCACAGGTGCTATTGTTTCATTTGTACTTAGCACTTTACATTACTTGGTTATTCACACTTTGACATATTGGTTATTTCTCTAACATGCTAACGGGTGTTCCATGTGTAACACTTGTTTTTCAGATTACATGTTTCCATGGCTACTTCTTGTTTACTTGTTTGTTACATTGTCTACTTTGTTTTCTTTTTCTATGAGGGCTTTGCACTATGTTTTGTGTGAACACTTGTTTCTTATTTGTGGCCATGATGGCCTTGTGTGTCTTACAACATCTTGAGTGACATCCCATGTTTGCGACCCAATTTTCACTAATTACGTGTCTTCTTATGTTTACACTATGTTCTTGGTAGTTTTTACATTATCTACGTACTTTACACTTATTTTATACATGCATGTGTTTTTGTACTAACACTTGTTTTGGCTAGCCATCCTTGTTTGTGTGCACCTTTGTTTCTACCAAGCGCATTCACTTCCCTTCGCAAGGTAGAGTTACAAAGTATATGTGGTTAGTCCTATTTTGGGACCAAATTCTCCTATCAACGATGTCACATGTGCCCCCAAAGAGGGGGCATCATATGGGGTTTCTACATACTAACACAAAGATTCTACACCGGTTCGGTTCAGTTACATACAACAAGTGGGTTCAGACCAGTCTAAAACCCCATACATAGTGGATTTTACAGGACATGGTGTCCTTAGCATTATGGGAAAAGTTACAGATTAGAGGTTACAGTGGGTGTGCCTCTCTACACTACTTCGGCCAAGGTGGCGTCGATCACCCAAAAAACCAAACGATACAATGATCTCTTTACATATATTCAGGGAAGCAATTAGAGCTTGGAGAACATAGATCATTTCCTCCCTACAATTCTTCGGCCAGGGTGGCATGAGATCGCCTAAAAAACTCACAGTATAGGATATCCTTCTACACCCTTTTTCGACATAGATCAGGTGCACATATCCATTTTCCATTTACATTTATGTATTTTACATTTACATGCATCTTTTACATAGTAGTTTTAAACATACATGCACATTTGACTACTTGATAATTTTCTCCTTGCAAGTCCGATCGTATGAGAAACAAGCAGTCAAATTGGGGGTAATAATAACAACCACGTCTACAACAACACTTCGCGACAACACACACTTTACTAACCATGCAAGTACATTACACACCACAATAGCTATACATGCGTTCCACCCTAGGTTCACTCTCATCACTTTTTATGTGCACATTTTTCATCTTTAGTTTGCACACTCCTCCATATTTTTCTCATTCCATGCTTTTTCTAGTCCTTCGACGCATTTCTTCTACTACACTCTTCATGACATCAAGTATGCATATTTATCTACTTTATATTACCAAGATTTCAGCTAACCAACATAAAGTGAGGGGAAAAATGTAGTCATAAAATCACACACTTTAGACATTTATTTATCCCGTGTTGGGTAAGTGCAACAAGTTGGGGGACAATTAAGTGGACATCAAATCCTGAATTTTACATCAAAAATAGCAAAACATCAAATTTAGTCTTCCATGGACTTGAACCATGCCAAAAAGTCAAAAATATGTCATAAAAATGGTACCATCGCGTAGGGGAGACTGTTAGCTTTGTAGAAATATTGATTTTAAAGTGAATAGAATAGGATAAATATCATTTTATAATTTTTTACTAATATTAGGTCTTTAAGACACTTTTTCTCGTGAATGTTTATGTCTACGTTTAAGACTGCAAATTTTGTTTCACTTATCAAAATGTGATAAAACTTATACCATCCCAACCGTGGTGAAATTATATATATGTTCAAAAGAAAAATTATTTGATTTTAATATTTTTTATGAAGTTATGGTGGGCAAATGGAAAGTGCTATGTTTTCTTTATGTTTTCAGACCACTTTCATGGAAAAAATCATAAAAATAAAATATTGCTAAAAAAATACAAAATAAAATCTATCCCAAGATAGATAGTAGCATCTAACTTCTCACTAAAGGAAAAAATATATATCAATTTTTGGTCATCCAAATCGCGGGCAAACGGACTACAATCTTATAGGCATTTTAAAAAAAAACCAAGTCATTGAATTTTGAGTGTTTAATATAGCTAAACTTGTCCATTTTTTTAAAAAATAGTAGTTTAGAAACTAGATTCCGGATGCTACGATTCATATTGATATAATTTTTCTAATTTTGAGTGTATGCATTGCTAATAATCCCTACAAGTTGATATTATGTTGTTATTTGCAATATGACGTCCACTTATGACCCCTTTTTTGTCCCCCAACTTGTTGCACTTACCCCTGCTTCATACTACTATTTAGAAGGTTCTTCAAAGAAGAAAGTACTAACTAACCCCCCATCTTTTGACCATCTTATTTTATTTTATTTCATCATTGCCGACCCTTTTTTTAGCCACATGCCCACTTATTTTAGTCATTTCCCATCATTTTAGCCTCGATCATCATGGGGCGCCTAGGCTAAGATCTTGGGGTGTCTGAGCCAATCTCAAGGGTGCACCTGGGGCACCCTTGTCCCACCAAGGGCACAACCATCCTTTTCACCCTTTCCTACCACTTTTGGGCTCTTTCTAGCTGTTTGGAATCTTTATTTTTCTTTTGGTCGGCCTTTTTGGGGTTGATTACGGAATTAGATCAAGAGAACAATATAAATATAAAGTTATGAGACCATAATGAGGGACCTAACATCACTTACTACTATCACTCCATCTAGAGTTTCATCCATTTATTGCATTAGAGATCACTTGCATCCACATAGCTCCATTATCAAGGCTAAGACATCTGCATCACACTTCATAGGGGAGGGGGTATTTCTATTCTATGCACACATTCTATTACATTCTCTACATATAGTTATTGCTCACTTACTTCACAAAGTATGATTGAACAAGAGAAACCTAGGGCATGTTCACACATACTCTGCACATAGAACTACATCAAGTCTGAGATGTAGTGCAACACTCAATTAGTAAGTCCACCATCAGGGCACCGAGGATAATTCAACCCTTCATATGCATTATTATTTTTAGGGTTTGATGCTTGTTTTGGGGTCTTATAGGTATTTTATTTATCTTGCACTATTGGCAATATTCAACATAGGACAACAAAGTTGATGCGACACATAACGAGGGTTTTAGACCACCTTCCAACCATGTAAAACCAAGATAAGAACTTTTACACAAACTAGGGTGCCCATATTTTGGCCCAGAGTTCCCGCAGTGTCTCAATACTCCTCCAAGTTCCCTAGTCCAACTAAATAGCCCATATCCACTATTTTTAGACTTCTACAAAGTCACTCCTACTCTTGATTTTTCCAGTCACCTCTGCGACACTCTTTGATAGGCATATGATATTTAGCTGAGTTATTTCCTCTTCCTTCTTTCATATTAGGGTTAGCATTTCCTCTTGCATAGTTGTTTAGCTTACTTGTATAATTCTTTACTACATTTATTTAATTTATTTACAGCTATTCATAGCTTATATTAACTATCTATATACTACTACTTAGTTATTCCATTTTTAGTTAATCAACACCGTGAGAGACGAAAGTGGATGCCCCAAAGTGACTAGTGTAGAAGGGTAAAAGGTGAGCATCCATGTGCAAGTAAGAGACTTTGTATATATGCGATTACAACTAGAAAATCAGAACACACATATGTGGATGATATAGATAAATGACATACAAGTAAGCTAACTAGCATGTGTAATAAAGTGACCATGAACAAGCACAAGTAAGTAAGAGTAAAAACAACCATAATATGCAATATGTTGTGGATGGATGGAATGAAATGCAAAATGGAGTGATAGGAGCCGCATGCCCCCGAGTGAATGGAAATGTATGTAATGAGGTTCATTTCCCCCCTTCGCAGTCACGAATGAAACGTAAATGAGAGTACGTCATTGGGAAATGGTCAAAATATGTGTTGTGTTTAATGCACCGTGGTGAATGTGGTGGTGTAGTGATGAGGTGCGACATAAGCGATGATGTGTGCATGAACCCTATAGCCAAAGTGTATATCATGACTAGATGAATGTGTAAGTGATGATTTATCCTAAACATATATCAAGATGATATGAATGGATGAGTGATGATTTAGCTCTAAGCGTATATCACTACAAGATGAAAAGAGGGAGTGATGATGTAACCTAAGGTGTATACAACTACAAAATGATAGAATATGTGATGATTTAGCCTAAAGCATATGTCACTAGGTTGAAATGTCACATGATGAAAGGTAAAATAGTAAATGTGTGATGAGTGTAAGGTCCATTTGATTTGTAAACCCTCGGCAGTTGAGTATGGACCGAGGAACTAAAGTGCATCATAGGGTGGTGAGTGTAGCGCGTAGAAGACAATGTAGTATATGTAATGATGAAAGATGACCATGTGATGAGTAGAATATGTAAATATGTGATGTGTAGAATGCAATGCAAGATGTGTAGAATATGTAAAGTGTAATGAAGTGACATGTAATGTATGTAGATAGACTAGTAATGTAGTATGTAGAATGAGGAGTGTATGATGCTAGACACGTAGTATGATATATGCATAATGACAACTAGTATGATGTATGATGTATGACGTGTGATATGTGAATAGATGCGGTGTGTAAGTCCTATAGTGTAGTGTGTGGGGTTCAGTGTAGTAATCCCTCAATAGTCAAGTGTGAACTAAAGCACAAGAGTATGTCATTAGGGTAGTGGTCAATGCTAGAATGTGTGATGAAGATGCCTATATGAAAATGTTAAGGTGCTTGGGGGGTATTAGATGTGATTCCCCCAAATATATGGTAGAGAAGGTGATTATGCACCACTATCAAGGAGATCATCATTGTCATAATCAAAACCTATTGGAGCAAAGAGATGAGAAACCTGATAAGTTATAGAATGAGGAGGGTCATAAAAGGACCCATTACGATGGAGTGTGTACGCATTCATTGCATACTCCTTATTAGTAAAAAATCAATCAGTGGACAACCGTGAGTTTTCCAATAAGAGATGTTTGGAATGTAAATATATGTACTAGTTAATATAAGCTATGAACAACTGTAAATAAAGCAAATAGATGTTATAAACAAATATAAAGATTACCTAAAAACTATGAAAAAGGAAATTCTAACCCTAATGTGTAAGAGAGAAGAGGAAATAAATTAGATGAATAGAAGATGCTCACAGGATCGTGTCACAGATTACTTGAGAGTTTGGAAGTGGGAATGACTGTAGGAGCCCGAAAAGGATGGATATAAGTAATATGGATATATTGGAGCACATCAAAAGGGACCAAAGTGCCATGCGCACTCTCGATATGTAAACTAGGTGCCCTAGTTTGTGAAAAATATCTAAAATTGATATTCACAGGTTCGTAAGATGGTCTAAAACCCTTATTGTCTTCCGCATTAAATTCACTTTGGATCATGCCTCGGATGTCATTGATATTCCAAGATGATGAAAATACCTAAAAATACCAAGAAGAAGTATCAAAACCCTAAAAAAAAATAATGCAAATGAATGGGTCGGAATGACCTCAACCCCATAATAGTGGGCTTACTAATCGAGTGCTGCACTACATTTCGGACCCAAATGTAGTTCTGGTGAGTGTGTACATAATGTGCCCTAGGTGCTCTTGTGACACCATACTTTGTGAAGTAGTGAGCAATAACTAGATGTAGAAAATGTAATAGAATGTGTACATGGAATAAAATAGAATCCCCCTATGGTGTGTGTGTGATGCGATGACCTATCCTTATGCCTTGTGATGGAGCTATGTGGATACAAGTGATTTCCAATGTAATAGATGGATGAAACTCTAGATGGATGATAGTAGGGACTAGTGCTTGGTCCCTCATTATGGTTTGATAACTTTATATTTATAGGGTTCTCTTGATCTAATTTTGTAATTAACCCTGAAATGGCCAACCACTAAAATGATAAGGATCTAAAATGACTAGAAATAGCTCAAAAATGGTGGGAAAGTGTGAAAAGGATCGAGGCATCCCTGGTAGGACCAGAGCGCCCATGGGTGCCCCAGTCAAGGATAAAATAATGCAAAGTGATGAAAGCTAACTAGGCATGTAGGTGTAAAAGGTTGGGAATGACGAAACAAGATAAAAGAAGCTAGAAAAAAGACAAGGGTTATTAGTACTTTCGTCACTCAAGAACCTTCTAAATAGTAGTATGAGACCGAGACTAAATAATGTCTAAAATGCATGATTTTGTGTCTACACTTTGGGTACATTTCTAGGTCCTAATCACATATTACTATTCATATGATTCCTAAGTGAGAAAATTAGGAATTAACAACCCAATCAAACTAGAAATGATTTGTTTTAGTTTTTTTCATGTCTTCTTCTTGGCCTCTTACACCCTACAACCCTGTCAATGCTTCACTATTTCATCTTTTATCACTCTAGACACCAACGCCTAACGAGGATGCCAATGCCTAGGTGCCCCCGTCCTTTGGGTGCCCCAATCTCTTTTACTTTACTCACTCCTTTTAGTTATCTTGTTTTCTTATGGGTCGACCTTTTAGTTTTTTAATTACGAAATTAAACCAAGGAAATCATATAAATATAAATATATGTGACCATAATAAAGGACCAAGCTCTAAAGATCTACTATCAACACCTAAGGTCAGCATCAAAAGGTATTTTAAGAGCATAAAAACATCCATCTAGCTTCATTCAAGGGACAATGGACTACATTTTCTACATACATAAATAGGAGGTGAAGTTTATTTTTCCATCCAAACATCTACTTACATCAAGCTACATCTAGGTATTGCTCACTATCAAGTGCATATTACACAAGAGCCACATAGGGCATGATTCTTCACACACACACATAAATACAGGGAGTTTGAAATGTAGTGCAACACTCGGTCGTAAGCTCACTCATTCAGGTGATTACCGGGGTAATTCTGACTCCCCATTTGCATATTTTTCTTTTTAGGATTTGATGTGTTTTAGAGGTACTCTTTCTCTTTGTAGGTTATAGGTGAATTGTGCAGGCATAATGTGATACAATGGTGAGCAACAACGAAGATCAATGAAAATTTTGCGATATTGAAGAAATCACTTTAGAATCATTTTCGCAGTTATGGGTTCTCAACAAAGTTTTCTAGTGCCTCGGTGCCCCTAACTTATTCCGGTGCCTCAATCTAGCTAATTTTGATAGTTCTACAAATTTTTGGGTTTGATTGTGACAATCTTCCCTTATGTTTCATCAGTTTTCTAGCTTAGTGCCTCTTCGGGATTATTACGAAATCATCTAAGTCTCTTATTCCTACTTTTTCACCTAGGGTTTTCATTTTTATCTAGATTATCGCTTAGGTCATATCTATAATTTATCACATTATCATTGCATTGTGACTCGCATTTAGGGTTTTGTAAATTTCTAATATTTGTAAATCATTCTACCATTATTACAAATAATGGATCATATTTTAAGAATTATGGTTAAGAAGTTTTGTGCTAAAGTTTGGATCAAACACACCTTCTCTACCCCTTACCACTCGCAAGGTAATGGCCATAGGACACATGAAGCCTTGGGAAAATTGAGGCTACACCTTGTGAGATATGATAAAACATTGGTATATGGATCCCTCAAGGAATGATTTGGGGTATTATAGGACATCAAATTCAACTTCATGGGTTCCATTTGAAGAGTTAATTTTGAGGTGATGTATATTTTTAAAAATAAACCTACATATTTAATACTACTAGCTTTTGGAATGGTTTATTTATCAGAAGGGTTCTTTAACTTAGAATATGAAGAGACCACTTTCAAAAGAAATCATGTAATACCTCATGTGCTACTTGATACTAGGACCAGAGTGTAATGTGGAAAAAGAAGTTTGGCATGGAAATAATGAAAACCAAGAATTTGATACATTATAAGAGATATAATGTGATTAAGAAACCACCATCATTGAATTGATATTTTGAGCCTAATGATGAAGGATAGATAGAGGTGGAAAGTTAATAAATTGAGTCCAACATAGATGACGATAATGAATCTCGGTTGCATGGTCCCATGACTAGGGTGAAAAATTTTACATATAAGGAAGGTGAAGATAATGATTTGGTATAATGTTGTAGAGGGCATAAATGATAACCCCGAGGAACAATATTTTTCAGCAAATGAATATGAAGAGACCATGAGCATCTATCATGACACCTTGGATGAAATAAGGGAAATTTATGTTACGAGATATAGAGATGAAGTCTTAGTATGAAGGGAAATAATAATGGAAAAAGAGAAATAGAAAAGACTACAAAGTATGAAGCTATGGAAAGTATGAAATTGAGGATAGAAATAAGGAGAGCATTGTGGTTAGGATGTAGAGCATCACATAAGACATTGCTAAAAAAATATTGGGATTGAAGATATAGAGGACTAGATTATAAAAATGGAAGGGGCATTCACAAATGAGAAATTGAGGTTGAAAGTATTGAAAGACACCCTCACTATTAGTGTCACACGATGGTAGGAAACACATAAGAAATATATCAATACATGATATATCTTTACCATTTTTTTTAAAACCACATTTATGTATCAAGAAGGTAGTTTTTCAGAAATCCAGAATAAAAATAGACACGGATCCATGAATGCATGTAAATCAATTTGAGAGTAATTGATGTCCAATCGAGAAACCACGCCATGGATGTGGGTTGATTATTTATATTGGACTCTTGGAACCCATATACTCGGCTTGGTATTTACAACAAGAAACACATCTCGAGGAAAACAATTAGGACCGAGATAACAAAATATTTCTATATAAAATTTAATTTTTTGGATCTAGACAAGAGGATATGTTACACACTAAGGATAATCAAATCATTTATATTAATGTATGATGATGATGCAATAAAAAAAAATATAAAATATGAAACAAACCAAATATCCAATCAATATTGAATATTGAGAGGTAATGGGGAAAGTTCACATATAAAGAGAACCTTTGATTTTTGCATTATGGAAAAGAGGTCATGGTCCAAAATAAGAAGTAAAACTACAAAATATCAAATTTAATATCAAGAAGGTGAAAGGGTCTTGGTATAAATCATTGCAAACAAAATAAAATAATTTTATCAACCATGAAAATTAAGAGAAGAGAACATTTAGAAGGAAGGAGAGCACAAGTTCACTAAGATAAGGGAGTATTGGGAAGAAGAGGAAGTATTACAAATTCTAGAGCTATTAAAATAATATGAGGGTTTATTCATAAAGAGATTTCATGATCTCTATAGAATTAAGGAGGAGCAAGAGACAATGGAAATTCTAATTTTTGGTGAAATAATTTGTCGTATGACAAATTAGGTGTTTCCACCAACCCTCATGGGGATACGCCCCTCCTTCTTGTGTATGAGATGCTCCAATTATCAATGTAAATAATGTACTTCTATCTAAATGCCATGGGGTGGTAAAATAGTCTGGGGATCACACATGAACACTTCACTGAACCTGTGAAAAGTGCTTGTATGGGGTAAAAGGGAGGAAATTTAAGGAGAGAAATTAGGAAAGGGAAGGTTATTGTTGTGAGTAGGAAATCAAAAAGTTCACACCCAATAACCAGAGTAGTTAAAAATTTAATTAGAGGAAAGTGACAATGAAGCATTAGTGAGACTAAAAACCTAGACACATAGTTCTTAGATTCATTCATCAAAGATACAAAGCTCTTTCTTTATCATCATGCTTAAAAAGTGCATAAAAGAGAGAAAATAGAAGAACACATGAAAAGAGAAATGAAGAAATGTATTTTATTTCTTGTGTTGGTGATACAAATTTCAACATCCAAACCACAATCCACAATTACTACAAAGAACTAAAATTCTCAAAATCTGGATCCTTTAGAATGGATAAGCCATCCCAATTTATAACAATGTGAATTGACCTTTCATCTACCCCCACATGACTCTTCATGATCTCATTCAACTTGTGACTTTACATCTTCCTAGGAAATGAAAAATAAGTTCCTTTTTATAAATTAAAGGGAATTTTACAATTCAAATTTAGAAAGTCACTTAAGTGAATGAGATAAATATCATGATTACGCACAATGAAGAATTAAAAAGGGGGAAAAAAAAAGGGAGAAAGAGAGGAGAAGGAAGAAATTGCCATATATGATGAAGAAGCTCCTATGATGATTTTTTTTTGATTCATGCTTCCACATGAGAAGTTTCCAAAAAGGATCATGCTCCTTGAATTCCTTGCTGAATTGAGCTACTACAAGTGCCAACTTATCTACCTCTAGAATGAAAATGCAGCCCAACACCTTGGTCCATGCTTTTGGAACTTCATTAATCTTCTTGCACTGATTGAGCCATACATACTTCATGATCCTTTGCAATTTCATAAATGTAACTTTTGATGTTGGCTAGGGACTCTAAGTTATCTTCATTGAAGGAAAGAGAGTCACTCGCCTCTTTCTTGACTAGATTCTTGAAAGGAAACAATAGAGTTCTTCTAATGATGAATCTTTAGTGAGAGAGGGAACTCAAGTTTCTAAACATAATTATAGACATCATTCAAGATCTCAAAAGCATGTTGTCCACAAGAGTCCAACTCAGAGATTGCATTTTGAGCATTCCATATCTCGCATCCATGATGCGGATCCAAACTTGAGACAAGTTCTTGATGGTTGATGCAAACACATTCTTTCTCACAAGAGTGTGAGAGTCAAAGGAGATCATCTCAACACCAATGGGAACACCTCATCCAAGTGAATTACCTCTTTTGCAAACTCCTCTTTTTTTTTCTTTACTTCTGAAAAAGTTGCAAGAATGTACTTGATGAGAGAAATGACATCTGAAATAATGCCTTGCCTTGCTCAATGATTTTATCAATCCACTTCTCATTAGCCTTCCCCTGCATCATGTAACCTTGTGCTTTCTTGATTTCCTCAGGATCAACACTACTGATCGGAGGAATGTATCTTCTATTGGAAGAGAAGATGTTGAGTCGGGTTCTAAGAAGGGTTGAATGTAAACATTGAGATATTTTACCTATTCCTCCTCCAATTACACAATTGTTTCTTGTATTCTTCATTCTGAGCGAGGAGGTGGGAAGAGGATTCTCTTGAATATATGAGAGTCACCCTCATGTGAATCTTGAACTAATGAGATTGGGTCAACTCATAATTTGATGGAGTCATGTCTCTCAATGGGATTTTCATTCTTAGGTCTAAAACTTCAACATACTGATTACCTAAGTGCCACTAAAGAGTGATGATTTGTTTGGGCCTTTCTTTCTTCACTTGAATTCAATGTTCTTGAGATTTATTTGAGACTAGGGCATGATAGAAAGCTACATTTTCCTTGGCTCACTTTTGAGCATTTCTTGAATCCATGGAAATGGCTCTTCAAGAGTTGACACAATGTCAGTCACCAGAGCACTTTCAGGAGCTTGTTGTGGAACCAAATCTTGATCATCATGGGGAAGATTTTCCATTGGGAAGACATACTGGATGCCCTTGAAGAGAAAATATGATGTAATGAATCACTCTTGCTTGAAGACTTTCTACCTCATTTTGAACAACTTAACTCCACTCTCAACCAACTCACCCAACCAACTCTCCCAGCTCACCAGCTCACTCAACCAGCTCACCGAAATGTGGGTGGATCTAACCTAATTGATGAGTTAAGATGACATATTTATCTTGAATTAAAATGGATCCCTTGAATTATTTTTTGAATATTCTTTTAATATCTTACAATGTCACAATGTATCTTCTCTACATTTTTCACTACATGCCACCTTATGATGTTCTTTTTGCAACTTGTGATCATCAAAATGATGCCTCAAGACCTCTCGTGAAGGATGAATTGAATTTTTGAGCTATGAAACCATCATAAAACCTTATGAAGATGTCAAAAAAAGTAGAGATGATGAAAATGGAGAGCCTACTTGTAACTTTTTGCACTCAAAACAAAGACTTTCTATTTTTAGTAAGTGGAACCATGACTTGTTATTTTGGGATATTTCACTTATTTTTCTCAAATTTGAACTTCTTTATCCTCTCACATACTCAATTCAACTCAGTTGATGATGATTTTCCATTTTTAGAAAATTTCTATTTTTAGTAGTTGCCTTTTTCTTTTTTTTTCATCTTTTTTGTTTTTTTGGAAAGATTGCCTAGTTTATCATTTTCAATATTCAATGAGTGCAAAAATATAAGGAGAACTAATTTTTAAAGAAATTTAATATTTTTAGTAAGTGATGACACCATGTACTTACTATTTTTAGAAATAGTAATTTCACCACCTCGATTGCAACGAAAATTGTTACATCATTGGATTAGGCTCGCTTCCGGGACCTCGTGCTCCAAATTTCACCTCGATCCATCGCCACCGAAATGCTTTTGGAAATTGAAAAATAATTATATAGGGCATCAAACTAGGGTTTTCTACCATTAATAAACTAGTTCATCATCTACTATGTTGTCACAATGTTCTTGAAGGTGCCTAGAATGAAAAACAACTTAGAAAATTTCACCCATCGTTAAGTGGTTTACAAGATATGAGTTTTTTAAGTTTTGATGCATATGGCTTCTTGGAGGATTTTTGATAGGGTTTCTATATAATTTACAAATTTACTTATGAGTTATGGAGTTGGATTTCATGCTCCAAAATGAGGTGAGGTAAGTTTATTTCATGTTTACAACTTTTCAAAGAACACTTTTGGTTCACAAGAAGGAAGAAACAAGAAGAAAAGCAATGTAAAAGAGTTAGTTAAATTTTTTATTTGAAAATCATGGGGGTGGGGCACATTTTTTCCCCATTTCCCCACTATCCCAAAGATAGTTGGGATGGTAAAAAATGTGCCCCTACTTTGAGCATGACAAGTGGCGAGCAGATTCATTGAGATAAGAAGGAGAGAGAAAACACACTTAAGCACTGGGAGGAGAAAGTTTTGGTCACATGGTGAACCTAGGAAGGGGCTAAGGATGGGGACATTTTATTTTCCCTACTATCCCTTGGAAAATAAAAAATGTGCCCTAAGGGTTAGATGAGGAAACTTAGCAAATTCATGGGCAAAATAACTTAAGCACCTCGTCGGGAAGATGGACACATTTGAGGGTCCGAGAGCAATGAATGATGGGTGGGGCACATTTTATTCTCCTTATTATCCCCACTATCCTCACATTCCCTAAAAAATTTGGGAAATTTGGGACAATTAGGATAGTTGAGATAACTGCAATAGTAAAATGTGCCACCCACCCAACTGAGAAAATGACTAAGTCCCCGAAATCTTGAAATCACTTTTCCCGAGCTCCAAGAGGTCTTTTCATGAAAAATTTAATATATAATTTTGAACTCCCAAGATAATTTCAAGATCAATGGGATGGTTTTCAAGACCTGATTCTAAATCCTTAAAAAATTCCACTTTTTCATTCGGGACAACAAGGAGTTTGCACAAATAGAGTTTCCCTAAGAAGCGCCGAGTCTTGTGAAAAGTTGAAAGTTCCATCATTTAGAAGGTTGAATTATCTTTCCAATGAATAATTTTTTGACTCGTAACTCCTTACGGAGATCTCATAATCATCTTGATCCAAATCTCAGACACCATTTTAGACTGCTTAATCCTCCTTGCACCTTAAAAACCACTTTCACCGAACTTTTGTCAAAACCTTCAAATATTTCCTAAACTTTCCTAAATCAATTTCAAATGCTCTAGAATCTTCAACACCACTTCCTTATTATTTTGGGCTTTCAAATCATATTCCCAAAGGATGCACACATGTCTAGAAAGGCTAAAAATAACCTTTCTAGGCTTGTCAAGAATTCTCCTTTAGAAGCATCACACTGAATGGAATGAGTCACCATGTTTAAAATTTTCAAACATTGGGGAAGGTATATATAACACATATGAGGGATTTAAAGGATCATGATAGGCATGGAATGAAGGGTAGAATGATTCGGAGAGGGTTCAAGAGGGATTTAGAGAATATTTTTTTGACACTATGGTTAAGTTGTCATGTTTCAAAATTAAAATTTACATTGCAAAAAATATGAAAATAAATGGATCTAGCTTGGGGACATGTTATAGATGGAGCACAATGAGGACATAGGAAGCATGAATCCTATAATCTCAAGACACTTAAACAAATAAACACATGAAATGGAAACACACCAAAAGAGGGAAAAAACACACAACAGAAAAGGAAAATATATTATAGGGGAGGGATATTTATAGAGGAGGGGAAATAATATACACATACCTGATAATAGGTTGGGAGAAGTATATCCTATCATGGAACAACAGACATAAATCAAACCTCCAAAGCTCGAAGATCACTATTTGATCATACCATGCTCATGTGATGGCTTTGCATGGTTTGAGAAGGATACTAACCAAATTCCATATTTGTACTTATAATGCATTGAAAACACCCCTACATTCAATGAACACTTTGTTACCTACTTGAAAATCTTACTTATTATAGCTTCCACTGATGCTCTGTGATCATGAGAAACCATTCCTCCATATTCTTGAAAGTGGAAACATTGCATTTATCCTAGAAAAATTCATTATTTGAATTAGCAAGGTAGTTAGAATAAGTGAGAACAAATTGATTCTCTTCCTATTACAAATCTCTTTTGAACTTCTCACTTTTTTGTTCTAGAAAATTACTTTCAAGAACGGAGGCCATAACAATTTTATGAAAGCCTTCATCATCTTCGAATGAATGTTGCAACATGGAAACATGTTCAAGAAAATTTGGAGCTTTGGAAATGGTGAGTGAAATATTATTTAGAAACCATTCACAAGATTCTTGCATGTTCTCACTTTGTTGTCCAAAATAATTGTTGTCAATTCCTACTATCTCAAAATTGTCTTTGATATCCTTTTCAAAACTACAACCATTGATTTGGTTATGGAAGCATCCATCACCATTGAGTGAATATTGCAGTATGGATTCTAGTTCCACATTGGTATGGAATCCAAAGGAAGTGAAAATAAGTTGACGTTGACTACACTCACAAGACTCCTGCAACTTTTCACTTTGTTTTAAACAAATATATTCAATACAAATTAGTTCAACATTTTTATTACTATCATCCTCCATGATGGAAGTGTTGTCTTCAAGATTGAGAATATTCATAGGGTATTTAATAATATATTTTCCTTTGCATTTATGATCTTCTTCAAAAAACAAGAAAGAGGAAGAATTGCCTTCATATTTATGCTCATTTTCCATGGCTTCAAAAAGAACATTGATCTCATCTATTACTCCTATATGGTGTTCACTCGATCACAAAAGGAGAAAGAATAATCTTCTTCTACTATTGAAGATGATAAATTGAATCCTAAAAAGGTGAATCCACAAATATAAAATCGAAATAAGGATCATCAAAGTATGCTTCCATAGGGCCAGTTGAGAATAAGCATTAGACTACTTCAACTAAGAATCCTTCTATCCCTTCAAGTAAGTATCCTTCAAATTCCCTTGAATTTTTTTTTTTTTTTGATCCTAAGAACATCCACATCAAGGATTCCATAACCCTAGATATGCCTACCATTCCCTCATCCTTTGATATCATTGATCATTTCAAAAATCCAAAGTTTAAATTTCCGAATATGAGTACTTGAGAACTCATCCCAAATAACTTGAGAAACGCGTTCAACATATCAAAGGAAGTAGTTCTATTTCATGTCCTAAAGATGCCACCACTAAATAAATACCTCATGCATCTCAATCCACTCCATCTTTGAACTATCTTGCTTCCACACCCTCCACCTCTAGGAAGGTAGAAAATTTCTACATAGCCTTGTTGGTGAATGGGTACAAATGAATAATTACATCATTGACTACAGTGCCTCAGACAATGTCATGCCTCTAAAATTTTATAAATCCCTTAACCTCCCCCTCTATCCTACCTATGGCCATTACGTATCCATGGAAATGAAAGAAGTACCTCTCGTTGGACGATCAAGGATGTCGAGGCAACATTGACATACTTCCCGATAAGAAAATCCCAATGAGAATACTCATAGTAGAAATTCCTGCCTTATATGGTATGTTGTTGGGCCGAAGCTTATGTTAAGAATTCAGTGGAGATATCCAGCTTGGATTGGTCACATGCCATCATCCTAGTCAATAGTAAATAAAATAAAATTCTTCCATCATGAAAAATAAGTATACTGTTTAAGGACTAGATGACCCAACATAAGATATCCCATGTCAAAACTCCAAGTATTACAAATTTTTCATGACTTTCAAGGATGATCTTGAGCTGCTAATGTTTGTGGAAGAATTTCCAAGCATCATAGAGCCAATCAAAGAACATCACAATTACTTTACGGAATCAAAATTTGAGAGTATGTGCCTCCTATGGCATGAAAGCATAAATGAATTTTCTACACTCGATGTTGATGATGGTCATGAGAATCTTGACTTGTAGCAAAGCAATCTCAAAGTAATGAGTAATACGGATAAAGAAGGAGTGATGCCCAACAACTTCTTGACATGTGAGCTCAATATTTCTAGCCATGTTCCCAATGTTCAATGCGAGTTTCCATTCAATGAATATACTTATGAATACAAAGACTTCTCTTTCTCATTGGAAGAAGATGACGAGAAATGCAAGAATGGAAACATGTTTCTACCTCTCAAACGTGAACTCGATTTAAGGAGATGATAATTTCATCATGGAAATGGACTTCCTAGTTCTCGGTGATCAAGATTTGGAAAATGATAATGTAAAAATTTCAACTCTAATGTTTTTCTCATTCCCATTTCATGAATATGGAAACATTCTCGACTTAAAAATTGATAGAGAATGGTGCATGGTCTCAAGGCTGAGTTTTTGCAAAACAAGAAATTTCTTGACACGATATGTATGAAGAAGAATGTGCTTGAATCTCCTAATGTTCACTATACTCAAGAGAAATATGCTTTCACCATAAGGATGGATGTTGAAGCTCAAGATGGACAAGATGAATAATATGAAAGTTTCCATGATGCGTACCCAACCTTAAGCTCATTCTCTTTTCAAGAGAATGAAGTAATGTACATGCCACACGGTATAGGCAACATGTTAAGAAAGAGCCAATGTATGTGAAAGAAGTTTTCTTGGTCCAATTAAGAAACATGGAACATCAAGAGGCTAGTGAAAATGTTGAAATTTTTAAATCATATGCTAAGAATCAATACATGGAAATAGTGGTCATGAAGTAGATAGATAATGAAGAACAAATGTCTTGGTATGCAAACAATAAGTCAAGAATGATCGAGGCTCATATTCACAACAACGATGGAAAATCAACAAGTGGAACAAACTCAAGAATCAATGAGAAGATGAAAAGAATGTGCCAAAGCAACATAGGAAATGAATTGAGTAAGCATGTCATCAATTGTAATAGAAATCATGCTAGATTTCTCAAGAAGATGAGGAAAGGTTCATATTTCCACGAGTCTGTCAATGGATTTGTGGAAAAAAGTCATTCGGTGATACTCATTGATGGGTAAACACTCAATATGAATTAGTGCTTCAATGAAAGCGAGTTGTCCCTCACATGTACATAGGTGATTTAGGATGTTTCCCTTGTCATTTTGTGTTTCCCTTATGTTGTGTGTTTCCATTCTCATTTCGTTTTCCTTTCATGTTGTGTGTTTGTTTCTTATCGTGTGTGTGTTCAATAAAGGAAGTTTTGTTATGTATCTCTGTGGTGACTCTGTATAGCCCAATGGATAAGGCATTGGTCCATGTGGTGTCTTGAGATTCTAGAGTTCTTGATTATCCTTTCCTCATTACACTCAATCTAGAAAAAGTACCCAAGCTAGATCCATATTTTTCATGAAAATGTGTAGCATGAAAAATTAAAACTTTCAAGCATGACAACTTGACCCAAATTTGAAATTTTTCTCTTGAATCTTCCCAAAACATCTCATGGTAAATTTTTCTATTATATCACATAAACCCTTACTTTGGAGGTACTGTACATTATGTTGAATAATCTTGTGTTGGTGATTGATGCATTATTTCAAGGTCATTCACCTCATCCAGTAAAGTGCTTCCAACAACTAGTTTCTCAAGAGGTCTGAAAGGCCAATTCTATCCATTCTAGGGCAGGTGTGCACTCTCTAGGAAGGATCTGAAATCCCACACTCATCTAAAGGTGGTATTGAAGAGTAAAGAAAATTTGGAATTGATTTAGGAAGATTTAGGGAATTTTGGGAACAATTGTAGTGAAAGTAGGTTTTTCAGGGGGAAGGAGCATGTATTAAAAATCGGTACTGATCTTCCATGGAGGATTATGGGAGCTCCGTAAAGTTTTTTAAGGAAAACAAATAATCATTGGAAATATTAAGGAACCCTATACATGATGGAATCATAAAATAGTTCACAAGACATGTTTACTTCTCGGACATCTCAATATGTACAGACACACCCCATTGTCTTAAAGAAAAAGGAGCCATTTCATGGATTTTTAGGTAGAATTAAAGGATTATACCCATCCCATTATTATTATAATGATCTTGGGAGTAAAAATAATATAAGTAACTCATCAAGATGCATGGAGCTTTGACAATTGTTTCGTCAAGTTGTCTCTCTTGCAGGTACACTTCTCAGCTTAGTCTTTTTGGGTGTGGGACATGTGTCGTACACTCCTTGAGGAACATTTTTGTGTCCCTCTAGTCCCAATTACAAATGGGACTAAAAATTCACACCTCTATAGCTCCTCTTTTGGTCTTCCATATGACTAAAACTCAACTCGTTGGTGCTTAGCATGTTAAACCCTATCCTCCCCATCTCCCATCCACGGTGTGCCACATGACATCATCTGGTGAGGACACATTATTATGTCCCTATTTTCCACATTCCAAATAGGACAAATTTTTTTATCCTCTCTAGCCCCCAGTCAGTTCTTCATATGACCTCAACTTTAGCTCCTATGTGTTATGGATTGTTTTCCCATCTCTCCCTCTCATTTAACCCTTCAGTAACACTTGTCCACACCAGAATGAGGCACATTTTCTTACACATATTTTCCCCATTCCAAAGGGGAGAGTGGGGACATAAAAATGTGCCCCATGCTAAGCCATTTGTAAACCCTAACTTTTCCCTACCTACTTTTATCTCATCCGTGAGTAAATTTAATCTGCTAGGAAGCTTATAAGCATGAAAAAACTAATGGTTAACTCCATTTTTACATCCGGTTCAAACTTTTATGCCACAATTGAAGCCATAAAACATGAAATTTCATTAAAGCATAATAATTATACTACCCATCAGGTTTCGAGAGACATCCATGGTTGTAAGAAATAAATCTTTCCTCATAATTCTTCATTATGAAAGTCGATTGCACCAAAGATTTCAAATGATTTTTATTCTTTCAAGCTACTTATGACCACCGTGGCTTAACAAATCCATTAAGGGCTGCCATAAAATTTCCATACCTATAAACCCTTACTCCAAAAATTAATTTTCTATTTCCAAGAGTTTCAATAGAAGAACATATCGAAAACTGGAGCTCGAGATCACGAGTGAGTTGAATCTAAAAAAATGTGTTTCTAATGCAAATAGATGAATTTTTTTCCAAGAACTAAAAATAGAATATTCGATACACATTAACATGATAAAAATAGTAAATCCATAATATTGTAAGCTCTAATAACCCAAAACACCCAAAAATGGTGTAAAATGAAAGACATGGAAAAATGGGCAATTTTCCTAAAATAAGAGGTTTGAAAACAATAACTCGCTAAAAATAGAAACTTGCTAAAAGAGTAAATCATCATAAGAGGAGGTTGATTAAGTGTTCAAATATACTCGAGAGGATCAAATTTGAATAAAATAGGTAATATTTCCCACAATAACATCTCCTAGGCCCACGTGTTAAAAATAGAAAGTCTCGATTTTGATGCAAAAATTACAATTGGCTCGTTTTCATTCATCTTGATAATTTTTGCCATCCTCACATGATATTAAGGTTGTGTTATCCAATTTTGCACACATGAAAAATTGGACAACGGGGTCCTACTACTTTGATCAAATCATGACATTATTCCTAGGGGCCCATTTCCGGTCATCACAGAGATAAAATGATTAAAATAATTAATAAATGGATAAGTGAGCTCACCTAGCTCAATACAGGGCTCAACTCGGGTGCCACCTGATGCGTATCCCATTTCAAAGTTTGTGCTAAGCTCAATGGGGAGCTCGGTCTATGGTTAGCTTAGAACATAGCTCGTAAGTCACTTTATGGTAAGCTTAGAACATAACTCGGGAGAGTCGAGGTCTTAGCTTAGTTTGGAGTTCGGTTTATGTGGTGGAGCTCTATGTGGATATTGCTCAGAAAGGGTCCAATGTAGATGGTCACAACCATCCACTCAGATGGAGAGATTATTTTAGGAGCTTGGGGTCGAGTTGATAGGGAACTCGGTGTCAAATTGATAGCCAACTCAGAAGTCATCTTGGGAATCACTCATTTGTAAGAGCTCGATGAGAGCTTGGTGTCAATGCAAAATATAGCTCGTCAAAACCCGAAAAATGAAGGAACTATGGAAGGAGCTCGACAGAGCTCGATGCAAAGAGATATGAGGATTGATTCATTGAAGTCAAGAGGTGAGTTACGAAATGGCTCACTTTGGTAAGGCATGCATGTTGGAGCTAGCTCGGATCTTGACTCAGGAGAAAAACTGAGTTCGATGGGGAATTTTGAAGGTTCATTGCCAAGTGGAGATAACGGGATGGCATTCCAAGCCATAAGTTCCATAGGGGAGATTTTGCATTCGGAAAACCATCATAAGGCTTCCACTAGACGGAGATCCATGGATAATTCACCAGGTGGGGTTCCAATGATGGTGGGCCAAGGTGCATTCCCCACACGTGGAGATTCATGCGAGTGGGGCCAAGGTGTGCCAAGTCCTCCACTAAGATGCCATCCAAGCCGAGTTAAGTGGAAGGTTAGGAGAAACCTAGAAAATCTTCATAAGACCTAGTCATCTAATGAATGCAGGGACACGATTCCTTGAATATGGCTCTAAATATAGTTAGGGTAAGGGAAATACTCAATGAATGAGTGTTTTTATGAATACACATGCATGCAAAATAACTCAGATAGATTCTATCTTGCAAAATCCATCTCCGCATAACCTCGAAAGGAGAAAATGTCAAGCAGATAATGCATAGAGGAATGTTGTTACGAACCGAGTCAGTGTAAGATGATTCATTTGGAGGTGAAGCTGAGTCGATCCATTCGATATTCGAGTGAAGGAAGTAAATATATGGAGCTCATTCAATTAGACGAAAGAGAATTTGTGAGTTTCTAGCTGAGCTTGGCATGGATGTTGAAAGCGAGTTAGATTGTTGAAGCTTGATGGAGTTATTGAACATATCGAGCAACTCAGGGAAAAATGGTGTGAGTTGGGAGTGGCCCATCACGCACGGAAGTTAAATAAGCTACTCGGTCAATGTCAAATGAAGACAAAAGATACAAGCTCACCACGAGGTGATTCATCGCATATAAAGTAGCTCATTCGGATTAGGAGCTCGTGGAGGCATGCAAGGAGTTAGTGCTATCACGGTTAGATGGCTCAGGTTGAGTTAGCGTGGGAGAATCGAGATCATTTCAGTGGGCTCACAAGGTGTTTGAAAAGCCATGATGGTGAAGTAGATTGGCTCTGATTGAGCTTATAGAGGACCAATGTGTGGCTTGACACAAATAATATAGGGCAATCTAATTCATATAATGTAGCGACGATGGGCTTGATTTCAAGCTCAAACACGTGCTAATAACGACCCGGAAGAATTGGAGTTTGAGACTTAAAGCTCAATTTAATGTGACTCAACCAAGTTGTTCTGCTAGCTTGACATGAGCTCATTTAGTTACCTTGCAAAGTTTAGTGGAAAATTTAATGCGAGAGACTAAGACTATGGTGGCTCAGCCAGAACTTGATGGAGCTCAAAATCGTGGTGAGTCAGATCATCACAAGGATCAAATCAGTTGCATATGGAGGAGATCTTGGTCAATAATCTAGCTTCGTGAATGCATGCATAACACTGAAGATGAGCTCAACGCATCCGTATCATCTAGGGAAACCCAACGATCAAATTCCGAGATGCGGAAATCACGAAAGCATTGGATAACTCATCTAACTGGGTGAACATGGTGAGCCGATATGCGGAGATAGCTTGGTTATGAGCCACATGAGTTTGGCATAGGATCAGGATCGGGAGGAACTCCGCATTCATGTGGATGAAAAACTCATCATAGTGAGGAGATCTTGGAAAAATCGGAGGGAAGCTTGACAATCAGGCAATACCAAGTAACTCGGCTCGATGCGAGGTGATAAGAGGCTGAGACACTCGTCGATGCAAATGTGGAATGCATATGAAGAATTGGAGCATAAATTGAATAAGCTATGAGTTCAAGTCAAGATGTGCCCAATCCAAGGAAGAAGAAGAGTTCAGGATTCTTTGTTAAAATTGACGAAAGGCTCTTGTCATGACAGAAAAGTGGGTTCAAATTTAGACAAAGAGATGGTTACACACGTAATTTTAGGTATGTTCACATATTTCACAAAAAATGACTTGACAGTAGGTAATGGAAATATTTTTTGAGTTAAGAACTCAGAACGAGCTTGAGACAACTCTATATGTGGAGTTAAGGGCCGTGTGGCTTGGTTTTGGTGAGAGGTACTGGGAAAGCTCAAGAGCTCAAATCAAGCTCGTGGAGATGAGTACAGGGATGTCGGACCAAGAAGATAACAAAGTTGATGAGCTCGATTGTGAAGATGGTGGTTGGCTTGAGGAATCAAACTACACAAGGCATATGAAAAGGCATTGGCTTGCAAGACACTTGCTAGGATGGGAAACTCACCTTGGCTGAACCGGGAGATGGCCACGTTGAATGAGAAGCTCGTGGTTCCTTGGATCTAGGCTCAGGTTATGTAGTGATTAAAAGATATTAGATGCTTAATGGCTAGAGGCAAGTGAAGAATAACCAATGGTGGGAGCACAGAGTGTTGAAGTGTTTCAATGATTCCGAGTAAAACCGTGGTGAGCTAGGGATGAACCAAGTTGAGGCCGAGTCACTTGGTGGTAAGCTTGCAAGCCGAGCTCGTGGGTCTAGCCAAAGGGAAAGGCTTTGTATGGACAAAGCATACGTGAGATCGACTCACCAAATTGAACCATGCACGTAGTGAGTTGGTCGAGACATCAACACGGAAAGTTCACCAACATGACGTAATAAGAAAGGAGCTTAGCTCAGTCGATGTGAATGTAAGAGGATCTCAACACATATGTTAAAGCCATCAACCGATGTGTGGAATTCAAGTCTTTAAAATCTCAGTGAATAGAAGGGAGCTCATTCAATGCATTCGAGAGACATCACTCGGTGGTGAGCTCGGGAAGATAAGAAGAGCTCGATGAGGAATAGGATCTCGGACCCAACTCGATGAGTTGGCTCGGTGAGCCAACCACCGAGTTTGGATTTTTTTGGCCTTTTTCTTATAATTCCCCCCTTCAGCACAAACCGGTCAACAGGGGGTCCCACCAAAATTTTAATTGATTTAATATTTTTATTTAAATATTTTAATAATAATATTTATTATTATTATTTAAATATTTTATTTAAATATTCTTTTAATTAATTAAGGAGAACTAGGTCAACTAGGTATTAATGATACATGATGGAACCTTCTAAAGTGGTTCAACCAACTATAATAAATACATCATGTGCCTTCAATTTAGGAATGTAATTATGACCTTTCCTCTTCTCTCTCACATATTCTTCTATAAATGTAAGTTGAAGCTCATTCCAAAGGGTTCCAACAGTCGATAGGCTGAAAGTTAGACATCTTAGGCAAGTACAATTTTTCAAGAGTCCTCTCTCTTCTACAAGTTGTCCTTATATGTTGAGGGAAATTTCAAGCCTCCTTTTCAAGACTGTAATAACAACCATTGCCTCTTATGAATTATGATGCATTGTGCACGTTATTAAAGCAATAAAAGTGTGTGTTTTGTGACTAATCTTAGTCCTTTCATCCTTCCATACTTCTTTGTTCCTTTTCTCATGCTTGTAGGTACACTGTGTAAGTTCACGTTTCTATTGCAGGTTCTTGGAGCTCTGTGCTTATCAAGTGGTGGAGTATTGCATGCAGTTGAGTTATGGTGCCCATTCACCCTTCTCAAGTTCATCCTTCTTCACTAGAAGACTGATAGATTGTTGTGTTTGATTGAGTTTAACAAAGGGAACACGTGTTTCTTAGTCTGTGGTATTCTGTACCCTCTCTAAGTTACAGTAGATGAAGTTGACTTGTGGAGCACACACCTTCTTCAAATTAACCATTCCTAAGTCTAGTAACACCCTTTATTTGGTGCATCACCATCCCTAGTATAGTTTAATTTCTACAAATCTCTTTCCCTAAAACCCATGAAAATGTTAGCATAGACTAGATAGCCATTTTATTACACTAGGAATAGTACACCGCTTAGTTTAGGAAGAGGAAGTTGGGCTTCTCTGGAGGTTCACCTCGAGCCCAAGTCCCACAACTTGAGAGGTGATCACATGTGTCCCAATAACACTAAATGTCCTGTTCACATTTTAGCCATTTAGAGGGTGTAGTGATTTGGTGACAATAGGTTCTCTCATAGATCAAAAATGAAGTTTACCCTTCATGAGGACCCTAAAGCATCATCATTTTCACAATTGTGTCAGGATCAAGACAGAACACCTCAAGGTACAACAAGTGAGAACCAAAGATATTATGCGCTTTAATGGATTTGAAAGGTGTCAAGAAATCCATTGATTCATCATAGGAAGTCATAATGCTCATGATCTAGTATTAAATCCATCACCATCTCTCCATGGTGAGCTAGTTGAGTTGAGCTTGGTGAGCTGGTTGAGCCGAGCTCGGTGAGTGGCAGAGCCGGGTGAGTCAAGTGAGCTAGGCAAGAGCTCATACTTTCCTATAAAAGGAACATGAAAATTGAGGGTCCTTAAACACTCAAGAAAACACTGATAGTGTGGCAGGTTCATTTTAAGACCCTCCAAAAAATTATTATAGAATGGGTGGTGAATCTACCAAAAGGAAATTCACATTGTTGGTGAATGTAGGAAGGGATGGTTCGTGATGGTGAAAAATGGAGGGTTTTTCAAGCCGGTGAGCTTCATGTCTACATTTTTTTATTGTTGGATGGAAAGTACAAAATGTTACTATATCCGTAACAAAAATATGTCGACGTACATCAAGCTATAGTTATTACCATCTGATAACACATTTCACTTGTCATTTAACACTACTATCACATTCCTAGATGTCAACTAAATACATGTGTTATTATCGATGGTATCATGAGATTTCTTGACATACATGTGTTTCTTTGTGTTGTCGGATGTCTCAAGCTATATCATTCCATTGGGCGATAACCTGAAAATCAACACCGCTTCGGTATTTGTATTGCAAATAGAAATCTACTTGTGTTGTCGCTCGGTAACATTCTCATGCCACCATACATTTCTACCTCAACTTGTGGGCCCTTTACTTGCCTATATATACCCATCCCTATTCATTTTGTCCCATTTTCACTTACAGGTTTCTCCGGGCTAGAGTTTTTCAGAGCTTCCACCACTATTACAAATGATTTGTTCTACGCTACTCGTCCACTTCCAGTATTAGCCACATGATTTGTTCTACGATCCTCATATACAAATATCTACCAAAACCTTTATTTTTTCAAAGAATCAAAAGATCAATATTCAAGAATCATGACACCAAGAAAAAAATATAATTAGCACTCCTTCTTATGTTTACCAAAACATATTGTATCCATGATAGCTTACTACAACTTGGAAGACCCAAAATTAGCAAATCAATATGATTGATTGGTAACTCAGGGTTCCATGGACTTATTTACATGCCTTAGTATGAGACAAAATACAAGTTAAATAATTTAATGTAAATGTATAATAGTTCTGATGGATCTTTCACAATTGCATTACCATCCCACCAATTTGTCATCAGAATAACACTTGATGATATTCATCATCTAACATGCCTACCCCATCAAAACAATTGCCTTTATCCACAAAAACCATTCTACCATATGAGAAAATAAATTTTTAGAGTCTCATTACAATATTTTTTGAGGTTGAGGTTAATAATCCCTCTAAAAGAGGGATTAACACACAATCAATCAAATACCCCTTTCTCCTAGCCATGGTGGAATTTTTCCAGGCCCGCATCATGTTACAAGGAAGATACAATGACTTTCCTCAATGGGCATTCGTACTACCTTCTCCAAACCATTTCCGGTGTTAGATTTGATTGGTGTACATTTATTTCAACAAGGATTCATTTTGACCTTGACAAAGCCATTATGAATCCTAGTGCAATTATTTATTCTTCTTGTTTTGTTCTTGATTTCTATTATGAGGGTTTTCATGGACTCAAATCAATAACTATTCCAACTACTCTACATGAGAAGATGGATAAATATGCAATGCCTCTAGACCAAGTTGGTGAGTATTTTGTTTTAAAAGCATTCTATCTTGATTCTTTTCAAAAAAAATCATTTTAAAATCAATTCTTAAAAATATATAATCTGTTTTCAATAGGTCAAAGCAAGTGAAAACAATGGCTCGATGTAATGCGACAGTTCACACACATAACCCTGTTGGGCCTTGAGGGGTCTGGTGACAATGTTCCAATTGATGTCACCATGACCGATGACTCTATGGTATCACACTAGCACCCAACAACATAGAGGTAGAATGGGAACCAAACAGATGCATGTGGTTCTATGGAATCATCCCACAACTAAGATAGGACACATATTTAGGCCAATCCATGTTTTAATTAATCCATAATGCACAATCATTTTAATTTTGATTAAATTTGTTTATAGACTAATGATAATTTGAGTCTTGACAATGACATATGTCATTTTCCTAATGTGCAATCCTTGTCTGACACATCACCAAGACACATGGTGTCTATTTGTGCAGACACTACATACATACCTGAGCAAGAAGAGATTCATTTCTACACCAGTTCTTTGCCCTTCAAGTTTTGGTATTAATAAATAGTGATTTAAATTTTATTTATATTAGTCTTTATTTTAGGATTTTATCATTCTATTTAATTAGTTTTTGTTAAATTTAGGTTTTGCAGTGCCACCACCCCCTTCCACCTAGTGCCACAATATGTTGATTATGGACAAAAAACATTCACAACATAAGAAATATTTATTGATTTCATTCTTTTTAAGTTCTTATTGTTATGTTGTTTGACTTCATAAATACAACATACTGATATTGTTAAATTATTGATGCTCACAAAATTTTGCAACCTCAATCTCATATTCAACCCGCGGCCACCCCCACTACTCAACACTTAAGGAGTACAACACGCCCACCTCCCCTTCCATCTTATGGTAGGGGAAAGAGGATAGTGTTCCATGGAAATGAGCAGGGGACACATAATTTTACAACATTCAGAGTTCCCCAACTTTTCAATTGGTGGCGTGCAGAGTGCCAGAGGCACTTCTATTTTAAATAATATCGATATGGATGAGGAGTATCTTGATTTTGACAACATTTATGACATTACAACAATAAGGGAAACATAATGAAGATCTCATTCAGTCTACATAAGGAGGTTCCAGTGCCACAACAACCATCCTCTTCAGATCCTCCTTCCCCAACTGGGGAGGAAAATTTGATGATGATGGGAAAATAAAATTTTCAGTAGACATCCTTATGTGGTGATAATGCTACAGCCCTTGTGATGGAAAATATTATTCCTTGATATTAAGGAACTAAAGATATGGGAGATTAGAGTGAAATCTCTATCAAAGAAATTAATGAAAGATATCATAATTTTGAACACAAGGAAAAAATTTTCATTGATTAAAAATGAACCGGTGATGATTGATGCTTTACTTGCTCAAGCACAATCTAGTAATTCAGTCACCAACAATATTTACAATAATGATAATGTTTTGACTATAATGCTTAATAGATTGGATAATTTGAATGTTGAGGTGCAATATTATTATAATAAAGTGGAATAGAGACAAGAAACTTGTCACTATTACAAATGCAGAGAAAGACTTGGCCATGTGGTAAGTACTTAATATTTTGTAGATTATAATTTATATTGTTATCATTTATCTACTTCTAATTATGGGATTTTTAATTACATTCCAAATACCAAACATTGAAGATGGAGGTGCAAGTGTTAGATGAGCACTTGAAAAAGTGAGAGAAAGTGTACGTGGTGTAATTGCCTTTAAAAGAAAAACTTGTTCTATTAAACAAGTAGAATAATACATTATAAAGATTATAAAGGAGCATGGACTAGATCTATGGATATTCTGTTGAAGAAAAAAATGATGAGGATCCTTCTCTCCTTTCAAAGAGATGATGACTAATGAGGATAGACAAAATCTTGAAAATATCAATGCAACAAAAAGAATTAGTCCAGTCTAGTGTGATAAAAGATAGTTCAAATGTTGATGTTATAGAAGATCTCCTCAAGAACAAGGATCCAAATGACAAAAACTATTGATGTAAATCATTTTATTTGTCAAATGAAAACATTATCTTTATGTCAAATTGTCAATCGTTGTATTTCTCTCATGCCTGTTGTTAAATGAAAACATTATCTTTTTTTCAAGCTTGTACAATTGATGAATAGTAATACATGGATTTTGGAATCTAGATTTACATTGTATAATTTAGTTTTCAAACATGTATGCACTCAATATTTAAAACTTGATGTACATTTTGTTGTTGAATCTTGATAGTTGATTCTTCATGTATAGATAGATTATAATTATAGAAAACATTATCTCTAAATACTATGAATTTTTAATAATATAATAAATTTTTATATTAATATATAATCCAATAATCATGATGGGATATATGGATTATAATATATTTTGTGAACACGTGTGCATGGATTTGATATTGAGAAATCAAATATTGAACATACTTTCCTAGTAATGAAATTAAATTTAATTACATCATCCAGTTTGCAGTTTGCACAACTATCTACTATCTGTTATTTCCAAACATTATAAAAACATAGAAAAGCGATTTAAAATTTCCAAACATTATATACAAAATATATGTAAATGAAAAAATAAATAAATGATGAGTCACAATATATATTTTAGAAAATGAATATGTTCAACTTGTCTGGTAGTTGAAACAACCCTATCCTAAATGGTCCTTCATCACTTATTTTATTTGTTGTAGTTTCTCGTCCACTAGAGTCCAAGTCAATTTCACCATAATCTGAGTCTCCATTGGTTTTATCTAATTAACAACTCTCCACTCTACAAGGGATGTCCAAGTAGTAATGCTCTTTCATATGGAAATGTGTCCACTCCATATCTTGAAACATACAATCTCAAACAAGTTTCCATATTTTTGTCCAATCTGTTGTGAAGTTTTGATTTCACAAATGTTAATGTGCTAAATACCTTTCATCTTCAACAGACCCAAGAATCATTTTCTATATGAGTTCATACAGTTTGAAGTATTCACTTATACTTTCTCTAATGCTACTCTGATACAAATTTCTCCACAATAGTGTGATAGCTCCATTTTGTTGGTTCAACAAGAGTCTGATATTGATCACTCATTGTCATTGCAAAATGTGATGACTATGATATGAGTAATTTTATGTTCAATATACCATTCAATTCTCCTCCATTAACATATGAATATTTGTAAAACTGATCCATTAGTGCATCATGTATTTCCCGAAGAGTTGAGATCTTTGTTCTTCACCAATCATTGGATTCCAGAAATTGGGATTTATAACTCCCATGGCCTCAAGAAGATCACTATTCTTAAAATTCTCTTTGATATCAGAAGATAATGTTTCAGATATCTTCATCAATTTTTTCCATGTATCGAAACTACAACATCAAAAAGAAGGCTTGTGACTAGTACTTCCTCAATTTCAAACCTAGGACATAAGGATCTCTGTGGAAAGTGTGCATTGGAATATTTTCCCATCAACTGAGATATACAAAGATGACCATTGATATTGAACTTCAAATAGCTATTGGGATATTTTTATCTCAAAAACCTTCCAACTACTAAAATTGGCTTCTGAAACCAGTCTTGGGTGGAATATAAGTTATCCAAAATCATACATACTTGTTTCCTTAATTTTATAAAATCAACAATGTATATAGATCTTTCCTGAGCTTGTTTCACCAAGCTATTTATTTCCTTCAACATTGGAAAAATACCACATAAAGTTAATAATGTCTCCAAATCTGTCAAGTGATACAACAAATCTTTAGCCTTGTCAACTTCTCTACGATTCTTGAACATATACCCTATAATGACCTGTATTCCTCAAAAATTCTGCAAGCTTGGATCATACAATGATATCCATCTTGTGTCAACATCTTTCAACAATTTTTTACCATTTTTATTCCAACAAAAAATATTTGAAACTCCAAAAATATTTTAGGACTACTTGACATGTATGAATGCAAGTCCCATATAAGCTCTTCCACTTTAGCAACATTTTCAAAATTACTTACAATCTTGTAAGCGAGATTCATTCTGTGAGCCATGCAGTGTATAGTATCATGTATGGGGAAATGGTTATTTGAAGGTGAATACAAAGCCCAATTTTTGTGACCTTGCATGATAACTACCCCATCAGCTCCTACACAAATAAATCAGATTTGTAGAGATTGAATGATCATCCATACTAGTTATTTCTTTCAAATTTTTAATAACAAGTTTGTAGAGGTTCTCAAAATTGTAATTCTCCATCATTTTGTGCATAGCTAGTAGATGATTTTCCCTCAAATGGTTATTAAAATTGAAATTGTAGACATGCATACAAACCCATGATGTATTGTCTACTATTGTGACCTCATCAATCGACAATGTGATAAAATTCACATTTTTTACCTTCTCTCTCAAATCAGTGATTTCAATTTCTACCATACACTTTTCCATTTCCCATGCACTTATATCTGACTAGTGTATTGTTGGAATGTTTGAAACCCATTACATTGAAATAATATCTTATAATCAATGAGATCTGAAATTGGTCTGCCCTTTTTAAAATGTGAAATATTGTTCTGAATTGTATAAGTTTTTCCTAAAGACTTGCATCAAGTAGCTTTTTCAAATTTAGCCTTTATTGTTCCACCTTTCTCAACAAGGTCTTGAAGATGTTTATGATGATTTCATATTCTATTGCATATCTCATATGTAAACAATCTTCCTTGGTTTTCCATCTAGTTGTTTTTATTACTTGTTCCATCATCTTGCTTTTTAGACTCATATACTTTCCCACAATGCTTCTCTATTGTGTCCAACTTCAATTGCATTTTGTGGTCTTTTCCTAGTTTCCAACTACATATAGTACATCTACATTATGTAGGAGTATCAATACTATTTTTAGTTCAACAAGTTCAATGAATGGATATTTGGTGACCATTCAAATTTATAAGTCCTTCCTAAAGTCCACTTCCCACTCTTATGTTTTTGATGTGTGTTTCTAGAATGTTTATCTAAAGTTTGAGTTGGATGGCAATTGGGATTATCAATACTATCAATGTGAATTGAATTACTCTGCTGATTAGGAATTTCATCTAGAGTATGGTCATTGTTAGGGTTTTCTGCATTTGAAATAAATTGGGTTGCTTATTGCATCCTTAAGTAAATCAACATATAAAGTAACATTAACATAATAAGAGTCAAAATTACCTCTTGCACTAGTGTTACTGTGGGATGACTAAAATATTTTGAAATGTCCATGTCACGTTTTATTTTTCCTTGAGTTATTTTCTCATTTTAATAGGGGTCCATCGTATGGGTGATTTTGAAGTCTACACATGTGACAAAAATATAGAAGTTTCAAATAAGATCTGTAAAAATAAATGCAAGACATTGTGAAAAATAAAGATCATGCTACATGATAACATGGTAACATGGGTTAGGCTACCAAATAGGGTTATGTGAACATGATATCGATCACCGCATAGTTGCATACTTACTTGCTTACTACGAAAGACAACAAAATCTATGTTACCATCTGCAACATGTTCTTTGCTACTATACGACATTGCATAATCACCTTATTGGATGACATCATGTATTTAGATTGTCATCCGGTAACAATTCTACAAAAAAACCTTGACAAACTGATAGTTCAAACTTTTTCGCTTACCTCTTTTGCTTATTCCTTTGGATTTTTGGCTTATAATTTCAGATTTTTCATAGGATTATTCACTTTTACCTTCGATTCAACTGTAGATCTCAAAATTAACAAATTTTGAAATTATATTATATTACTATATTATGGCGAATTAATCCTATATATAATGGTATATTATAACATGAAGGCGAATATACTAACATTGGTCACCCTTAGTGGAAACACTAAGGCGAAATTATGGTCAAATTTTCATCTCAATCTCAAATTAGAAGGTCTTGCGATAATTTTTCTAAAAACACATTAAGCGATCTAAGGTGTCGTCATGCATCTTGCGAGAAGGAGGAGATTGTGATCACCATGCCAACAAACTCTTCATCAACAAGAGATCAATTAACTCCCTTCTTCTCCTCTCTTTATACCTCTTTATTCTCTCGCCTCTTCTAATTCTTCATTGTACACAATCATGGTATTTTTTCCTATTTACTTAAGTGACAATGTTTGTAAAATGTAAAATTACTCTCTCAAATTATAAGAGAGGTACTTAATTTGTCTCTTCTAGGGGTAATTGAAAGGTCACAAGTGGAATAAGAACATGAAGGGTCACATGGGGGGGTAAATGAGAAGGAAATTCATAATGCTATAAATTAAAATGGCTACTACATTCCAAAGGATCTTTAAAGTATAATTATTTCTGTAGCAATTATGGATTGTTGTAGATTGTGAAGATTTATATCACCACTACACAAGAAATAAAAGATGCATTTCTTCCATTTTATTTTCTCATGTGTTCCTCTATTCTTTATTTTCTGTAACTTTTAAAGCATAATGATCTTGAATAACCAAGAAAGAACTTGGTGTCCTTGATTGATGAACCTAAAGATTTGTGTGTATATGGTTTGTTGGTTTTTCTAGTGGCCTATATCATTTCTTTCCTCCAATTTAATGTTGAACTACTTTAGCTATTATGTGTGAAATCTACTATTTCCTACACACAACAATAACCCTCCCTTTCCCAATTTCTCTCCTCTATCAATTATCTCTACAAATTCCTCCCTTATACCCCACTCAATAAATTTGCCACAGTTCAATGATGAAGTGTTTATGTGTGATCCCCTACCTATCTGCCACCCCACAACAATTATATAGAACTAGGATAATTTACATTCAATAATGGAAGCCTCCCCATACACAAGGAGGGGCGTAGCCCTATGAAAGTTGGTGAAAAACCATAATTTGAAAAATGACAAATTATTTCACCAACAAGCCTATACGGAATTAAAGGAGAATTTACTACCCATAAAAACTACACATCAACCCTTCCCATATTATAAGAAGGTATATAAGCTCATTTCCACATATGTCTATGATCTAAAATATGATTAATTATTATTAGTTTTATGTTAAAATTTGTTACAAGGCCTCAAGTGCATTGTTGTTATTAGATTTACAATCAAATCTAGTTCCAAAAGCAAACATTTCACATTTATCCTTAACATGAATAGTTGCATTAAAAAAATACATAAAGATCACTACATTTGAGTTGCATCACATCCAAAATTTAACATCATATCAACATCTACACATCTAACATCATATAAATACATCTAATCTATGTAAAATCTCAAAATCTTATCACAAATAACATCATGTCAAAATAAATCAGTAACACATGAATCAAAATCATAACCATCTATCTATATAGATCTCATAAATAATGTTTATACAACATGCCTCAAAAGGGCTCTATACATCTAAATCATAAAAATTATTCCATCTATGCAAGAAAATCAAAATCGATACCCTATCTCTACCATGACATCTCATCACTCCTCCATCACGTATTAGATCTCTCTGAGGTTGTGTGAAACTCTTAGTGTTCAATGAGGTATCCTGTCAATTCCCAATCTACACTTACTAGCCCTATTCTCAACATAGCAAGGTACACATGGAAGGAAATCTATCATGAGCCACTCATAATATCACATATCCTCTTCAACTACACAATACTACTCCAAAGTCACAAAACCTATAGGTCCCATCTCTCCTCCACATGCTTTGTTGGAACTCCTTATGCAGGGTAATATAATGTGCCCAAAAATCAGCCCTGCTCCCTGAGCTATAATCCATATGGTCTTCAAAGCTATCCTCACCTCTCCATATTTCACCTCAGTAGTGACTCTCACTTTCGGTGATACTGGTCCCTTTGTTGCTAGAAAGTATCACACTCTATGCGTACATGGTCTCTCTCATGCTATAGAGTATCCCTCTCTGATGAGTGGTGTTCCACTCCACTATCAATCTACCCTTCTCTAGTTGCAATGCATAAACATATGCATGAAATCTTGTCAAATCCTCACCACCATCACCCTCTTCCTCTACCTCCCCACCCTCTGTCTCCACCCTACCCTATCTCTTTGGGTTTCCCACTATCAGTATCTACCGCTCATTAAAACTCTCCATAGATCCAACATCATCAACATATATACCCTCTAGCTCCCCCTCCTCCTTTTCACGTTGTGCCTCATCTACCACTAGTACTGGTAGGTCCATCTTTGAATCATCTCACCGATATATAATCGGATCACTTGTATCTCATTGTAGGAGTTTGAACTACCTCCGCACCCTAGAAACTGTACAACATCAATAATCTTTTCCTCCTACCCCAAATCCTTTGTACCAACATCAACCCCACCAACTCCACATCCATGCCAGGTCATGCAAGAAATCTCACATATGGCCTCCAGACTACATCATCCAACGATAAACAATGTAGATGATCAATATAATATGTCTGATCCCGCTCTATGCTTTCATCATGGATCCAAATAAACTCCATCTCATAAAACCTAGCACATAATCTAATGGTTCTCTAACTCTCCAAGGTAGGCCTTGTAGCCTCACAACAACTATATGATCATAAGCCCAATAGTGTAACAAAAACCCCACATCTAATCTAAACCTTTACCCGGTCAAAAAAATCCATAGCTCATGGTACACCTAAGCTAGTAAAACACATCCCTAGGCATACACTGTCTGGTGCTCCATAATCTCAACTAAGACACTTGAAAGTGTGCAATGAAATCTGTCTCCTCCAGAGTCGGGTAATGTAACATGAAATTACTAGCATGACCATGGACATCAACAAGTTCCCGACACCTCCACATCATATTAACTCTAAATATGAAACCTCATACTATTTATCTTATATCGGTGACATCATCTTCATGCAACCATCTCATAGTATCTAGGTGGGCATTTCGGGTGATGGGAACTATCTACTCCTCTCGAATAGGTAGTCTCAAAATATAGTATACATCCTCCAACGTAATAGTCATCTTACCAATACGGAACCAAAATGTCCCTATACCAATCTCCCATTAGTCTAATAATGCAACCATCAATCTGACATCACTAAGAATCCACCGTTTGGTAAAGGTGAAATCCTCCCAAACCAACAATTGTCACATGTGCCCTTTCAACATCACTCACATCCCCTCTAATAGTCTCTAGAATATTTGGGACTCTATCGTAGAGGTATATGGTGTCCTTCACCTATAAAAATAAACAAAAATCACATCACTTAGCATGTCTTATCTAAACTAAAAAAATCACCACCAATTTCTAATTGACTATGATTTCTTTATACATATCAACGATGATCCACCCAATCACTATTAATCCAAGGTTCTCACCTAAAAACCTTTCAAAAAGAATTAAAAAAAAAAAAAAAACACAAAAATCAAAACAAACAACAAAACTTAAACCTACTTACCCCTATCCTCACCCGCCTCTTCGATTACTTCCACTCACCCCATCTCTCAAAAACATGTAAAATAAATAAACCAAAGCTCTCGAATCACAAAACATGTCACAAATGAGCCATTTGTGTGCATGACTTAGATTTTATAATCTCTGCCGCTATGGTCACCAATGATCATAAATCACCGACGATCATATACCCTAACCATTGGTGATCCATAATCATTGACAATCTTAACCATTTATGCTAATCCTAACCATTTACGCCCATTTATGATTTTTCACCCCTAGGTGACCCGACACACATTAATACACCATCATTATTCACATTATTATTCCTATCCTAAGTACATTATAATTTACCATCGTAAATATTAGTTTACCCATGTAGATCTTATTTACCCTCCCCTAACCACCTAAAACCAACCTAGCCTAATTTATCCTACCCATCCTAACCCCCTAACCTCTTCCTACCTAGATTCATAACCTCTCACCATTCATAAACAAATGTTGGATGGAAAGTTATTTTAACCATTTTTCATTCTCCCTTGTTTGTTTTCAACCATTTTTGACCAAAATCGATGACGATCTGTGATCACCAAATGCATTGCGGATGTAGTCGATTCTATTTAGCCACCTTCTTCCTCAATTTCCTAGTTAGTTAGAGATTGGATTTGGGAATAAATTTTTGCACCTCCTTACAACATCACTACGTTAGGAAATATCAACACTTTGCTGCTACTAGTCATTAGATAAATCTTTTCAAATCATCACCAACCTTTTGGAGCTCATCACCATCATAAGCATTCAACAAGTTTAGTACATTGTTATTTATCCTTTTCAGTCATATTTTACATCATTTGTAGTTTACAGACCTTTGTCTACATCATCCATCACAACCACTTCATGTTTAGTTCCTCATTTAATCATTTGATCGAGTTTTAATATATTTGTTAATATTAATAGTTATCGTTGTTAATCCCCAATCGCCGTCGATCGGTATCCTCATCACATTTTCCCTTCATTATCCCTTCAAACACATCTAAATATCTATTTTATGAACCTCACATGTTTCTAGAATCCTCTAGTTTTCCTTAACACTGTCAAAATTCACTTTGCATCAATTAAAAACATGTTTTATCAGCTTTTATCAAAATAAGCCTTTTTGTCCCTGATCATCATCAATCTCCATCAATTTAATCATTTTCAGAAATTATTATATTTTTATAAATTTTTTTGGCATAATATGTTGTCTTTCAAGATGTGTTCTCTATAGATGAATGTTCCAAGTACCTCACACCCCATCACAAGCATATACGACGTTCCAATCATTCAATAACCTTTTGTGTGGGAACAATTTGACATCTCACATAAGCTCATCCTCGTGTGCCATCAAATTCATTCTAGATATTGAAGATCAACTCGAAGTTATACGTAAAATACATGACATAACCGAAAAAGCTTGGTTCAACTATTTCCTAGACTTTGAGCTCACCAAAACTCTATCTTGGCCACCTACAATGCAGAGTAGGATCTCTCCATCCCTCTTGAATTCTAAATTACATTGTCATTATCTTATTATCATTATAAAATCACTTAATTATACAACACGAGTTAACACCCTTCAAGGAAGCCCTTTGGGTTATTGGGATCGACATTTTCTGAGAAACTTGTCACATCTTTATCTAATATTTATCTGTTTAGTTTTCTTTGTGTACATGTATTCTCTCTTTGTGAAAGGGGGATCCTCTTGCATTTTTTTACGTATCTAATCATAACGACATTGTGTTGTCGCAAGCAGTATCGGTAAACCCCGATTTATTAGATTTTTTGGTATTTCAACATTATAAAAACTAATCAAAATTCACCATAAACATCCATTTCATCCCCACGGTATAAAGGGGAAAAGGGGACAAAAAAATGCAACCTCACCCCCTCTCTCAAGTTTAAATTTTGTGTCCATTATGTCCCCATCTCCCAAAGGGGACAAGAAAGTGTGACTCAAGCCAAGATGGAGCTCCTGGACCCTCACATGACCTCACATAACTCCGCAGGTTGATTTTTCAAGCCCCATCATCTCATTCACACCTCTCCACATGAAGACACTTGTCATAATCCTACTCCAAGTCACACTTTTATGCCCTCATTGTCCCCAATTTTCTAATATCAAAAATTCAAACTCCATGTAAACTTAACTTCCACCCGGGTTCAAAGCACAATTAACAAGGTGAGTTAAAACTTTACTAAAACTCATTTGTAACTCATTATCACTACGTAAGTCACCATTTCCACACAAAGTTGCTAATAAAACACCCTTAATAACTCCATTTTTCACAAGAGGTGCTGCCAGAGGTGTGAAAATGAAGATTTGCATATATCTTTTCAATAGGGAGTACAATCACTATGAACATTTTCCTGAAATCTTCCTCTCTAAAATGCTCTCGGAAGATTGCAGCAATTAAATAATTGATTCCATATATTTTATTAATATAAAATTGAAATTCCAACCCCTAAAACCTCCTTTTTCAATTTCTCGATTTAGCAGACAAAAATGATAAAATTCGAGTAGAAGATCCCAATGCAAAACATAACATTTTGATGGTGGTTTCGTTCCAATCGATGCCGTAATTCTAATTCCTAAAAAAATAGGTGTTATAAGCACTAGATTACTAAAAATAATAAGCTTCCTAAAGTGATAAATTCTTAGCATTTGAGATATCTTGGAAAAGTAAGAAACATAAGAAAAGTGTAGTTTGAGAAACTTTGAAAAAATACTAATGTTAAGAAAAAAAGTGGGTATCTAAAAATAGAAAAACTACATCGTTGAAATAATCTGAGTGAGTTAGGAACTTCACTAGATAAAAATTGTGTAAGGATTCTAAAAATAATAGTTTCGAGCTCTACTTGCTAAAACTAGAAAGTTCCAGTTTAAAGTACGTAGTTGGTGTTGGATCTATTTTGCTCATCTTGTTTCTTTTTGGTAAAATGAAATTAAAATACTCTCGTATCAAGCCTATTTCAACCTTAGTCATAGAGAATCCAGTGTGGGAGAAAATGATGTCACTCACATGGATCTCAAGGACCTAAAAATAGGATTTTCGAGAGGACCTAGGGAGCCAATGGAAGAAAAACTCTTCTTGAGTGGATTGTTTACAACAAGAGACCATATATTATCTATTCAATGTATAAAATTGGTCCTAACATGTGCAAATATTATGAACTAGACTCCCAAATAGAAAAACTTTCAAAAAGTGTATTTGAGATATCTTGGAAAAGTAAGAAACATAAGAAAAGAGTAGTTTGAGAAACTTTAAAAAAATACTAATGTTAAGAAAAAAGTGGGTATCTAAAAATAGAAAAACCACATCAAGGGAAATAATCTGAGTGAGTTAGAACTTCAATCGGATAAAAATTGTGTAAGGATTCTAAAAATAATAGTTTCAAGCCCTACTTGCTAAAACTAGAAAGTTCTAGTTTTAAGTACAGAAATTTGTGTTGGATCTATTTTTGCTCATCTTGTTGCTTTTTAGTAAAATGAAATTAAAATACTCTCGTATCAAGCCTATTTCAACCCTAGTCATAGAGCATCCAGTGTGGGAGACAATGATGTCACTCACATGGATTTCAAGGACCTAAAAATAGGATTTTTAGAGGACTTAGGGAGCCAATGGAAGAAAAACTCTTCTTGAGTGGATTGTTTACAATAAGAGACCATATATTATCTATTCAAAGTATAAAATTGGTCCTAACATGTGCACAATCTTATGAACTAGACTCCATAAGAGTGTGGGTGGATGACAACCTAGTTCTCACTCCTAAGGGTATCTCTCAGTGTTTACAAATTCCAACAAGTGATAGTATGGTCATCATCACCAAAGAGTTTACATCACATGAATGGGATAAAACTAACTCATACCTATAAGGCCTCACACTCAGGTCATGGCTCAGGCAAGGTAGAAACCTTCTCATGTGCCTAAAACTTCTTCAAGAAGTGAGTTCCACGAAGGTTACTCAGATGTTATCATCCTACTAAGTAGGGTAATGGGCAAAGAGACGACAAAGGAATTTCAAGATTGGATGGCTCAATTCATCCTCATTTCCACTAAAGGGAACTAGGTAGTGGATTGGGGGTAGATTATAAGTGAAAATATTCATCGATAGTTGCTCCATTTACCTTCTAATAGAAAATTCACTATGACCTCATATTTAGTGTGCGCCCTTGCCTACCCAAGACCTTTCAAAGGCCTAACTGTTTCCCTCAATGTATCTAAAAGAGAATTATCTTACGAAAATTATCCCTAACTCACGCATAAGGAGAATAACAATCAATTTTCCAGAGTGAATGATGCTTTCATTATGTTTATTATTATATTTTTAGAAGGAAACCTAGAGCTATGGGTATCTTCTCAAGTTGTTACATTGATCAAGAAATATGTGATCTTCTTCACCCAGTTCTCAAATTTCACCTAAATCGGGTTTCGGCTTTGATCTCGCTACTTGCAAAACTTTGTAGGTACCCTAGTGATAACATAGTAAAATGTTTGAATTGTGTAGGAAACTTTCTCAAGTTCATAACATGTCTAGGAATAATAAAACAAAGGGTATCCTTCCCCATATCCCTCAAAATCTATTCATGAAAAAATATTGCAGATGCATCAAATATTGAATATTCCTTCGCCTCCCTCAACCTCTATTATTATACATCCACACCTGATTTTGACATCTGGAAAATACTGAAACCTTCACTCTCCATGGATTGCACCATAGTCCCCAAATTAAGGATTATTGGATCAATTTCTTGGATGAATTTTAAGTAAAGTGTTGGAAGAAAAATGTCTAGGGGGTTGAATCAGTCTTTTCAAAAAATTTACTTTGGTTGTCTTATCTTACATACATCATTTAAAGCATTCATCCAACATTCATCAACCAATGTTTGCTTGTTAATCATGAAACAACCATCCATAAGAACATTAAACAAGATAAGACACAATAACACAAGATATTAAGTGGGAAAACATTAAGGGAAGAAAACCCACTGAACCTTTGCATATATTACTTAACATAAAGGACTCAAGTGAATATTACACATCACAAGATATTTATTTAGTGAAGCACCAACCCCACAAGGATCACCAACCCCTATTTTTTAAGATACCAACGTTGTAAGGAGGCTATAACCCCTAAGATGACCAAGCACCAACTCAGCCACCTAAATATGAAGATCACTTAAGTACTTGTTTCTCCAAAAACTGATTGTGATCACTTTGTAATCTCTCTTCACTCAAAACCCTCTCAAACTTCTCTCTCTCCTTCTTCGCTCATACTTGCACCATATAGTGTTGATTACGTCAAGTGACCTTATAAATATTCTTATCTTCCCTTCTCATCTTCTCATCCTCTTATCTTCTCTACTTTGGAGCCCTCTCACCTATTCACATACTTCTCTCTAGCTTTCTCACATCTCCATCATTCTCACTCCTTCAAATGAGAAAATACACTAGCTTTATATACACGATTCATCTCATAAATCACCTTAAGTAGGAAAAGACTAATATGACTAAGAAATTTTGGTCATATAAAACTTAATAACACATTACATGACTATTCATAATTCATTTAAGACCCATTAGGTTGGAGAAGATCATTAGAACCACAAACATGCTCAACTAGGCCTAATAGTTAGTATTCATTTCCAATAGTCACCTTTTGAATTACAGGGCACACAATAGCTCCAATATGGCTCCATAAGATCTAACCACTTAATTAACATCCTCTCATAACCATTAATGAGCTAAAAAAACTTACAAATTTGATCTTCATCACGACTCACTCCATTTAACTAACACCTCCTATTAGGTCTAAACACCTAATAAACCAGTAATAAAAAGCAAACAACTTCTCACCTCAAAACATGTTTTCAATACTTCTTGGATAATTTTACTAATGCAACATAATCCCAACTAACTCAACCATAATTATGTAATACCATTAAATAGGGCATAAGACTCAAATCCTTCATTTCTTTTACCTCACTTAAGCATGTTGACAATGCTCAAAAATAGGTCTTTAAAAAAAGATGGTTCACACCTCTACACACCTCTTCATGGCACACATAATAGATCAATATAAATTTATAATCCTAAAGAAACTCACATAACTCATGAGAATGTAAAAATAGGAGCACAAGGCTCCAAGACACCTCCATCTCTAAAACTACTCAAACCTAGTTCTAGGTCTCAAGAGCAAGTAAACTCATCAACAAGCACTAACACCTCAAAGGAAACATTAAAACACTTCCACTACTTGGGACACTTCACATCAGTCCTGGACTACTCCTCAAGCATTCATAATCATATGTCACAAGGAGAAAATAAAACTTACATACTAGTTTCCAACAGACCTTCTTGAGAAACCTAATAGGGATGAATAGGCCATTAGTGATTTCACATTTTTAACACCTCAAAAAAATCAAAACCAAGAGCTCGACACATCATACCATACCATAACAAGCTATCCATGTCCTTGTAACACTTCTACACCATGCAAAACATCACCAAATCCTTTGAACCTCCACGACTGGTTTTGACCTTTAAGACTATATGTGGTAGGTCAACTTGGAAGAATTATTTCACAAAATTCTTACACAAAACCTACCCAAATATTTTCATGTACATTTATCACACATCCCAAGCTTGCTCCATAACTAAACTTTCATCATGAAACCTGCAACACATACATATACAAGAAAATATCCACAAAATAAGGGTTTTGTTGTAGCTTATCATCACTTATGGAACTTTTAAATGCCACCAAAATGAGATATGAAGAGTCATATACATCCTTGAACTATCATTTTATCTTTCCCAAGTCATTTTAGAGACTATACATTTCATATTTTATCTATCACTATGAAACTAGGGTTTTTACCTACTTGGCTTCTTAGCAATCGTTCATAAAAGATATGATATCTTTTTAATTTATTCAAACTAAAAATAATATTAATCCATACCTCAACAATGATGGATGGATTATGTCCATATGCCAAGTTTTCACATGTAAATGATCATTTCAAAATGACCGTTGAGTTGGGAAAATACAATTTTGAGAGCTCGGTAGATCCAAAATAAACTTCTCATGCATTATCATCAAATTCATGACTTGAAAATTTTATCACAACTTTAGGATGACCTCCTCCATGATATAAAATTCCCATCTATACTCATCTACTTTTAAATTCACCATACACCTTTGTTTTCCAATGCATTCTTTCCATGTCTTCATGATCTTACTTCAATAGGATCTTGAATAAACACTAAACACCTGAATCTTGAACTTGTACACCTTCCACACATTCTATGTAATGTCATAATAAACTTTACATACTCATAATATCCTTACCTTGGATTTCTCTACTTCATACCTCATGTCATACATGCACTAGTATAGGACTAGGCCTATAATTACTTGTTTAACACATGCATCTCATAAATTGAACTCTTATCCATATTACACAATCATTAACACCTTTGAAACATCTCTTTGAACATTTAAGACACCATAAAAACCTTCATATAACCTCTCGAAGCTCATAATCAAGAACACACAACCTAAACCATGCACACGACCATGCATATGCACCAAGACACTTGAAAACTAATCAACCTTCACTTTTCTTGATGTTTGACACCCCACGATAACTCATATAGTGCCATCTGGACACCATTTTCCATAAATTCCACTTGACATAAATGAAATCAACATGACACAATGTCTAATAGTAAGTAAAAGAGATCATATGCAAATAATTATTGATCAAATGAGGAGTTTCAGGTTTGATTGGTTCATTAAATGAGCGGGGATGAAGGATATGATACGTTCAATCCAAAGTACCAATTGGTAAAATCTACACCTATTCCACCTATCTCAAGGAATATAAGAGAGTTAGGAGTCATCAATGAGAGGAGTACAATAATGATTTAGAGATCAAGGGAGTGGTTTAGGAAGAAGAGGGTTAATCTCATTGATTTTGGTGGAATCCTAACTCTCTAAGGAAAGAATCTTACATATTATCCTTGAAGGTGTATGAAAAAACCACAATCTCTACTCACTCAAGGGAGTAGTGAAGAGAAAAATATTTAAATAAGAAAAAAATTGAAGGATCTCAATACGGGGAACTTCATAAGAAACTAGAGTTATTGAGAACCCCGTTGAAGATCTTGAGAAAGGTGAGATTGATCCTTCTAAACATCTAGTTTTACATTAGCCATCAAGTGTTTCCTCTTTATTTGCTGAGTCATCTCATCAAGTACAATATATGATCCCTCATCATGAACCTGACAATGCCATTATGTCTAATGCCGAGCCCACAACAACAAAAACTTTTCCTTGGATCCAAGAGCTTATTGGGAGTGAGCCAAAGATAGTGTAACAAGAATCAACACAAAATTTCCAAGATATCTAAAGGATTGTGACGAAATAATGAGGTAAGAAATCCTATGTTACTTCTCACTTTTTTAGTGGTGTTTTTGGTAATCAATATGTAGAATTCACCCGACTAAAAGTTGTGAAACTCGTAGAGGAGATGACTCAGGTGGACTATGAAATGACAACAATCTCTTTGGATCAAGAAACATATAAGGGTGATGCACATTTGTTCAAGGAGTTTACTTCCCATATGATTTCTAGGAATGAGGAGTATAAATAGATAATTGAGCAGTTAGAAGAGCATGTGAGAACTCTCACTGCTTATGTGTAGTCATTCATGGATCCTAGTGCAATTATATCTCTTCCTGCTGAGGTTGTTACTCCTATCAACAACTTTGACCCCACGATAATCAAGAAGGCTCAAGGTCACACAATGCAGAGAAGGGACAATGATAGGTGGGTTGAGAAGATTATGGAGAAAGGGAAAACAATGTTTCCTGAAATCATTTCATTGTTTGAGTTTTCTCTTGCCACCAGTAAAATTAAAGATGAATAAGGAGGAAATTGAGAAGGAAAAGGATCATTGGGACACTTTATTTCCATTGTGTCAAAGATGAGTACTTTTGACTCTTTCATATTGATGGGTAAAAATGTATTCACTTCCATAACTAAGAATTTTTCCCCTATTTGGTCTCGCACACTAAGTTCCCAGTACAAAATGTTATTTGAGGCCATCTCCGAGATCAATTCTTTAAAGAGAGTGCATAATTTTTTTGGAAATTATAAGCAAAAATTTCATATACTTGGATCTCCTCCAATCAATGAGAGTTTAATCACTAGAAGTGATTTTTAAGCCATTCAAGTAATTGGTTGAGAAAGAAGCAAAGATCACTTGTTATTCAATGAAGAAACTTGGGAATCCTCGCATAAATCGGATGCACAATTTCCGACACTACTAAAGATCATCGAGTATGGTTTAATCAATACAAGAATATTGATGAAGATTTTGAGACCTAGATCTATGCTTTGATATTTTTTCACATTCCTCGAGCATAAAAGGTAGTACCTGAATAACCCACTTCAAAAATAAAATAAAAGGTGAAGATATCTTTCTAGGTGTACTCCAACATGGTTCATCTAAGCCAATTATTCATTGCGTGAAGTTTCTCTCCTCCATTAGAGTGATCTCCCTCTCTTCTTCTTTCCCCTCTCTCTCATGTTCTAATTCTTTGTTAAGGAGGTATTTTTCAATTTTTCATCTTATTCACTTAAGTGACCTATAATATAATATTGTAATGAGTTTCTTTTAATTAATGAAAAAGGGCTCACTTTTGTTTCCTAGGAATATGAAAGGTCACAAGTGATAAGGGGATGTGAAAATTCATGTGGGGGTAGATGAAAAGACTCTTTGTAAAGCTATATATTTGGATAATATCTTCATTTCAAGGGGTTGTCAATTATAAGTTTCAAAACTAGATAGATTTGTACTACTAAGATACAAGAAAGAGATGGAATTATTTTATTTTCCTCTTCCTCTATGTTTCATCTATTTCCTCACATGTTCAACTTTGTGTATATGGTGATCTTGTAAAACCAAGGAAGGTATTAATGTCTTTGATTAATATATCCGTAGACATCTAAAATGTCGACTTGATCAATTATGATTAATCTATCCTAAAACATCATCTAAATCCATTTAATAATTAATCACAAGATTAATTATTATTAATTTTAACATTAATCAATCAATCAATCAATCAATCTCCACATCCAAATTTATCATCTCACATCCAACATCCAAAATATTCACACCTTGGTGAGGCATCATATAAATCCTACATCTTCACACTTGTCATACATCCTTGGTCAGTACATCTTTGGTCCAACATCTCAACATCTAATATCATATAATCCAACATCCTCACATAAAAATCCAATATCTTCTAATCTTCCAAATCAACATCATCAAATCTAACATCCTATAATATAAAATATAAAATCCTAACCCCTTGACTAGGGCGTCCTCAAATCTAAGTCCTAAATCACCACCCTTGTCATACATCGTTAATGGGCATCCTTTAAATCCAAAATCCTTAAAATCTCCACCCCTTGACTAGGGCACCCTATAATCCAAAATCCAATATCTCCTAATCCTCTAATCCTCTCTTATAATCTTCTAATCCTCATCCTCAATATCCTATCATCCTCATCCTCAAAATCCTCAAATCTTCTAATCCTCTAATCATCATCCTAAAATACTCTCATCCCGCATCTTCATCCTTTATCTTTTCATCATATAGTCCTATAGTCTTATCATCCTCATCCTCGCATCTATTAACTTGGGCATTCCTCTTTTCAAGTGGTTTCCCACGTCATTTCTCCCCACCTAACCCCTCAAGGGGCATCATATCACCATCCTAACATATTCTTTTTTTTTTGAATTGTCATTGCTTCGTAATAACACTTCAAAGAGGGGAAAAATTTAAACATCTAAAATGTCGACATGATCAATTATGATTAATCTGTCCCACAACATCATCTAAATCCATATAATAATTAATCATAAGATTAATTATTATTAATTTCAGCATTAATCCCTTTATTCTAATATTTCATCATTTATCTAAATATTCCATTTTATCATTTATCCCATTAAAAATCCCTTTAATCACATTTACCCTTTCATCATTTATCATTTATCTCATTTCATCCTCAATCCATTTTATTTCACTATAATATCATATTATCGTTATAATCCTTCATTAAAATTTTATAGGAATTTAATATTTCTACATCTCACCTACCACCTTCCCTACACATCCCTATACCTAGCCTTTCCATCAAATCACATCCCTAATCATATTTATTTAACCTAATCTAATAATATCCTCAACTCTAAATCTAGAGGCTTCTATTTCTAGAAGCCTATCTAAATTTCCCTCTTTCATATTTAAAAATTCAAATATCTCCCTTCCCCATTGAATTAAAACTTCAATGGAGGCCTTTTATAAATTCTAGAATAATCCAACTCTAGAATCTTCCATCCTTACATGAATCCTCCACTATTGATCTAAATCCAACATGGCTTCATCTTAGCCATTCAATCCTCCCCCACAAACTTTAAATTGAGCTTTCCTCTTCCATGAGCTAGCTAGTAAGCAAGTTAGAACCTTTGTCCATTTTTATCACTCAATCAATCCATTATCCATCTACAATCTATCATCATATAATCCTTCATCAATCATCAAGCATTCTTCAAGAAAATCCAAGGAGGTGCTGCCCAAGTGAATTTACATAAATATGAATAAAATTCAAGACCAACCAATCAAGAAATCGAGAGAAAATCCAACACATCAAAGGAGGAGTTGTGCAACTTGTAGGTAAGTGTAGGTATAATCTCTCTCCCCCTTTCAATCCACTTCTCTATCAAAGGTATTGTTGAAGAGATTAGATTAGAGGAACAACTTGTATGTGTTTTCTCATATTTGCATTACTAATATTTTTAACATATACAAGATCAATATAATTTTATGTCTATGATTTGTTAGTATTATCATCGTTAGTGATTTTTTTTTTACTAATTGAGTGTGGATTAATTCTGGTTAATGTTGTGAAAATTTTATAGTGCTTATTCAAAAATGAACCCTCCTTCCTAAATTATTACTCCCCTTTACCTCACCTCCTAAGAAAATTCCTCCCTTACAATGAGTGCAAGAAAATTTCCATAGGTCTAATGGAGTAGTCTTGTGTGATCCCTAGCTTCACAACCACCCACATATTTTTTTTTTGCATTCAATAAATAAGAGCCTCTCCATTACCAAGAGGAGGGACTAAATACCAAATTGTTAGTGAAAATCCACTAATTTTCCCTTACAAAAATTAGTTCATGAATAGTTTTTTGGTGCCTAATGTAGGGAAGATTTTGCTGTCTCTGCACCACTCTTAAAACCAAAAAATCTTAAAAATCATATATATGAAAATTCAAAAAAATAAGAGATTGGAAATCTAAGAGCCTTGATGTCTACTCAACATTTTTTCCATAATGACCATTATTGGAAATGCTCCTATTTTGCATCCTAATATTCTTTTCTTCTAAGAAACTCAAGAAGATATCATAGATGATTTGAGAAACCGCTTATGGAACAACAGAGAAAGTTTCAATCATAATAAAACATCTTGAAGAATTCTAGTTTTTGAAGAGGAATGTTCCCAAGAGTTGCAATGTGTGAGACAAGTTCCAAGTCAACAAAGGAGAGAATAAGGAAATTTGTTTCAAGATACACACAAATCCAACAAAATGCCAAAAAGAAGATACATGAGGGATACTTGTGCTAGTAACATAATTAATCCATAAATCAAGGAGAAATAACAAGATGATTTCATACTTCCCATTATTCAACTAGTAAGGTGAATCATTTAATATTATTTTCCTGAGTTTGATCCTAATTTTCCTCTTGAAGGTCCTATTGAAGAACTAGCACTCGAGCCATTGAAATTCATTCCTCAAGAAGAATAAGAAGAATAACCAAAGGAAGAATAAGAGATAATGGTTGTGCCCATGCCTTGGGGACATAATACAAGCCCATTGGTCCTAAATCCTCCACTTCATGAGTTTCCAAAGGATCTAGGAAAAAATTTCCTAAGTTCTAGGAGATGGAAAATAACATCCCGATGATCATATCATAACATTCATCACGACTTGTGGGGTTTTGGGAGTGGAGTATGAATATGTTTCAGTTCATCTCTTTGTGGAATCACTGTAAGATGCTGCTGCAGGATTGGTTCTACCACTTTCTAAGAAGGTCAATCACAAATTAGGCAGGTATGAAGTCCAAATTGAAGCTCGGTTTAAGCTTGCCTAAAGATGATTATGATCTTCTTGAAAAATGGTCTCAATTAAAAAAATAGCCTCATGAACCCATGAGAGAATTTTTAGATAAGTTCAACAAGATGCTACACAAAATTTCGAGGTTGCTAGGCCTACGAAAGATAACAAGTTAATATTCTTCACCAATGCTTAGTTATGAGAGTTAGTTTCATCCGAGAAGAAGGATTCAACCGGATACCTTGGATGAGGCACAAGAGTTGGTAGTTGATGTGGAATATGATTTTTTGATGTTTGGAAAATTAAAAAGGACCAAACAAAGAAAATCTCAAAGTTCAAGTTTTGGAGCTACAAACTCATTAGTGCAAAAATTGGCTAATGATGTCTTTTTCTCAAAAAAGTAACTTTCTCAAAATTCCTTGTACAAAGACATTTCCAAGGAAGAACTTATAAAAAAAAAAAAATCGGTCACCCCACCTTAGAGGATTTCTCTTGAATCCCCTCCCATGAACGCAACATGTGGGACCCAAATAAGATGATGAAAGTGAAGAAGAAAGTAACTTCAGAAAGTGAAGAAGAAGAAGGCAAGTTGTTGATTGAAGAAGTTTCTGCAAAGGTTGGTTTATGTGAGTATGCACCCTCTTCCAAGGATGAGTATGAATAATATTTAGTGGACATGAACAACCACTCTTGTGTTATTTTCACTCGATCAAAAAATCTTGAGAAGGAGAAAACATCCAAACATAAAGAAAAGGAGAGAGAAGATCCTCAATTATGACTCTACTTCCTAAAAAGATAATAACTAAGAGAGGATCTCCACTCCCCATCTTTGGAATCATCCAAGAAGAATTTTGAAGTTGCACCTCATTATAAGACATCTTCTAAGAAAGGTAAGTCAAATACCTCTACTTCCTCCAAGAATGATGTTTCCACCTCTGCAAGTCAAAATAATAATGAAAAATTTGAGAAATTATTCTAAGTCAAATCAAGCTAATGTTTCCCATGCTCTTGAAAACCCTTCCTCAAAATTTGATATCATCAACCATGTAAAAAGGATAAAGTTCAGATCTCTGAATCTAAATACTTGCAAACCCACCTCAAGTAGTTTGAGAATATTGTCAAGTTCATCAAAGGAGGAAGCTCCAATCCAAAGTGCCATCCAATTCAAAAGGTTTGCTTTCCCACTCCCGAGCCAAAAAAAAAACCTTTATCTTCTACCCCTTCATCCACCAGAAATATTAAGCCCTTATATGTTTCCTTATTGATAAATGGATACCATCTAAATAATTATATCATTGATTCTGGTGCCTTTGACAATGTCATGCCCACCAAGGTTTCTCAAGCCCTCGGTTTGAGTCTCTCTTGGGCATTTATTCATTACTATTCAATAAAGACCAAGGAGGTCCACTTTTTGGGAGGATCAAAGATGTAGTGATGGACCTTGTGGATTATCTAGAAAAATGGGTGAAGGTGATAGTTCTAGTAGTAAATATTTCAGCTACATATGGAATGCTCCTTAGTAGAAGCTTTTATTAGAGATATGGGAGGTGAAATTCAAATGGATTGGTCTTAAGATTTGATACCAATCAAGAAAAAATGAAGAAGCTCCTTCCTAAGCCCAAAATGAAATACACGGTTCAAAAGTCAAGATGACCTAGGGAAAACATCCTCTTCCAAAATAGAGAGTTGGGAAAATATTCATTTGAAGAATTAGGGAAAGTACCATATGAAGAAAGAGTGATGGGAATTACTTCATGAAATCTGAGAGAGGGGAATAATTTCCTATTCTTGAGGAGAGGATAAATGATATTGATAATGAAATTTGGAGCATGGAGTTTGACATGAAGTTATTCATCAACTAGTTTAGGTGCAGAATCATTATATCATCCCCATAAGGAGACTTGTTCCCCTTATCATACAAGTTACAATTATCCAACACAAACAACAACTACCCAAATATGAAGCCTTATTTCTTGGATTGCAAGTGGATGAAGAGATGGGGATAAAAATATCATCGTACAAGGTGATGCTAAATTAATTGTGAAACATAGTGAGAGACATATTTCAAGTGAAGAATTCTCATCTCCGCCACTACATGGAATAAGGTGTGGGACTTCCTTGAAGATTTTGATGCATTTGACATTAGAGTAATGCCTAGAGATTAAAATTCAAGGATGATTCCTTGGTAGTATCTATCCTCCTTGATGATCCCACATCCATATTTCAAAGGAGATAAGTTTTCAATAGAAATGATCTTTCACCCGAGTGTGCTAGATAACTCTAAAACTTAAAAAAATTCATTATGATGATCATATTTTTTCCTTCCTACAACCAACTAGTGACTTTAGGTCTATGTATTTTGAAGGAAGTGACTCACTCCCATGGATTTTACCAAGAATGATAGTGACAACAATTCAAATGATCAAATAGATGAGGACGGGGTGATTCAATTGAAAGGAAATAGAATTCCAAAGGGACTAGTGTCACTAGATGGAGGAATTATTTGACAAACATGATAGGTTCATCCATGGTAAGGCTAAGGATCAACCAAGATCTTCATCGAGTATGAAAAGATAAACATTGGGACAAGTGAGCAGTTGAGGATGGTGAACATCAAAAAATGTTGTTCACCTGAGGAACGGAGGAACTTATCATCTTTATTGAAAAGGTATTTTGATGTGATTTCTTATTCATATGATGATTTAAAATCTTTTCAACCTCAATCCATCAACATTCTATACCCTTGAAACCTAATGCAAAATCCTTCCGTAGAAAAACAATAAAAAATTATTTTACGGAACCATCAAAGTAGAGGTTGAAAATTTGATTAATGCCCATCATCATTTTTACCATCCATCATTCAACATGGATAGCCAATATTGTACTCAAGACAAAAGAAGAGTGGTGAAATCCACATGTGTGGATTTCCAAAACCTAAATCAAGCTTCTCTAAAGATAACTATCCATTTCCAAATATGGATCATATCTTACAAGTAATGAATGGTTCAGAGATGATGTCCATGCTAAATGGATTTTTAGGGTATAATCAGATTGAATTTTCTAAAGAAGATCAGTTCAAAACTTCCTTCACCACCCCATGGGGCACCTTTTCATACCATCGTATGCCCTTCAAATTGATCAACGTAGGTGCCACATTTCATAGAGCTATGGATTTGGATTTTAAGGATTTGAAGGGAAAATGCATAGTGGTGTACCTTGATGACTAATGGTATACTCCAAGAAGAGAGAGGAACATTTGCAACAACTTGAACAAGTTTTGATCCATTGTAGAAGGCACCACATTTCCCTCAACCTGAAGAAGTCAATATTTGGGTAATGAAGGAAAAATCCTTGGTCACATTGTGAGAAAGGAAGGCACTAAGATTGATCTAAAAAGAGTGGAGGATATTCAAGATATTATCTCTACCTACCAGCAAACCAGGTGTGCATTATTTCTTTGGTAAAGGTTAATTTCTTAAGGAGATTTTCCTAACTTTGTTGAGATCACAAAGGATATTGTCAACATGATGAAACCCAAATAATATTTAAGTGGAGAAAACAAGGAAAATAATCCTTTGAGTCTATCAAAGGTTCCATTATAAAAGCACATTTACTTTAAAATTTCAGCTGAAAATTCATTCTATATTGTTATGATTTAGAACATACCATTTTGGTGGTCCTTTTTCAAGAGAATGAAGAGAAAATCCAGTCACCCATTACATTCATGAGTGATCCTCTAAAATCACATGAGATTAACTACTCACAACATGAAAATCATTCATATGTAGTGGTGAGGGCCTTGAATAATTTCAAGTTCTATCTTTTGAACTCTCATGTTGTTGTTATGGTCCCTAGTCCAGCAGTAAAATCTATCCTGATGCAACAAGAACCATAGCACAAGGAGAGGAAATTGGGTGTCTAAGGTGCAAGAATATGATCTTGAAATCAAACCTTCCAAGTTAGTGTGAGGTAATGGATTGTGTGAACTTATCTTCTTGAGAAGAATGGGAAGATTTCTCCAATTTTTATGCATTCTTGATCAAAGATCTTCCTCTCATGCTTTTTAAGTACCACCAATCCTTGGTATGTTGACATAGCTTATTTCTTGACCTATGGAGATACTTCCCTCCTAGACTAGATCAAAAGTAAAGAAGGAATCTCCATCTTGAGGACAAAAATATGTCATCTAGGAGAATGTTCTATATAAGAAATGATTAGATGGAACATTCCTAAGATGCATTGAAGAAGAGCAAAAAAAAAAATTTTCAAAGCATATCATGATAAAGCATGTGGAGGCACTTCTTTATAATGGTTACAACCCACAAGATCTTAAGAGGTGGCTATTATTGGCCTACTCTTTTTATGAGATGCATACAAATGGGTTGAAAATGTGATCCATGCCAATAGTTTGTGGGAAGACTAAGGCTTGTTGCTCTACCCCTCGGCTGTGATCATTGAAGAAATTTCTAACAATGGGGTCTATACTTCATCGATGTATTGAACCCACACTCCAACACATGCCACATGTATGTTCTTACACTACAATACTTCACAAGTGGGTAGAATCCATTCCAACAAAGCATGTCAACTCTGAGATGGTGTGCAACTTCTTGAAAGAGAACATCATTGTCAATTTGGGGTACCAAACAAGATAGTGGTGATAATGCCACCTACTTTTCTTTAGGTGAGTTAATGGAATTTTTATACAATCATGGTATTTCCCTATCTCACTCTGTTGATTACTATCCATATGGTAATGACAACCTAGAATCTAGTAATAAAAATATTATCACTATTGTTCGATAAAGTTAGTGGATGTCAATCAAAGAGATTGGCATAATAAATTATATGATGCCTTATGGGATAACTAGATCATGCCTAAGAAAGTTATTAACACCTATCCTTTCTAGCTGTTATACGGACTTAAGGATAAAATCCCAATCTCTTAAGAGTTACCCACCTTACAAATGGTGAAGGTAGTAGAAAATGAATAATATTCAGATGATCTTTGACAAGAGGATTTTCTACTTGGAGAAGTTGAATGAAGATAGGTTAGTAGTAGTTGATACACTAGAAGACATCAGTCTAAGGTGAAAAGGATATTTGATTAGAAAACACAAGATAAAAGCTTCCAAATCAAATATTTTTTCCTCCTCTGGGAAAAAGGAGAGATCCCAAGGAACCCATGGGAAGTTTGATTCACTATGTCTAGGATCATTCAAGATCAAACATTTCTATAGAGAAAACACATACTACCTAGCTTACCTTAATGAGACCCCATCGGAGTTTTCTCAGTAGTGGAAACATATGAAACTCTACAGAAAGAGGTTATTTGTATTAAAAACATTGTACCAAAATATCCCTTTCATTTATGTGTGTATTTCATTTCCAATTTTGGTGTGTTTCCTTTTAGTTGTGTGCATTTGTCCTTTCCCTCATTTATGTATATTACTTGTAATAAAGGGCTCTATTACCCAATGGATAAGGCATTGGTCTAATCACCCATGAGATGCCTAAGGTTCTCTATTCCCCTTACAATCCAATGTCCTTGAATTAGATCCATGTATTGTCATGCAAAATGACTAGCCTAAGAATTTGAAACTTTCAAGCATGACAACTAAGCCTACATTGCAAAATTTTGCCTCCCGATCACACTGAAACCTCCTCCTAGCCAACTGTTATCTCCATAGTACCATCATCATGGCCCCAAGGAAGGTCTAATGATTTTTTCAAGCATGCCTCAATATGTAAAGAAAGATGATGAATTTTATGGATGTGTTCAACATGATTCAGTGAAAGACAAGTCTTCTCGAGAGGCCTAAAAGTCCAATTTTGGTCATTTTAAAGCCAACATGAACCCTCCGAAAGAGTTTAGGAAAAATCTAAAACATCCGAAGTTAATGTTGGGTGTTCTTGAAAGTTTTGGAGAAAATTTAGGAATATTTTGGAAAGAATTTATCATTCAAGAATAATCTTCTCAAAAGTGAGTTTTTGCAGACACACAATCACACACTTTGGGTAATTATCTAGTCTCGATCACATACTACTATTCATATGGCTCCTAAGTATAAAAATCAATAATTAACCCATGTATTTGGTCGTATTTCTTTGCTTTATGCTTATACTTTAAGTTTTTCACTCTTATTGGATCATTCTATCTTTTCACCTTTTGGAATTTTCTATTCTGGATAAGAGCACCTAGCCGGGCCATGCCTGTGTGCCCTCATCCCCTCTGGGTGCCATTGTTGTCTTTGTACTTTGTCACACTTTTTGGGTCCTTTCTAACCGTTTGAGTATCTTATCTTTTTGGTATTTGGAATTTTCAAGGTTAATTACAAAATTCAAGTGAAGGAATCATATAAATATAAAGCTATGTGATCATAATAAGGGAAAAGGCACTAAGCACTACTTATCACTACCTAAGGTTACATCCATCAAGGCATCTAGAGCTCCATTTGCATACATATATCTCCATCACATGCGACAAAGGCTGGTTATTTTGTATCACACTTCATAGTAAGGGAGTCTATTATATTCCATGCATACATTATTCACATTCTACATCTAGCTAATTTCTCACTACTTCAAGTGTGACACGTCAAGAGAAACCTACGACATAATTATGATCACACACACAAACATAAAACTACATAGGTTCGAGATGTAGTGCAATGCTCAATAGTAAGTCCATCATTGTGGTAACTGAGGACAATCGACCCATCATTTTACATCTTTCATTTTTAGGTTTTGATGCTTTGTTTGGGGTTTTACAGGTGATTCATTCATTCTAGATCCACAACGACATTCAACGGAATTCAAAGTCACAAGTAATGATAAACATCGAGAGTTTTGCACCATCTGCGTGACCTTATGAAATTGGCTTCCATACTTCCCGTATAGACTAGGGCACCTAAAACCATACGAGATTTCCCTATGTTCCCCCATTCTTCTCCCAGTGCCCTAGTCTAGCCAAATCTACCGATCTACATTTTTATAGGCTCTTGTGTGATGATCTTCTACTCCTGTTCAACTTTGTCTCCACTACGACATAGTCATGCAACCTCTTTGGATCAACTAAGGCTCTTCTAACCCTTTTTGTAATTAGGGTTTCATATTTAATTGCTTTAGTTGTTTGGGTAATTTCTATATTGCATTATTTATTTATTTACCGTTGTCATAACTTTTAGATTAGGCTATCATATTAAATTTTAGCATAATCATTTTGGTGAACCCGTACTCGATCATTTCACTCCTAGGATCCTCATTCTGTCATTTCTCATCTTCCTAGCATGTTCTCATCATGAATATTTGAATAAATGATTTCTTGCTTGTTAATATTGACTTAAGACATAAAGTCCAACATCTCTTAGCTACTACTCGCATTCCTACTGATATGCATCCTGAATCCATATATCAATCATTTGTCAATGATTCTCTCAACATATTGCATTCCCCGACCAATCCTCATGCTAATCTTACTCTTGTTGAAAATGACCCAACATTGCACATTATGATTCGTATTTACAATGTGGGTGTCAAACGTAATGGATCCAAACTTAATATATGTCCTATATCATTCCTTGGAAAAATAGGTCTTTCTCTTTCTACTAATGTTATTCCATCATGCCTTTCCTTCATGCATATGATGGTTTTGTTCATCCATACGTAGGTCACATTACTCTACCTATCACTATAGGGCCAAAACCCTTAACACCATATTCTTTGTCATTGAATTTCCGTCTCATATAATTGTTTACTTGGTAGACCATGGCTACATGCCATGTAAGCTATTGCCTCTCTATGAATACATCATTATGTCAAATTCATACATGAAGGCGTCGAATATACTATTTTTCATGACTGTCATCCATAAAAATATTGTGACCGTGATCCTCATACCACACTTCCTACTCCATGAATTGATACTACTGATGAACCTCAACCTATGGACAAACCACTTCATTTTCTACACTTGAAGGTGCTATTTTCATGATAGATACTATTTCTTCTACACTACTACCTCCATATGCTACTACTACTACTACGCTTTCTTTATTGGGGGTCCTATCTAGTCCATGGATGTCAATCTATCCCATACATCTTCACATGGACTACCTCCATTAGCACGCCCATCAGTTACATGTATGATTTTTATGCATGAATCATACTGGGAACATATTCCATTTGATCCTACTTTATCTAAATTTATATGCACACATGATGGTTTGAATCGGATAGCCTTTATAGTTGACAACATCTATCCTCTACCTTATGATCATCATCTCTACCATGGGTTTGTCCACATCACCGCCGCTTATGGGATTCGAGTCTTCTATCTTATAGTCTTCCTTGCAAGTGCTCCCCACATTTCTCCACTCACCCCTGGGATAGTCTTGGTTTGATTACATTGGGGTCATGATAGATCCCGACCATACTGATATCTCATTTCCTATTCCCTTTGGCCATGTTTTCATTTGCAATAGTTATTTCCTTGGCTATTCACAAAACATCACTTGCTAGTATGTACATGGTTGTCCACTCCCGCCATTCACTGATGAGGAATATGCTATGAACATGTATAATCTATGCCTTAATGGCTTCTTACAAAGCCATCCCGATACAATTTCTAGGAAAGTTTCTAATGCAACACCATTTGGCTTCGATTTTGACAATGACGATATTTTAGATGACATCACTTGATCATTCCTATCCTACACACACTTGGGGGCATCATGCTTATCTTACGCCTACCTATTATGATAAAAAAACATATATTACCTCTTTATTGCATTATAATTCAACAATCACTCGCCTTTGACACACATTAGCATCGACATTACTCGATGACACACTCTTGTGCTTCGGTTCACACTTGACTGTTGAGGGAATCCTATACACATGAACCTCACACACTACACATGACATAGACATTATACATTACACATCTTCACACATCTTACACTTTTGTACATACACATCATCTTACCTCATCACTACATCTATTACACATATTACACATCCTACTTATCTAATTATACATGCTGCACTCATCACCGATGACACACTCTAGTCTCATGTTCCATACTGGAATGGTGATGGTATACATAAAAATGGACCACATCACACTCACACATTCAACCATTCAATATTTTTCACATGCGACATTCTTAGTGATATATGCCATAGGCTACATCATCACTTCCACTTACATCATTTAGTGATATATGTCATAGGCTACATCCTCACTTCTTCTAGATTCTTTAGTGATATAAACCATAGGACACATAATCCATTATTATATTATCCTTTTAGGATACATCATCACACATTATCACAATTCATCTCTATTTTCATATCATCACTACACATTCACCATACTACTCTACACACTACACATAATCTAACCATTTCTCAATGACACACTCTCATTTACGGTTTGTTCTTTATTGCTGAGGGTGCATAAACAAATGAACCTCACTGCATATAACTCCATGCACTGGGGGCATGCGGATCCTAATATTTACTTTGTATTCCATTCCATCCATCCACAACATGTTACATATCTTTGTTGCATTTACTCTTGCTCACATTTACTTGTACATGTTCAATTTATTACGCATGATAGATAGATATCTTATATGTAATTATATTTATCATACACACATGCGAATTCACTTGCCTTTCTAGTTGTGATCCTAGATTATTCAGATCCATTACATGCAAAGATGAATGTTTGGCGCGGTACCTAGTACCAGGTCCCCACGATGGCTCTTAGGGGCATCCACTTTCATACACTATAGGTGCTATTGTTTCATTTTGTTTCATAACACACTAATTTATCATATTATACACACTTTGACATACTTTTTATCTTTCTAACATGCTAACGGGTGCTTCATGTGTAATATTTGTTTTGCAGGACTACTTGTCACCATGGTTATCTGTTACATTATTTGTACTTGCTTGTCATTGTATGCCTTTGTTTGTGGGATTTTCCCTTTGTCTTGTGTGCACACTTGTATGTTTTGGCTTCATCAACCTTGATTTTATTACGACACCATGAGTGGTATCCCATGTTTACAACCCACTTTTCTTGGTCTCCTTTTTCTTCTCTTCTTAGTTTCTTAGCTTACATTTTGTCTGTTTAGCTTACACTTCGTCATATATATGCATGATTTTTTTCTTTATACTAACACTTGTCTCCCAACCACTTGTTTAAATGTGCCTTGGTTTCTACCAAGCACATCCCCTCCCCCTTGCAAGGCACAATTTCAGTGGTTAGTCCTCTTTTGGGCCACATCCTCCTTCAATGTGTCACATGCACCCCCAAAGAGGGGGGCATCATTTGGGTGAATCGGTCACCCCATACCGAGTATATAATGAACAACACAATACTTGATATAGTATAGTACATTTTTCAGATTTTGGGCTCAGAATCAGACTTGGGTCCTTAACAAAATGGCCTTTCCTAGAGTACCAATAACTAGGGGGAATACAATGGTATTTCCTAGAGTGTAAGCAACTGTGGAGAAAATTACTCAAATTTGGCATGTCATAAAATATTTTGACATGGCAGAGAGTCCTTTAGCACTGAGAATTTACACAACCTTCTACAGATTAGAGAGTCCTTAGCACATGCACACCATCTGTAGTGGTGTTTTATACAACGGGAAGCGGTTAAAGGTTGGAGGACGACACTAGACAATTTATCCCTATACTTCTTCCATTACATTGGCATGAGATCGCCTGAAAAACTCACACACATCGACATCATCTACATGATCCTTTCTACCCCTTTTCTCATCATGGATCAAGTGGACATGTTCCTTTTTCAAATTTTCAGCATTTTATTTTACATACTTCCTTACATGATTTTTATACATATACATGCATATTTGACTACTTGATCATCTTATCTTTTGCAATTCCATCTATATGGAAGTAAGTAGTCAACATAACCAACAACATCACACATATAGAAACCAATAACATGTACATCACACATATCAGCATTTACACACGCGTTTTCCACCCTAGATTCACTTTCATCACCTTTTTATCACTTTTGGCATATTTAGTCTCCACACTCCATCTTTTTATCACTCCATGCTTTGTCTAGTCCATCGAAATGATTTCATCATCAATCTACATGGATAAGCAGGTACACGTCTTTATTTACTTTATGTTACCAAGCATTTTTTTCACCAACATAAAGTGGGGAAAATGTAGACACAAAATCACACACTTTGGGTAATTATCTAGTCTCGATCACATACTACTATTCATATGATTCCTAAGTATGAAAAGTAATGATTAACCCATGTATTTGGCCACATTTCTTTGCTTTATGATTATGCTCTTAGTCTTGCAATATTACTTGCTCATTTTTCTTGTTTACCTTTCAACATTTGTCATTTTGGACACCAATACCTAGCTAGGATGCTAGTGCTTTGACACCCCGTCCCCTATGGGATCCCTAGTCCTCTTTACACTTTGGTTACACTTTTTGGGTCCTTTCTAACCATTTTAGCATCTTATATTTTTGGTAGTCACCTATTTGGGGTTAATTAGGAAATTCAATTGAATGAATCATATACATATAAAGTTATGTGATCATAATAAGGGACCAAACACTAATCATTACTTATCACCACCTAAGGTTGCATCCATAAAGGAATTTATAGCTCCATTTACATCCATCTAGATCCATCACAAGGGACAACGTCTAGTTCATCTCGCATCACACTTCATAGATGGGAGTTTATTCTATTCCATGTGATATGACCTCATATTTGGTATACGCCCTCACCTACACAAGAAATTTCACAGCATAACTATTTACCTCAATGTCTCTCAAAGAGCACCAACATACAAAAATTATCCCTAGCTCATGCACAAGAGAGAGTAACCATCAATTTTCCAGAGTGAATGATGCATTTACTATGTTTTTTTATCATACTTCTATAAGAAACCCAAATCTGAGTGTATCCTCTCAAGCTACTACATTTATTGAGAAATATGGGAGCTTCTTTAATTGATTCTAAAATTTCACCTACATTAGGGTTTTGGGCTTCAATCTTTCTTCTGTTGACTTCTTAGGTACCCTAGTGATACAATAGTAATGTTTAAATTGTGTAGGCAACTTGCTTAGGTTCATAATAGGTGTAGGAACAATAAAAAGAAGGGTATATCCTTCCCATATCCCTCAAAATCTATTCATGCAAAATTGTTGTAGATGCATCAAATATTGAATCCTACTTTGTCTCCCTCAGCCTCTGTTCCTATACATCCAGGTATGATTTTGAAATCCAAAAATATTATGAAACCTTCACTCTCCTTGGATTGCACCATAGTCCCCAAATTGAGGATTATTAGATCAATTTCCTAGATGACTTTGAAGTAAGGAAAAGAGATCATATGCAAATGAATGTTGATCAAATGAGGAGTTTCAACTTTGATTGGTTCATTTAAGGAGTGGGGGATGATGGATCTGATTTGTTTAATCCAGACTACCTAGTGGTAAAATATACACCTCTTCTACCTATCTCATGGAACATAAGAGAGTCAAGAGACATCAATGAGAAGAGTGCAACAATGATTCAAAGATCAAGGGAGTGGTTTAGGAAAAATAGGGTTTCTCTCATCGAATCTGCTGGCCTCCTAACTCTCCTAAGGCAAGTATCTCACATATCATCCTTGGATGTGTATGAGAAAACCATGAGCTCTGCTAACTCAAGGGAACACACGAAGAGAAAATAAATGGAAGAAGAAAAAATTGAAGGATCTTAATCTAAGGAAATTTATTACAAAAATAGAGTCATTGAGAACCCTATAAAAGATCTCGAGTAAGGTGAGATTGATCCTTCTCAACAAATAGTTTTGTATTGCCCTCAAGTGTTTCCTCTTCAACTTGAGTCATCTCATTAAGTACAAGATATGATCCTTCATTGTGAACATGAAAATGCCATCATGCCTAACATTGAGCCTAAAAAAACTAAAACTTTTCCTTAGATCCAAGAGCTGATTGGGAGTGAGCCAAGGAAATTATAATAGGAATAAAAAAATATTTCCAAGCTATCTCAAGGATTGTGAAGACCTAATGAGGTAAAAAATCTCATGTTACTTCTCTCCTTTTTCAGTGGTGTTTCTAGTAATCAACATGTATAATTCAACCAAGAAAATTTTGAAACCCTCAGAGGATAGGTGACTTAGGTGGACTATGAAATAATAAAAATTTCTTTGGAAACATATGAGGGTGATGCATATTTTTTCAAAGAATTTGCTACTTTGCTTTCAATGCTTATTTCACTAAATTGGGACATATTCCAGTGAATTGAGACTCTAATATTTCAAATATTGGAAGAAATCCATCTCCATTTTTGCGTATATTGGATTCCATTTTTGGCTATACTAGATTCCATTAGTAGCAATATTATTCCATTAATAGCAATATTGGATTCCAATATTGTCAATATTGGACTTATTCGAGTTCCATTTTCTCTATTATTGGATTCCAATTTCGCTATTATTGGATTCCAATTTCCCTATTATTAGACTCCAATTTCACTATTTTTAGATTCCAATAATGCTATTATTGGATTCCACTTTCACCACATAAACTAGATGGCCACCCACTTACATAAGCCAAGTGTCCGCTAACTTACATAAGCCAAGCGACCACTAACTTATATAAGCCAAGCGGCCACTAACTTCAAGATAGTGCGTAAGTGATTGTTGTCATTTATGCCACATATCAATCTTAATACCATCATACATATACAACTATTCATGCATACCTTATTCAAATCAATAAACATTGACGTTGAAAATCCCTTCCTGCACTTCCTTGAATGGTGTTAAATTTGACGATTTGTTTAGACGTTTTTGTGATTTTAGACATAACATACTTTCAAACATTTTATAGAACTCACACGTGTGACTCACATGTTTAAAAGGTGACTATCGTCAATATTTATATACATTTATATAAATAATTTATTTGTATATATTAAGCATAGTTAAAAAATCTGGAATTGTCATTTATAAATTTGGTAAGTAGTGTATAAGTGCGAGTGATCGCACTTACAAGTGCGATTGGTCACATGCATCTAAGTGTGAGACTCGAGTCGCACACATCTCTCGAATCACACTTTAAGTGCGAGTATCAAATGACACTGCTAAGTACGAGTATCCACTCACACTTCTAAGTTCTAGTCTCGACTTGCACACTTCTAAGTGTCAGTCTTGACTTGCACTTCTAGGTGCGAGTCTTGATTCACACAACTAAGTGTGATAACTCACCTGTCAAACAATATTTGGGTAATGGTAATTTGTCAAATGCCCTTTAAAAATACAAAACAATGTTTATTTATACCAATTATTTTATATAAATTTCATTATTTTTAATATATATTGATAGAAATTTTTATAATTTATATATAAATCTATATTAATAATAGATGGTTAAATATTAAATATGTAATTCACGTGTGACGTTTATTACAAATATTTGTAAGTATTTTATTAATTATAACCATTTTTGTAAGGAAAAATGCTAATTAATGTTGCGTTTTCCTCAACATTAATTAGCCATTAATTCGAGCTATGTAAAATTTTCCATTTAAAAGTACATGCGCCATTTGAAATATGTGCACCTTTTGGAGCATGTAACTATTGTCAGCCATTAATCAACCATTTAATGAAAAGCAATGTAAAATCATACGTGCCCTCTTAAATTCGCGCACCAACAAAATTGGTGGTTGGATTTGTTTACATATCACTATAAGTAGATAATTTTTGAGTTTATATTTTTAACATTTGCCTTTCTATTCTCTTCATCAATGTGTAAACTTATTCATCAATAGAAAAATCTCACCATCGCAAGCAAGCGTCAAAATTATGTGCTTGAGTTCTGGAAATGTTTTGATTTCCTCTCCGTGCCAAAAATTGGTATGCATTCTCACCTTCAGTCCCTCCAAAATTACCAAATTCTGTTAATGTAAAATTTTCCATAGTTGATTAGGGCTTATATCCATGTAAAATTTTCCATAGTTGATTAGGGCTTATATCCATGTAGGGATTTTGTAGATAATTAAATGGAAGCAAGTTTGTTATTCAATATTTTGTAGAAGGTAGTTTTGTTTATCAAATAAATAATTTCATAATATATTGAACATTTGTTAGAGAAGTGAAAGAGGATAGAATGGAGCACATCTTGATAGTGAAATGACACAGCTTAATACGTAATAACATGAGAGGAAGACTTGTAGAATTTTTAAAAACCCAAAACACCTATCAAGAACTTGTTTTGTTGAGTCTTGAAAAATAAGCTTGTGGTATGGATGGTGGCTCAATTTACAATAAAAAATTGAATATCAAAATTGATTTATGGACATGGTGGTGCACAGGAATAGAAGAGAAGATGTTTTTATAAAATTGATATTATTTTGTTGGCCTTATTGTTGTCTGCAAATAGTCCTCCATTGCACATACTCAACAAAATTCAATGGCTACGACATCGTTGACATTGTCAATGACAATATTTTAGAAGATATTCATGTTAAGAATGAGTTTCCATTGAATGTGTTGGTGATGGATTATAGTGACCTATTTGTGAAAAAATATGGTAATGCAAGAGTGGGAGAACCAAACAGATTTTGGAGAACAAAAGAACGAATACAAATTTGTGAAAGGAGAATTCGAGGAACAAGGAAACTCTAAGATGTTACTACTATGTAAGCAACAAATATCCTCAAAACATTTCACAAAATGTAAATTTTCTCTGTTTACATCGTGGCTATGTGGATTTTTGTCTTTTGTTGCCTACGAGATTTCTCTCTTCTATGCTTCAATGTCATATTTTGCCTTAAGGACATTTTTGTAAGTACTTTCAAAACCCCCATATTAAATCTTATACAAAAAAATGGACATAGTTTTTGTACATCAAAATATGTTGTTGTGGCATAACGTAGTAGACTCTATGATGACAATATCTTACTTTATTTTGTTAATTCATTTCGATCGATAATATCCAATTACTATGGTGTCGTATAAGCTAGTGGACACTAAGCTAAAAATAATACTCTTTAACTTGTTAAATGGTAGTGATCCATAAGCTAAAATTTTTATGTTGTGCAAGTATTAGGTTACCTTAGCGGGTGCTAAGCTCAAAACATCTTACTTAAAATTTCTCCTCAATCCACCAATCAAAGTAAAAAAATTCTATAACTTTTCAACTTTCTAATGTTTGTAATTTATTTAAATAAAATTTTAAACTACGAAAATTATTTATATTTTTATTTATTTGCTAGTTAGTATTGATTTGAAAAATATGAGGCCTTGTTGCAACATTGATTTATTCTATTTAATAAAAATCATAATTCTATGAAAACAATCACACAACTAGCACATCTCCCATCCGTGAGGCATGAACTTGCTGCTCTGTCTTGTTTAATTTAAAATGTCATTAACAAAATTACTATTAATAAGGTTTATTAAATATACATGAACATAATGATTGGCTACTTTATACAGGGATTAAGGCACCCAAAAACCTTACAATAGAATGCATCGTGAGAATCACCAAGAGTGAACAAAAAGAAACAAATTATCCTAAACTATAGTCCAAACTACAGTCCAATAGATCAATACAAGGATAAATCAAAAACATGGAGGGGAAAACATCCCAAATGATACAGTCCACAAATAGTCAAACAAAATCTCCAAGAACCAACATACTAGTTAGTCTTCAAACATTTCATATTATCATCCTGCTCGCTCGTGATAGGGATGTCATCTTCAACCTGCTCTTCCTCATCAGAACTACTGAGGTGAAGATTATACCTACAAAATTTGTGTCCCTACTCTAGCTTGACCACATGCCCCTACAACTCCAAAACCAAACTTTTGATCTCTACCATATCGGCCCTAATAAAGTTTTGGGTGATGCAAATTTTCTTAGAGGCATCGATGTAATGCATGACATTATTTCCCATATCCGTTCCAAATTCACCTAAGGCCTCCATATCCATTTCACCTTACTCACCCTGAGAGAAATTTTATCAAAAGCCACATTCTAACCAAGATCCACTCTCTCTTTCCCTTTAGAAGACTCCCCTTTTGTATCAATAAGAGAACCTATAGCCCCAATACCAAGATTGTCATTCCCCTGAGGTGCCTTTCTATTCTTTCTCCTCAGTTTGTTCATATGGTCCACAAGAGTACAATTTTCATCTAAATCCCAAGATTCGGGCTCTAATTCCTTTTCCACCATCGATATACCATTCTTAAAAAGAAAAAGAATTAGTCCATGGTGTATCGGGGAATCAATCTTTCCCTATTGAAAATCATGCACCGACGCAGAGAGCGACATAAACAAGAAAAAGGGAAGGCTCATAGAAATATTATGCCTAAACATATTAAGCATAGTAAGATGGTGAGTAAATATCTTTCTATAATTCTCCTCAAGAGTAATGTACCTCATAAGGTGGAGGCAGACCGTATTCCAAATATCAAGGATGCAGAATCTAGCTATATTGTCTACCAACAAGTAAACCATTTCTTTACCGTGGAATAAATTCTCAATATTGTTCTTATGTATGGTGCGGTATTTGAATATCTTTAAGCCCCCATCTCCATTCCAGTCACCTGTGCTATTGAATCCTCCAAAACCTGCATTTCCATGTCGCAGATCACCATGCTGCCATTGTTCCATGCCCGACCAAACTCCAAGGCAAGATAAGGATCAGACCCTATGATTTTTGAGATGAAAATCCTAAACCCCCAAATTTCAGAATGTGCCACAAGGATGATTTTCCTTCAGGGCACCATAGCTCATGGGATCTGGTTCTCAAACAACCACCTCCCATGGTTTTAGTCGATCGAGATTGAAAATGGATAAAACAATGGCCAAAATGACTTGTAAGAGAAAAATTAATACAAATTCCACCATATATCCTAGACGTGGGAAGGGTCCTGTTAACTATAAGTACAAGGATGACATCCCAACGAGGGAAAATATCCACCAAAACATCAATACTTAATTTTCTTAATGAGATTAATAACATTGGTGATATCATCTCCCCTCTCACACACTTTAAAATTACTACCTTTAGCCCCCAATTTGGCAATATAATATGCACATTTATTACCCTTTCTCGGGTGTGAATAATTAATTACATTTATCAAAATCTTTCAACAAATTTTCTTTAGTATCTTTAAGGATATTTCTTATGGTCCAATTATTAATTGTATCCTTTCTCACATTATCTAGTGTTAAAATCTTGTTTTGAACAACTAACCAAAAAAACATGTTGACATTGGTGAGTAAATCCTTAATAAAAATTTCCTCTACAAATCCTTTGCAAGACAACATATGTTTGGAAAATGAATATGGTTGGTCCAAGAACGTATATGTCAGGTGTTATACTTAAGCATTATAGTCATTGATCTCCATAAACATATGTAGGAAAATCATTTATGTGAAAATAATTGATCTAGGACATTTAAAAGACATCAAATTATTTTAGAAAAATGTTCAATATTTTTCATTCAAACAACAACATATTATAAGTAAAATATAAAAGGTATTTTGTAGTAAGTAAGAAATATTTCAAATAAATACAATTCTTGTCCTCTAATCTTTACAATTCAATTCCAGTTAAGGCAAGCAGTCTTCATGTTGTTGACCTTGGGAGTAAATCCTTAGTCCAAATTTTCCTCCAGAAATCCTTTGCAAGACAACATATGTTTTGACAATGAATATGTTTGGTCCAATAACTAATATGTCACATGTTATACTTAAGCATTTTAGTCATTGATCTCCATCAATGCATGTAAGAAAAGTATTTTTGTGAAAACAATTGATCTAGGACATTTAAAACACACCAAGACTATTTTAGAAACATGTTCAATATTTTTTCATTCAAACAACAACATATTATAAGTACAACATAAAAGGCATTTTGTAGTAATTAACAAATCTTTCAATCCTTTCAATAATAAGAACTTCTAACATCCACGATGTTAGTTGCACTTCGTTCGAGTAGTATAAATTTAAAAAATAGGTTATAAATTTCACTTCAATCCCAAACTACTATACCTTTTTTGTTATATCAATTCAATACTCCAACCAGGAGGAAGTTCATTACAAGATTAACACAGAGATACTAGTGAAAACTAAACTCAATATGTCTTTCTTTAGCTTGTTAAATGGTAGTGACTCTTTAGCTTGAAATATTATATTCTTCAAATACATTCACCCGCTAAGCTCAAACTAGGTTGATTTAATTTGTTAAATCCCAGTGACCACTAAAATCATAATAATATCTCACTTTCTTTTGTCGAAACCATGAGACCGCAAAGATCCAAATATTATGTTGTGTCATAAGCTAAGTTCAAAATATCATTTAGTAACTTGTTAAATGAAAGTGACCACTATACTTGAAGTAATATAAAAAACCAACTGCCGACTATACCTACAACAAAACAATATTGATTCAAGTTAATATATATACCCACACCAGTCTGAAGTCACGTAAGGGTTCAATATAAGAAGAAATTTTAACATCCACAAGGCTAGTTAAAAGATGAAAAAGTATATTATTCTTGTCATGTACCTGTAATTGTGAATGCAATTGTACCTGTAAGAGAACACAAACCCAATAAGGATATTATTCTTTCCACGTACATGTAATTATATCTACATTTAATTTTATCTTGGTATGAACTAAACACGCTGCTCTCCATTGAAAAATCAGACCTCGAGATGGAGAGGACTATTAGTGCGGAATCACAACACCCTCGAATGGCCTTGATTTGAGTTGGGGCATTCGGTGTGATTGCACAACATGGGACCATCTCTCAATCTGTGGGACTTACAAAAATCGAGAGGGCCTTCGGAGAAAGCCAATTCTTGCTTCCTAATCTACCCGCCACGAGATAATCCAAAGTGCGAGTAGAACCTAATCTAATCCTAATCTAACCATTCCAAGGGGACAAAGAGAGAGAGAGAGAGAGAGAGAGAGAGAGAGAGAGAGAGAGAGAGAGAGGGTGAAAGAGCCTACACTAAGTGGTGATACACTAGAAAAGGAAGTGGATGATCACAAACTTGACTCGCATGAAGTGGAGAGAGGTGAGTAGAGGAGAGGGTGGACAGAATGCACCACGGACCAGAGATAGATTTCACACAGACACCACTTTGAAACCCATTAAACACAGCTCCCAGGACCTGCAACAAACATTAGGATATGCATAGTATACCCTGTGATAATGAGAGGTAAGAAGAGACAACAAAATAATCCAACGATGGACATATGCATCATGAATCCTTTACAATATATAGGAAGAATAAGAGATAGAGGAGGAAAAATTTGAATCCTACTTTACCCACCTCTGCACACATTGAATCATGTTCGAAAGCTCAACTACCGTCAATCAATGCCACTCTCAAATCTACCCACAATCTGCTGATTCCCAGTTCCCTATGAAGAATGGTGGATCAAATCAAACTGATCCGATTATTGTTGAGAAAAGAGATTATGCATTAATGGCCTAGAAGAAGTTTTCTAATTTTTCACTAACCAAAGCCTGCTAAAAATGTTATTTTATGTTTTCATGGCATGAGGGTGTCGAGATGTTTCCAAAAAGTCTTCTCATGCCCAAATATGATTTTCTTGTCAAAAGATATGGCCATTTAAATATCTGGGTTGCGGCACGCAATCTTTGAAAAGTCTATCCATACAGGGTCTACATGGTGGCCTCGCCCACCTTGGAGATTCAACACCTGCCTTTCTCTCTTGAAATAGCACTGGACTAACATGTGGCGGCTTTCACGAGATCCACGGTATTCCCTTGTATTTTTCTTGAGTCCTTCATGTTTGGCGGTGCCATAAGCCTAACCCTGGACATGTGGAGGCTTCACATTCATTTAAAAACTGCCTCTAGATTTTACCTTTGAAGTTGTGTGGTTAAGACACGTGGAGGCCTCCACTTGCATTTGGAATTTTCAACGATTACATCTCTTCCTCTTGCGGGACGCGTGGCGGGTTGGTGCTTGTTTGGAAACCCACTCTGAATTTTACTTTTGAAATAGCACCATGTTGACACGTGGCCCCCTCTGCTGGCTTGCCTTTGCTTTGACCATTCAACCCCCAACTCTATCCCTTTTTTGACTTGGGACATGTGGAAGGACCGTGCTCATTTGAAATCCCGTCCCAAATTTTACTTTTGAAGGAGCGTCATGTGACACGTGGCGCCTTCCGCCTACACTCATATACTTAACCAATTTTGGGCCCGCTCTGTCCCATTTTTAACTTGGACTACGCGGTGAGCTTGTGCTCATTTGAGTCTCTGCCAAGGGTCCCACTTTTGAATGTGCGTTGAGTTGACACTTAGCACCTTCCTCGAGTTGAAGACTTTTCAATGGGCGGTGTAACTTTTGGGCTCGGACGCGTGGATGCTTGGCACTTGTTTGAGTCTTCGGCTTGTGATTTAATCTTTGGAGGTGCACCGTTTGGACACTTAGTAGCTTCCGCTGTCTCCTCCATACTTAGTCATTTCTTGGGCCCATTTTGGACCATTTTTAGAGCCCAAAACTTCAAACCTTCAGCATTTCTTTTCCTTTGAGCCTCTGGTTTCTTTGATAGTGTTTCTTCCTTCCCCACCATGTTACTCCATTGTAGAGACTGCCAGTAACTTTTCTGTTGGATTTGAAGCACAGGCTCGAATGACGGAACCATTTTTTTGAATTTCTTCTTGCACGGGGTTGTGTTTGATCAATTTATCCGGGGTAAAAATTTATATAACAATTGGTGACTCATAGGGATATCTCTTCTGCTGATGAAAGGACTAGTAGCCTTAAAGCATCCATTGGGCATGGAGTCAAGAATAATATCTTGATACTGATCCTTTTTCTTTGAAAATTTGATCCCTGAGCCACTGCGAGCCCGACTGCTTGCTCTTAGTGACCCCGAACTCGCTCATGCATCCACACTCAATTTTCATAAGAAATATTGAAACAAGGCTTTTGAGAGTAGAAAATTGTTTTGACCCAGGGCTTTCATATGTCCCTGAATGGACTGTTTCAAAGATGACTTTATTTTCTCTGCATTTGTTTTATTTTGAAATTTGCAAATCAAGTATACAGAAAACTATGAGTCTTCTACCATGAATAGTGAAGGTCTTGGCCTCAGTACTCAAGTAATACAAACAAAACTTATGTAGAAATACAAAATAAAACATGCCTCAAATGAGATATGCGAGAGGTGCATGGGCACTTCTTCTACCGAAAACAAAGTCTACTCCTACTCCTAAGCTAACCGAGAGAAAGAAATTTAAAAAAATCCTACTACGGGAAGGGAGAAGTAGCTTCCCTTTCTCAAGAGGGGCAGCCATGTAAATTATTTGACACTTTGAATATGGCCACTTGTATGAGTGAAAAACTAACAATAAGTCGGTCCTCCACCCAAATCATCAAGCTATCAACATCAACCAATAATACCTCTTCCATTTGATTGGCATTGGACTCTTGGAGGTATTGATGATGACCCTTGGTACTTTGATGCTCATCCTCATGCCTTGAAGTAGGCATGATTGGTTTTGGCTTCTCTCTTGGCTCTAATGAATCCAAGTACCTGATTGGGCACAATCTGATCCTTTGGATGTGCCCCTTGCTTTGAATTTTAACTCCAAGAATGGATTATTTTTGTGGACCTTCCTGGATGGATGGTGTGAGAGAGATGATGACATCTTCTTGCTCTTTCCCTTCCTTCTCTTGTGAAGAACATGGAAGAATCATATCTTCCAACCTTCATTCTAGAGGGCTATTGTGAAGTGTAGGTTGTTGCACTTGAATGTTCTTCTCCATGGCAGCAAGCTCATGTGCTTGGAAGGTGGGTGATAGAGGAGTAAATCATGCAATTTCCTTATGCTCCTCTTTATCAAAGCAATCCTCCAAGTCGAGCGGATAATCTGCCTCCTTGTTTTCATGTTGCATGTAATCAACCTCCTCCATGGTGTCCTCCTGATATGCAACTAGCTCACCATGGTTCCCTTCATCCTCAAACATGAAGTTTGAAAGATCAAACTCTTCTTCAACATCAGATCTTGAAGGGGATGAAGTGGGAGGAAGAACTGAAGGTTCTTTTTGGCCTTCTCCACACTTGGGGACTCTGAAACTGTATGGTCCTCCTCCACCATGGGTTCATCAATCAAATCAGGCCCTTGGAATGAAAGCAAAAAATATTCAATGATGCTTTCTTCATTGAGTGGATTCAACTCTGATTTGATCTCTCCCATATTCTCTTATTCAATGGGACTTGGAGCTGATTGTTTTTCCTCCTCAACTGGTTGTGCAGCTTGGATCAGATAAGCATCCTCTTTAGACAAAGTGCCATTAGGGAAACTACATTTAGAGTAAATAGATCATGCTGATCTTCTTCTTCTTCTTCTTCATACTAAAAACTCACCTCGGCCACCACTTTGTTCTTCAACCCCGACTTCCTCTATTGGCTTGACCATAAGGGGGATCTCTGTAAACCCAAATTTTAGCAGCCCAACTCTTCAGATTGTCTGTCATTTCTTCTCTGTTGGGCTCCACTTCTTGCTATTTTCCTTGACTGGATTCTTGAGTCTCTTCCCAATATGGACTTGGGAAAGTAAGAGGAGTGATAGGTTGGGTTCAACTAACTTTGCAATTGTTTGTGGTGTGGAGGAGGTGGAAATTCTTGTTTGTTTGGAGGGAATGACTGCTTGGGAAGGAAAAGGGGAGAAGAATTGAAATGGGGTGGAAGATCAGAGATGGAGAAGAGAAATCAACACTTGGGGCAGCAATTGAGGGGCTTAACTCTTGACCATGCTGAAATGATAAAGATTGAGAAAGAGAAAATGAAGGACAGGGAGCTAGTGATTGACTTACCCTTTGACAAGGTTGTCTCGCACTTTGCTCATACGCCTCAATTTCCTCAATCCACTCACGTAAGCTAAGGAAACACTTTAACCATGAAGTCAAGCTTCTCCCGAGGGCTATAGTGTCTTGGAAACATGGACAAAGGTTCCCTCTGAACCAATTTTGAATGCCTTCATTTGTGCTATGGCCCTTGACTAAACCATGTCCCTCCATTTTTGAATCTTCTCCATCAAACCAACATTATCCACATAGTTATCACCATTGTTTCGTCCCCTTGTTGTTGATAAGTTCCATGGCCAAACTGACTTTGACCCTACTCATATGGGTAAGCATAATGGTCCTGGATCTAATTATAATGCTGATCTAGAGGATTTAGGAAATGCATTGGAGGTGGATTGCATTGCTACTGTAAGTGTGAGTTCCATGAAGGGAATGAATTCATGATTGCACAACTTCATGGAATGGGAGAAAATGAAAGAAATGGAAGAGGAAAATGGATGAAAATGAGTGGAAATGGATAGAAAAGGTCTAAAACTCAGAGGATGGGTTATTGACCAGATGGAGTTGTTAGATGTGCTTGTATGTGCCTCAAAAGGCTGAATCTTAACAGGAACACACCAACCTGCTAAGATGAAGTGGTAAGGTGCTTCAGACCTGTCCCACCGGGTGTGCCAAAACTATTAGTGTGGTCTCACTGTGGCTTATGATTTCATGTTTGTAATGAGACACCTTAGAAAGATGAAAAATCTAACCTCAATGTCCCACCAGGCATGCCAAAACTGTTAGTGTGGAATCACATCACCCTCGAATGGCCCTAATTTGACTTGGGGTATTCGGTGTGGTTACACAACATGGGACCATCCCTCAAGTGTGGGACTTGCAAAACTCGAGATGGACCTCCGAGAAAGCTGGTTCTTGCTTCTTAATCTACCTACCATGAGATACTCCAAAGTCAAGAAAAACCTACTCTAATCCTAATCTAATCTAATCTAGCCCAAAAATTTGAACCTTCGCCGTTTCTTTTCCTTTGAGCCTCTAGTTCCTTTGAAACTATTTCTTCCTTACCCGACTCTATTACTCCATTGGAGAGCACGCCAGTAACTTATCTATTAGATTTGAAGCATGGGCTCGAATGACGGAGCCATTTTTTTTTATTTATTTTTACACTGGGTCGTGTTTGATCAATTTTTCTGGGGGGTGAAAATTGAGATAACAAGGACTCGTGGGGATGCATTTTTTTTCCAGCAAACACCGTCCCCATATTATTCCAGTCAAAAAGTGTTTTGTGAAATCACCTTACCTAATCTCATAAAAAAATGCCCATCACAAATGTTGCTTATGTGCCCTGTAACATCTCTATTCTTACCCACTTCATTTCCATGTGTAGAATGAACAACCTTAGAGAACCTAAATGTAACAAATAAAAGTGTCAATAAAGAAATTCTAATAAGATATTGCTTTATGATTTGTTTTCTAATAATCTATATAGTATGAAATCATGTCTAGCAATGTTAGTTATTTCACCTTGCTTCATTTTGTTTGACAGATTCTTCCTTTATAATATATATTAACTAAATACATCTAATATTGCTAACATTCAAACCTTCGACCTCCACTAAATGCAATAATTGCAAGAACATTAACTAATTAATTTTGGGGTTGGCTGAACATTAACTAAGATTAAAATTTGTTAGGTTATGTTGAGGCAATATCTCTTTTGGTGCAAGAGGATAAGGCATTTGTGGATTTTTTTGAGAATTTATGACATTCATAGATTGTGTTCGTGTGATGGATGGGATCAATTAATGACTATTACTAATTAGGAAAAAAATTAATTAGAAATCTTGGAGACATGAGTTGAAGATTGGAATGAAGGTGCTTGACATCTCTATTTAAGCATCGTTTATATCGAGCCTTTGGCAATCACTATAAAAAAATCCCTATTCACTATGGGTAGCACTAACAAATGTATTGAGTGTTCTTCCTGTGAAGAGGTCAAGGCTGACCCAGTAGTATGGAATATTTTGCATGATGGTGGTGTTACATTGTTTATGGAAAGACTGTTTGGTCACTCTGTCAAAGTAATGTGTAGTGTGTTGACAACCTAGAAGAAAGAAGAGTCAAAGTGGGAAAGACTAAATTTCTTATTTCAACAGAGTCCATTACAACTACGACAGTCTCCCTGCGGAGTGAGACATTTATTTTCAACACTCACTTTAGGAGGAGATGTATGATTTCTTGTATCCTAGCAAAAATCTGACAATGTATCACTCAGGCTATGAACAGGACTTGCCTCCAAAACCTTGGGATATGGTTTATGAGAAATTGAGGAGGTACTTCATGCTTTAACAGGTCTACAAACTAATCTATGGACCTCAATTTTTTATTCTTGCACATCTTCGACATGATCGAAGGTAAAATTTATGGATTTTTTGTTTCAAATGCTTGAGAGGTCCCTTAAAATGGCTATAGAAGATGATGGTCCTTTCCTACACCAAGGCCTTTTGTATTTTCTCTTTAAAATGGAAGCTTCCCAAAAGAAATCTTTCACTTCCCCTCTAAGCTAGGTGATCAACGTCATGTCCCCCCTCCTCTTCCACAACTAGCTCCCTATATCCATCGCTATCACTACCACCTTGGTCTCCCTTCCGACTTCGATTCGAACATCATGATCATTAGCCCCGTTCTTTCACTCTTAGGTATCCCTCATCTTCTCTAGTGGTTCGTAACCCTATGACACCCGAGAGTACTCTCTAAGGTATCTAAATCGCTTTTAGAACCAACATATACTTCCTCTCCACCTCTTGCCAATGCTTCTTTGGCTTCTCCTCTCATCTCCACTGACATTGTAATGGATACAACCGTCTCAACTCACCTGATCATGGAAGCATGTGCGACTTCCCTCCCTCCTTTTTGCATGGAAGTTAGCACAGGACTCAAAATTCTAGATGTATCGTAGGATATCTCCCGGTTTACCATGATTCTCCTCTGTCAGAGAAAATGGGCTCCCCATTGCAGCTTCGAACACAAGGAGCATTTAGAGAAGATCTCTCCTGATCCACACGAGGCCATTGAAGATTATGTTTCACTCAATATCTTCTATCAAGGAATGGAAAAGTCACATGGTCATGACTGGATGAAAATCAACGAAGACTTCCTAGAACACATTAAGTTAGTGGACGTGCTAGTTCAAGGAAGGCCTACTGCTGATGCTAAGGATGTAGCAACTACTCTCATGAATATCCATAAAATGTAATTTGGCTTTGTCAATTTGGGATTTTTGTTTTTTGTTTTTTGTTGCATACGAGATTGTTCTCTTCTTGTTTCATTGTAATACCTAGCCATGAGGACTTTTTTGTGCAATTATGCGGGTCATTTGGGAAAACCCCCTTTACTCTAATTCCAAATATTTTTATGTTTTAGCATATCGTAGTCATGACTAAGATCCTAATATGTTAACGAGTTTTCTTACATCCTTAAGATCGCTATGCTCCAAATTTTATGTCTTGGTATAACCTAGTGACTTCTTAGATGAGAGTATCCTACTTTATTTTGATAAAACCTAGTGACCACTAAGCTCCAAAAATTTATGGTGTGGCATAACATACCGTTGTCTAATATCAAAATATAATTTTCTTACTAGTTAGGTGGTAGCGAAAACTAAACTTGGAATATTATATTGTGGGTTTAGCACCAAAAAAGTTATTAATATCTACCTCTAATTTGCTAGATGTTGTAAAATATCTTAATTATGAATTATTAAACCCTAGTGATGAAATCACCAAATAACATGTGGCAAAACCTAGCAGCCGTTAAAGATAGAAATAATATATTGTTTAAGTAGCTAACAACCGCTAAGCTCAAACTATGTTGATTCAAATTTGCTAAATCACAATCACCATTAAGATCCAAATATTATGTTTTGGCGTAACCCACCAAAGATCTAAGCTAATAATATCTTATTTCTTTTGTTTAAACTATGTGAGTGCTAAGCACCAAATATTATGTTGTGTCATAATCTAGCGGACGCTAAGTTCAAAATATCACTCAATAACATGTTAAATGATAACAACCACTATGCTTGAAATAATATATTGTGGAAGTACCTAGTCTCCGCTTAGTTCAAAATATGTTAATTTAATTTGTATAATCCTATCAATTGTAACCTCCATATATTATGTCGTTGTGTAAACTAGCGTCAACTAAGTTATAAATATCTTCTTATAATTTTTAACTACTGTAAAATATCGTAACTATGAATTATTGAACCCTAGTGAGTTCAATCTCCAAATAATATGTTGTGGAAAAGGCTACCGGATGCTAAGCTCAAAGTATCTGAAAACCACCGGTAGTATCCAATTATTATGTGGTAGCATAACCTAGTGGGCACTAAGCTCGAAATATCTTAATTCCAAATCTTAAATGCATACAAAGAATTAAACTAATTTATACTCATCTTGATTGCTATAAATATCTCCAAAGTCATTGTCTTTCTTTTGTTTGTTAAATACTATTGTTTTTTAGCTCAAAATATTTATATTCTTAAGTTCTTACTTTCTTTTGTTGAAACCTAGAGACTGCTAATATCTTAATTTAATTTATCAAATCCTAACCACCGATAGGCTACAAAGATTGCATGGTGGCATAAACTAGCGAGTGTTGTTATCTCAATTTTGTCCCCCAAAAAAATTGATCAAACATGACCTGTGCAAGAAAGAAATTCAAAAAAGCGGTTCCGTTGTTCAAGCCCATGCTTCAAATCCAATAGACAAGTTCTTTGGAAGGATCTACAATGGAGTAAAAGGTTAGGGAAGGAAGAAATAGTGTCAAAGAAACCAGAGGCTCAAAGGAAAAGAAATGGTGAAGGTTCGAAGTTTTGGGCTTTGAAAATGGTTCAGAATGGGCCCAAAAATGACTAAGTATGGAGGAGACAGGCGAAGGCGACAAGTGTCCAAATGACGCACCTCCAAAGATTAAATGGCATGCCAAGACTCAAACAAGCACCAAAGCCTCCATGTGTCCAGAGCCCCAAAAGTTGCACCAACCGTTGAAAAGTCTTTGACTCAGTGGAAGGTGCCAAGTGTTGGCTCGGCGCACATTCAAAAGAGGGACCACGGGTGGAGACTAAATGAGCACGGGCTTGCCACGTAGTCCAAGTTAAAAATGGGACAGAGTGGGCCCAAAATTGGTTAAGTATAAGAGTGCGGCGGGAAGGCGCCACGTGTCTACATGACGTTCCTTCAAAAGTAAAATTTGGGGTGGGTTTTCAAATGAGCACAAGCCTTCCACATGTCCCAGGTCCAAAAAGGGATAAATTTAGGGGTTGAATAGTCAAAGTAGAGGCAATCCAGCGGAGGGGGTGACATGTCAACACAACGCTATTTCAAAAGTAAAATTTGGAGCGGGTTTCCAAACAATCACCAACCCACCACACGTCACAAAGTCCAAAGATGTGCAATCGGACATTAAAATGTCCAAAAGAAAGCGGAGGTCTCCACGTGTCTCGACTACGCAACTTCAAAGGTAAAATCTAGGGGCATTTTTCAAATGAGCGCGAAGCCTCCACATGTCCAAGGTCAGACTTATGGCCCCGCCAAACATGAAGGACTCAGGAAAAATACAAGGGAACACCGTGGATCTCGAGGAAGCCACCACGTGTTAGTCCCGAGCTATTTCAAAAGTGAAAGGAAGGGGCTGAATCTCCAAGGTGCATGAGGCTGCCACGTGGACCATGTATGGACAGACTTTTCAAATATTGTGTGCCCACGACCCAAATATTCAAATGGCCATATCGTTTGACAGAAAAATCAGATTTGGGCGGAGAAGACTTTTTGGAAACGTCTCAACACCCTTTACGCCATGGAAACATAAAATATCATTTTTAGTAGGATTTGGTTGGTGAAAAATGGGAAAACTTCTTCCAAGCCATTAATGTAGAATCTATTTTCTCCAACAACCGGATCGGGTTTGATTTGATCTGTCGTTCTTCTTCCTTAGCACGCCAAGAAGACATAGGGAACTAGAATTGACAGATTATAGGTAGATTTGAGAGTAGCATTGATTGACAGTGGTTGAGATTTTCAGAATAGGATTCAATGCATCACAGAGGTGGTTGAAGCAGGATTCAAATTTTTCCCTCCTCTCTCTCTTATTCTTCCTATATATTGTAAAGGAGGGGCATATTCAAATGGTTGTTGATCTTCCCTCTTCTTCCCCCTCTCTCTTTCTTCCTTAGGGTTGAATGTGGAGTCTAAGCCTCCTCCCATGGCTCTGTAATGGCATTTTCTTGCCTCTTTCCCACTAATGATGTACCGTGTAACATTTTGGAGCAATAAAATATGTTTCCTGATGCATCTGTCCATCGTTGGATTATTTTGTTGTCTCTTCTTATCTCTCGTTGTTGCGGGGTATACATGCATATCCCGATGTTTGTTGCGCAGTCTGAGGGAGCTATGTTTAATGGGTTTGAAAGTGGTGTCTCTGTGTGAAATCTATCTTTGGTATGTGGTGCATTTTGTCCACCCTCTCCTCTACTCACCTCTCTCCACTTCAGGCAGTCGGGTTTGTGATCATCCACTTCCTTTTCTGGTGTATCACCACTTAGTGTAGGCTCTTTCACCCTCTCTCTCTATCTCCCCTTGGAATGGTTAGATTAGGATTAGAGTAGGTTATGCATGCACTTTGGAGTATCTCGTGGCGGGTAGAATAGGAAGTAAGAATCGTCTTTCTCCAAAGGTCCATCTTGAGTTTTGGAAGTCCCATAGCTTGAGAGATGGTCCCATGTTGTGCAATCACACCAAATGCCCCAACTTAAATCAAGGCCATTCGGGAGTGCTTTGTGATTCTGCACTAACAATTTTGGCATGCCCGGTGGGACACTTGAGGTTAGATTTTTCATCTTTCCAAGGTGTCTCATTACAAACAACAAATCATAAGCCACCGTACGACCACACTAACAGTTTTGGCATGCCTAGTGGGACAGTCTGAAGCACCTTACCATTTCATCTTAGTAGGTCGGTGTGTCCCTATTAAGGTTCAGCATTTTGAGGCACATGCAAGCACATCTGACAACTCCATCTAGTCAATAACTCATCCTTTGAGTTATAGACCTTTTCCATCCATTTCCACTCATTTTCATCCATTTTCCTCTTCCATCTCTTTCATTTTCTCCCATTCCATGAAGTTATGCAATCATGACTTCATTCCCTTCATGGAACTCACACTTACATCGGTAATGCAATCTACCTCCAATGCATTTCCTAACTCCTCCAGATCAACATTATAATCAGATCCAGGACCATTATGCTTACCCATATGAGCAAGATCAAAGTCAGTTTGGCCATGGCACTTATCAAGAACAAGGGGACACATACAATGTTGACATCTATGTGGAGAATGCTGGTTTCTGGAGAGGATTCAAAAAATGGATGCTAGCATGGTTCATCAAGGGCCATAACACAAATGAAGGCATTCAAGATTGGTTACAGGGCACCTTGTCCATGGGAGGCCCTTTTCCAAGACACTACAACCCTCAGGAGAAGCTTGACTTCATGGTTGAAGTGTTGCCTCAACTTACACAATGGATTGAGGACATTGAGGCTTATGAGAAAAGTGTGAGACAACCTTGTCAATGGGTAAGTCAATCACCAGCTCCCTATCCTTCATTTTCTCTTTCTCAAACTTTATCATTTCAACATGGTCAAGAGTCAAGCCCCTTAGTTGCTGCCCCAAGTGTTGATTTCTCTTCTCCATCTCCTAATCTTCCACCCCATTTCAATTCTTCTCCCCTTTTCCTTCCCAAGTAGTCATTCCCTCCAAAGAAACAAGAAGTTCCACTTCCCTCCCCACCACAAACAATTGCAAAGCTAGTTGAACCCCAACCTATCACTCCTCTTGCTTTCCCAAGTCCATGTTGGGAAGAGACTCAAGAATCTAGTCAAGGAAAATAACAAGAAGTGGAGCCCAACAGAGAAGAAATGACAGACAATCTGAAGAGTTGGGCTACCAAATTTGGGTTTACAAAGATCCCCTTGATGGTCAAGCCAATAGAGGAGGTCAAGGTTGAAGAACCAGTGGTGGTTAAGGTTGAGTTTGCAGCGAAGAAGAGCAAGAACAAGAACAAGAAGATCGGCGGTATGTTTACTCTAAATGCGGTGTTCCTAATGGCATTTTTTTTTGAAGAGGATGATGATCTGATCCAAGCTGCACAACTAGTTGAGGAGGAATAACAATTAGCTCCAAGTCCCATTGAAGAGGAGTAGATGGGAGAGATCAAATCAAAGTTGAAGCCACTCAATGAAGAAAGCATCATTGAATATTTTTTGCTTTCATTCCAAGTGCCTAATTTGATTGATGAAACCATGGTGGAGGAGGACCATATAGTTTTAGAGGCCCCAAGTGTGGAGCAAGCCACAAAAGAACCTTCAGTTCTTCCTCCCACTTCATCCCCTTCAATATATGATGTTGAAGAAGAGTTTGATCTTTCAAACTTCATGTTTGAGGATGAAGGGAACCATGGTGAGCTAGTTACAGATCAGGAGGACACCATGGAGGAGGTTGAGCACATGCAACAGGACAACAAGGAGGCATATTATCTGTCTGACTTGGAGGATTGCTTTGATAGAGAGGATCCTAAGGAAATTACATCATTTACTCCTCTATCACCCACCTTCCAAGCACATGATCCTGCTGCCATGGAGGAGAACATTCAAGTGCAACAACTTGCACTTCACAATAGCCCTCTGGAACCAAGGTTGGAAGATATGAGTCTTCCATGTTCTTCACAAGAGAAGGAAAGGAAAGAGTAAGAAGATGTCATCATCTCTCTCACACCATCCATCCAAGAAGGTCCACAAAAAGAATCCATTCTTGGAGTTAAAATTTAGAGCAAGGGGCACATCCAAAGGATCAGACCGTGCCCAATCAGGTACTTAGATTCATTAGATCCAAGAGAGAAGTGAAACTAGTCATGCCTACTTCAGGGCATGAGGATGAGCATAAAAGTACCAAGGGTCATCATCAACACCTCCAGAGTCCAATGCAAATCAACTGGAGGAGGTATTGTTGGTTGATGTTGATAGCTTGATTATTTGGGTGGAGGACAGGCTTATTGTCGAGTTTTCACTCATACAGTGGCCATATTCAATGTCAAATCATTTGCATGGCTGCCCCTCTTGAGAAAGGGAAGCTACTTCTCCTTGCATGTAGCAGGATTTGTTTAATTTTTTCTTTCTCTTTGGTTAGTTTAGGAGTAGGAGTAGACTTTGTTTTCAATAGAAGAAGTGCTCATGCACACTCTGCATGTCTCATTTGAGGCATGTATGATTTTTTCTTTGTACACAAGTTTTGTTCGCATTGATCTAGAGCTATCGAGGCTGGCCCTTCACTATTCATGGCGAAGACTCATAGTATCTCATAACAGTTGTAAATTTAAAATTAAAACAAATGCAGAGAAACTAAAGCCGTATTCAAACAGTCCATTCGAGGACGAGATGAAAATCCCAGTCAAAACAATTTTCTACTCTCAGAATCCTTGTTTGAAGATTTCTTATGAAAATTAAGAGTCCGAATGCGCAAGTTCGGGTCGGTAGAGAAAGTAAGCAGTCATGCTTGCGGCACTTAGGTATCGATTTTCAAAGAAAAAGGATCATTATCAGGCTATTATCCTTGACTCCGTGCCCAATGGATGCTTCAAGGTTGTTGGTCCCTTCATCTAGCAGGAAGATGCCCCTATGAGTCACCAATTGTTATCTCAATTTTCCCCAGGAAAAATTGATCAAACAAAACCCCGTGTAAGAAGAAATTCAAAAAATGGTTCCATCATTTGATCCCGTGCTTCAAATTCAATAGATAAGTTACTAACATGCTCTATAATGGAGTAACAGGGTTGGGAAGGAAGAAATAGTGTCAAAGAAACTAGAGGCTCAAAGGAAAATAAACGGAGAAGGTTTAAATTTTTGGGCTTTGTAAATGGTTCAAAACGGGCCCAAAAATGACTAAGTATGGAGGAGACAATGGAAGCTACCAAGTGTCCAAATGACGCACCTCTAAAGATTAAATCCCGTGGCAAAGAATCAAACAAGTACCAATCCTCCACGCGTCCCGTAGAGCCCCAAAAGTTGCACTTTGTCGTTGAAAATTATTTGACTCAGCGGAAGGTGCCGAGTGTCGGATTGATGCACATTCAAAAGTGGGACCCTGGGTGGAGAATCAAATGAGCGTGGTCTCACCATGTAGTCCAAGTTAAAAAATAGGACAAAGTGGGCCTAAAATTGGTTAAGTATAAGAGTGTAGGTGGAATGTGCCACGTGTCATACGACGCTCCTTCAAAAGTAAAATTTTGGGCAAGTTTTTAAATGAGCGTGGGCCTTCCATGTGTCCCGTGTCCAAGAAAGGGACATAGTCGAGGTTGAATAGTCAAAGAAGAGGCAAGTGGCCGGAGGGGGCCACGTGTCAACATGACGCTTATTTCAAAAGTAAAATTTGAAGAAATTCAAAAAAATGGTTCCATCGTTTGATCCCGTGCTTCAAATTCAACGAGATAAGTTAATGACATGAGGCTCTACAATGGAGTAACAGGTCGGGGAAGGAAGAAATAGTGTCAAAGAAACTAGAGGCTCAAAGGAAAATAAATGGTGAATGTTTGAATTTTTGGGCTCAGTAAATGGTTGAACGGGCCCGTAAATGACTAATTATGGAGGAGACAATGGAAGCTACCAAGTGTCCAAACGACGCACCTCTAAAGATTAAATCCCAGGCTAAAGAATCAAACAAGTACTAAGCCTCCACGTGTCCAGAGCCCCAAAAGTTGCACCGGCCGTTGAAAATTATTTGACTCAATGCGAAGGTGCCGAGTGTTGATTGATGCACATTCAAAAGTGGGACCACGGTGGAGAATCAAATGAGCGTGGTCTCACCATGTAGTCCAAGTTAAAAAATAGGACAAAGTGGGCCTAAAATTGGTTAAGTATAAGAGTGTAGGTGGAATGTGCCACGTGTCTATACAACGCTCCTTCAAAAGTAAAATTTTGGGCAAGTTTTTAAATGAGCGTGGGCCTTCCACATGTCCCAGGTCCAAGAAAGGGACATAGTCGAGGGTTGAATAGTCAAAGAAGAGGCAAGCCGGCAGAGGGGGCCACGTGTCAACACGACGCTATTTCAAAAGTAAAATTTGGAGGGGGTTTCTAAACAAGCACCAACCCGCCATGCATCCCGAGTTCGAAGAGGTGTAGTCACCCACCGAAAAGTTCAAAAGCAAGTGGAGGCCTCCACGTGTCTTGACCACACAAATTCAAAGGTAAAATCTAGGGGCAGTTTTCAAATGAGCACGAAGCCTCCAGTGTCTAGGGTTAGGCTTATGGCTGCCAAACATGAAGGACTCATGCAAAATAAAAGGGAACACTGTGGAGCTTGTGGAAGCCACCATGTGTCAGTCTAGTGCTATTTCAAGAGCAAAAGGTAGGGGCTGAATCTCCAAGGTGCGCGAGGCCGCCACATGGACCCTGTATGGACAAACTTTTCAAATATTGCGTGCTCATGACCCAAATATTCAAATGGCCATATCTTTTGACAGAAAATCATATTTGGGAGGGAGAAGACTTTTTGGAAATGTCTCGACACCCTCTACGTCATGGAAACATAAAATATCATTTTTAGTAGGCTTTGGTGGGTGAAAATGGGAAAACATCTTCTAGAAATTAATGCGAGAATCTATTTGCTCCAATAACCAGATCAGGTTTGATTTGATCTGTCATTCTTCTTCCTTGGCACACCAAACAAACATAGGGAGTCGAATTGACAAATTGTGGGCAGATTTGAGAGTGGCATTGATTGATGGTGGTTGAGCTTTCAAAATAGGATTCAATGCATCACATAGGTGGTTGAAGCATGATTCAAATTTTCCCTCCTCTCTCTCTTATTCTTCCTATATATTGTAAAGGAGGGGCATATTCAAACGGTTGTTGATCTTCCCTCTTCTCCCCCTCTCTTTCTTCCTTAGGGTTGAATGTGGAGTCTAAACCTCCTCCCATGGCTCTGTAATGGTGTTTTATTGCATCTTTCCCACTGATGATGTACCGTGTAACATTTTGGAACAATAAAATCTGTTTCATTATGCATCTATCCATCCTTGGCTTATTTTGTTGTATCTTCTTACCTCTCATTGTCACAGGGTATATTGTGCATATCTTGATGTTTGTTACAGGTCATGGGAGCTATGTTTAATGGGTTTCAAAGTGGAGTCTGTGTGAAATATATCTATGGTCCGTGGTGCATTACATCCCACCCTCTCCTCTTCTTGCCTCTCTCCACTTTAGGAAGTCAGGTTTGTGATCATCCACTTCCTTTTCTAGTGTATCACCACTTAGTGTAGGCTCTTTCACCCTCTCTCTATCTCTATGTCCCCTTGGAATGGTTAGATTAGGATTAGAGTAGGTTACGCCTACGCACCGGAGTATCTCATGGCGGTAGATTAAGAAGCAAGAACCGGCTTTCTCTGAGGTCCTTCTCAAGTTTTGCAAGTCCCACATCTTGAGAGATGGTTCCATGTTGTGTAATCACACCGAATGCCCCAACTCAAATCAAGTGCATTTGAGGGTGTTGTGATTCCACACTAATAGGTGCTATGCTTGAAATATCTTAATTTGAAATCTTAAAATCATACAATAAATTTGACTAATTTATATAGATCTTGATTGTTATACATTTCTCCAAAGTTAACGTGGTTGATTAACTTAGAGGTCGATAAGCTCAAAACAACCTACTTTAATTTGTCAAAACATAGTGACTTATAATATTTTAATAAAAATGGTTAGATTATTATGAGGGGTAACCTTTTTTGGCAGCGACAAGAGGATATGGCATCTGCGGCATTAATGGTCATTTATGACATTGATTAAGGGTTATAAGCACACAACATGTAATATGGCATTGGGAATTTAAGAGTTTTAATGGGAAGCGTGATATTTATGATAAGGATATCTAATCAATGATCTTCGGTACTATCATGCCACACTTACCCCCTTTTGTGTGTTGTGTGTTGGTGGCTTTATATCTCTGAGCCGGTTGACATTTCACTACCCCTTTCCTCTTTTCATCTTTGGTCATTGTGCTTCCTATCTCTCTGCGACGATGACAAGGGTATTGGTGGTTTCTTGGGTAACATAGAGTGTGGTCCTAGCAGGAAGAGGCCGAGAGCTATGACAGGCAAGGATGCCAAGAAATCGTTTACTTCTTTGATGGATGTGAAAATTTAGAACATAGTTATGCAGAATTGGCTCGAGAAGGTCTGGTCGATCGCGGAGTGATTTAAAGAAGAAGATGACAATAATATTTGTGAGAGCATGCGCAAGAGCTAATGTTTGATCTAAACCAATCCAAGGGGCGGAGGAATGTTTTTGACATGGCACAAGGGTTGAGCGCAAAAACATATTGTCCAACTCTTCGGGCTAGTTTATCTTGCATAAAGAGAATGAGAAGTTGGAAGAGCATCTAGTTAGCCTTCAATATCATGTCCATGCCTTGATGGGGGATGTAGGTGATTACACGTGGGTCTGGAGGTAATTGCAGAAAATCAGGGTATAGAACTCCCTTCTTTTGTGAAAGTGAAAATGTTAGAATGTTGTGTCGATTCATCCTCCTCCTCTGATCAGAGTAAAGGGGATGCAGATGTCAAGATCATCGATGAGGTGGATCTAAGAGGCCGAACGACCTAATCATTCCTGGAAGCATTTGTCTTTGGTTTTTGATTAAGGGCCAAAATGGCTGTATGTATAGCAAAGTTTATTGATATAGGAAGTATTTGTGGGTGAAGTTAAGATGATTACAGCTCTTCCCCATATTTTGGCATATATTTAGTAAGATAAGTTGCTTGTAATCATCATGGGAGTCCACTTTGTTGGAATACTTATCATGGATTGGTTCCTCATGTACTTTTTGAAGACTTATCATCGAAATATCCTAGTTTAATATCTTAAAATCATAGAATGAATTCAACTAATTTATATATATCTTCTTTGCGATACATATAATGTTTGCGATACATATGCTTGCGAATTGAATACCCAAATACTATATTGTGTGCATAACCTAGTGGCTGCTAAGCTCTTAATACCTCAATTTAGTTTCTAAATCATAACTACCGCTAGGTTCCAACGATTATGTGGTAGCATAATCTAGCGGGTGCTAAGCTCGAAATATCTTAATTTAAAATAACATATCATGTTTACGATACATAACCTAGCGAATTGAATACCTAAATAATATGTTGTGGCATAACCTAGTGTCACTAAGCTCTTAATACCAATATTCACTAAGATCATATTATTATGTTTTGGCATAACCTACCCGCCGTTATGCTTATAATATCTTACTTTATTTTACTGAAACCTAGAGATTTCTAAGATCCAAATATTATGTTGTGTCATAAGCTAGCAGAGCTAAGCTCAAAATATAATTAGGTAACTAGATAGATTATAATGCCCACTAAGCTCAAAATATAATTAGGTAACTGGATAGATTATAATGCCCACTAAGCTCAAAATATTATAGTGTGGAAGTACCTAGCACCCGCTTATCGAAAATATTTTAATTTAATTTGTTTAATCCAACACACCGTAAGGTCTTAATGCTATACAATGTGATATCCTCGATGAAGCTTAGTGGCCGCTAAGCTATTCTTAGTCATAAACAAAGTGATCGCTTGACCCAAAAAAAGTGTCTTGCCTAAAAATAACCAAGCGTATTTAATAGAGAGAAAAAAAAGTGATCACTTGACCCAAAAAAGTGTGTTGCCTATATCAAAATCCACCTATCCTTGAGGCCATGAAAGGTAAATGAAGACTTCATCCAAATAAGAATTATAGCCTAGCGGTCATTAGAGTAGCCAATTTTTCATTTAGATCATATTCAAAATGTAGTTTATATAAATGGTAACATATAAATATGGAATTTATATAATAGTATATGTATAGACTTGGACTCGTTGTGCCCTAGCAGCCGCTAAGCTATACTTAAAGGTAAATATATCATGTTCATAATCAAGTTGTGTATGTTTAGAATCATGTTTTCCATGACTTACACAACTATACGTCTAGAGTTTTATATTTCCTATAATATTTTGGCAGAATATTTTTACATTTAGGACAAGAAAAGAAATCTAGACTAACGACCTAGAAGTTATACTACAAGTTTTTAAATACAACGTGATCTACTCGTTGCACCCTAGTGTACCGCTAAGCTATTCCTAAAGGTAAATATATCATGTTCAAAATGAAGTTGTTTTATAAATCTAAATTGTTAATCTCTGTGAATATAACAACTGACAAAGAACAAAAGTGATCGCTAGACCAAAAAAATTGTGTTTCCTATATAACAACAACTGATCCATGAGGTGCCAAGGAAAATGAATGCTTTTTCCAAATTAGAATTATATCCTAGGATGCTAGGGTAGACAAATTTTCCTATGGTAGAGTTTATTCATAGAAAATAAATCATATTGAAAAGATACAAATGATAACAAATAAATCCATAATTTATATAATGGATATATAAATATACGTGTAAAATCTTGTATGTAATTCAAAATAGAATTGGGGTTTTGTCAATATGTTGTCAAAACAACCAATTATATCATGGTAGCCTCAAAGATATGTTAATTTTTGGCATAGATTAGCGGGCTCAAAAGGAAGAATATATTAATTATAAAATGCATATTGATTAAAATTAGATTTAATAATATTATTGCATATATAATGTGTTTAACTTCCAATGTACATACCATAAAAATGATGAAGACATTACATTTGGTTAATTCTACATGGAAACACGTATATAGTTTTAAATAATTATCATACAATTGAATTCTTAATATAGTTTTATAGTTTTGAATTAATTTTTTAACGTCATATATTTTCCTAAAATATCTAAGCGGAAACCATGTAAAAAATGTAATATGCATTAATTAGCGAGGTTTGTTTGCATCATCTTGATGAACAACATTAAACTATTTTGGGTTCTCCCAACCAAAATAAAATTAAAAATAAGGTGATTGTGCTAGAAGCTATCATTATCCTAAAAAAAAAATCATAGGGATGACAACTAAAAATCAAAATGAAAATAGCCAAAGAGAGACATAGAATGGCAGAAATGGGAAAGCGTTAAACAAAGATAAATACTAGAGCATAGAAAAGAATTGAAATTTCTTTTGTTAACACAAAAAAAAGTGAGTTTTCATGAAGAACAAGGTAGTTTGGCATGAAGATCAAAAGAAAAGGCTTGACTGTGGAGCATGATTCAGTAGAGGAAAAGCAGGGGCTTGTGTGGATCACGATTGGAATGTCATGTGCAAACACATGGACCAATCAACTATAGAGAAACTAATAGATCCCACAATAAAAAAAGGTACACCTTTACTATAAATACCTGGTTTAGTAATATCTGGAATGATTTCATGCTTTATGTTGTTTGTGAAACCTCCATCTACTATCTCATTCAAACAATCATCATGATCCATTTCACAACCTCTGTTATATCCTCCTTCATGTGCATCCTCTTGTGTTCATCCTCTTTGTGCTTCTTTTGTGTGCCTTTCTTCTCTATGAACAAGATTATAATCACATGCAAAAAAACTGGATTCAAACACTCAACCCCATAATCAATGGTCTGTGTGTATTTTTTTATTTTGAAGACATGCTTTTCCGATTGATCAAAAAAATGAACCCTACTCAATATTTCTCTAAGGTATTTAATAATTTTTTAGCACATTTCACAAAATAAAATTCAAAAAGAGAAAAAGAGTGGGATATGAAAATTTGAAATTTTCACTTTCCCCCTCTAAAAGCAAAAGGGTGGGCTATTAAAATTTCAAATATCCAAAATGTGGGGGAATTCATATTTCCCTATTTTTATTTTCCCATGGTTTAAAAATTAAAAACTAAACATTTTTCATTTTCTATAGCCTATAATAATATAAACATAATAACAAATATATTATACAACATATAAATAAACCAAGCATAGCAAAAAAATATATTAAAATAAAAAAAAAAAAAATAAATCCTAAACATAGTTTTGAAGATTATTAGAATAATATACACACATTTACGTTCCATTCTTTATCAAAATCAATTTCTACATTGTTAGCTATATAGTGGGAGCTAATATAAATTAATTATCCAATTAGAATGTGCCACGTGGCAAGTTCAAACAAGCTATTAGGGATACATAATAAGGCTAGTGATCCAAGACTATACAGTTAGAGTTATTGTATACGGATATATTTTCAAAATAAGAAATGTATGAGCCTAGGGTCTGATATGTCATTTTTCTATCAATAAGTAAAGGAGCATAATGGGTGCTAAGCATTTTTATTTGTTAAGAAATGATGTGAAATATGTCTTGAAAACCATGTATCTTATGGAAACTACATACTAAGCCTAGCGATGCACAACTTTACAGATAGTGTTTAAAATGAGAAAAGGTAAAGGTAGGAGACTAGTAGCATCGCTAAAAGCTAAACTTGTGATTTATTATTTTATGTCTACTTTCAAAATAAGAAACTTTTGAGCCTAGGGTCTGATATGTCATTTCTGTCAATAAGTAAAGGATCTTAGCGGTCGCTAAGCATTTTTTTATTGTAAACGAGATAAAATATGAGTTGAAAACTATGTATCTTATGGGAACTACATATTAAGGCTAGCGATCCAAAACTATAAAGATAGTGTTTATATTGATATGAGGTAAAGGCAGGAGCCTAGCAACCACTAAGCTATACCATTCAATTCAATAGGTTATGGCATTCCACTCAATATGTACAAAATCTTAGCGGTCACTAAGCATTTTCTCTCGTAATAACATATGTGAATTATATGATACAAACAATAAGTCTTGTGAGTACTACATAATAGATGAAAACACAGTAGTGACCCAAAGCTATATACGTATGGTATTTATAATGACTGGTAGTAATGGTGGAAGCCTAGTGACCACTAAACTAGAGCATGATCTTTTATTTTATCGCTTGCTTTCAAATTATTAAACTATTGAACCTAATGCATCCACTATGCACTTACTTTCGATAAGGAAAAAATGCTTAGCATTCGCTAAGCATTTTCTCCCACAAGATCCAATGTGAATTATGTGTTTCTAACAATATACCTTAAAGATAGTGTTTATATTGATAAGAGGTAAAGGCAGGAGCCTAACGACCGCTAAGCTATACCAATCAATTCATTAGGTTATGGCATTCCACTCAATATGTATACAAAAACTTAGCGGTCACTAAGCATTTTCTCTCATAAAAAACAGATGTGAATTATATGTTACAAACAATAAGTCTTGTGATTACTACATAATAGATGAAAACATAAGTAGCGACCCAAAGCTATATACGTATGGTATTTATAATGACTAGTAGTAATGGTGGGAGCCTAGCGACCTAAACTAGAGCATGATCTTTTATTTTATCGTTGTCTTCAAATTATTAAACTATTGAACCTAGCATCCACTATGCCCTTACTTTTGATAAGGAAAAATGCTTAGCATTCACTAAGCATTTTCTCCCATAAGATCCGATGTGAATTATGTGTTTCAAACAATATACCTTATGGGAACTACGTAAGGCTTGATCCCTCATGTACCTTAATCACTCTAAGAGATAACAACATAGGAAAAAATAGGAAAAAAAACATTACATACCATTAATATTGTACCTTAATCACTCTAAGAAATAACAACATATATTACTTAAAAAAGAAAAAAAAAGAACAACCCTAAGTCCAAGTACAGATAGAGACGTAGGGTTTTTCCTAGTCTTCCCTTTTAGTAAGAGGTCATGAGTTGTAGAGGATTTTGCGAAAGAGGCATGGTTCGAAGGGTTGAGGAAAAATGCCACCAAATTGGACCCATCTCAGGTTGTGGAGGTGTTCATCCATGTGACAGGAGGAGAAGTTGGAGTGGCCTCTTCATTGGCCCCTAAAATTTTCCTTTGGGTCTTTCACCAAAAAAAATCGGAGAAGACATTACAAAGGAGACTACTGAGATATTGGAAGGGTTTGAGGGTTACCATGAAGCTCACTATACAAAAAAATCATCAGGCAAAGTTACAGTTGTTCCCAACGTAACTTCCTTGGTGATTAAATCCTTAAAGGAACTAAACATGATAGGAAAAAGATGAAAAACATTAAACATACTAGGAACATCTCATCTGAATGATGATGTTATTGAAATTGTGAAGGTCACAAGCCCCATCCATGGAAAAACATCTTGTGGGAACTATGAAGGATATTTTGGGTACGCATGTTTCTATCAAGTGCACTTTTTGATGGCAAGGATCCCAAGGATTTACAATCAGAGATCGATGAAGGAGAGGTGGAGATTCCAGAGGATTGATCGAAATGAAGTGATTTTGTTTTGGGTATGTTTTATTGAGTTTTAGTGTATTGGGTATTTGTTTGTTTTTAAGGTTTGATCAGGGAAAAATGGCTTAAGGATTTATGGGTCTTTCATTGAATAAAAATGAGCACACCAAATTTGGTTATAGTGGGTTTCATTGCTTTATTTCGAGTGTGTGTGTGAATGGGAGGATTTGGAAGAAATTATTGCTCGGAAGGGAGCCTCGAGGCTCATTAATTTGAGGCGGTGTGGGTTGTTTCCATCTCATCTCTTTTGTGGCCCGTGATGGTGGTGGTTTCATTCTAGTTTTCCATGGGAGTTCAGGCTCTTTTCGCTATTGTTCTTGGATGGAGAGAAGAGGGAGATGGCCTTTCACGGGAGGTTTTGTAGGCTCACATGTGATTATTTTCTGGGCCTAGTCTGATTCTGTTAGGGAAGCCATTACTCACATTCTAGGGGTGGAATATCTAGCAGAGTCAGCTCATTCTTCTGTGTTAACTCTAAGGTGGATTCTTGGTTCATGTCATGGATGTTGTTAGTGAGGTAAAATATTGAGGAGGTCAGGGTGATAGAGATGATGCATTTCATCAAACCCATGCACCGAGCTAACTTGGTGGAAGCACTAGAGGAATTTGGTAGAGCTCAACCTTTTCCTGACTCGGTTTGGGATGGAAAAGCTTTGGAGGAGGCATGCGAAAGTGATAATGGAGCTGTCAGCTAGGATTGTGGTCTTGATGAAATTCACTAAAGAGGTGCATGTTTCTTGTGTGGAAGGGCTCTCTAAGGGAAACATCTTGAGAAATTGATCTCCCAGTCTCTCGGTGTCTTCTTCATGGAGAGTCTATGGGGCATCATGGGGGCTTCATTCACAAGCTTGGTTTTACCTACAACTTCCTCCTTCAGATGGCTCATGAAGGGGGAATTTGGGAGGTAGGAAGGTGGTGGTCCCTCACCTACCTACTTCTCTAGTTTAATTTTTTTGCTATGTCTAGTTTTGGTCTTAGGTTTTTTTTTCTAGTGGTCTCTAGTGTGGCATTTTGGGCTTCTAGTCTCCCTACATGCTTGTAGTGTTTTTTTTTTTTTGGTTTGGGTTGGATGGTTTATGGTATGGTCTATGTTTTACTTGGGTGGGATCCTCTAATCCCTAGGTTCTGAGCTCCTATAAAAATCATTTAAATATTTAATAAAAATAGATGAAAAAAAGTAGTATGACCCAAAGCTATATCATATGGTATTTATAATGACTGGTAGTAATGGTGGGAGCCTAGCGACCACTAAACTAGAGCATGATATTTTATTTTATCATTGTTTTCAAATTATTAAACTATTGAACCTAGCATCCACTATGCCCTTACTTTTGATAAGGAAAAAATGCTTAGCATTCACTAAGCATTTTCTCCTATAAGATCCAATGTGAATTATGTGTTTCAAACAATATACCTTATGGGAACTACGTAAGGCTTGATCCCTCTATATGGTATGCAATGCAACTATTATCTCCCCTAGGTACCTTCCAACCAACATGATATAATTATAATCAATGAAAAACACTAGCGATTCAAAGTTGTACAGATAGTGTTTACAATGACCGTAATGGTAGGAGCCTCGCGGTCACTCAACTAGGTCACGATTTATTATTTTACCACAATTTCCAATAAAAAAAATATTGTTAAAACTAGTCATCATGTGTCATTACTTTTGATAATGAATGAAACTAAGTGTTAGGTAAAAAATTTTTCCGATACAAAAGGTTGTGAATTATATGTTACAAACAATATATTTTATGGACAATACATATGGCTTGATCCCTATTCGAGGATTTATAGTGTAGCACTTGTTTCCACCATGGATATGAGCCAAAAGTGTACAGACAGTAAATGTTTGCAGCCTAAGAAGACTGACACTATAAATAAGTTAACATAAGTTCAAACAATTTGGAATAAATTTCTTCAATTAGTATTTTAAATCTAACTTATAGTCAGAGTAAGAGAGAATAGACCCTTGTTGTAGTGGTACTCAAAAAACATTGTTAATAATCAAATATTTTCTCAAATAGGTTTAACCCACCATGACCTTATAGAGAGCATTGTTTCCATGAAAAATGGCTACTATGTGAAGGGCCATACTTACGTTTAGGAAAAGTGTAATCCTTCCCATTTTTTTTTAGATTGTTGTGGAATTTCCCACCAAGCGCTACACTTAAAATATCATACTTAGAGTAGTTATAGACATTTAGACATAATGAATAAAGTATGTCCGATAAACATATATTTCACATTGTCTTATATAACAAAAAAATGATGAGATATCACTAACTCCATTAATGTGATTTGTTTCTCAAATACTCCTCAAAATACCAAACATTAGATCTTCTTCCACCTATCCTTTAAACATGCTCATTAGTCTTGTTACATGGCATCTAATCCTCACTACTACAGTATGACCGATATACACATAAATCACATAGTCTTGTAAAACAAAAAATCCAAGCTACCACAAACTCTCTTCAAAATACCAAATATTACATCTTAATGTCCTCTACGGTTTATCATTAAAAAGGTGTAAATGGATTTAAAATTGTTTTAGGTTGTTCTTTTATATGTTGACTAGAAGTCTATCTACCACTAAAGTGTGTATTTTTTAACGTTCCTATCATGCCATCTATATAATGTTATGGCTTTTCCGCTCATATGTAATACTTTCAAAAGGTGCAAATGGTTTCATATCTTTCAATGCATCATAATTAGATTTTAAACTTTTAGAATAATTATGTTATTATTGATTTGATCCACAAAATATGAATTATTGTAACCAGTTGAATGATACATAAGATGTCCTATCAAAGCCTAGTGGTCACTAACCATTAAGTTAATTACTCTATTATGATAGATAGTAAAGAACTCTAGAAGTTGGTGTCCACTAGGGTACTATTTAAATTCCTTAACAGAAAATGTGAGAAAAACACTTTAAAGTTTGAAATGACCTAATTATTGATGTATTTTACTCTACATATAGGTAAAATGTCTTCCATTGTTCATGCTCCATTCGAACAATTCCATTCATCACATGTAGGTATTTTTGGAAGAAAAGAGATGAGGAATGGTTTGTGGAACTTAATTCACCTGAAAAACTACCACATCACTCATGGTTGTTTTTTTATAGATGAAAATCATGAGGAAGTTGTTTTTTGATAATCATGAAAAAGAAGTTGTTATTGTTCTATGATCAAGAGTTGATTGTTCTATCATCAAGTTACATTTGGGGACACTGTATGTCTAGTGGAATGCTTTGACTTTGAAAACAATAAGTGTCTTATTCTGGATATGGAGTTGGATGTTTCTTTGTTCAGAAATGGGAAATGCATGCCTCCATAAAAATGGACCATATTCCTGTTCAAAATATGGTTGGAATTTGGGGATTCTAATAGATTCTAAAAAATGGATGTTCAAATGCAGAAGACATTCAAAATGGTATATTTACAGTATTCAAAAAATTGTATAGAAATGAGAAAACATCTTTTTTTTCATTTCTTGCATAGAAAAGGTTTTCTTTCACCTCCAAAACATGCCAAGTTGTTTACTATGTTGAGGTGAACATATTTGACTAAATTGGAGATAGACCCATCTAAATCAAAATTGCATGGGTTGAAAAGGAATACTAAATCAACTGGGTCTTTTGAGGCTAGTGTAATAGTAGAGACATTTGATTCTTACTACTGAGAATAAAAGGAGACAACAAAATGAGAGAAAAATTTCTACATTATTTGAGAAATAAGCATCCGATAATATTGTATTGACATCCTCGTAGTGAATCCAATGTAATCAAAAAAATTTAAATTACATGAATCACACTACCACCAGTTTTTGTATTGTTGGGTGAAGAGAGAAATGGAAAAAGAAAAATATGATTCCCATATTGGGGAAAAAATGGAAAAATGAAAAAATATCATGAGGTGGAAGAAGTTCTTCCCATCATGGCTCAGACAATATTAGACAACTATGTGATGTCACTGGAAGGAAATATACCAACAAGGGTGAAAGTCTCGATAATTTTTCTTGTAAATGTGCATATCCATTCCATCTTCCATCAACTTTATCAATTCCTTCACTAATCCTTTCAATGTTGAATGTGTGATCGCTGATTTTTGTAATTTGGCCAACGATATTTCTTTCCGATGTCATAATGGAGCTTCTAATAGTTATCGAACCAATGTGTTAGATTGTATTATTATTATTCTAATACCAACTTGGTTATTCAAAAATGTTAAGTGACACAGCATACAAAGATACATGGAAAAGGTTAAAGACATTGGAGTATCAATTCTGATGGATGCTACAGACTCTACGATAGATAATGATATTCAAAAGTTTGTCTTATGTATGTACACAATATCTTGTGTGCACAACCACAAAAAAATAATGATGATTATAGAGAAGAGGTCACTATGGATTGGATGGAGAAACTACCACAAAAATTGGTAACTGCAAGTGAAATTGGCCTACAAGGAAACATCCATCCTTTTCTTTGCAAAATATCATATGAGTTCTGGGATGAGATGTTCACTCGATGTTGTTCCATAAATTCTCTAGTACTAGTGCTTTACGGTGGCAGTGTCACTCTCCATGCATTGGTGGATTCCAAACTATCTACCATTTTTATTGTTGAGACACATAGTCAAGCGATGTTTCTAAAACATTACTATTCTCATATGAAGAAAGGTTCATGTCTCCAAAAACAACTTCAACAAGTGATTTTGTTTAATGGATTTTAACCTAAATATGCTACTTATACAATTATTGTTTATGTAGACAACCACAAAGCTATAAAATTTGATGTACAACCATTTCACCATGATGCTACACAACCAATTCAACATGGTGATTTACTTTCAATCATTTTATAAATATGTTTAATGAGCTCTATCTTCAATTTCCATGGTTTTCAATTATTTTAACAAAGTTATGTTTTTATAGTTCAGATGATAGATGTGGAGGACATGGGCACAATGGCCATGAAAATGCCATCAGATCTAGGTATGTTAATCATGTGAATTTACAAACAAAACCGCTAATAAGCCCCACAAATTTATAAGAAAATAAATGATTATGCAGAAAACCAATAAGGCCCACAAATTTATAGGAAACGATATGATATCCATGTGTATTTTACAACAAAATTATTTATAAGGCCCACAAATTTATAGGAAATGATAACTAATAGACATTAGTTTATATGCTTGGCTTAGGGTCAAAGAAAAAGTTTAAGGAAATCCATTTGTAAGCTACGATAACAATTTAAAATGAACTATATAGAGCTTAGCGACTCTATGCATCCACGTTCAATACAAAATGGTTTGACTAAAAAACCTTACATTCATCAATATCTCATTGATTTACAACGCATACTATCTACAATGTTTCACTGATTCACTACTGCATACTGACTACTTACATTGAATTAACATTGTTTTGGCTTCAACATCATCATAAAAAAACTACATATGGCTTGATCCATCTCATATGTATATGTAAAGCAACACTTGGCTAGCCTCATTAAAGGTTTTCCAAAGTAAGTGTAGTTTGGCCAATGATGGCATAGCCTAGTGTCAAATCCTCAAAAATAGCTAGGACTATTCTCCGCCATCAAGGGTGTTTTGATGAATATAAGTGTAGCTTAACGACCACTAAATTTGAATTATAAGACAAAGAGAGAATAATTGATATTGTACTTACCATATCACCACAGAAAAACCACTATGTTTATCCAGTTAAGTTTTCCACAACATGAAATCGATTATGAATTGATTAATGTTTATTTCAAATACATTATGCTCACATTTTCAATAGGAAGAAATAGATTATGAATTGATGATTTTTTATTTGAAATAGCTCTTGCATCAATGGATCCAACAACATGTAAAGGTGGTGTAATCCAAGCCACAATCTCAATCGGTAACTATTAGTTAGTCATAAGCTAAAATGTTGTTTATTTCAATTGGTTGTAATTGATATGGCCATGAAAAAAATAAAATTTTTACTTCCTCAGTAGGTAGATAAGAGTTATTTACTTATTTTGGATATGGAGGACCTACTATATGGGATAAAAAAAACATACAATAGGAAGATGTCATTCAGGTTCGGTATGAAAGTTGTCAACCTACGAGGTGGCCTATCAGAATTTATAAAATTATTATCACCATACTATGTGAACTAGGATTCTAGTCTGACACTCTCATTTCTGCTGATGTTAAAAATATATCAATGGGCTTCAATAAAAAAATATCACCGTATATTGAATCCAAGACTCACTTGGGGAAAGGAACATTGCAATATAGTCAGGGAATAACAATAAGAGACCTAGAAAAGGTTTGGAGTAGAAATGATTTTTCATACAGTTCTAAAAATACTTTGTGTATTACATTAGGTGCAAAGGGAAACCCTCCTAAAAATTTTATGGTGGGTATGAAAAGAAGACACAAAGATTGTACAAAAGATAAATGGTTGATGGCCGATTTGTACAAAAAAATATCACAAATAGTGTCTCAGGAATTGAATGTGGTAGAGGGCATCAAATACTTGGAGAAAGAAAATGCTAAATAACTATTTATCTTTTTAGAATGTTGTTATGATTGTAATGCTTAACATTGTGAATAATATATACATTCATATGTTATTATGAATGTATTGCGTAACTCTATTCTATAATGTTGAGATTGTCAAAATATAAGTTGGGAGGATTTATATTTTCACTGATTATAAGATGACAATATGATTGAATAACTTCTGTGGTGAATTATCGGAAAAAATTTCCCTTGAAAATTTGTAAAATAGTATTTTTTTAATATTGTTCATAAAATAAATATTAAATTATACTATATATACTTGATTGTTTTTAAATATTTTTAATATAATTAATATATAAATAATCTATAAAAATTGGCAGGTCATATCTAAAATATGCAAGTCATATGTGACGGTTATTTCAAAGATTTGCAACTATTTTATGGATAAAAATGATTAAAAAATCTAAACGGGCGTCAAATTTAACACCACGTTGTGGCCTTTGTTGCAACCATTGAAGGACAAGAGAAGATGTTCGGATGATATTTGATCAAAAACCAATTCAGGGAACTTATTTTTTGAGCTTCACTAAGACAAACCATAAATAATGCTTAGTGGTCACTAGCCCTTATAAAACAAAAACATGTTTTGTACATAACATAGCATAAATAATGGCATGGCGAATCTAGCACTTATAAAATAGAAACATGTTCTGTACATAACAAATCATAAATAATGGCTAGCGGATGCTAGCCCATATAATGGATTCCAATATTTGATTTTCTAGATTCCGATATATGGGACTTTGGAGTACATATAATTCCAATATAGGTGATTTCTCGATTCTTGTGAAGAGATCGCATCAATTTTTGGAAATTATAAGCAACGGTGTTCAAAGACTTGCATCTCATCCAATCAGTGAGAGTTCATCGGTGGAAGAGATTTAGAATCCATTCAAGGATTTTGTCAAGAAATAAGTAGGAGATCCTTTCTTGTCAATAAAGAAACCTTGGAATCCCTCATGAAATCGATACACAATTTCTAACACTCACAAAGATCATCAAGTTTGGTTCAATCGGTGCAAGAGTATTAATAATATCTTTGAGACATGGATTTTCTTTGAGCTTCATTCACATTCCTTAGTTGGAAAAGGCAACACCTAAAAACCCGCTTTAGAAAATAATTCAAAGGTGAAAAGATATTTCCAGTGTACTCACACATGGTTCATCGATAGTCGTTTATTCATCGGTAGAAGCTCCCTCTCCTCCATTGGAGTGATCTCCCCCTCTTCTTTTCCCTCCTCTCTCATGTTCTAATTCTTCATTAAGGAGGTAATTTTCACTTTTTGTCTTATTCATTTAAGTGACCTATAGTCTAATATTGTAATGAGTTCATTTTAATTAATGAAAAAGGGCTCACTTTTGTTTCCTAGGAATATGAAAGGTCACAAGTGATAAGGGGATGTGAAAATTCATGTGGGGGGTAGATGAAAAGACTCTTTGTAAAGCTATATATTTGGATGATCTCTTCATTTCAAGGGGTTGTCAATTGTAAGTTTCTAAGTAGATAGATTTGCACTACTAAGATACAAGCAAGAGATGGCATTCTTCTATTTCCTCTTTCTCTATGTTTCCTTTATTTCCTCACATGTTCAACTTTGTGCATATGATGATATTTTAAAACCAAGGAAGGTGTTAGTGCCTTTGATTAATGGATCAATAGAATTATGTGTCTATGATTTGTTAGTCTTATCATTGTTAGCAAAGTTGTTTTCTTCTAATTGAGTGTGGATTAATTTTGGTTAATGTTGTGAAACTCTGCTAGTGCCTATTCACAAAGTTAACCCTCCTTTCCTAAATTCTTACTCCCCTTTACCTCACCTCCTAAGTAAATTCCTCCCTTGCACTAAGTGCAAGAAATTTTCCACAAGTATAGTGGAGTAGTCCTGTGTGATCCCCAGCTTCACGGCCACCCACATATTTGTTTTTTTCTACATTCAATAAATGGGAGCCTCCCCATTACCAAGAGGAGGACTTAGTCTCAGAGAATTGGTGAAAATCCACTAATTTGTCCTTACGACAAATTATTTCTTCAACACTAATCTAAAACTTTGAAAGCTTAACCCTAAACATTCATGAATCACTTGTATGGACTTAGAATTGACCTCCTAAAATGATTTTTTTCATCATGAGAGTTATTCTAAATTAAAATTTAATGAGAGTGGAAAACATCCAAAAATTGTTTTTCACCACATATTCTGAGAATCCACAAATAAAGATGTCGGTGGTTCTATCTCAACATCTTAAATGCTGGAAATATGTTGTGAATTATATTATTCTACTTCTTACAACTCATCCTTCTCACTTTCTAACTCTACCTGAAATATATCTTCTTTGAAGTCTTCCATGAACCACTCTGCAATGGAAAATGCCACCCAGAAGCAATAAGAACACTGTGTAAAGCACTTAGGGAAATGAAACTATACTACGAATAAGAAAATGTGCTAAAGAGAACTTGGAGGAATTAAAAACTAATCTAATATGTACAAGGTAAAACAATTAGCCTAATGGTATTATTTAAGATAAATCCCATTAATCGGGATATGTAATGCACTTATATCAAGGTTGGAAAACTCAAAAGATTTGGCCACTTTGCAAGCAATGATGATGTATGACCCACTCCATATTGCATCATATTTAAAGTGTTGCCTTAGTTTATTTCTTGTTTTCATCCCATTTCAAGTCCAAATATCCTAATTTTAAGGCTTGAGCCTTAGTTTTATCGTCAAACCACTATTTGGTTACCTTTTGATGTTATTCTAATATGATCATGTAAAGATTACTTCAATTCCTCAAGTGCAACCAACTCTTCCATTCTGATTTCTCTCTAATTTTCACCCTCTAATTCTAATTGTATGACCAACTCTAATGAATGCAACTCTAAATGCAAGGGAAGTCGACATCTCTATCATAGACAATTTTAAAAGGATAATTACCAATTTCTTTCTTTATTGTGATTCTATCAGACCAAAGAGCATTTCTCACCTTCGTATGCCACTTCCTCTAATTGATGTCCATTGTTCTCTTCATAATTCTGATCAAGTTCTTATTAGTAGACTCTACCAAACCATTACCTTGAGGGTAGTAATTGGAAGAGGTCTTCAAGTAAATTCCAATTCTAAGAGCCCAATTAGAAATTTTAGAGCCTAGAAAGGATTTTTCATTATCAGAAATGATGGTTTGAGGAACCCCAAACCTTTCCACAATATCTTCAAGAAATTCAAGGATAGATGATTCAATAGCTTCCTTGAGTGCCATAACCTCTGTCCACCTAGTAAAATAATCAATTGCTGTCAAGACCCATTTATGACCAACACTTGATGGAGGATTAATCATGCTAATGAAGTCAAGACCCCATTGGGAGAATGGATGATCTTCTTGGATTGGGTGAAGTGGAAGGTTATCCAACCTCTTTTTTACTAGTGAAGAAATCACATTCTTTACATTTTCTGACCCATTGATGAGCATATGCAAATAGAGTGGGCTAGACGTATCCTACCTTATGATTTTCATAGTAGTGGCCTTGGAAGAGAAGTGTCCACTAGAGAAACCATCATGGAATCATGCCAATACCTTGTTCACCTGATCACCTTCAATACATCTTAACAACACTCCATCAAGATTCCTTTTGAAGATAATCCCACCAATCAATGCATAGGGAATTGATTGCAGTCTTAGGTGCCTTATTTTTGCTTTGTTTAAGTTAGGAGGATATGCACCAATAGATAATAATGTGGTCATGTCATCAATCTAGTTGTGTCCACTGAGTGAATTTCCTTTATCTTGTGGGATTCTAGAACTTAGAAAATCTCCATCTATGAAGAGGGAGGTTTCTTGATTATCTTGAGCATCCAAAGTCAACTAAGTTGCTCACAAAGTGATCTTCCTCTTACTAATTTTTGTTATTATAATAGTTACATCATATTCCATAATCTTGGTCACCCATCTAGCTCTTTTCTCACTAATTTTTTCTCCCATAATGAAGTCTCTCACACAAGAATGTGAGAATAAAACTTTAATGTGATTAGTGACAAGCATACTCTTGAATTTCTTGAGATCTCTCATGTGACGGTAAAGACCTGTTTCTCTACGTGGTTGTATTTTAATTCATAATGATTCACTTTTTGATTGAATAATGCCAATGGTTTTCTAAACCCTTGATCATTTTGTTGTGTTAAAACATCAACAATAATGGATTCAACTCCATATACATATAAGATAAAATCCTTGAGTAGTCAGGATTGATAAGTGTGGGAGATTAAGAAATTTACTATTTGATCTTGGAGAATATTTATTTTCCTTCTACATGTCCATTTAAAAATTGAATATTTCTTGAGCATTAGAGTGATAGGCCTAACCAATCCTACAAAATTAGGAATAAACTTCCTAACAAAGTTAATATTTCTAAGGAATGATTGTAGAGCCTTCTTGTGAGTTAGCAAGGAGAGAGACAAGATGATTAGAATTATTTCTAGATCAATGGAAATGCCATATTTTGAAACAATATTCCCCAAGATATTACCCCTAGGAATTGAAAAATTACATTTCTTGGGGTTAAGAGACACCCAAAACTCCCTACATCTCTCAAAACATTCTCAAGATGATTGATATGGTCTTTACTCTCCTTTGAAAAATAGTGATATCATCCAAGTAGATGAGGATGAAATCATTAATATACCCTTTGAAAGAAATGTCCATTGCTCTTTGGAATGTGGCACTTGCATTTGATAAACCAAAGGGAATTTTTTGATATGCATATGTTCCCCACTTGGTTGTAAATGCAGTCTTAAACCGATCCTCTTCTCTAACTTTGATATGTTTGAAACTTGAATAACCATATAGCACGGAAAATCTCTCGGCTCTACTATAGTTTGTAAAAAAATACTTGTAAAAGGTAGAGGATAGTTATCTTTTAGGGAAGCTTTTTTCAAATCCCTGAAATCCACACAAATTTTTATTTCTCCATTCTTCTTCCTCCCCATAACTATTTTTGTAATCCAAGTAGAGTATTTGATAATATTATTTTTCCTCAATTATCTTGGATAATTCCTTCCTCATGAGGGGATCTATCTTGGGATTGATATGTATTTGTTTCTATCTGGCTGGATTGGCATTAGGATCAAGATCTATGGTGTGCTGAACAACGTTGTGATAAAAAATCTTAACATATTCATAATTCTATGAGAAGATAGCAATATATTTTTGACATAAGGAGATAAAATATTACTTTTCATCTTCATCACATACCTTTCCAAGAAATAACTCCTTACCTTGTGCAATAATGACTAGTTAGCAATCCTCTTGCCTTGTTATTATGTTCTTCTCTTCTCCCCTGAATCCATAACCAAGACTGAAAATGTGTTCAAGGATGACCAATTCTTTAGGAAATTTGTTTGAATTTAGCTAAATAATTTTATCATCATAGATGTCATGCAAATTAGATTGCATTTTTGAGGAAAATTCAACTTCATTTTGGATAAATCGAACAAATTGTTCATCACTATTAAAAATCTGCCAACTGACTTCATTATCTGGAATTATTGGCTTAATAATTAGCTTAAAATTTGGCTCATTTCCTTGGATGAGATCCTTCACTAGTGAAAATTGTGATCCAAGGGTTGTCATCTAGTCTACTTCTTTGTTCAATTTCCTTGGCACCACTTGCATGTTAATTAGCAACATCAAAGCTCTCTAAGATATCCAAAAATATATGCTTATAAGATTTCAGAAGATTATTCTTAGTGGAACATTTTCATCTCACTTGGTGTATGACAAATTCTCTATCCCCAAAAATTGTAATACTTTGATTTATCTCTTCTTCACAATGAACAGGCCATGAAACAATGCCTCATACTCCACCGCATATTAGAACATGCAAACTAAATCTATGAGCAATGAAAAAGTTCTCATCCATTAGAGAAACTAATATGACACATTCTCCATCTCCATTTCTACTTCTAGAACCATCAAAGAACAATTTCCATAATCCAAAAGCATGATATTCTTGTTTAAGTGGTGTGGGGTGATGAATTATTCTTCATGAATGCAGTAAGTTCCAAGCCCAATTTCCACAATTGTGTCATAAGGATCAAATTCATAATGCTCCTTAGCCCATTCATCTAATAGGAGATCAAGAATTAAACAAGGAGGAGTAGGTTGCTTTATTGAAACTGACTCATGCTCTTGGTATTCATGTATAATACAATTAGATTGGAGGAGTAGGGTCATAAGACTCAACATGATAGGAAAATATTGGCTCATCTTGGATGGTAAATCTAGTACCATATCTAGTTCTTAGGAGCATATGAGACCAATCTAAGGACAAATAACCACCCACTTTAGCTGTGAAATCTCTTGATAGGAAAATGACAAACAAAGGAGTAAAGTCAATGACCAAGACATCTTGAGTTATGGTTAGACTTGGATAAGCATGAATGGTTAACTCAATATTTTTAATCACTCCTAAAATGTTGACAGTTGAACCATCAAGTTACAAAACACCTTTAGAAACAGGATTGTACTTAAGACCTAGGATATTAGAATTTTTTACGCATTATAAACCAAGTGTTTGCCTAAAATTAAAGACATATACAAGGGGGTCTTCTTAATTTTACTTAATTGTTCCTCCTTTTCTTGGAAAAAACTGACTACATGATGTGTTTTTAACAATTGGATCAAATTGAGGAAGTTTCTTTAGAGCTTCATGTAGGAGATCCCTCTGAGATGGAATAGCTAGGACATCCCACATTGTCACATTCACATTTGTCTTCTTCATCTTCTCAACAATGTTGAAAGGAATGCCAACAAATTTGTGCATTAGAGGTGTGATGTTCTCCTTTCTTGATTGTTCTAATGTTGGGACAAGTACCTTTGGTTGGGGAAAGACCTCCATTCTTGGGATAGGTCTGTTAGAAACATCAAGCAACATATATTTACTTAAATATTCCCCAACTTCCTTCTCCTTATGAAAAAGATCAAATTGATTGGAAGAAGATGAAGGTTGAGTATCCAACACTCTCTTCTTAGACCTTGTATTATCAGCAACATGAGTATGAGGTCTATTGGAACTTCCCACAACTTGATTCATTTCACAAAACTCATCAGCCCCAAAGAACATGAGATTGGTGTTGGGGTTAACTTCCTGAGACGTTTCCAAATTAAATTTGGTTGTTTCCTTTAGTGGTTCCTACTTGATCATAAGAATTCTAAACCATAAAAGGATAAAATTGTAATCCATTTGCACAATTATATTGATTATGTGGTTGATTACATGGAAAACACCACTTTGTTTCTTATATCACATTATTTTACATTGGAATAAGTGCCTTACTTGAGCTAGCAATAGGAAGTGGCTAGGTAGGAGCAATTGTTTGAAGAGGAAGATGCATATTTTGACCTTGGAATCTATCATTCTATTGATTTTACCCATATATTTGATTTAGATATTGGTTTTATATGGTTGTTAACCTTGATTAAATCCTTGGTTTCAATATTTTCCTTCGTTAGGACCCGAGAAATTTCTATAATATCGGGCTTGTTGTTTCTCCAGGGATATAAATTTATTTGATAAATTTCTGATCAAGACCTTCATTTCATCATCATCCTTTTTTTTGGGAAGAAATGAGAACAATGGAAGGCTGTGAAGCTTGAGGAAATTTAGGAAACAAGGGCATAAGTAATCTACCAAAATTAAATCTAACAAAGGGTAAATTTATTTGATGTTCCATGAATGAAATGGGTCTTAAACTTCTAGAGGATAGAAAGAAAGGCATACTAGAATGAGGAGTAGAAAGAGTTCTATTTTGAGGAGATGGAGATGTGTGAGTTGATTCACCTCTTCTTTTTCTCCTCGGTGACAACTACAAATATTCAAAAGGTTCACTACTTGTTGCACTTTTCCTTCTCTGTATCCTTCTCATGAAAGTGGGAAATGGACTACTTGGGAGTCACCATATGTGTTGAAAGATGCCTCCAAAGGCAAGAAATCTACTAAGATACACACCAATATCAACAAAATACTATAAATTTAATCAAATATCCCATCAAGCGTGCCAAAAACTGTTGGAGCTCAAAATTGCACCCTAGATATGATCATGGAAGATCAATAATTTTGAGGCAACATGGGATGATCTCTATAATGTGGGTTTTGTAAACTAAGATCAACCTCCAAAGAAGGTTGGTTCCTCTACCTATCCTAATGCTAAAACTACTCCTACAACTGGAAATACAACTATCTAATCCTAATCTAAGCATTCACAGGGACCAAGGAGAGAGGGAGATGCATAAAAATTTAAATCCTAAGCTAAAAAAGGTGATAACACCAAGAAAAGGGGGAAAGACACTCTCAATGAGGGAAAATGGGAAGAAAATGAAGGAGGAGAGGGAAAACAACTATGCCACAAACCAAAACAACATTTAATCTTCCCTTTTCACATAATGCACAATAAATCTAGAACTTAAAGGATAAAATACATGCACAACACACCACAACAACAATAAAGAGGAAAGATTGCAAATAAAACCAAGTCAAGGTAGAGAAACAACCACAAAACTAGATTTTATTGCTTGAAGTATGCACAAACCATTACAATGGAGTGGAAGAAGGCACAAAACACCCTTTTAGAGCCCAAATATGAGGCCTACAACTCACAAATACTTTTGTAATCACTTTGACATGGTGCACTTGTATTATGAGAGGGTCCAACCTTTTCAAATGTGCACAACTTTTCAATATATAGAAAATAGGAGAGAGAGAGAGAGAGAGAGGGAAAAGAGAAGGAAAATTAGATTTTTGAGCTCAACCACCAACAACATGCATTAAATCACTAAAAATATGCATGGGATCTCTATCAAAACCATTCCCACATGTCACTTTACTTTTTGGAGAAGGTAAGGCACCATTTTTCATTAAATATAAGTGGTTGAGCTCATAGAACCATCCCCGTCAGTTTTCTACCCTACCAAAATGTCTAGAACTCAACACAATGAGTTGGAACTTTGACCTTGATTTACACCTAAGAAATTTTGACATGAAGTGTTGTGTATGTATTTCATGGATCGGGAGGAAATTGACATACAACATGTTTTTGGATCAATATGTTCCGATGAATAAATGGCTTGAAGCCTCGACACAAGGAGACCATTGGGGTTTTAAGGGTGGAAAGCATATGATTGATTAAAAATGGGATATATGATAGTTAATCTAATCTAGAAAGATATGTAAATGCAATAAATGAATATGGAAAATGACCCAAACAACTAATCAAATGAAATTAAAAAACCCTAATATGCAAGAAGAGAAAGGAAAAGACTTAGATGATTTGGAGCCAGTGTCTCAAATGTGTCATAGAAATGACTCGAGGAACAAGAAGTAGGAACTACTATGCAGAGGTCCTAAAAAGGATAGATCTAGGCTAATTCTCTAACCGGGAGTGCCTAGAGAGGGACTGGGGCACTTGTGGGTGCTATGGTCTACAAAGTGGGCACCCTGTCTCGCACAAAAGGTTTAGGGACCGGGTTTCACAGTGTTTGGTAAGTTGTCTAAAACCCTCGTTGTGTGTCTCATCAGATTCGTTGCACCACGTTGAATGTTGGTAATAGTCCATGATGAATAGAGACCGAAAAGACCAAAAAGAAGTATCAAAACCCTAAAAAAGAAGAAGTCAAATGAATGGGTTGGGTTGACCTTATCTCGCCACCATAGTGGACTTATTAATCGAGTGTTGCACTACATTTCAGAACCAAATGTAGTTGTGGTGTGTGTGTGTGTATCATGTGCCCTAGGTTCTCTTATGTCAGTTGTACTTTGTGAATTAGTGAGCAATAACTATGTGTAGAAAATGTAATAAAATGTGTGCATGGAATATAATAGAATCCACCCCCTTATGTTTGTGTGATGCAGATGAACCATCCTTGTCCTTGAGATAGAGATAGTGGATGCAAATGATCTCCAAATGGATGCAAATCTAGGTGGATGATAGTAGTGACTAGTGCTTAGTCCCTCATTATGGTCTCATAACTTTATATTTATAGGGTTCTCTTGATCTAATTTCGTAATTAACCCCGAAATGGCCAACCACCAAAAATATAAAGATCTCAAATGGCTAGAAAGAGCCCAAAAAGTGGCAGGAAAGTTCAAAAGGATCGGGCGCCTGGTGGGACCAGGGTGCCCATGGGCACCCTAGTACTAATATGGTGCCCCAGCCAAGGATAAAATAACCCAAAACGATGAAAGCTAGTTGGGCATGCGGGTGCGAGGTCGGGAGAGATGAAATAAAATAAAGCAAGATGGCCAAAATATGGGGGGTAATGAGTACTTTCTTCACTCAAACCTTCTAAATAGTAGTATGATACTAGGACTAAATAATGCCTAAAGTGTATGATTTTGTGTCTACATTTACCCCCACTTCATGTTGGTGAGCGAAAAGCTTGGTAACATAAAGTAGATAGAGATGCGTACCTGATGTCCATGAAGATTATAGAAGAAAACGTGCCGAAGTACTAGACAAAGCGTGGAATGACAAAAAGATGATGGAACGTGGAAACTATAGATGAAAATGTGTAAAAAAGTTGATGAGAGTCGAACCTAGGGTGGAAACGCATGTGTAGTGATGATGTGTGTGTGATGTACCGCATGGTTAGTATGGTGTGTGTTGCCATGAAGTTTTTTTGATGTTGTTGTTTTTGTTGCCCCCATTTGACTGCTTTATTTCTCATATAGCTATACCTACCTCTGAAGGACAAAACAATCAAGTAGTCAAAATATATATGTTTGTATATGTAAAAACGCAATGTTAAAGATGCATGAAAAAATATGTAAATGTAAAATACACAAATGAAAAAGTGTAAATGGAACATGTGCACCTGACCCATGTCGAGAAAGAGAGTGTAAAATGATATCATGTACTTGAGTTTTTGAGCAATCTCACGTCACCCTAGCCAAATACGTGTAGGGAGAAAGCTGCATTATTCTCCTTTCAGAATCGCTTCCTTAAATGTGTGTGAAGAGATATCTGTACGTCCTGGTTTTTTGGGAGATCCGATGCCATGGGCTGAAGTAGTGTAGGTAGGCACACCCACTGTAACCTCCTATCTTGTAACTACTTCCCAGAATACTAAGGACACCATGTCATGTAAAATACGTTGTGTACGGGGTTCATAGAATGGTCTGAACCCACTCACTGTATGTAACCCACAATGCCAAGGGTGGAAAGTGAATTGAACTAAACCGGTGTAAAAGCGTTGTGTAGAATGTAAAACCCCAAATTATGCCCCCTCTTTGGGGGCACATGCGACGTCTTGATAGGAGAATGCAGCCCCAAAAGAGGACCAACCGCATGTACTCTAAAACTATGCCTTACAAGGGGAAGGGAATGTGCTTGGTAGAAACCAAGGTGTGCACAAACAAGAAGGATAGCCAAAGACAAGTGTTAGTACGAACAAGCATGCATATAGAAAATAATGTATAAGCTACGCAAAAGCAAAGTATATAAAATACCAAGCAAATTAATGTAAATATACTTAGAAGATAAAGTAAGCTACACAAAGCGGGTTGTAAACATGGGACATCACTCACGATGTCACAAGACATGCAAGGCCATCATGGTTGCATACATAAACAAGTGTGCACACCAAACAAAGGGCAATACACACATACAAGAACAAACAAGTATGGAAGCAAATATCCCTTTAGAACAAATGTTACACATGAAGCACCCATTAACATGTTAGGAAGATAACTAGTATTTCAAAATAATGTATAACCAAGGAATGTGAAGTTCTAAGTACAAAATGAAACAATAACACTCATGAGAGACAAATGTGGATGCCCCCAATGACCTGTGTAGGAAGGGTAGAAAGTGAGCATCCATGTTGCATGTAAAAGACCTATATATGTGATCACAACTAGAAAAATATGTGAACACGCATGTGTGGATGATATACATAAATGACATACAAGTAATCCAACTAGAATGTGTAATAAAATGACCATGAACAAGTAAAAGCAAGAAAGAGTAAAAACAACCATAATATGCAGTATGTTGTGGATGGATGGAATGGAATGTAAAATGGAGTGATAGGAGCCATGTGCCCCCCGAGTGAATGGAAATGTATGCAGTGAGGTTCATTTGGTTTTTCCCTCAACAGTAAAGAATGAAATGTAAATGATAGTGCATCATCGAGAAATGGTTGAAGTGTGTTGTATCTAATGTGTTGTGATGAGTGTGTATATGTGTTATGATCATATGTGTCCTATAAATTATGTGTGTGTGAACCTTATAGCCAAAGTGTATATAACGACAAGATGATCAAAAGAGTGATGATGTAGCCTAAAGCGTATATCACTAAAAGATGAGTAGAAAGAGTGGTGAGGTAGCCTAAATCATATACCACTACAAGATGAATAAAAGGGAGTGGTGATGTAGCCTAAAGCATATACTATGACAAGATGATAGAGTAGGTGACAATTTATCCTATAGCATATGTCACTAACCTAGTAATGTCACATAATGGAAGGTCGAAATGAGACACGTGTGAGTATGATAAGGTCAATTTGATTTGTAAACCCTCGGCAATCGAAGTATGGACCGAGGAACTAAAGTGTGTCATAGGGTAGTGAGTGTAGCGTGTAGAAGACAATTTAAAATGTGTGATGATAAGTGACAACCATGTGATGAGTGAAACGTAGGATATGCAATGTATATGATGCAATGCAAAAATACATAGATAGACTAATAGTGTGAAATGCATGTTATGTGATGTGTATGATGAGTAGGATGTAATGCTAGATGCAAGTGTGACACATGTATGATGAGGACTAGTACGATGTATGATGTGTAGATGTGTAAATGTCAAAATGATGTAAAATAACTATAGAATGTGTGATGTAAGATGTGTGATGTGTGAATAGACATAGTGTGTAGTAACTATTGTGCAGTGTGTGGGGTTCATGTGTAGTAATCCCTCAACAGTCAAGTGTGAACCGAAGCACAAGAGTGTGTCATCGGGTAATGACAATGCTAAAGTACAAATGAATATGAGTATGCTAGGTGATTGATGTATGGGAATGTAAATACGATAGATGTGTAGATGTGTAGAGGCCAAGAGTGTGATGTAGTACTATGCAAGGATGCTAGAATGGATGGGGGGTTTTAAATGCTATGCCCCCCAAGTGTATGATAGAGAAGATGACTATGTACCACTATCAAGGAGATCATCATTGTCATGATTGAAACCTACTAGAGAAACATCAAAAACCTAATAAGCTATAAAGTGAGGAGGGTCATACAAGGACCCATTGTGGTGGATTGTGTACACATTCATTGCATATTCTTCATCAGTGAAAGCAATCGGTGGACAACCATGAGCATGCCAATGAGAGATATTTGGAGCGTAAGTGGGAGAGGAACCATTATGAATAGAGATAGTACCAAAAGGCATAGGAAATGTGAGAAAAGAGTGATGAGCATCTATTGTACCACAATTATAGTTAAGGTAGGACCGCACGTCAGTGTAAGTGGAGAGTCACGAGGGGTACGCATAACAAAGATCGTCAAATAAAAGACATGCAAGCCATAAGCGGCCGTAATGTGAAAATATCCATGATAAAGATGTGGCAAATGAAGAGGTGGTAAGATGTCATTAAGCATCATGACAAACCTAACCAAATTATCATGTGTACAAATAGTGTATAAACAAGTAGAATCAATAGGGATGTGTTGCCAAAAGGACTTGTTGATAAGTAGTGTGCATGTAAAAGGAGGCAACGGAGCTATAACCCATGGAGGAGAAGATGAAATAGTGTCCACACTATTTATAGACCCTCGTATAGTACCATAGCATTAGTAGAGGAGGGGTCTTGAATCTATATTCATTTGGGCCATCGGCAACAAAGGTTTCTTCAAAATAAGAGTCATCTACGTAAAGAGGGGTAAAATTGAGTTGTCTAATGCTTCATCCGTAAGTTCGATAGCATCAACTTGGTCATCGAATATTTAGAATCATGGGTGTGAACATCATCATGTTGTATGGAACTATCAAGTATGTTGGTAGGTGGCACCATAGATGGAGTAATAGAGGGTTCCGCAATGGGTGGAGAAGATACATTAATAAGATATGATACCATAGGGAAAATAATAGCTGTAGTGTGAGTAGAGATAGCTGGAGCATTGGGAGTGGTAAGAGGAGATTGGAAAGTGCTAGACTAACCAATGTCATATGTGTAAAGGATGGCATATGGAATACATTGTGAAGGTGGTATAGGCATAAAAGTAATGGGATCTATGCGATAGTATCTAAATGGATCTGGATTGATGGTGACAAGATATGTTCATTAGATGGAATCGCGTGCATTATTCGAATCTAATTCCTCCCTAACAAGATATTAAATTGAAAGGAGGCATCGATAACATAAAACTCAATGAGAACAATGTTAGGCCCAACTCGAAAATGTAATGAGATAATCCCTAGGCATGTGCGAGTGGTAGAATCATAACCTTGAATGAGGGTAGAATTCTTAGAAATTAAGTTATCATTAATACCCAATTTCTTTAAAAGAGAATGAGTGCATAAATTGACATTGATCCATTATCAATGAGGACTTGTTTAATGCACGTAGTACTAATAATGGTAGTAATGAGCAAAGGAGCACATAGATTGATTTTAGAAAAAGGTGACAGATCCTCATCAGTGAAAGATATAACATGTGGTTGATTACGAAGATATTGTATGAGATGTGCAAAGGCCACCATAGAATTATCACTTTTAATATGAATGGCATGAAGGGAAGTTTCTAGCATGTTATGATAACATGGTACATTACACAACAAGTCATAAAGAGAGATCTTAGCGGGATTTTATAAAGTTGTTCAATGATTTCATAGCCCTTAGAAGCGATGGGAGAAGTTGTTGGAGTAATGGGTGGAGGAATAGACGTGGATGGAGCTATAGGCGGATTAGGACGAGTGAAAAGTGGGGATGATATGTCCGGGCTGACATGTTTCGATGCACAAAGGAACCAAAAACTTGACATAAGAAGACCATCATAGTTTCAGGGGTGGAAATAATGTGACGTGGAACATATGTTTGGGCCGATATGTTCCGATGCATGAAGGACCAAAAACCCGACACAAGGAGATTTCGGGGTTTTGGGAGTGGAAAACATGTGACATGGAACATGTTTTTGGGCCGACATTTTTGAGCATGAAGGATCTAAAAACCTAACACTAAAAAAATGGAACCTCCAACTCTGGACTAGCTATAAAAAAATTGTCTAAGTCGAGGAATGAAATTACAAGTTGTCAAAATAGCTTGAGGGTTCATTTCATACAAGTACCTTTCTTGGGGCTATGGATTCTTGGATGGAAGTGAATAAATTCTTAAAACATGCACGTAGTGGAGTTAAAAGTTCTACAAATTTTGGTCATTCAATCTAAGTTTTAAAGAAGGATGGATTAACTACAAGATCACAAACTTGACTGTTGAAAGTACTTTTCTTAGTAGATCAAAATTAAGAAAATAAATTAGTCTTTGAATTTTAATCATAAGTTTTCAACTTTTTTTTTGTTATAACACTTTCCTTGAAACCGATAAAATCGATATTTTGGATTCTAAACACTCTTAAGTGTTCCACCCATACTTGTCACCATTTATTTGTACCCATCACACGCTAATTTGCTTTAACAAGAAAATAGAGCCCCCTTTTCCTTCATCAACTATAAAACTATGTTTTAAAATCGCTCACACACGTTGAGGCATTTGGTTTTTGGTCTTAAATGCTCAAAATAGTAGGGTTAACCATATTTATAATTTGATTATACTTACAAAGTTTAATTTGTTACAATTTTAATATTAAGTGGGAAACCATTTTTATTAAAACCCAAAAAATAATAAAAGTCATGGATTATAACTTATGTTTAAAATATAAGATGACAAATCGATATGCCAACCACCGTGTAAAGGCAAAATATTAATTCGATTTGAATTATAAGAGTGAAGCGGTAAAATTTACCACCCACCTTGTATAAAGCAAGGTAATCTCATTTGATATTGTTAATGAAAAAATAATGACAAATACTATAAAACATGAAAGCTATTATTATGCATTAAGCGAATGTTGTTTACAGTTTGTAATACCTTTGATAAGGTGTAATTGTTGGGGATTTGCAAGAAATAGTGGGAGTGTTGGGTGAAATTCAATTCTCAATAAAGATAAGTGATATTTTTAATCAGTTTTTTTACCGAAAGGTTTTCCCACTTAAATCATGTGTTATGTGTTCATTTGTAATGTGTTATGAGATCTTTACATTAAACTATAATGCACTCTGTGAATCTACAATCCATGTTTAATTCATTATAATTTGTTGTACAATCATAAACTATAATCCTTGGCAAATTTATGGTGGATATCTAATTTTTGTTTATTATATCCCCACATTTCCTCACATGGTATCATAGCCGATGTTTATAGTTGTGTAGGATAAATCACTTGAAGATTAGTCAATGGAAAAATTTCAAGACATGTGAAACCTTATGTAGTGTTATATAACCCTTTTTGACACTACAGGTGTAAAATTCAATCCTCTCAGAAATAAGTTAAATTTGGAATTTTTACATGATTTAAATAGTTTAGGAAGATCAAATTGTGTTTGTACTTGAGTTCCTACATTCCGCATGACCTTCTATGTGATTGAAAATGTGATCTACAACCTTCCTCTATTTTTAGTCTTGCGCGGATCCTTCATGTTGTTGCATGTGATTAACTAAAATATGAATTTTAATGTTATTCTATAACTAATCTAGACTAGTAAAAATAATGGAATAAATTATGTAAACTGAAATACCAATGCTAGATAATTTTAATTGATATTCAAATGAAATGAAAATAATGAAAATGAGAAGGATACGGTATGATTCGTCGATGCGTGCAAGTACTAACCAGGCAGAGTGAGTCGACATATAGATCGGTATAAAACTCCATTGTGGCTCATTGGGTAGGTCTGAAAGCATGGGATTGAGCTCTTCGTTACCATGTTGAAATGACTCGATCGAGAGAAGGGACATCAAAGAGGCGAAACCAAGCTCAGTCAAATTAGATCGAGATTTGGACAATGAAGTCTGAGATGCTCATGGAATGAAATGGAGAAGTGATAATGCAGAGTGGTATAGCTCAGAATTATGAAGAGTTGAGGATCAATGAGTCGATCGAGCATGTATAAGTTTAAATTGGCATGGAGATGTTTGAATTTTGGCTCAGCACCAATAAATCTTGGTGTGGAAATGAAAACTATAGGATTCAATTGGGATCGATTAGGCCTGAAAAGTAGGGGCAAGAAGGACGTGGCCCAGTTGCAAGCTTGACATTTTCTTAAAGTGGTCGTGGGCTTGGTTTCGGCCAACTCATGGATCAAACATGTCATCTAGGTGGAACGCTAAGGGTTTGAGCTCGCAAGCATGACAAAAGATAGCCGAGTTCAGCAGTATGATGGAAAATGGTTCGATTGGGCTAAGGAAGTTTTAATGGTGGCTGAGTTGCTCGTAAAAATAGAGTTTGGGTCGAGCTCGCGCTGGATAGGTTTTCTTTTTGGAGTCTAGGAAAATGGTTTTCGGGGTTCGGGAATATAGATGTCGAGTTGATAAAAAAATTAGAAGAAGAGCCCAATGCCTGAAAGCCCGAAACTCCGAAAATTCAGAGTTTCAAATTTTCTGGATTCAGAGTTCTCAAGATGGTTGGGCTCGTTTGTTTTCGAGGCAAGCCAAATTCTGAAAACCTGATTTGACTTGGTCTATTAGTAGGGAGCTCCCCAAAGTATCTGGCGTGTACGTGGCGAGTTAAGAGGCACTGCAAGTGGGCCGAGTTCTGCGAATAGCTCATTGGTACAGGCCGGGTCATCCATTGGGTAATGGAACATGGCATCCAACATGGACAGTTCGGTATAAGAAAAAGGTCACCATCAATATAATGAGCCATTTAATTAGCTCGAAAAGAGTTAAATTTCATACGGAACGTTGACCAATGAAGACTCCGGGGCCGATAAGTGGTGAAAAAGTAGAAAAGATGTGGTCAGTTGCATAGGAATAAATGAAAAAGGTTGAGCCATATGCAAGGTAAGCACGTGGCCATTGAATCAACAACCACCGATGTGAAGTGTAAAAGCAGTTGGTGCATAGCAAAAGGACCCAACATATGAGCTTGTAAAATGATAAGATACCTAAGCAGGGAGTTTACAATGGAAAATATGAAGTGGTCAGAGTATGATATAAAGAATCTCATAAAATAAAATTGGTGGCTATTGTAAGTGGAGCTTGTTCTGGAAATAAAAGGGGAGCTTGCCAACCAGCTCGGTGAGCTGGGTGGTGAACCAATAACCAAGTTATATTAAAAACCAATCATACTAAGGCCCTCCAAGAACAAATGTAACTCCGAGGTCCCACCAAACACATCAAAGTGCTCTAAGAAAATTTTATTAAAATATTATTTTAGAGGGATGATTTCAAAATTGGAATTTGTGAAGTCATTATCAACAAGTTGGTTAAGCATGATGCTCGGGAGGCCCTAAAAGTGACTTTCACTCAAGAGACTAGAACTTCCTCCCGGTTTCCTATTTTTCACAAAATTATAGTCATTGGAATCGGGAGAGAGAGAGAGATACACCATAAAATCATTAGAATATGGATTTTCAGAAGTTTTGCATTCCAAAATTTCAGGTTTTACTCATTCCGTGAATTGTGCCTCGAAAGGTGGAGTTGCAATTAATGAGGCAAACATGGCCAACAACAATGATTAATTATTTGCTACATTCTTGCCTAGTTTTTAGGTATTCTTCCTTCTTTCTCTCAAAAACTCAGAATTTTCTATAAATGTAAAGGGGTGCTTATTCCAAAGAAGGTTAGACATTTTCCAAGCTTCCCCTCTCTTCACATGCTTTGAGTTGTTGTGAATTTGCAGGCTCTCAAGCCTTTCTTCTAAAATTGTAATGGCAGCCTATTCCTTTCCTGTTGTAATGATGCATTGTGTAAGTGCTTGGAGTAATGGAAATTATGTTTTGTGATCAATTATATGTCCTTACATCATTTTTGCATCTATTTTCCTTTCTCATATTTACATGTGAGTACATGTAACCAATGTTTTCTTTGAAGTTTTGGAGGTCATTGTGCTTATCAAGGAATGAAGTATTATATATGGTTGGGTTTGTAATGCATGTTCATTCTTCCCATGTTTGTCTTTCTTCATTAGCAAGAAGGAACTTTGTCTAGCAAACCCCTTTATTGGTGCATCACCACTTCTAATTTAGGTTTTATTTATTGCAAATATCTCTCCCTAATCCTCTTGAAATATTAGTATAGGTCTAGGTAGCTATTTTTATTGCATTAGGAGTAGTGTAGTGCTTAGTTTAGGAAGAGGGATTCGGCCTTCTCCGTAGGTTCACCCGAAGCTTAAGTCCCATGGCTTGAGAGGTGATCCCATGTTACCCAATCACACCGAATGTCATGTTCACCTTCGTGAGCCATTCGGGGTGAAGTGATTTGGTGATAATAATGCCTATATGAGAATCTCCAAAATGGGTAGGCACATGTTGTTGGCCATATAAAATTTGTTGTTTGATATGATCGGTGTAGTAACAAGAGTACTATATAGATCTTTGAGCTTAGCTATGACAACCTCATCATAGATATGGTTAATGCTAAAATGAGACATGATGGGTGAAGAAGATGAACTATCTTTAGCCATTAGGGTTTAATTGGATCCTAGGAAAGCTATTTGAAAAGACGGGTTCACCAAAATGATTTACTAAAATATAATTTTTAATGTTATTTTATAGCTAATCTAGACTAGTAACAGATAATGGAATAAATGATGTAAACTAAAATACTGATGCTAGATAATTTTAATTGATATTCAAATGAAATGAAATAATGAAAATGAGAAGGATAAGGTACTAACCTAAAAATGACTCACCTCGTTGTGTCTTTGGACTTGAATAGGATGATGTGTGAACAAGACAGAATGTGAAGGTGCTACTCGAAATTGTAGCAATGAAGATCCTGGCTGATTAGGGCATCCCGGGAGAGGGCAGGGGGTGCCTACGGTGCCTTGTCCGTAATTTGGGTGTTTTGGTGCACGCATAAAATATTAGGATATGAATCTGATAGTGTCGTTAGGTCTTCGCAATGTCTTTATCTTTGTCGCATAGTTGTCGTAATATGTTCGCTTATGTCGTCATGAATCTGATATGAAGATCTACCTACAAAACCCCATACAAAGCATCAAATCCCTAAAAATAAAGATGCATATGAAGGGGGCTCGATGACCTTAGGCTGCCACATGGTGGACTTACTGACTAAGCATTGCACTACATTCTAGACCCAATGTAGTTATATGTGTTTGTGTGTGCAATTGTGTGCTTAGGGTTCCCTAACGCCAATGATGTAGAAGTAGGGAGCAATAAATAGATGTAAAAATGCAAATAACGGATGAAATAGAATGAATACAACCCTTTCCCCCAATTCTTGAGTGATGCATTTGTAAATGATTCCCAAATGCAGTCCTTTGCCTTAGTAGATAGCTAGCTCTTGACGGAGATAGTTCGCCCATAACATAGTTAGTATGCTATGTTTATATAGGGATCTCTTGTTCGAATTTCAACACTAATGACCCGACATGCCATTTAGTACCTAGGAGAATGAGAGGGAAAATGAGAAATACCAACCTTGAATAAGTAAATTAGACCCAAGTGTTACGGGGACAAGGGTGCCTAAAATTATGGACCGGGGCACCCATGGGCGCCTAGTCGAGACTAAATATGAAAAATGACTAAATAACGACACTTGATACTTCCTTAGAGACAACTAGAATCGTGTAAACAACAACGCGATTTAATCTGCAAGACAAATGACGAAGATGACTGGATAACCGATGACATGACTAGGGGATAGGTCATTAATGAATACTTTTATTATGCAAGATCCATATATAAAATAACATACTTGGCGGTATAAATGTAATAGTAAGTGTGTGATTTTGTGACTACAACATATCATTATGCTATATTGAACAATTTCTTCACCTTGTTGTGCGGCTTCCATTTGGTTGCGTAACATTTTACTACCGCTTCGTGCAATTTTCTCTTTTGCTTTGCATAATTTATGTGGTTGCCCATATTTTTCCTTACTTTCTGCGGCCTTAAATGCTTTTTGCTTGGTAAGAAGAACCTTTCATGTTTCACAACTTTTCTACTTGTTATGTGGCATTTTACCATGTTCTAATACTTTCGGCCTTATTTACTGACATTTTATTTTAGTTGTGTGGCTTAAAACCTTGTTTTGTGGTTTGCATTTTATTTTTCTTTGTGGACTTATCTTTGTTTTGTGGAAGCCGTTGTTTCCCAAGCTTGGTTTTCACTTTGCAAACTTGTTTTTGTCTTGTAAAAATATTTTATCTTGCGAACATTCCTTGTCTCACAGTTTTTTCATGTTTCCTTGTTACGTGGATTTTTCTGCGATCCCTTATATTGTGGCTTTATCCACATTTTTGTGTCTCATGGATTTTTACATTCCTTGTTATGTGACTTTTCCTTATTTTTCCATAGAACACTAATTTTTTTAATACATGTGGAACATTAATCCTTGGTAAAAAGTATAACTTCTCGATTGTTGCCTTGCTGCTTCCCACAACTTGTGTTTTGTGTTTTACAAATTCTCTGTTTGGTTCTCATATTATGATTGAAAATGTTTTATCAAGTTTCATATAATCCCATTTTGTTTCAATCCATGGAAGTCTATTTTCTTTACTTTGTGGAACTCTATGTTTTGTTAAATCCACTTTGAACTCTAACTACGGATCTCTGTGAATGTTAAAACCAACATAACACTAAATCTTGCTAGGTTTTTAAAAAGTATGGCTAGTTCATCTAACTTTTCTATGGAAAAATATTATTTACTAAATAGTTCTAATTATAAAATTTGGAGAGTTAGGCTAAAATCTATCTTTATGGCTAGAAAGCTATGGGATCTAGTTAGTGGTGTTGAAAAATGACCCACTAGGAGACAAGTTAACCTTGAAATCTTGAGTTCCTTTTCTCAAAAGTCCTAAGAGGCCATGTCTATCCTATTGCCAAGTATTAAAGATGAATTATTGTTGTACATAGGACACATGAAGTCTCCAACTGATGTCCTGGAATCAATTGCAAACTATGCATGAAGGAAGCCACCTTTCTAATCATTATCTTATTTATTATTGACTGATAATGGTGAACTTTGAGTGTTTTGAAGAAGCAACGCATAGGATACTCACGTATAATGGGAACATGACATGAATAAGGATATGGATTCCTTGGAAAAGAATCGGACATGGGATTTAGTCAATTTTTCAAAGGGTAAGAGGATATTGCGAGAACAAGTGGGTTTACGAGGATCAAGGAGGAAGAGGGTGGAAAGAAGAGATACAAAGAAAGGCTTGTGGTAAAAGGATTTGCACAAAAACATGTATTGAATTTGATGAAATATTTTCTCTTGTTGTTAAAATGACTTCTATCTGTATTATTCTTAGTTTGGTTGCAGCAAAAGATTTGCATTTAGAACAACTTGATGTTAAGAAGGCTTTCCTTCATGGTGATTTGGAGGAAGAGATCTATATGAATCACCACTTGGTTATGAAGTTAAGGGTAAGAAGAAACTTGTGTGTAGATTGAAAAAGAGCTTGTATGGGCTCAAAAAAGCTCCAAGGCAATGGTATATGAGGTTTGATAGTTTCATGCATGATTATGGTTATGTGAGATGTGGATTTGAGCATTATGTTTATTTCAAGAAGTTTGAAAATGGGAGCTATATTATTTTGTTAATGTATGTAGATGATATTCTTATTGTAGGATCCAGTATGCAGGACATTGATGAACTTAAAGAAAATTTATCTCACACATTTGTAATGAAGGATTTGGGAGCTGCAAAGAAAATCCTTAGCATGCAAATTCATAGAGACATGAAGAACAAGAAGTTGTATTTGTCTCAGGAGGATTATATCAATAAGGTGTTGAAAATATTTAAAATGCAGGATGTAAAACCTATAAGTACACCTATGGCTAGACACTTCAAATTGAGCAAAGATCAGTGTCCTACATCACATGAGGAGGTCGAGTACATGTCACGAGTTCCATATGCTTCAACAGTTGGAAGTATTATGTATGTTGTGGTTTGTACCAGACCAGACATTGCACGGGTAGTGGGAGTTGTGAGAAAATTTATGGCCAATCCAGGTAAAGAGCATTAGAAAGCGGTTGATGGATTCAAATATGGTTGGAGATTTGGATGGTAGGAGAAGCACCACTGGATATATATTCACAATAGGTGGGATGATAGTTCGCTGGATTTCGAGATTGTAGAAGGTTGTGGCCTTGTTTGCTTTATAGAGTTCAAGTATGTTGCAGCTACAGAGGCTAGTAAAGAGATGATATGGATGAGCAGGTTCATGGAAGAGTTGGGAAATGAGAAAGATGATTGTAGGTTGTACAGTGATAGTCAAATTGTGATTCATCTGGTAAATAACTTAACATTTCATTCAAGAATGAAACACATTCAGTTGAGATATCACTTCATCTGACAGTGTTGGAGGATAGGCGAGTTGAAGTTGGAGAAAACTCATACAAATGAGAACCCTATGGATATGCTAATGAAGCCATTGGCAAAGGAGAAGTTGGATATTCACTCCACTTTTGTTGGTCTTTGAGTTTGAGACTTGAAGAGGGAGAAACGAGCCAAGGAAAAGGATTCAAGGATGGAGTTGTATGTACAATGCAACAATTTATCTCCAAGTGGGAGATTGTTGAGTTGTGGAGCTTAATTGCTTCACATTAGCATGTTTTACAAACTTGTTGGAATACATAGTAACCAAAAGTGCTTTCGTTGCTCGGTTGACTAACGTCGGTCACATGGGGACCAATATCGGTTAAGGAAAGGAGGATTCAAAGATCGGTTAGGGTAACAGACGTCGATTGCATATACGTGAATGTTTATATTTAACTCACGGGAATTAGATCTAATCTTTGTTGTAAAGTTGATCTAATGGTTGTAAATGCATAGCTAAGGTGCCCTAAGTTGGTATATGTATAAAGGCATGAGAATTATGGTTTAAAAGGCATGAAAATTAGGTTTAAGAAGGTGATGAATTGCATTTTTTGAATGTAAGTTTCCTTGGAGAGCAAGAAAGAGTAGCTGGTGAGGAGAAAGCATTGTACATCCTGTGAGGTGTGGAAGATCATAGATCTTCATTGTATTTCCTCTGTAAAGCATTGAATAATAAGATTGGTTGTTTCTTGGTGGACGTAGCCCACACTGGGTGAACCACATTATATCTAGTGTTATCTTTCTCTTGTTTATTTTATCTTCTGGTTAAATTTCATGTTTATTGTTGGTATGCTTTAATTGATTATAGATCTGTACAAAATTGGTTTATGGTTTAACCCCAACACAATTTGCAAACCGTTGAGTAACCTATCATCAATTTCTAATCTCTTCCATCTTAGCATTCACTTTTCTAAGGGTCGAGTAATCTATCACATCTTTCTTCATTCCTCCCTCTTTCAAAAATGGTGGGAACAATACACCACAATTATGGTCCCTTCGGAAGGCAAGATCGAAATCCTTTCCATATTATCTCGACGAAGACCAACTTGAGAGTTAAAAAATAACATTTCTTTTAAAGAACAAGAAAAATTAGAAAACCTTTTGCAAAAAAAATAAAGACCAATTTTTACTCCATCTCCTAGAAATGGGAGCAAAACTACCTTTTGATTTTAACGACGACATTTTGAAAAAATTGCGAGGTCAACCCAAATCCAATAAGAGTACACAACCCGAATCAAATAACCATGATGAAGTTGGACCAAGTACAAAGAACAACGATAACAAAGGTAAATCTAGTACTTTGGCCTTTGAGTCAAATCAAGCCTTGATCGATCAAATCAATGTAATGGCAAAGCAATTAGATCTAATATCCAACAAAGTCACTAATAACACAAACGATAAAGAATAAAAGAGTAAAAGTGATGAAGAATCCAAAATCTATGCTAAGACAAACAAAGAGAAAACCAATCTAAAAAATGATGATACATCAACTATTCCACAAACTAATTCACCATTTTCTCAAGAATGGAAAATGATGAAGGATACACTTTCGGTATATGCAACAACGTAAACAATTCAATTTTGAAGAACTAGGTCCTTACCCTTTCGATAAGGAAATCTTACACATACCATTCCCAAGATCCTTCAAGACGCCCAAATTCGAAAAATACATGGGAAAAATGATCCATAAGAGCATATCAAAGAATTTTTCAATGCATGTCAGGAAGTGACATACAATGATAGCTTTCTCTTGCACTTCTTTCCTAGGAGTTTAGGAGGGCAAGCTTTGGATTGGTTCTACACCTCCCAAAGGGATTTATCACCACTTTCGCATACCTCTTGAAGAAGTTTGTCAAACATTTCTCCTTTAACCTAGACTCAGAAATAACAATGATGGATTTGTGTAATGAAAAACAATGGACCAATGAAAGCTTTGCATAATTCTTATAGAATGGAGAGGAATCGCAAGTCGGTTCCCATGTTTGATCCCTAAGAAAAAAATGGTTAGTATCTTAATACCTAACCTTAACAGTGAATTATCCTTTCATATGCAGATGCATTGCCTCAATAGTTTTGAGGAAGTTATCGAGAAAGGGACCTAAATTGAAAAGTCCCTAATTGTGAAAGGCTTGATCAAACCTCATTCCAAAGATAATGGGTAGAATAATAACACTCATCATGATAAACCTAAGTATGTAAATCAAAACCGCAATGTCGTTAATGATGGTGTAACCGAACCGCAATGTGCACAACGTGCATACATAATAGTCAACCAAAACAAAATAAATTAAAACAAACCATCACCAATCCAAGTAGAGAGGCTCCCCCTCATGATAAAAAATGACAACAATTCGCATCTCTAGGAGAAAATATTTCAAGCATCTTACGACAACTGATATAAGTGTCAATATGGTCACTTACCCTATTACAAACCCTTTATTGAAGGGGAACCTAAACCATCTTGGTACAAACCTAATACATATTGTGATTTTCATCGCATTGATGGTCATCAAATAGAAAAATGTGTGCAACTTCGCAATTACATCCAAGACCTTATTGATAATGAAGACATAGTGGTCGAAGACCCACCACTAAATAAAACACCCAATGATAATTTAAAGGTGTTTTCAAATCATTCCCTAAACATGGTACAAATGGAAAAACTCTCGAATAGGGTCAATCTTCAAACAACGTTGATTTCAATTCCATCATTTCACTTGTTGAAAATATGCCTAACATTGACATGCAAAGTCAAACGTCAGTTTACACCCCTTGGAGAAAGTCTCTCTAGTGTCTTTCATCAATTAGCAAAGGCTAAAATGATAAAATATCCAATCACAAGACCCTTCTATAAAGGAGAACCTAAGCCCAAGTGGTATAACGAATCAATATTGTGAATACCACCACATCGAAGGCCACTTTACGAATATTTTTTAAACCTCTCGCCATTATGCCCAAGATTTAATTGATGACGATGTCACCATAATAGAAATCAACAATGAAGCTATCGAAATTGAAAACACATCAACTACCACAACTTCTAATGAAGAGTTGAACGTTGTCCAAAATTATTTACATGATAAAACTCAACGAGATCAAGACAAAAAGGGTCAAGGATCTATAAACCAATCAATCTCTCCTCCATATGTTCTTCCGTTAGTTCAATCAGAAATTGAACATGTTTTAGACAAATATCTTCAAACATCAACGAGAACTTGAACTTGCTTCAAGACTCCTTTCCAACCCATGATATAAATGAAGATTCTAAAGAAGAGGGTCAATCATCAAGCACCATTGAGCTTGATTCTATCCTTTCAATGCTAAATCCTACGCCCGACATCCCTAGTCTTGTTGTCGAGACACCACAACAAGTTTGGACACTTGCAACAATGCAACCTTCCATGTCCATAATACCTCAAATGATCAATCTTGAATTTAATAATGTTTCACAACAGTTATCTCGATGTAGATTCTTCTTGTGTTTTACAAAACATTATTAAATAGTCAACGACGATTCCTACGTGTCAAGACATCCATATGTGTGCACTCCACAAGGTGCGTATTCCTAGGGGTATCCTCACACAACCATTTCAATATTTAATTGCAAATCTATTGTCAAAAAAATTAATCCAATGCCTAAAAGGAGTAACATTGAATATTTTCTCTATAAATCCTACAAGGTGCCTTAGATGCACATCTAGGGATCAATCCTTGCTCCTCGCATCATTCCACTCATGGGTGAATATGAATTCCACCATATTCTCCGCATTGACAAATTGCCTTTAACATCACATAGGTTTTTCGATCTCATCAAAAACTTATCCAATCACATATCCATTGACTTGGATCTCGTTTGCCCAAGTTCCGTACATTAGGACTCGTCAAATTTTTTTGATTCTATACGTTGACTTGGATCTTTTCTGCCCATGTCTCGTACATCAGGACTCATCAAATCTTTCGATTCACTCCATTGACTTGGACCTCGTCTGCGCCCAAGTCTCGTACATCAAGACTCATCGAATCTTTTGATTCACTCCATTGACTTGGACCTCGTATGCCCAAGTATCGTACATCAGGACTCATTGAATCTTTCGATTCACTTCGTTGACTTGAATCCCATTTGCCCAAGTCTTGTAAATCAAGACTCGTCGAATCTTAGGATTCACTTTGTTGACTTGGACATCATTGATCCAAGTCTTGTAAATCAGAGTCATTGAATCTTAGGATTAACTCCATTGACTTGGGCCTCTTTTGCTCAAGTCTCGTAAATCATGACTCATTGAATCTTTTGATTCATCCCGTTGACTTGGATCTCGTCTGCCCAAGTCTCGTAAATCAAAACTCATCAAATCATAGGTTCATCAAAAACCTTTCTATATAATTTGTTGGCTTGGACCTCGTCCACCCAAATCTCTTAAATCGGGACCATGCAACTTTACTAAACATGGACTTCTTCCATGGGTACTCTCCACACTAGGGAAGGTCGTTTGTATGGTCAACTCATCTAACAAACAATTTTAATTGTTTCATTCATTGACAGACATCTCAATCATAACATTATCATATCTTTGCACTCTTCACCTATAAGACACAGATTAATCTTGTTTCTATCGGGAATTTTGTATCTCATCCCTGTTATGGTTTCTACCATTCTAGATCTTTTTACCTACGGTTTTGTCTCGAAGCTTATTGATGGCAACTCCTCCTTTCAAATAAGCTCTCTTTAACAAAAACACCGAACTTCTTTACCCGAACCTTTTGACCATCCATCTCGGTCTATTGTGTTACCCCTCACATCCCACTAGTCGCATGCGGCTAAGATTTGAGGAGAAACGCGTCCTTCCCAACAAGCACAATATCAACATATAAGGCAACTTCAATTTAAAATACAACAAAAATTATATTAATCATTACATCTGCGTCCTTCATATTCTTTGGATACGAGTCCATACTTCTTACTAGTAGTGTGAGACTGGGAAAGGAGGAAGGTATCCTTACTCGCCTACATTTTGTCTTCGGTGTTGAGCCCTTGCCTTTTCTTGGTGGTAGGGGAAAAATATATGGGCTCCTTTAAAAAAATTCAAACCAAATAAAGTCTTTAGAAAATTTGCATAAAAAATGCTTAGTCAAAAAGATCCCAAGAAGTTGTTTATGTTAAGAGAGACAACAAGTCCTTCAACCAAATCTTGTCAATTAGTAGGCCATCAATGGATCTAAGTCTAGTCAAAACCTATAAAGTGAATCATCTTGGAATCGGTCATGTAATCCTGACTGAGATGAGTCACATGTTCTCGAATGGACCATTGTTACACCTTGTGTCTTGACATCCATCATCTTTATTTTCATATCACTATTCTCCTAGTTCTCGCATCCTTCTTGGCTCTTGGTGATGATCCCTCGCTTCCTAGTTCATGAGTGAGGCGAAATCCCATCACCATATCATCTACATTATGCCAATGGAATGAAATGCTTACAATTGTTTGAACATGAGTTCAGACAATGCACCCTTTACTGAGTCAAAAATTCAAAAACATTCAAATATGTTTAAAACTCTAAAAACATTCAAATATGTTTAAAAATTCAAAAACATTCAAATATGTTTAAAATCCAAAAACATTTAAATATGTTCAAAAATCCAAAAATATTGAAATATGTTTAAAAATCTAAAAACATTCAAATATGTTTAAAAATCTAAAAACATTCAAATATGTTTAAAAATTCAAAAACATTCAAATATGTTCAAAAACGAAAAACAATATAAAAAATCAAAACAATAAAAAATAAAACATTCATAAAACGTTTGACAAAATCTACTCGATACATGCACATACATGTTTACCGAGGTACTTTCGACGTACCCAAGACCAATCTTTATCACCCCTCTTCATCTTGCATTGTTTTACCTTCACTCCTTCCACACTAACTCCTTTGACGCCTCCCTTTTGTTGGCCCCATATTGCTTTCCCTTGTTGCCTTGTGTCTATGAGTGGCTTTCCCATGCCATAAAATGTCTTTTGGTAACAAGGATATCATTCTCGTTGGCGACACAGGGACAATGCCTCATGCTAAGGATATACTTTCCTATGTTGTGAATTCATAAGAACGACCCTTTGAAAAAGCTTTTAAATGTGTCACTTCGCAAAAAATTTCCTCCCCCAAGGATTCATCCTATTGTGACAATCCACAAAACTCGAGGTCTAATATTACACAAACTAACTATAGATATTGAATGTGTCAAACGACAAGGTCATCCTCCTTTCACATCTGTCTTTAGAGTCTAGCTGAGGAAAAGTGACACAGTCGCCAATGAGAGAACCCATGCGTATTAAAATATTGGGCGTCCAGCGGATGAAAGACCATAACATTGCACCCACCTAGAAGTGTAGAGTTGATCCACGTTTAAGGGGGTCAAAGTGGGGTTTCATACTTCTGAAAAACCTGGATCTTCCGGCATGGCGGGCCTGCACAGTAGTGCTACCGAGGAAGTGGCGATTGCACTGTAATTTCGGATTAGTCTTCAGCTTGTCATGAAGCCAGGAGCGTGAACTTTGGTCCCCACAAATGTCAAACCCTAATAAACCAGGTCCAAGCTCTCCATGGGAGGCGGAGCAGGCTGCCAGTTTTAATACGAAGAAAGATATTAATAAGCACATGAACCTGTATAATAGGAGGAGAAGAATATTTTAACTTGCAGGAGGCTACCAAAGACAGTGCTAAAGATCTTTCTGGCATTTAGATCTCCTGTTGACGAGTCTCACAATCAGTACCCCTGTTTTTTCAACTGTATTTTTCGCTGAAAATATTTTGAAAGGATGCAGTAGCCACCGTCCTAACAAACTGGGCCCTAATATCGTAATATATATAGACATGCAAGCTTAAATCAGATCTGGCGTGTGTGTCACAGACCATATGTACATGAAAACTCATTGCAATTAATTTTAAACAGCTGCAGAGATTTTGCAAAATACAGAGTACGTGGAAGAAAGTAACTTGGTATAAATGCATAGAGCGGATCATTCATCACATTGATGTAAATAAGACAGTTCCTTGTCATTTTCTTATTTTGGACAGATAATTATCAATAGCTAATAGGACTCTTAAAATCGAAATGAACATTTTTGTGCTAAGAGAATATTTTCAATTACTGGTATAATAGCTGAATTCTCCGAGGAATTTTAATTCTGATATTGGCAATTCACTTTTTGACTAGTAATCATCGAACTAATGTTTAAATACTAGCTTTTTGATCACTGGTAATTAAGTCTAATGTTTAGTAAAGACGTCGATGTAAAGACCATACAGTTTCATCGCCTCAAAGTAAAACTATTTTATTTTCACTGGATATGGGGGAATAATGATATATTAGTCACTGAATATTGATTTACTCTAAACAGCATGGTCTTCCTAACTGACTGTGCACTAATAATTGCAAAGAAAAACTTGTCATACACATCTTGTGTCCTCTTGGAGAGAAATTTTCATTGCAGACACACGGCATTTTTCTTCTTATCAATAGTATAGTCATGAATACTGAGATAACAAAATCTTAGAAACTTCTGCCAACACTATATTTAGTTATGTATTACCAGTCTCCAATAAATATAGAGATCATAATCCAATAGATGATGCTACGACGCGCTGAACAAGATGAGCAAACAAATGGTAAACCATCACGTTTTAAATCTAAATGCTTGCCGTTGATTTTATTATCTACTCAGTCACAGAAATTAGTAGTAGAATTAATTTTAAATCTATATCATTCCTTATAGAATTCATGATATATGGCTGATCACAGTGAAGAAAAACCATTCAAGGGCAGATACCACAGACTGGTGTGTGAAACATGGGCAAGCCTTTTGTCTTTGTTTCACTAAATGTGTCTTTTACATTAACTTTTGAGGGGTCGTTATGCTATGTGGTACGTAGGTCTCATTTAATTTCAGTGGTCAATTCAAGACATGCTGAATTCATTTCCAATGCTATATTGCAATAGCTTGAGACACAATAAGACAAGTATACGGTTACAACAAAAGTTTGACGAGATGTAACTTTGCGCCAAGAAAATCATGAATGTATTTTCTGTGTTAAGTACTTGGATAGATGGTCTCTTGGCATTTGAGAATTTCTATCTGCAGATTGACAGAGTTGTTGGTTGTAGCCTATATCATGATCACGAGATAGGCGTACATTTGTGTGCAACTCATCGCCTTGATCAATTACGATGTTATGCAACATACAACACACAAGGATTGTGCGAGGCAATTTATGTTTATCTGGTCGCCACAACACCTATCAATAATTCTCCAAGTTGCTTTGAATCTTGTTAGTGCCCGCTCTGCAACCGATCTTGTGTTTTTGTGCTTTGCATTAAACTGCATTTTTACAGGAGAAAGATCTTTACCTTGGTAAGGAGTGAGAAGCCATGGTAGTAAAGGATAACCCTCGTCACCCAATATGTATTCTCTTATTTGACTGCCATCTTGCAACTCCTTCATAGGGCCATTCAGTCTCTGACCTTTTTCACATAGCTTGAAAAATCCTGAATTTTTCAAGACACCATAATCATTGATGCTTCCAGGCCATCCAGTAAGAATATCACGAAACCTCATTTCATGGTCCACAACTGCCTGCATAATCATACTGTAGTTATCCTCAGGGTCATTCCAAACAGATGAAGCTTCTCCTGAAGGCAAGCTCATAATAATGTGGGTAGTATCAATGGCTCCGCAACAGTTGGGCAACCCTTGACTCTTTTCAAATTTGGCCTTAATTTCCTCCATTTCATTCATACTGGGCCACTTCAAGTGATGCATGCCTCGCTCTTCCAGAGATTCTACGAACTTCCATGTCAGTTGAGAAACCGTTGACTGCCCCACATCAAATGATTCCCCTACACTGAGCTGTGACTCACCTGAAGCCAACCTTCTCAAAGCAATAGCTACTTGTTTCTCAATTGTTACCACTCTGCCTTCTGCATCAATTATGCCTGATGATGACGACCTTACTTCCAAGTCGTACCTCACCAAAGAGCAGATATAGTCAAATGTTTTCCTAGATACCCTGAAAAATGATCTGAATCTTTCTTCTTCATTATCTGTAGATGTTTTTCCTGCAGCATTGGCAATCAATCATTTTGCATATACTACCAAAACAACAATATAATAAAGATGGGGAGCACCCTTGTCATTTCATTTAGAGAAAAACATGTAGAAGTTCCCCATACTAGGTATGCATGGTAAGTGCCTCCCATATTGGAATAGCTTTTAAATTTACTAACAGATTGTTTTGTTATAGACCGTTCAGCTGCTTGGAAACACAGTTTCAAACAAAGCATGAGCAGTTAAAATATCTAAAGGAAAGCAAATTTGAAAGACAGATTTCAGAAAAACATATTGAAAGACCATTGTTGATCTTGCCAATGATAACATTTCCAATATAGTTATTGTCAATCAAAGAGACTGTTATACAAAGGTTTTCAGATCTCACCATATCAATTTATAATACTAAATTGGAAGGAGTCTTGATGGTCAAGTAAAACTTATTGCTTTTACTCCAAATTTTCTTTCTGTGATGCAAGAGTTCTTTCCTCTGGCATACACAAATCAAGAGGAGGAGTAAATCAGGCAACGGTTACTCTATAGAATGCTTTCCAAGCACTAAAGAATTAGAACTCATTCAAATAAGTTTTCCCCATCTTTTTAATAAGTACTTTAGTTACTGTGATGTTTTCTTAGTTCTCCTAAGATGGTCATGGTATATGCCCACTCATACCATACTTATTACAATTCCATTTTGTATGACTCGTTTCTTTTCGACTCTTTTTATTGTATACATTTCAAAAACAGAATGTCCAAATCAGACATGAATGGCTTCAATGTTGGACTCTCAAGCATTGGTGCCATGAGACTATAGAAACACAATCCATACTCAAAACACAAAAGTGATAAACCAAAAAGAGTAGATTAGTGTGTACCATCTGTCATCAATGTTATACCATTTGGAAATACCAATTTAGAGTTTTCAGCAGCAAAACATTTTGTGGACCAATAAATATCAGAACTCCCTAATGAAAACCAGGCATCCCTGTTTGATTTAAAAATCGGCGTCCTGATTTTATATTAAGGAATTTGGAAAGAGATCGAGGTCCAGAAATAGGCTACTAGAAGCATCCGGGCATGAGGAGCTTCGCATATCACAAGCCAGGAGTTGAATCTGATAAAATGGAAGGTTAAATGGAAATTTAAATGGAATGAAACAAATAAGGTCAGAATACAAACCAATATCCATCTCAAACAATACAACCCGGTGCTTTTGACTCTTTTAGAGTTAGACTTACCTAACCATATTATGTCTAGAAGTAAGGAACTCTTTGCATGCTTATGCAAATGCATATATATTTGTCAGATGCCGCCCCAATGTAACTTATCTGTTCTCGTTAATGCATTATTTATGATTTCCAAAAAAGGCTGAAAGAACGGACCCTTGGTGATAGGTATTAGGAGTACAATGGGCCCTTAAAAATGGCATTCAGTTCAATAAGGTTGTATAAAGAGCTGCTGGAAGTCGATCGATCGAAATCTGAAAAGAGTAGATTTCTTTATACAGGTATACTCAATGAGTCAATTGACAAACATTATCAAAATATAAAAGTAAAGAATATAAGAACTAGATGCAAAATTCTTTCTTATGTAAGTGTAAATTATTGGACAATAAAGGAAAATTACATAAATATATTTTATACATTTTTTTCTTAGGGTCAATTTTCATTGAAGATTAAGATTTAGATAATAGCCTCTGCAGAGATCCATGAGTTGGAGCTGAACTAAAACTAAAATGAACCAAAGTGCTTACAACGTCCAAAATGGTACTACTATATTTAGGAAAAAGTGCCAAAGAACATCAGAGTCCAGAAAAGTCATGAACTGTAGTCAATTCATTCCGTAACTCTCAAATAAGCTCACATACATACACAAACCATATCATCATGGATGTGAGACATGACTAAGGAGTTTGTATTGCACAAAATATTACAATTTCAGAATTTCTCTATAATTGATCTGTAGACTCTAAAACCATGGCTATTCAATTGCATACTCTTATTGTAATGGCCAAAATATTTTCCAGATAAAACATGTTTGGAACAACAAAAATTGCAAATGTTGCTGTATATTTGTTTTGTTCACTAATGTAAATGAGAGATCAAGTGAAATAGAAGGAATCAAAGGAAAAAACAGTATGGAGAGAAACAAAAGGCATTGAGAAATTATTTGCACCCACATTATGCAAGGAATAGTCAGAAAGTGTTTTGACATTCAAAAGCTCAATGGTCAGAAAATGTTTTGACATTCAAAAGCTCAATGGTCAGAAAATGTTTTGACATTCAAATTTACTGCATAAAGAAGCTGAAAAACAAAAAAAGATTAGAAAAAAACTCAGAATTGAAATGCATAATAATGACTGAGGATTGAAAAGATATAAGTAGTTGTTAGTGCAAAGAGAGGGGGCTCAAATTAGAAAAATAAAATAAAAAATAGATTTAATAAAACACTTCACAGTCATAATTCATTCATAGAAAACATGGGAGCAAAGATGATCAATCGTACAAGATTTGCCAAAGCTACTTAGGTGTTGACCCAATTGAAACAGAATTTATTGTTGAGACTTTACTTTTCCAAGGTGGCACTAGGTACGATTTTAAGAATATTGACATATGTTTTCAGTTATGTAAAGTGTTTGTCTCATAAAAATGCAAATTGTTAGGTTTTGATGTCTCGTCCTTCAAACGACAATTCAGAACTCAATGACTTAATACATGTAGAATGTGACATGTTTACTGAGTCATCAAGCATAGAGTCTACAATGCTTTCTTTGGCATTTTATTCATTGTCTTCAACAGTAGTTTACTGTAGCTTCTAAGGTTTAGCGCACTCCAACAAACACCACCTTGTTTTGTCTGAAAAAGCATGGAACATTTTCAGACCCTAAAATGTTTTGCACCTGGGAAATGGCATAATTCTAAAAGGTTGTTTAAAAGTTAATTCTTACAGTGGATAACATAACACACAAAATATTCAACTTGCATGCAAATAAAAGCACATGTTACCTGACAATGGAGGTATAGTCATCCAATTCCAAACTGCGAGATGACATTTCAATTGCTCAATGAGAGTACTTCACTACTTGTACATTATTACCAGTAATAGTTGAGCATGCAGTCAATGATGTATCCGCATCTAGTATAACTAGGATGAAGTATCTAGGTAGTTACTCTATATACAAGATTTTGGTCAAATTGTACTGTCTTTTATGGGTATTTGGTCCTGGTGCGTATGCATGCCCATTTGATAAAAGCATAGCAAGTAATACTTTGATCTTCCGTTTTTGTGCGAGGAATATGTGGCAGAGGAATGGTCAAATTTTGTCTTTTCCATAATTGATCCGGATTAATGGGCAGATTAGTAGTTGAAGGAATATTTTTGGCTAGACTGGCAATGTCCATATAAGAGCATATTTGTAGGAATACATTCCAACAACAGTAGTTGCAGGTCAGTAGATTTTTTCCATACAATATTGTAAGATGTGTTGGTTCATGGTAGGTGCAATAATTCACTCAATCCTATCTATGAATGACATGAAATGACACTTAAAATCTAGATTACTATCTGTCAACTATGCAATTTTCTAAATCGACTCATGTGACCATTAATAAACTTCCAACAGTAAGGGTCAAGTGGGAAACTGATAGGAGAAAAATTATGGTTCAAAAATACTCTGCCAACTATGCAATTTTCTAAATTAACTCATGCAACCCATAATCAACTTCTAATACCAAAGTTCGGTGGGAAATTGATTGAAGGAGAGGAATCCTGGTTCAAAACAGAGGAGGCAACGATTTTAAATTTTTATCCCACGTATTTGGTTGAATAAGAGATGCATTTCAAAGGAATTCATATCCATTCTTATTTGAAATGAATGTGATCAATAGAAAAATATAATGCAAAACAGCTAATATAATTCTCTATTTAAGCATTCAATCAAAAGAATAGAAAAATATTTCATGCCACTGATATGTGTAAGGAAGTAATTCTCACAATTCAATATTGTTCATTAGTGTCATCTTATAATGCTTGGATGAAGTTCTACAAGTGGTATCCAACAACAACTAATTAAAAATAGATCCAAAACGCATTTGTTTGACAGCAAGAGTATGCATTGAAGAGACAGTTGTTTGAACCAGTATGTCAACCCAAAGAGGTTATTTGTTGATGAATGGAGCATGTATAAAAGAAACGAATGCTTGGTGCCAAAGAGTGTAGTCTGAAAGACGTGAAACATCACATGCCTAGCTGTATAGCCATACATGTATGTAACCATAGCACACAAATGTACTTCTTTATATGCGAAGCTTGTCCATATCTCATAATAATCCTAAAAGGTTCCCATCACTTGTTCTCGCAGATGGCTCTTGTTGGACTCCTGCTGAAACATCCTTCTATAAAGAAAAAACTCTCAAAGAAAAGAAAAAAAAAAGTGACCTAAGAGGATGGAAAAACTCTTTGATAAGTGAAGATGGTGTCTTCCTTTTATACGATTGTAGAACAGAAAAGAAAACCTAAAATGCTCCTTTCTCTTGAATTGTAGGGAGGATATGAGAAAGCTGTAGAGGTATAGCTTTATTAACAACATATTTTCAATTGCTATACTAGCTTGTTCATGGAAACGCTTGAGGATTACCACAGATATCATCTTGTAATTTGATCCATGAAGATGTAAATAACTAGCATATCTTGTTATCAAAAAAGGGATATGAGGAGAACGCTAAGAGGAGAGAAATTTTGGGGAGAACAATAGTAATGGTGAAATCAAGCTATATATTGGATACAATTTGAATCTACTCGTATTTTTAATATTACATTCTGAGAGATCAAGAATAAATGTCCATCTTAGCTTTATCAGGGAAAGAATCACAAGCTCTCAGTGAAAGGGACAAACCTATTCACAGATGAGCAATAATTTTATGCAAACCAAAATGATAATATGGGATTAAAAACCAGCATTGCATAATGATTATTAATTTGTGATATACTTTGATATCATGTTTAATAGGCCTACCCAGATAAACTGCAACATCAACCAACAAAAATGCCAAGATATCTTCTTAATGCAGTACATGTTTATATATTAAGAGCCCATATCCGTCAGTAAGTAAAGTCTGACACAGCAATAATTAACTCTAATTTGACAGTCCAAGTTCTTTCCACACTATCACAATCAAATAAAAACAACAAATTAGCTCTTTTTTGGCATTGGGGTTCTGTTTGATGAAACAATTAGGTGCTTTGGCATCCAATTTCCCTATAGGTTATAGCTTTCCTTTTGTTGTGACTTGACATTCTGATCTCTTTATTTGTTCAGTCATCAATTTATGTCTCCCGTTGCATTTCCTCCATTGCACAGTTTATACAAACAAGAAAAGGGTTTACTGCGGAGCAATTGGGATTCCTTAGACAACCAGGTTACTCTGTGGAAAATTGGATATTGGCCAATTCAATTCAAAACGTATTCCACAGCAGATATTCTTGGCAGGGGTTGGTCATCACTTCAATTCCCAGGAGTTCTTCACAAAACCCACAATACTGGATATACAAGGTAGTGAACTTGGACAAAAAGGGCTTGGTCCAATCAACATTTGAAACTCACAATTGAAAAATCCTCAGCCATAATTTTTCCCCATATATGCAGACATTTACAATATGACTAATAGGCTGCAGCCTGCAATCACCTCGCTTCTTTTACTAGAAGTAAGACCAATATGCATACTAAGAGAAGTTGGATAAAAGACAGTAAATCCCTAACACAAACTGAAGTCTAAAACAAGGAAACAAAATTCGCAACATGACTAACTGTTCAGATCACTTCATCCACTAGAAGTATATCAATTAAACTAAATCAGAATAAGAAAAACTGGGATAGAAAACAGATACAAAAGCAAACCAAGAACCCATTTTATTGGCGACTAAAAGACGGGTGATGGGAGGATGCAGTTGTAAGTTGATTGTCCCTTCGTCCATAAATTCATATGTCCAAGAAAACATGAACCCAGATTTTATTGAATACAGAAATCGTCTCTTGTATAACAGGGGAGTGGATGTTCTATCAGAATTTTTTCAGTTAAGGGAAGAAAATAGTTGAAACAATTAAGGATTCTGTCTTTTGATCATTGAACGGTTTTGACTGAAAACCATCACATTGACCGCTGTTTCTTGTTTTTTAAAAATCCACCCAAGACAATCTTGATTTTGAAAACAAAATCATTCATCCTTACGTACACTGATAACCAGAGAAAGCAGACTACACACATTGTTTTAGAAACCAACAATATACACACAGTTAATATGAACATCAATACCTGTTATAGAGAGCTTCTTGGAGAGGTCATGCCACCAGTCTGATTTATTCTTATTTATTGAGGCTTCTGCAGCAACACCATCGTCTCTCGTCCTCTTCTTGCTGAAATTCCTTGGGGGTGCCATACTAACTAAAATATACAGATCTGAGAGAACCCAAAAGCTTGTAGGACAATTATATGTATATGTATACGAAGAAGTAATGCCAACTGGGGTTGCAGGAAGAGTGGGTAAGAGTAAAGAATAAATGTATGTTAACTAAACCCCAAAAAGATAATCCCATGAACACGAAGAAAATATCATGAATGGGAGATTAGATAATCCTTACTGGGATTACTGTTCCAAGAGCAAGAGAAAATGTATATATACTAGACGTTGTATGAATTTTTATATATAGAAGGGGACAACTTTGGTTCCATAATCACTCTTTTACCCTATTAGGTGTTATGGCATAATGAGGTTAGTAAAAGACATCACAATCCATTTGGTTAGAACTAGCAATTGTGATATGGTTGATTATTTATATTATATTTTTAAATTCTTAATTTTTGTACTTTTAATTTTCATGGAGTGATGAAGAGGATGGTGGCGTTTCTACCCATGATATAAGTAGTTTGAGGTTTTAGGGATTGAGAGAAATAAAAGAGTAATTAGCTGAAATTAATTTTTAGAGTCGTGGGAACAATTCCAAGATGTAATGAGGGTAGTAAGGCATGTATTTTGAGTACATGATTTTTTCAATGTATTTGAAGCCATAGAGGAGGAGAGGGAAGGCCAAGTAAGCAAACATAGTCATCCCTCAACCAATCAATCATTATACTACTAATAAGGTATATTTGTGGTGTCACCTCTATTGGCATAAAGATCACGATATAGTGAAGTTTATATGTTACGGCATACCAAGCCAACAAACCAATGTGGGATTAAATTTTGATTGAATGATGATTTTCGATCGCGAAGCAATTCCAAGATGTATTAAAGAGGCATATCCTAGTTAGATCGTAAGACATGTATTTAGAGAAAAAAATTACAAGACTTTTTTTGGATGTTTTTGAAGCTACAAAGGAGGAGAGGGGAAGGCCGAGCAAGCAAACACACTCATCCCACAACCTATCAACCATTATGTTAGTAAGAAGGCCACTTCCATTGTGGCGTTATCTCTAAATTAGAATAGGGATTGTGATATATTAGGGTTTATATGGTACTACGATCAAACCGACCAACCAATGTGGGATTACCTTTTATACGACCGGGATTTTAGAGTCGCATGCAATTCCAAGATGCATCGAAGAGGCATATCCAACTTGGGTTGTATGACATGTGTTTAAAGGCAATTTTATAGGACATTTTCTCGGATTTTTTGAAGCTACAAAAGAAGAGAGGGGAAGGCCGAGTTAGTTAACATACTCATCCCGCACACAAACAACCATTATGTTACTAAGGTAGCCATTTCCATTGTGGCATCACCTTTATTGGCATAAGAATCATGATATATTGGGGTTTATATGTTACCATGGACCAAGCCGACCAACCAATGTGGGATTAAATTTTGATTGAATGGGGATTTTTAGGGTTGTAGAAGCAATTCCAAGATGCACCAAGAGACATATCCAACTTGGGTAGTATGACATGCATTTAGAGATAATTTTACAAGACTTTTTTTGGATTTTTGAAGCTACAAAAGAGGAGAGGGGAAGGCTAAGCAAGTTAACATACTCATACTCTTGCATGCAATCAACTATTATCTTAGTAAGAGGACCACATCTATTATAACATCACCTCTATTGGCATAAGGATCACGATATATTGGTGTATTTATGTTATCGTGGACCAAGCCAACCAACCAATGTGGGATTAAATTTTGATTGAATGATGAATCTTAGAGTCATATAAACAACTATAAGATGCAATCAAGAGGCATATCCCGAGTAAAAGGCACATATTTACAGACAATTTTATAGGAATTTTTTTGAAGCCACAAAATAAGATAGGGGAAGGTCGAGTAAGCAAACATATGCATCCTATAACCAATCAACCTTTAGGTTAGTAAGATGGCCACATCTATTGTGATGTCAACTCTATTGGTATAAGGATCATGATATATTGGGGCTTATATGTTACTGCAAGCTAAACCAAGTAACCAATGACAGACTAATTTTTGATTGAATGAGAATTTTTTAAGTCATGGAAGTAATTCCAAGATGCGCTAAAGAGGAATATCATACTTGGGTAGTAAGTAATTTATTTAGAGGCAATTTTACAAGACTTTTGTTTTGGATTTTTGTGAAGCTATAGAAGAGGAAAAGGGAAGGTTGAGCAAGAAAACATACTCATCCCGCAACCAATCAATCATTATGTTAGTAGGAGGGCCACTTCTATTGTGGCATCATCATTTGGGCATAAGGATCATGATATATTAGGTTTATATGTTAACACAAACTAATGTAGGAGTAACTTTTGATTGAATAAGGATTTTTAGAGTTGTAGAAACAATTCCAAGATGTATTGAAAAGGCGTGACATACTTGGGTAGTAAGGCAAGTATTTAGAGGAAACATTAGAGGACTTGTTTTTTGGATTTTTTTGAAGCCACATAGGAGGAAAGGGAAGGCCGAGGAAACAAACATGCTTATCCCACAACCAATCAACCATTGTATTAGTAAGAGGCCCACTTACATTGTGGAGTCATCTTTTTTGGCATAAGGATCATGATGTATTAGGTTTTATATGCTACCGTATACCAAGCCAGAAAAAACCAATGTAGGATTAACTTATGATTGAGAAAAAATTTCGTACTTTTAAAATAATGGGTCATTTGTTGTTTTTATTGCCTGAAAGTTCCTGTATTGCGTCAAAATAATCCTAAAGTGCCATATTAGCCTTTTTCGCCAAATACCCAGATGCCCAAAATTGTTTTATTCTGTCGTCGGGATTTGTCTGCGGGAAATTTGTATTTAATTATTTTGAGCCCCGTATGAGGCTATTTGCGCTCCGTTTTAACTCTGTTATGAGCGGATATGTTATTATTCCTATGTACCAGAAGGATTTTAACTTATTTTAAGTTTTGGGCTTTATTTGTAACTTTTGGCAATTTTTCGTGTTTTTGTGGTGTCCCGTTCTGTTTTCTGTAAAATTTCTCTGGAACAACTCCTTCGCCGGGTAAGCCCGATTTTTGGCCTGGAGCAGCTGGAAAACATACACGCACATTTTGCCCGGAGGAAGTCGTCATCGGAGGTCTGGATCACTGGGAAAAAGCGAAGTCGTGCACAGAAAAGCCCCTGCGGGGATGGGCGCATTTTTGGAAAACAAAGGATTTAAGCTGCGATGGGAAAAATATAAGCCGCAGGCAGGGTGGGAATTGTATACCTGCCTGGCAGGGTACTTTTTCCCGTGTTATAAAAGTCACTTAAGCTGCAGTGGGAAAAATAGAGGCTGCAGGCAGGTGGGAATTTATTGCCTGCCTTGCAGGGTAAAAATTCCCATGATATAATAAAAGGAAAGTGACTTAAGTGAAATCATGGGATTTTAGTGCCTGCCTTGCAGGGTAAAGAATCCCATTGTCAAAGTCAAATCACTTAAGTGGATCACGGGATTTTGGTGCCTGCCTGGCAGGGTAAAGAATCCCATTATGGAAAAAATTCTTAAAAATAGAATTACATGTGCAAAAAAGTGCGCCCCCTTTGGTGATTGATTAAAAAGATTAAATTGATTATTTTTAATAATCTTTCTTCTTAAAAAAGTGCGCCCAAGCTTGAGGAGGTCAAAAAGTCAAAGAAGGAATAAAAGAAAGGAATTAAATTAATTAAATTTAATTTATTTAGTGGCTGCCCCCTTCCTCTCAAAAAGTGCGCCCCATTTGGGCATTATTTAATGTTTTTTGAAGCATTAAAACATTAAATTAATTTCTATTTTCAAATTGGTATGGTCAAAGCACCTTTGTGGGGCTTGAGTGAAGTGCTGTGTGAAGGATTAAATTGGATTAATTTAATTTATTGGATGGCTGTCCTTAAACATGCTATTTTTAAAAGAGAAAAGCATGATTTTTAATTAATTAATTGCCTTTAATTGTTAGGGCAATTATTAATTATAGAATTGTGAAGGTTATATAAGCATGGGCAGCCATATGGATGAATTATTTAATTCACAGGTTAAGAATTGCAGCAAGAAGGAAAAGTGCGCCCCATTAGAGGAAGGATTTTGCTCAGACAAAGTGCTAACAAAGGCTAAAAGCTTCCAGATTTGGCGCATGCTTTGGAGAAGGTTGATCTTCGTCTGCATAGTTGTTTTCACAGGTGTTACAGGAGCTCAGGTGTTGATTGAAAGGATTCATGCTCTCTTTATGTGCAAATTAAACACCAATTTTTGGGGCAGCAGGCTTGAAAAGTGCAGATTTTTATAATTTAAATTCACTATTCATGCTCCGGTGGCCATTTTTGTCTGAATAAATTACAGGAACTCATTACAGGTGCTTTATAAAAGAAAAGGAGTTTTTATCAATGTCTAATACATTGCAAATATCCTCCGAATCTGAAGAATTGTCTAGATCTGCACATATTGAAGAAATCCGGCCAAGTTAGAAGAAAAAGAATTATTCGGACAAAGATTGATAAAGCCATGGCGAAAGGAGATGAAAAAGAGAGCACGATGGATTCATGCATTGCTTCCAAACTTTCAGACATAGGAGACACGGATCTAGGCCCAGAACCTCTTTCTGATTTGATTGATAGATCCAGAGCTGGAAAGACTTCACTCATGCGTGCGGTCAAAAGTAGTGGAATTATTCGAGCTGCAGCTTTCCCGTGTATAGCCCAATTGCCAGAGTTTGTGATGGAGTGTGCTAGATCTTATCATCCTTCATCCAGATCAGTGCGTGATGTTGCGGGAAAGACAATAATTCGTTTGGATGCAGAATTCTTCAATTATTGTCACGAAGATTCCGGTCACGAAAGGTGGTGACTTCTATTAGCATTCGGGATCTTGACGGTAGGTGGGAAAAGCATAGAGTTTGATGTGTGAGCATCATGAATAGCCGGTTCATGAAGAAGCCTAGATCCCCTTCCAGTTCGAGAACTCTTCCACGATCCAATTTGGTGCGGGAGGCGGATGATATCGTCAAATTGCTATGCGGGTTGAATGGTGAAGCGAATGCCTACACTTTCGGACATGGATGTATGCTTTCATCGGGACCATTGAAATCAACAAGGTTGATTCTATAATCAATTGGTCGAAATTATTAGCGGCGACATCGGTGAGCAAGCTGCGGGCGTGAAGCGTACCTTGACTTGAAGATGACTTCATACTTGGTGTATCTTTGCGGCTTCACGGGTGTCTTTTCCAAGTTTGGATAGATGTGGTATTCTTTCCAGGATCCCATTTTGAGTGCTACCCACGACTTCTTGTACTGCGTGCGAGAAGGACTTCAGAGTGATCAACGATGACTTCTTCTACGATTTCATCTGCAGGTTAGACAAAGACTTGAAGACTCACAGGGTAAGCAAGGAGGCATGGGAAGCAGTGTCCAAGATTGGCAGTGTATTCATCCAGTTTGCAGATTTCACATACCTCAGGGTTACGAGCTTTTCAGGTGAACCAATAAAGATGCCAAGGTACCCGAGTGACAGATTGATCGCCATGGAGCTGAGCAGGCAACTTGTGGAGTTACACGACCTTCAGTCGAAGCGGCACAAGTCTACGGGCTTCTTCCCACTCAGCGTGGATATTACGATTGCATCGGCATTCACGAGCTCGAGGATGGAAGCACAAATGTTGTCCGAGTATGAGCAAGAGTTCTTCCTGCGGCTTAATTTCGATCCATTTGGAATAGCCAGGAAGACAATCTCCCAGGAGTACGCACATGTGCCTTCGTTAGAAGATTTCTGGATGAAGTGCAGAAGTGAGTACGAGGTTAGAAAGAAAGATTTCAGCAGGCTATCGGCAAAGCAAGTATTTGACTTTGGACTAGCGCGGATACCTGCGGATCTTAAAGATGATGGGAACGTGGTACTTGACACTTACCATCAAATGGGAGGAGATAAAGCTATACTGCAGGATAGCAATGGCGGCTGCAGCACAATAGAAGAAAGATCGGAGTTGTGTTGGTGAGTACTTGAGTAGTTCTGCTGAAGGGATCTTGCCTTGATGAAGTATTGATGAATCAAATCACGGGCAACTTCGGCGCGGGAGATTCCTCAAGCGAAAGCATGAAGGAGAAAGCGTGAAAGGTCGAGAAGTTGAAAGTACGAGAAGATCTCAAGAGAAAGAGAAGACCACTTCTACGACCATAGCTTTGACTCCGACTTCTCCAGTACCTAGAGGATCACCAACTATTGCACCACAGCAGCAGGATGTTTCCATGCCTTCATTGAAACCAGCGACGTTCGTCTTCTCTCCGCAGCCACTTCGTTCAACACCCGTTCCAGAGAGATGTTTAAGAGCGCCAGATGACGGAGTTCGAAAGAGCTTTGTCCTTGGATGTTTCAGAAGATGGCAGCCATGATACTGTGGCACTTTCTGATGGAGAGGATGCAGAGCGGGAGATGGTAGTGCACTCAGCGACTTCTCACTCTCCGAGAAGTAATTTCTCGGAATGGTTAGCTATGCGGTTGGTTCGGAAGCAAGAGTAGAGATGAACTTAGAGGAACATGACTTGCAGCTACTTCAGGATCTGAGCAGAAGAGACAGAAGGCCTAAAGTTGCTAAAGCAACTTCTAGGTTGATCATCACGGATTCGGGAGAGAAGTTTGCTGAGATATCAATTCCAGCGGAAGGAAAGGTAGAAGAGGAGCTCACGGCAGAAGATGTGACGGTGACCAAAATACCACTCGGTCAAGCTACCACTTTGAAGGATTGAAGCGGGACACGCGAGGTTCTTTGGATGCTTTGTTCCTTAGGCTTGAGCAGGTGAAAAGCGCGAGAAAGAAGAGCTGCGAGAAGCAAATATCTCAATTATGTGAGATCATAGCCAAGGTTGCTAAATCTTCCGTTCAGCCCATTTCAGTAGCGGTGAGTGATCATCTTATGCGGGAAATGGAAGATCAAGAAGCAATCAAGTAAAGGCTATTGACGAATGGAAGGATCGATTATTCGTCAAACTTACGTACTGACTTGGGGAAGTGCCACCCTTTAAAGGTTATGAGCGATGCAGCCAATCAACTAAAGCAAGCGATAGAAAGCATAGAAGGAATGAATACGATTGCGAGAGTAACTGAGTATTTTGGCGAGATCAACAAGGCTGCTAGGAGATGTATTGGTTGCGAACAAATTGTGCCGGATGGATCAGTCGAGAAGGGGAAGCAGCTAGAGTTTGCAGTATCTTTCCGTTTGGAGATCTGCAAGTTTTCTCTGAAAAGGATGCAGGCGCTTGAGAGTAGAACATCAGATTTTCCGGACAGTATCATTTCTTTCACTGAGAAAAGAGTGGATGGAGGTGTTACTTCATACGTGCGGATTGTTTCTAACGAGGTGCATGATTCCCTGGAAAGTTCTCTTCTGATGGTACAAAAGAGAATTGATAAAGCTACCAAGCCTTTCACGATGAACTCTATCAGTAGGCTGGTGACATTGCAGGCAGACATTGCGAGATTTGGGCCAAGTTTGGAAGAAGTGGAAGCATGCAGCAAAGTGTTGAATGAAGGGTTGCTGCAATTCAGGACAGAAAAGGAAGCAGTGGCTAAAACAGATGGAAGGATGCTGAATTATATGTTCGAAAGCAGTATATCAGATATCAGAACAAGAAGAAGATGTAGATGTTACAGCTGGCATAACTTCTTCTATTCTTTCTTCTTCTACTTTCTATGTTCCCGGATGAAATTGTAAACTTCTAAGTTATTGGTTTTGCAACCATTACTTGAAGTCATGTGGAACCTTTCTATTAGTTAAGTGATACATGTGTCACTTAAGAAGAAGTTAGTTGAGGATGATTGCCAAATGTCATCTTTACTTGTTGTTCATGCTTTAGTTCAGTTTGAGTCTTCTATTTGTACTTTCCCTCCTACATTCTATAAGTAGGAGAAGAACCTCCGGGTTAATCATCGATCAAAATTTGTAAGAAGCAATCTTGTGTTCTAGACTTTGTGTTGAACCCCTGAGAGCCACTTGTTGCAGAGGAATACAAAGAAGCAGGTTTCCGGAGAACTTTGTGTCACGGCGTACTGTGTTTCTTGCTTTTAAATCTTAGATCTTTAAAGTAAACTTTGTGTTATTTTAGATCTGGATCTAGAACTGCCTTTGCTTTATAATTATGTGTGTTCAAATCTATTAAGTTTCTTCTATGTGCATGCAATTAGCTCTGCTATCTACTAATTGGGATGCACATCTTCCTTACTTCTTCTCTGTAATACCTTGACTTTCTTCTTCTATCATTTTTCCTTTCTTAAACAGTTGCTTACTTGCTGCAGAACTTCTTAGTTATGGTTCATGAACTAAGTGGTTAAAGTAAAACCCCTGATAGATAAAAACACATTTATATTGACAAATCGACACGGGAGCCTCACCGGTTAAATGAGGAGATTTAAAAATGGGAATGCCAAGAAAACAAACATACTCATCTCATAACCAATCAACCCTTATGTTAGTAAGAGGGACACTTCCATTGTGGTGTCACCTCTATTGGCATAAGGATCATAATATATTGGGATTTATATGCTACTGTGGACCAAACCAACCAGCTAATGTAGGATTAAGTTTTGATTGAATAAGGATTTTTAGAGTCGTATAAGCAATTCTAATATGCACTAAAGAGGCATATCCAACTTAGGTAGTAAGGCACGCATTTGGAGGAAAAATTTCATGACAAGTTGAATTTTTAAAGCCACAAAGGAGGAGAGGAAAGGTTGTGAAAGCAACCATAATCATCCCATAATCAACTAACTATTATTTTAGTAAGAGGGCCACTTCCATTGTAGTTTCATCTCTATTGGCATAAGAATCATCATATATTGCAATTTTGTTACCGAACTGAACCAAGCGAACCAACCAATGTAGGATTAATTTTTGATTTAATGAGGATTTTTAGAGTCATAGAAACAATTATAAGATGCGCCAAAGAGGCATAATGGACTTGGATAGTAAGACATGTGTTTAGAGGCTATTTTACAAGACTTTTTTATTCACTACACATTTTAGATTTTGATGGTGTTGTTGTGTATGCTCAATGCATTGAGGATTTACCTTTGTAATTTGGAACAAGGAGTGCCCTTATAATCATTTATTGTTTGTTTAGGGTGACCTTATTTAAAATAATTTAAAATATATAAACTTTAATAAGGAAACATACACCATTTTTTATTCTTTGATCTTAATGGTCATGGGATTCCTTGGGTTTATCACTCTCAATTTAATGGTCATTCTTGATTCCTTATGGTGAAGATCTTGGATTCTTAAAAAGGGAGGTCATGCATTCAAAGCTTGTAGAGGGTAGGGTATGTAATATGTATCCTATTTGAAATATAGTTATGTTTCTCTGTATATCTTGGGAGTATGATGTAGTCTCATATATTACTAGTTACTATGTACACCCAAAGTAGAGCACCCAACATTATGGAACCACTAACTTAATCCAATATCATGGAATAAATGACTTATTCTTAGTAATAAAAGAATGTTGTTTCTTAATAATTTTCAAAGTGAGGTCACCAAATTGAATCCTTGGGAGGACATAAAAAAACCCTCTCTCTATCGAAAGGTCAAAACCCCCTTCACACGAGGGACCTCTAAGGTTAAATGAATTTGTGCAATATAAAAAGTTTTACAAATAACAACCCATAATTAAAATAAGAAACTATAAAAATGTATAAGGTAACATCATCTTCACCAATATTAAACAATTGTATCAACTTTAGATCATTCACTGACACTCCAAGTTTTTACACCTTAATTGAATCTATGTTATGAAAATTACACAAGAATAAAGAGGATGTAAGATTTTATAATAAGGTATTATGTTGATCTAGTTAATTCATCATTAACCATTCATAACTATAATAACACATTAATACTTGGAATAATAAATAAAATAAAAATAATAGCTCAAACATGCAAGATGAGAAGAATACGTAGTTGTATAGGTCATAACAAAGAAGATCTAGATGTGTAGACAAGTGGATACTTCATATCAAAGACTAAAGATACTTTGTTATGATTTTGGAGCTATAAACCGAGTAGGGTAGGACCACACAACTACAATACAATCCATACTAAAACAATATAGTCCTAACTTTGGGTTCTACAATCTTGAACCCTTTGGCAGTTAGAGTTTGAAACTTCTTGTGTGTTTTCCTACCTAGAAATTAACTTCATTGTACGTATCTCTTGCTTGCATAACCTCAAGATGATCTCGTAATTACCTGCAACAATGTGGAAACCATTGAAACTTACAAAAACCTCTATCAAATCATTAAAAAACCAAAAGGAGATATCACATGTGTGATGAGGCTAGAATACCCTTGGAATTCAACCCCAATTTTGAACTAATCAAAGTGTTGTAATAAATTCCCTCATACGGGATCAAGCCTCATGTATAAATTGAAATATTTCTAGAAGAAGAAGAAGAAGAGAAGAGAGGAAGGAGGCTAGAGAAACCGATGAATATGTAAAGCCACAGTCAGATCGGAAGTCAGTAACTCTATGAAGTCTCCAAGAAGAGTTTTGATGATGTGGTCTTTGGCCTGTAGACTGAAGAAGATCCATCCACATCGAACAATTTTCCGAGCAACATGACAAAGAACTTTAAATATGGTCCACTGAAATGTGACATAGGTATAACAAATGAGTGCACGAGAATTGAAGGTCGTGCCAAAAATGTAGAAATGTCAAAGTAGGAGATAGGAACATCTACTGAAAGGATGCCCAAGTGAAGTGAAGGCAAAGCAAAAACCTCCACGATAATAGAAAGAGGACCCACAAGAAGCGATGAATCAATGATGGTCTCTAAAATAGTAGAAGTGATAAGATTCCCCGGAAGGGAAATCCCAACAAAGGACATGAAGGAACCCTCTAAAATACCTATAGATGGATGAGAAACTCCCTGTCTTTGCATCATAAGTGGGCACCGTGCAAAGATACGACTAAGGTATGGTAGATACTCATCCCAAAAGGGTGGCTCAAAAACAAGAGAAATGTCGATGAGGTATGAATCATCAACACATAAAGGAGGAGTGGAAGAGGCCTCACACACTAGAAGTGGAATGGAGGCAAATGTAATGAGAGTATGAGGCTGGGAACAAGACTTCCTAATGTTTGATGGGAAAAGAGAGTGTCAAAATTCTTTGAAAGGTGTCCGGAAGAAGGAGGAGAGAAGACCTCAATAGTACTCTCATCATCGAACTAGAAGAAAAATCCTCACCATCAGGGATAGGAATAGGCAAATTGGTGTCAACCGAACTATCATCGCATGAAGAAGGAGATGAGAAAATTGTATTAGTAGGAGAAGCAGCAATTGTATTCTTTGAAGGGTCTCCAAATAATAACTAAAGAATATTCTAGATAGTATGAGGAAAATATGAGAGCACCACATGGAGGTGGAGAGGCTTGGATACATGTATCAACAAGAAACCAAGAACATGGTCACACTTGTTGGTCCAGTCTTCAAGATGATAAGGATCATTGGATTTAAGAACTAGCCCATATGGAAAGGGATAAAGGACCTCGTGAGTCAGGTAACGTTCCATGCAATAACGCTATGATTTGTAATTTTCTACTAAGAAGAAGTGGTAGAGGCTGAGAAGCAATCCTGCGAAGCTCAAGTCTGGAAAGAACATCCTCCATGGTGCATCCACAAAAAGAGAAAGAATTTTAGAATGCAAGAAAAGAAAGGTGCAAGAATACACACAAGGTTGCAAGATGTCAGACTTAGTCGAGAATGTGTTTGCATGTAATTACAACACCCAAGAACAATGATAACCCCATGTTTACGACACTCTATAAACAATGCATTGATTACAATAATGTGTGTTCATGTAACGTGAAATAGTTGAACACTCACATTGTAGTAGGAAACAAATCATGTAAAATTGGAGGCCACAATAAGTTCTAGTCAGAAGTAGAGGAATAACACGTAAACAAGCACAAAATGGCATAAGTAAGGAACAAGGGGACAAAAAAGTTTGATGTGAGAAAAAGCATCTCACGCCGCATAATAGGCTATCTTGTTGCAAGGTTGTGGAAGATGCGCTCACAAGCCTGTGAGCGAAGAAGAGCACTACAATGATGATGAAAAGCTAAAAAAGTCCAAGAAAAGCCCAATAACCCTATAATGAAGCCAAAAATAGTACTCCCCTCTTAAGGATAAAATTTTAAATTTATTTTCCTTAATTAAATTTAATCTAATTAAAAATAGATTAAAAAGGAAAAAAATGATAAATAATCAAAAGAGGGGTAAAAAGGCATACCTAGCTTAAAGGGAGCTAGCTCATCTTGGCGAAGTGGCTAGAGGGGTGGCCGAGTTGGTCGGTGATTTTATTGGATGAAAATTCAAGGCTGTAGATTTGAGTTAGTCAACGAGTCAAAGGGCAAACCGAATGTGAGTCGTAGAAAACCGTGTGGTGACGAGCTAGAGGGTGCAATGATCTCGAACGAAGAGTCACGTGTCAAGTTGGACGGATGCACGAGCCCGGGTGAGATGACGTCGGGTTACTTATGGAGGGATGTTGAGCTAGAGTCCATGTGTTGATTTGGTGAACAATTCCAATGGCAACAACAAATAGCTCTATGTGTCGACGAGAAAAACAGATGAGTTGGGAGTAGGACGAGAGAATGCCATGCGTGGGGCCGAGGCGAGCAAGGAGGCTTGGCGTAATGAATGACAAGCTTCATGTGATGAGAGAGATGGAGTGCGAGACTGAGCTTGGTAATTTAACATGATGATAAAACCAACGAGCAACGTGGGTAAAGCGAGAGATGAGAATGATGAACACAATGAGATGCTTAAGGTAGAGAGGTGTGATAACATGACTTAAAGGGTTCGAGAAGCGAGGTGCGAATGACTCGAGATAATATCCAAGAAAACCAACTTAGGGGAAATAAACGTTAGTGCATCAAGAACAAACTATTGAGGTTTTATAGGTGGAGAGTTAGTCCAATGCATAGAGGCGAGTTAGCAATCGAGTTAAGTGACGCAGTGAACTAGCTCAAAGGGAAAGGTGAAGGCAAGGCATGATAGGGGCAGAGAGACAACGTGGCGATTCTGATGCAAAGAAAGATGAGATCACGGGTCAAAAAATAGGGCAAGGCGTAGGTTAGCAAGAAAAGGGGTCAACTTGGGTAGTTAAATAGGATCAACCGAGCCAAACCAAACTCGCGGGACAAAGAACAAGCCATCAAGGTAAAAGAACAACCCAATGTAAAAGCATAACCAAATGAATACAAGCAAGTTTCAAGGGAAAATAGGTGAGCCAAGGTGAGTCATGAAGGCTTTATAAAAGGAAAAATGATGGTGAGTTTGGGAGCCAACTCATTTTCCACTTAGCGAAGTTTAGAGGCGAGTTGGACCAAAAGGAGCTTAACACTATATTTTAAGATACCCACAAACTATACTTGAACATGAAACCTAATTGATGTACCTATAAAAACACCTATAAACACACCTAAAAACCAATCATACAACCAAAAACAACCAAACCAAGTGTAATACCTTCAAGCATAAACAAAATAAACCGAATCGATGCAAATAATGCATGAATGGAATAATGATTACGAGTCTTACACATGAAATGAGTAAGAACACAAAACCAAGAGTAGTAGGCAACATAAAATGGAGAGTGGTATGTGTAGGCACCTAAATTCCACTTTTACAATCTTATTGCTAAACGCACACAAATCACTCTCACTCTTAGCAATTCCATTATAATTAGTGATTTTCGCTAATTAACTAACATTCGATCACTTTGGTCAATTAAGCAAGCCCTTCGTTGATCATGTAACCCCTTTCGCATTCATGATGCCACTTTATGACAAATCATAAATCAAAATCCTCTTCAAACACAGAAAATTAGAGATTATAAGCTAATTAAGCCTATTTTTCCCTTGATTTGGTCAATATGCCCTAGTATTGAATCAAACCCTCTTCCAACCACTCAAAATCACCCCATTCACCTCCAGTGCCTCAAAAAGCTTATCTTAGCCTCTGGTTGACCATAAGCAGATTGACTAAGGCTTCATACCTCTTAATCACTTGGTAATTCACTAATTGTGATTAGCAAGGCCTGATCATGATTATCAATTCTAATCTAATTTGGGGTTTTTAGTCCCACATGCACCAAAATACAAGTTTCTCCCAAAAGGAAAATTATAAAAAGAGTGCACCTCATTCCTTCATACTTTACACCATCTTTTGATTTGCATATCATATAATAAATATGATATATAGCCAAGTTCAATCCTTGCCTAAAGCCTTCAACAAGGTTAGTAGATGAATATCTAAAGTGATTTAACAAGTCATTTGGAGAGGTCATTTCACCATTGTTTGGAGTAACAACCATAACCATTTGATTTCCCTCTTAGGTCTATTTAGGCCCATGTTAGGTAATTAAAGCATATTAGTAGGCATGTTTAGTTAGATTTTGCATTGTTTTCATACTAGTTAAGCATTCCTTTTAGCTTCTATCTTAATGTTACATTCCTAGACTTAGAATCCTTAGCTATTAGGTGGCAATGGTGTTAGCCTTCCTTGATTATCTTTGTTATTTTATTTATAAAAGTTTAGGGTGCTTTCATTTGGCACGCCCGGTGGGACAATACCCCATTACATTCAATTTTTAAGCTTTTTAACTTAGTTTCAAAGTTTTACATTTCAAGTTTTTTAGAGTAGTTTAAAGTTTCCTAGATTAAATTCAAGTTTTATAGTTTAATTTCAATATTTCTAGAGTATATTCAAGATTTCTAGAGTATTTTCAAGCTTTTAGATTATTGTTAAAGCTTTGTAGATTACTTTCAAATTTTAGAGTAATTTTCAAATTTTTAGATCATTTTTTCAAGCTAGGTAGTTGTTTCAACTAGATTAGTGGTAGAAGTTGTGTTTTCATGTTTTTTGCAGGATATAGGGAGGTGAAGCCTTGTCAAAATTGACCCAAAATCCCAAATATTGGACCTTTTTTCAAGAAATGCTCTAAAAACCCGATTTTTGACCACCTACAGGAAAAAGGTGCATGTGCATGGTTCTTAAGCACCATGGTGTATACACTAAATTTTTGGTTATGAGTGAAAAAGTCCATGTGCATGTAGAAGAGTGCATGTGCCTCACTAGAAGCACCCATGCATCATTAACTGTGTGAAAAATGATAGAGGGGCACTTGTGCATGAATGTGAGTGCCACTGCATTACTATGAGCGCCGAGTGCACTAAGAGGGGCACCCATGCATCAAGGTAAAATTTTCTCAAATTCTAGAATTTCAATTTTATGATTCCTGTCGAGTAAAGGGTTTTTGATGTTGTTTTTGTCAATTTATTGATTTTAGAGCAATATTCCTAACAAAATTGTCTTAGGGTTTGATAAAGGATTTTTGAGTAAATTTTGTTAGGGTTTGATGAGTGATTATGTTCTTTCTTAAATCTATTTGACAGACTTGAGGAAGGCTCTAAAATAAAAAAGGAAGGGTCGGGGAAGGAGGCCGAGCAGTGTCAGAAGAACCAGAGGCTCGAGAAGAAGAAATGGAAGATTCGAAGTCTTCGGGCTCAAAACAGTTCAGAAAGAGTCCAAAAATTGACTAAGTATGGAGGAGACAGTGGAGAGAGCCACGTGTCAGCGCGATGCTTCTCCAAAGTTGAAATCCAAAAGGAGAGGCTCGAACAAGCACCGGGCTCCACGTGTCCAAGCGGAGTAGCAGGGCCACGAGGGTTTTTTGAGTTTTGCGTTTTTTGTGGAAAAAGGGAAAAGGATAAATTACGGACCCGTGAACCCGATTTTTTCCCTAATCTGGCTGTTGCATGTCCCATATGTAAAGGGGACCCATTTTTCAAACTGTTTTCCCACCCATTTGTATGGACTCGATACAAACTTTGAAGGGGCATATCTTTCGACTCAGGGCTCAAAATATTGCAAATCTTACACCATTGGAAATGTCTCGATGTCCTCTATGCCATGGAAAGATAAAAATCATTTTTCTTACCTGGTAGGTGAAAATGGAGAAAACATCTTTGGGCCTTTAATGCAGGATCTTCTTGCTCTTCAACTACTAGATCCGATTCGATTCGATCTTCTTCATTTGGGAACTAGAAGAGAGCACATATTGTGGGGCAGATTTGAAAGGCATTGATATTTAGTGGTTGAACTTTCAAAGTGGGATTCAATGTGTATCTCATGGTGGTTGGAGCAGATTCAATTTTCCCTCTTCTCTCTCTCTCTTTCTTTCTATATATTGTAACACTTCTCATTTTGGAAAGGAGAGACATTCAGGCATAGAGAAACTCTGTCAAATTTGTTTCTCGATGCCATTTTTGAGCAGTGAACCTTCTCCCATATGCCTAGAAAATGTATTTGTGCCTCTATTCTAGAAATGTAATGGTTTGTGCACCTTCTAGAGCAATAAAAACATGTTTTTGTGGTGTTCTTCAACCCTTTGCATCGTTTTGTTGTTTCTCCATGCCTCTCCCTTCCAGATTTGTTTTTTTGTGCATGTATTTCACATTTGTAGGTGCAGGATGTTGTGTTTCATGGAGTTTAATGGTGAATTTGAAGATCTGGGCCGTGTTACTTCTGTCTGACCTCCCTCATCTCCATTTTTTTGTTTTCTTTCTCCCTCAACAAAATATCTCACTTCCTTTGTTGGTGTATCACCGCTTTAGTGTAGGCTCTATTTTTCCCTCTTTCTCTCTCCTTGGTTCCTTGGAATGGTTAGATTAGGTTAGATTTAGTTTTCCTGCACTGGAGTAGCTCATGTGGCAGGTAGTTTAGGAATAGGAACCAACCTTTAATCTGGAGAGCTTTCCCACTTTTGCAAGGTCCCACACCTTGGGGAAAGTTCAATGTTATGCAATCACACCAAATGACCTTGCCTTAGAAAAGTAGATCCATAACTCATTTGGGGGTGTTGATTTTACACTAACAGTTTTGGCACACTGCCATGCGGTGGGACCAGAGGTCTTCACTTTATTTCATCAAGTTGATGTGTTCTTGGTGGGATTCAGACCTTTTGAGGCACATGTAAGCACATCTGGTGACTCCATCTAGTCAAAAACCCATTCTCTGAGTTGCAGACCTTTTCCATCCATTTCCACTCATTTTCATCCATTTTCTTCTTCCATCTCTTTCATTTTCTCCCATTCCATGAGGTTGTGCAATCATGACTTCATTCCCTTCATGGAACTCACACTTACAACAATGAATCCACCTCCAATGCATTTCCCAACTCCTCCAAATCAACATTATAATCAGATCCAGGATCATTATGCTTACCTATATGAGCAGAGTCAAAATCAGTTTGGCCATGGAGCTTATCAAGAACAAGGGGACACATATAATGGTGATAAATTATGTGGAGAATGTTGGTTTACTGGAGAAGATCCAAAAATGGAGGCTGACATGGTTCAGTCAAGGGGCATAACACAAATGAAGGCATTCAAGATTGGTTGCAGGGCACCTTGTCCATGGGAAGGCCCTTTTCCAAGACATTACAGCCCTCAAGAGAAGCTTGACTTCATGGTTGAAATGCTTGCCCCAACTTGCACAATGGACTGAGGAGATCGGGGCTTATGAGTTGGAGTCAAGACAACCTCATCAATGGGTAAGTCCAACATCTCATAGCTTTTCTTTTTCTCTTTCTCAAGCGGCACCATCTCAACCCAAGCTCCAATTTCCAAGCTTCCCAGTTGCTGCCCCAAGCGTTGATTCCATTTCTCCATTCCCTAGTCTTCCACCCCATTTCATTTCTTCTCCCCTTTCCTTTCCCAAGTAATCATTCCCTCCAAAGAAACAAGAAGTTTCATCTCCTCCCTCCACACCACAAACAATTGCAAAACTAGTTGAACCCCAACCTGCCACTCCTTTTGCTCTCCCAAGTCCATGTTGGGAAAAGACTCAAGAATCCAATCAAAGAGAACAACAAGAAGAGGAGCCCAATAGAGAAGAAATGACAGACAATCTGAAGAGTTGGGCTACCAAATTTGGGCTTACAAAGATCCCTTTGATGGTCAAACCAATAGAGGAGGTCAAGGTTGAAGAGCCAGTGGTGGCTGAGGTTGAGTTTGCAGTAGGAGAAGAGCAAGAACAAGAGAAAGAAGATCAATCATCAATTTTCTCAGAATGTAGTGTCCATGTTGGCACTCTATTTGAAGAAAGTACTGATCCAATTCAAGTTGCACAATCAGCCATGGAAGAAGATGAACAATCAACTCTAAGTCCCATTGAAGAGGAGCAGATGGAAGAAATCAAATCAAGAGTTTGTAGCAGCAGAAGAAGAAAGCATCATTGGAGATTCCTTGCTTTCATTCAAAGGGCCTGATTTGGTTGATGAATCCATCATGGAGGAAAACTCTAAAAGAGATCTTGCAGTCCCAACTAGTCCTCTAGAGTAGCAGATTGAAGAGTTTGACTTGTCAAACTCCATGCTAGAGGAAGAGGTTACTCAAGGGTAAGATTGTCTTCAAGCAGCAGAAGAAAGAAAAGCTGCTCCAAATCCAAAAGAAGAGAAGTGCATTCCAGCTGAGGAGGAGAATAATGCAACCCCAGAAGCTTTGAGCACAAAATAGGCCATAGAAGAACCTTTAGTTCTTCCTCTCACCTCATCTCTCTCGAAATCTAATGTTGAAGAAGAGTTTGATCTTTCAAACTCAATGTTTGAGAATGAGGGAAAACATGGTGAACAAGTTTGCGAGACCAAGAGGACACCATGGAAGAGGTTGAACATTTGCAGCAAAACAACAATGAGGCAATTTATTTGTCTGATTTGGAGGACTTGTTTTGATGGAGAAGAACCAGTTGAGTTTCTATTGTTTTCTCCTCCTTCATCCACCTTCCAAGCATATGAACCTATTGTCATGGAGGAGAGCATTCAATTGCAGCAGCCTGCATTTTATAGCAGCCCTCTTGGAATCAAGTTTGGGAGACTTAAACCTTCCATGCTCTTCACAGGAGGAAGAAAGGAAAGGGCAGAAAGATATCACCATTTCTCCCACCATTCATCCAAGAAGGTCCACAAGAAAACTCCATTCTTGGAGTTGAAACTTAGAACAAGGGGCACATTCAAAGGATCAGACCATGCCCAATCAGGTACTTGGCTTCATTGGAGCCAAAGGAGAAGCCAAAACTAGTCATGCCTACTTCAGGGCATGAGGATGAATACCAAAGCACCAAGGGTCATCATCAATACCTCCAGGAGTCGAATGCAAGTCAGCTTGAGGAGGTATTTTCCATTAATGTTGATACCTTGATGATTTGGGTGGAGGACCGGCTTATTGTCAGTTTTTCACTCATACAGGCAGCTATATTTAGTGTCAAATCATTTGCATGGCTGCCCCTCTTGAGAAAGGGAAGCTACTTCTCCCTATCTCCATTGTAGGCTTTGTTTAGCATTCTTTCTCTCTGGTTAGTGTAGGAGTAGGAGTAGACTTTGTTTCTAGTAGAAGAAGTGCTTATGCACACTCTGCATGTCTCATTTGAGGCATGTATGATTTGGTCTCTTGTATATAAGTTTTGTTCACATTTCTCCAAAGGTGCATAAAGCCAGGCTCTTCAGTATTCATAGCAGGGAAACTCATAGTTACCTATAATAGTTTCCATCTTCAAAGAAAACAAATGTAGAGCAACTAAATTCATTTCAAAATAGTCCATTTTAGGGACAGATGAAAGCCCCAGAGTTAAAACAATTTTCTACTCTCAGAAATTCCATTTCCAAGATTTCCTTATGAAAATTGAGAGTGCAGACTCAGGGTCAGACAAAACATAGAAAAGGCATACATCAGGTCGCTCATAGTGGCTCAGGGATCATAATCTTCAAAATTTTAGATCAGTTTCATGTTTATCAGGTAGACTCCATGCCCAATGGATGCTTCAAGGCCACTGGTCTCTTCATCTAGTAGGTAGATGTCCCCATGAGTCACCAAATTGTTATCCATATTTCACCCCCTGGGAAAAATATTGGATCAGCCACGACCCCATGGAAAAATAATCAGAGAAAACACATTTAAATCTTACAAACTAGTTGCAGAGGGACTCTACAATGGAATGGTGGGGCCTGTGAAAGTTTAAATCGACCTTGTGCGAGAAGAAAGAGAAGAAATGACTCTGTCACGTGAATCCGTGTCTTAAATCTATTTGATAGACTTAGGAAAGGCTCTAAAATAAAAAAGGAAGGGTTGGGAAGGAGGTGAGTAGTGTCAGAAGAACCAGAGGCTCGAGAAGAAGAAACGATGAAGATTCAAAGTCTTTAGGCTCAAAACAGTTTAGAAAGAGTCCAAAAATCAACTAAGTATGGAGGAGACAAAAGAGAGCCACGTGTCAGTGCGCGCTTTCTCCAAAGTTGAAATCCAAAAGGAGAGGCTCGAACAAGTGCCAAGGCTCCACATGTCCAAGTGGAGCAGCGGGGCCGCGGGGGTTTTTTTGAGTTTTGCATTTTTTTGCGGAAAAAGGGAAAAGGATAAATTACGGACCCACGAACCCATTTTTTCCCTAATCGGCTGCCACGTGTCCCATATGTAAAGGGGACCCATTTTTCAAACTATTTTCCCACCCATTTGTACGGACTCGATACAAACTTTGAAGGGGCATATCTTTCGACTCAGGGCTCAAATATTGTGAAATCTTACACCGTTGGAAATGTCTCGACGTCTTCTATGCCATGGAAAGATAAAAATCATTTTTTCGGGCCTTGGTAGGTGAAAATGGAGAAAACATCTTCGGGCCTTTAATGCAAGATCTTCTTTTCTTCACTACTATCTAGATCCGATTCGATTCGATCCATTCTTCTTCAACAACCAAAGTGACATATTGTGGGTGGATTTTGTAGAAGGCATTGATATTCAATGGTTGAACTTTCAAAGTGGGATTTGATGCGTATCTCATGGTGGTTGGAGTAGGATTCATTTTTCCTCTTCTCTCTCTCTTTATTCTTTCTATATATTGTAACACTTCTCATTTTGAAAGGAGAGACATTCTGGGCATAGAGAAACTCTGTCAAATTTGTTTCTCGACACCATTTTTGAGTAGTGAACCTTCTCCTATGCCTGGAAAATGTATTTGTGCCTCTATTCCAGAAATGTAATGGTCTGTGCACCTTCTAGAGCAATAAAAACATGTTTTTGTGGTGTTCTTCAACCCTTTGCATCGTTTTGTTGTTTCTCTTGTGCCTCTCCCTTCCATATTTTTTTTTCGTGCATGTATTTCACATTTGCAGGTGCAGGATGTTGTGTTTCATGGAGTTTAATGGTGAATTTGAAGATTTCTCCCTCGTGTCTTTCTCTCTCCTCGGTTATCTCAATGGTTAGATTAGGATATCTCACTTCTTTTGTTTTAGTATCATCACCCACTTTAGTGTAGGCTCTGATTTTTTAGAAAAGTAGATCCTCTTTCTCTCTCTAGGAACCCTAAAGTAGTTCACACAAGAGAGAACCTTATGAATGAAACAGAAAGTGCTCCACACTAGTGACTTGATTAGTATGGCTTGGTGAGATTAGAGTCAAAGTTACTTCCATTGTGACCCCATGATAATACAAACCGAATGCACTAGTTTCTCATTGTATTAGAAGGGGGTAATGTAAATAAGAGATACTCCTTGGGAAACCAAGGTAAATCGAGCTCACAAGTAAATTTGTGACACATAGAGAGAGAACCGCCTTCGAATATAGCTATCTTGGAGCCATTGTTTTTGTCTTAGTTATTATACTTGAGAGCTCTCACAAAGTGAATTTTTTTAGATTCAAACTCTTGTTTTTCAAACAAGGGAAATAATCTCTTAAATTTGAAACCACGTGATATTTCATCACAAATCTACTTAGTGGGTCAAAGCATATAACGTGTCCCACTTTTTTGTAGTTTTTCACTTTCAAAGAAACTATGTCCGACAACCAAACACATATAAAATGACCAAACATGCATTTTTAAGAGGCTATAAATACCACCATCCAGAATTTACTTGATTTTTTAAAATTTTATAGTATTCTTTAACTATTTATTTACTACATTTTAAAATATTTATGGCCACAAAGTGGGACACACTTGTATGCTTTTCTTTTGTCCTAGTTTTTCCCTTATTTTTTCCAAAATAACACCAAGGACAAATTTTTGGACAAAAGGAAACAACATATATAAATACCACTAGATATCACATGTCCACCACTTTTGTATTCTACTTACGCAACTAGGTTGTAATGCCGGAGCACAAGTGTTGAAAGTGTGCATGGTACGTACTCACGATCTAGTAGGACCCCTTGTCTCAAAACCCATATTTGAGACTTATTATCATCGTAGTTAGGTGATTTCATCCTTGTCTTCTTTTGAGTTATTAAACTTCCCGCATTATAGCCATACAATTGAGATATTTACATCTTGTTTCCATTGTGAAATTAGGCCTAAATATCTATATTGTAGAGTTACGTTGCTCACATGCATAACAATTTCTTGATATACTTAGATGTAGTTTTTACACCCTAGCTTTGTCTTGAGTTTTGTGAGTGTTGAGGTTACTTTGTTAGCATCGCTATAATGTCATTTTGATACTAAAATCTTGTTTTCTTGCAAAGTTTGATTACGTGTCCAAATAACATTATTATGTTACTCACATTTGTATCATCCATTTTACAAAGCTTAGACTTTGTTAGTGTTTAGAAATTGGTTTTTAGTATACCTTGTTAGAATATCACGTCAACATTTTCTTATCATTTAGGCCTTGTTTGTTGCAAACTTGACCTAACTGGTGATATTGTGTTGTCACTATTTGGTTTCAAACCTATCTAGACAAATCTTAGGGAGTAAACTATTTGGTGTGACTAAATTTTGAGTGTTATACATCATTGTATTATTCTAAGGAAAAACTTGTGTCATATATTACCTTGCTAGGGTAGCTTATTCATTATTCTTTAGTTCATACGTTCACATTTGACCTATCAATTTTGTGGTTATTCTATAGTCACCTTGTTTTGACAATTTAGTATCATTACGCTTTGCAAAAAAATTTGACTAAGGTCCCTTTTTAGTAAACCTTAGTGGAAATTTTTTGTGTTGTATCTCCTATCTCAAGTATGCCTACTACGAGGATGGGATCCCAAAGATTAGGAACCGATATATTTGGAGGTGACAACCCTCTTTTAGAGGATAATCTCATGGTTGACCATAGTGGTGGAGAGGAAGATTCTCCTCGTATGAATATAGAGCGTCCTCCCACCAATTTTGATGATTACATTTTTCAAAACAAACATGAGGTTCTTATGTGTGTTATGGAACTAGGAGCTAAGTTACCTTCCACAGTGGACCCTTCTCTCATTTCCACAATGGTTCGAGGAGAAGAATAAGTAGAACGACCTCATCATCTGTAATGAAATATTAAACCCAAGTCATGCCTCTACTTCTGCACTGACAAAATAATGAGGAAGTACCTTTTGAAAATGATAGAGATTATCATTTACCTCCTATTAGGGTATTTGTGAAGACCATGAAACATGTTCATCATGCACAACCTCCCCCTAATGAAGATCATAACATGAATACCTATTCAAGAGGTGACATTAGAACAACAGTCCAAGCCCTCACTCACCAATTGGAAAGTTTGGCTTCACATATACAAAAGGAACAACCAAAAGTTGTGAAACAAGCTATACCAAAGGCAAAACCTAAAGCTTCATTTCATGAGTTCCCAATAAACACTCCTCGATGGGAGACACAAAAGAGATCCTTATGAAGAATTTCTCACAAAGAATAGGGGTGGGAATACACCTAGATTTAACCCTTTGTATAGACCTACACCACCACCCACACAAGACCAACTCTTCAACCAAGAGTGGTCTACTATGAAGAATACCCTTCAAGCATTACAAGAAGGTCTAAACTTAACAATAACAAAAATACCAGTTTGATGAGTTGTGCCCTTATCCATTTGATAAAGCCATGCTACAAGTACCTTTCCCATGACACTTTGATTTTCCAAAATTTGACAAGTATAAGGGAAAAGGTGACCCTCGTGACCATATTAAATATTTTTATATGGCATGCCAAGAGGTTGCATTCAAGACAATTATCTTATGCGCCTCTTTCCACAAAGTTTAGGAGCAAGGAAAACATTAGAATGGTTTGTACACATCCCTAAGGGATCTATATCCACATGGTTAGAACTAGCTAAAGTTTTGTGTACACTTTTATTTTAATATAGAGAATGATGTCACCATGTTGGATCTCTGCAATGCCAAACAACAAAACAACGAAAACTTTGCTGCATTTTTACAACGATGGAGAGGATTAGCTAGCCTTTTCCTTGCTCCATACCCAAAAAATAGTTGATAAGCATATTTGTTCCCAACCTCCATCCAGACATTATGTTCCACTTGCAAATGCATTGTGGCAACACGTTCAAGAGGTAATCGAAAAAGGGAGTCAAATTGAAAAAGCATTGTAGCTAGGGGGACTTTAAAACCTTTCTCCCATGTGATCATAATGATTCCAAATCTAACGAAAAAACCAAATTTTGTTCATAATAAGAACAAAAACATTTCATTGGTGATGGGATAGTAGACTCCAAGTGAGTACAAGTCGTTCAGAACCACACACCTTTGAAACTTGCAAAGGAAATCCACCTACTGAGTATAAATGTCATACTTTCACACCTCTATCTAAATCAATATCATCCATACTAAAACAGTTAGAGGTCATAAACATGGTTAAATACCCTGAAACACAACCCTATGGAGATGACACACCTAAACCATCATGGTTTAGGGATAATGAATTATGTGGGTTTCACCGCGTAAAGGGTCATAAAATGACAAGTGTTTAAGATTAAAACACTATATTCAAGACCTAGTTCAATAAGTGGTGATATAGAAGTAGACTTTTCTACCACTACTGCCAAATCTCCAAATGAAAACTTAGGGATCTTCAAAGAGCCTTTTCCCAATCATGAAGAAAAAAAAATCTAGATCGGGGACAATCATCTCAAAATAAGAATGCTAACTATGTGTCAAAAAAAGACCATTTTGATGCCTTGATAGGTTGTGTTGACCCACTCATTGAGAAAATCAATACAATTAGAATTAAAACAAGAGAGTGTGCCATGGAAACACGATGAGCTCACCTTGTTATAAATTCTAAACCTACTCCCCCTCCTCCTCAAGAGAGTCATTATGATGTGTTAGATCAACTAGAGAAGACTACAACTAAGATTTCAATCTTAGACCTTCTAAATATTTCTAACATCCATAAAGATATACTTTGCAAAACCCTACAGGGATCAAGAGTATCTATTGATGTTGACCCAACACATTTACAAGCCATGGTAGCACAAATCACTCTCGTAAGACACATAACCTTCAGTCCAACATAAGCCTTAACTAAAAATCCCTCCCATAACCTACCCTTACATATTGAGGTAATAATCAAGTGTAAGAAGGTCAAGAGAGTGCTTGTGGATGGTGGATCGGGTCTTAACATTTGTACTCTTAAACTAGTTCATCAACTAGGTGACACAGAAGCTGATTTGGAGACAAAGGTCATCACCATAAAGGTGTATGACAATGAAGAAAGACAATCAACTGGAATGATCACTTTCTCATTAGAATTTGGTCCCATAACCCATGATACAAAGTTCCATGTCTTGGACCTAGAGCTCCCTTACAACATCTTGCTCGGTCGCCCATGGATTCACGCCATGCAGGTCATGCCATCAATGTATCATCAATGTCTAAAATTGCAGTATGAAGGAAATACACTTACTATACAAGGGGATCCCCAACCATTTTCTCATTGCAGAGCATTTTTGGGTTATTTTCCCACCATTTACGAGTGTCCCTCTACACAAAATTGTTGTCCTATTCAGTCGAGGCCCTCACTTCACGAGTGGATCCAAACACCCTGACTCCTAGTGATAATGGTGCATCTACATTAGAATCTCCTTTTTGATACGTGGGAGATGAAGGTCATAAACAATGGTTATGGAGAGTATAATCTTCAACAAGCCCTTATGATTCAAAACATTCCACTATCAGCCCAAGCATGTGGTAGACCATGCTATAAATTCAAAGATCAAGGGAGAATTTCCCTTTTGACAATTTCACTTCCAGGTGGCTTGCTAGAAGATGAAATAATCCTCAATGATATTATATTTCATCCTCAAGATGATGAAATGGCTTTGTGTTACAAGTCATCTAGGTATGTTATTCCTAACATAATCATGCTTACTATGAGATATCAAGGACATGGTTGTGCCACTACAAGAACAAGGTCCATAGAAGCTCTTTCAATACCTCATCGTATACTGGGTAAATCAGGTATTAACATCCATTTGTATGAGTCTCACCCTTCAGATAACGAGTATGTTTCTTCTGAGAGTGAGGATAGTTTGTCCAAAAATGAAAGTGAAACAAATTCCCAGTGTAGTCTTTACGAAGACCTCACCTCTACAAACCTATTCTCTAACATGGCTATCCTTACCATAACCCTTTACACCCATCATATATCCCTATAACTCAAACATTAACTCTCATCTACCCATCACTTGTGAATTGGGATCAACAAAACACATACCTATTGACGTGTTTCAGAATGATGAGGCTATTGGTGAGTTCTTGGGCATCGAGATAACATTCCAAGAAATGATCACAAGAAAGGCTTCTCCATTCATCTTAATGCATGTGTGTACTTTAGAGAGGAGGTAGAATTATGTGGACACTTAAGTAAAAAAGTGAGCAAGGGAAAGAGTTCCAAAAAAAAGCCTTGCGGAAAAAAAAGGGAAGTCCTATAGCAAAAACCTCTTTGAGGTGCTTGTGGAAAAACAAACAAAACAACCTATGGAAAAGATAGTGTACCCATATAAAGATGAGGATGACCTCCCTAACCACCTTTTGTAGAGGAGGATCTCAATCTTCCTCCCAATCCTACGTGCATGGGGATGAGTCAAAGATACTAGTGGAAGATACAATAGATGTTAACATCGACACGGAGGAGTTGCTAAGGATAGTTAAGTTAGGAGGTTCACTCTCAACCAAAGAACAGAAAACATTTACAAGACTCTTGAGAGAGTATGCAGACATCTTCATTTGGTCTTATGTCAACATGCCAGGACTTGATCCTGCATTAGTGGTACATAATCTTTTGTGACCCGGATGCCAAGCCCATCAAACAAAAACTTGGAAGATGCATGCATCCTCACATCGCCTTGCTGGTAAAGGTAGAGCTTGAAAGGTTATTATAAGTAGGCTTCATCGAGGCTATCGACTACTCGAGTGGATTTCTAATGTGGTACCAGTTTAGAAAAAAAGCTAGTTGGGTATTAGAGTGTGTACCGATTTCAGAGATATAAACAAATCTTGTCTAAGGATGATTTTTCCTCTCCTAACATCGACATGATCATCGATTACTACTTGGTTATGAGATGTTATCACTCATGGATGGCTTCTCGGGTTATAATCAAATAAATATTACTGGAGGAAGATCAACATAAGAAAAATTTCACAACCCCATGGGAACATTCTTTTTACCAAGTCATGCCTTTCGGCCTTAAGAAAATGTGTTGTGCTACATATCAAGGGTGATGATTGTAATCTTTCATGATAAGATGAAGTGATCATGGAATATTATGTAGATGATATACTAGATAAATCTAGAACTCGAGGAGCACCCAAAAAAATTTTGTGACATATCTTTTAATTCTAAGAGACTACAAAGTCCACCTTAACTCGGAAGAAGATGTCTTTGTTGTAAGTTTATTTGGGAAATTACTAGGATTCATCGTGTCTCAAGAGAGGAATACTTAGAGTAGACACATGTCACATCATGTGGTTTTCACATGAATGCCTCCTCCTCCTAAGAATATTAGATAGTTGTGTAGATTTACAAGGAAAATTTAGGCCATCGAGAGGTTTATTTCACATATCTCCAAAAGATTTGTCATAATGTTCACACATCTTCTTAAGAAATATATTAATTTCACTTGCAGGGGCCGAAAAAAAACAAAGCAAGTTTCTTTGGTGGAATAATACTTGACTAAACCCCCATTCTCATGTCATGCCCCCAGTAGGAATACCCTTGTTGTTTTTATACATCTTTTACACATTTTACAATTGGGGCATTTGGCCTAATATGATAAAGATATATAGAGAGATTATTTTATACATAGCTTAGAACATTGATACATGATCTCAACTATCCATGGATCGAAATATTTCCACATATGGTTTTTCTTTCAAGAATCTATTTCCTATCAGATAAATTTTGTTGATTCTTTAAAATACTTGCCCTTCCTACCTTAATGTCTAATGTAGATGGCTATTAATTATCTTATTGAGAGAGTACATGACATTGAGCTTTTCACAAAATGATAAATGACATCATGGAAGATCTCTAGATGATCCACTACTAGCTAAATCTAGAACTCGGAGGAGCACCAGAGATTTCATGTACCTTGAGCGTATCTTTGGAAACTAAGAGACTAAAAGTTACCTTAACCATTTCAATAAGTCCTAAAACTTTCAGTGTTATATCACGGGAAATTGACTAGGATTCATTGTGTCACATTAGAGAAATAGAGGTGGACCAACAAAGTCACGATGGTACTACCCACAAAGATGAATCCTCCATAAAAATATTAGACAACTACGTAGATTATAAGGGAAAATTCAATCAAAGGGGTTTAAAATCATAGTCACTGATAACAAGTGTCCAAAATATGTTTACATCATCTTCTTAAGAAGGATGTTAATTTCACTTTAAGGGGCCATAATTCACAAAAAAGCAAGAAGTTTTCTTTACTAAAATAAAATGTCAACTAAACCCCTCCTTACAATTCTCCTTTACCACCATGAGAGAAGATTATAGAAGAATTCAAAATCCTCCTCCACATCTCAAAATGCAAATTTTGTGATTGGGGGAACTCTTGGCCTAAATATGATCAAAGAGTAAGAAAAAAATTGTTCCTATTTGAGTAGGAAAATGATATCATTCATTATGGCTCAATTACCTAAAAAGAAATTGAATAAAAATGTCTAGCCATGGTTTTTTTTTTCTTTTTAAGAACAAGTCACATATGCTTAACAAAAAAATCAAGTCATTTCAAAGGGTCGACCCTCTAAAGTACTTATTGTCCTCCAAAAATCAGCACTAAGGACTGGAAAGATGGCTAAAAGGTTTATGATCATCTTAAAGTGAGTTTGACATTGAGTACATTCATCAAAAAAATCGAGTAAAAGGATTTCATTTAGTAGATCATAAAAGCTCTTAAATGGTACAACCCTGGAGTCTAGAACTACTAATGCATCCATCATGTACCTTGAAGAATTTTTATTTCAAATTTGTTAATTTGATGGCTCCTTTTTGCCCTCATGAGTTCAAGATGAAGTTGTGAAATTACTCCTACGGGGACTTTGATTCCTAAATTTTTAGGATTTTTGTTCCATTTTTTTCTTGAGAATAATATAGAGGAGAAAAAATTGCAAGTTTATGAAGCTAGCTTTCAAAATTTGGATTCAGATGAGTTAATTGCAATCCATTTTAATTCTTATTATAAAATAGGTCACATAAATAAAAGTCAAAATTCATTTTAAAATTACTTCCAACTATTTTCCTAGAAGCAAAAAAAAAGCTGAATGGTCAAGGTTTAATATTATCCTTTGAAAGAATTCTTTGAGAATTTTTGATACCACTATTCGTCATCTTCGAGCTCATAGAGAAAGGCATAGTAATCGAATGATGACTCATCAATTTTTCTACGATAAGGATCTTGATATTTTAAAAAGCTCCAATCTAAAAAATTGATATGCCATTTTTTCTCAATGAATCTAATAATAACTTATTTTGAAGTATCGATCATATTAAAATCATGTTAAAACTCACATGCAGAAAGATGGCTAATTCCCTTTATTCACCATGAGTTCGACATCGAGTATGTGCATAAAATCTCCACGATGGAAAAGTTCCCACTAACATTTTAGCCCATGTTGAAAAATCCCTACTGTGCAAAACCCTCTCCCAGCTATCGATATATCCCTGTACCTTGGGGGCATCTATTCTTAAGTGTACTTTGATGGGGCATCTCCTTTATGGTTTAAGTTCGAATTTACGATTAATTATCCTAGAAATCAAAGATATTCAATCATTCATCCAAGGATGAAGAATATTCATATCAAATGGGATATCCTTGAAAGTTTAATTATTATTCATTAGGCTATTCCTTACCATGGATTTGAAAAATATCATTCATGTGAAGAAATGAATGGATTGTCAAAAGTATGGAAAATTGATACATGCGTTCGATATAAAATTAATTATATTTAAAAAACCCTTGGCCATGAAGAAGATAACCATTTGAGCATACCAAGAGCATAGAAACACCGATGTAATTAAACATAATAATACTTTGAGAAGATTTGAAAAATAAGATCCAAATAATTCCACTGGGGATCCATGTTGATTTTCACAGCTTTCATTCCATTCTTCAAATTCTTTGTTGAAATCTAAATGACATAGTATATACATACATCATGTTTTAAGTGAAGTTGTTGGTCCCTTTTCCCATGGTAATACCTGAAATCTTTAATTACCTCCATGATGGAACCTTTCCTACTAACCTTTCCCATGTTGAAAAACACACCCATCCAATGTATAAGCCCACTATACCCTACTTGGGGCACCCTCTTCCATGAGGCTATGAAGGGAATGTATGAAGACCATAGATTTAAATTGAGAAAATCTATCCAAGGATCAATCAAAGAGGTGTCAAAGGCATATGCGGAGCTCATACTAATGGGATCATCCTTCTCCTAGAAAATTTATTAGAGTAGATTATTATTCACCTGGAGCATGATTATTATAACCATGTGAAAAGTGCGTGGATTGTCAAAAGTACGAAACAACTTGACTTGATACATGCATCTAAGGTAATCCTTACCTACTCAACGACACCCCCTGCTTCTCAAAGTGGGGTCTCGATCTAATAGGGAAACTTAACCCTGTCTCTTCATGGTCATAAATTCATCATTACTACAATTGAGTACTTTACAAAATGGGTAGAGGTTGTTCCTCTCACCTATGTTGAAGGTGCCCAAATCTCTAAATTTATCATGAACCATATCATCTTGTCGATATGGTATCCCTTATATTATTATCACTATAATGGTAAGCCATTTAAGAATAAAACTGTGAAAGCACTCTGCAAACACTTTCAAATCTCCCTCAAGTTCTCGACCCCCTATTACCCTCAAGGTAATGGGAAAGCCGAGGCTTCCAATAAAACCTAATTCACATTATGGAGAAGATGGTGAACAAGATAGGTCAGTGATTGACATTTACAAATTCACCCTACCCTCTAGGCATTCAGAACTTCTATCCGCACCCCCACAGGTGTAACTCCATACTCCTTAGTATTTGGCATGGAAGTCATATTACGCTTTAGAGATCGAGATCCCTTCTTTGTGTATTGAGCTAAGGGACTACTTGAATGAAGAGGAAGACTACATAGTAGCTCGACTAGCAGAGTTGGAGCTATTAGATGAGAAAATACTTCATGCTCTCAATCACCTTAAAGTGTATCAGGATCGAGTGTGGAAAAGCTACAATAAAAGAGTCATACCTCATCAATTTGAGGTAGGGGACTTGGTGTTAAAAGAGAATCAGAAGAACACCAATAAGGACCGTGAAAAGAAAGGGAAATTTGAACCCAATTGGCTAGGACCATATGTTGTGGTTACCAAGTTTGGTTCAGGTGCCTATAAGCTAGCCCATGCAGATGGCCAAGAGCTTCGAGAACCCATGAATGCAATGCATCTTAAGCGCTTCTATGCTTAAGTATGGGGTCTCTAAAATATCAAAAAAAAAAAAAAAGTATAAAAATAAAAAAAAAAAAAAAGATAAATAAACAGTGTGTCCAATAGTGAAAACCACACAATGGTGGCACTTTGGACAAGTCCTTTGGTGAAAACTAGTTTTTAATGCCAAGGGAGGGTCCATTGTTCACAAGCATTTTAGGTTTAGGAGTATGAAAACTTTTTCCTAAGTTGGTCTTTTCCTTCATCTAAGTCCCTTGTGAGCCTATCCTTCTTTTCCCTGATCCGGCTAATCTTACCTTTTGAATGCGAGAGAATTTAACTTTGAATGAACCCATCTCATGTTGGGGAAACTTCACAACATCACTTCTAGCATATACCACATGGCATTTTGCCCTTGTACATCCCATCTAACATTGGGGGCATCCACGTTTCTTCATTTCCTTGCACATTCACTTTGGAAAATTGTTGAGAAAACATAAAAAACATTCGTATAACTTTTGAAAATCCCCAAAACATACGATATGTCCTTTGGAAAAATCAAAAACATTCAAATACGTTTCATAGAAAACTCCAAAACAATAGAAAATTATCTTAGAGATAAAACCAAAAACAACAAAAAACGTCCCAAAATTGTCCCACAAAAACAAAGTAATAGTTTGCTTACTTTTAGTTGTTGGTTTGTATGGTTTTTAGTTGCATTATTTTTTCATGTTGTGTGCTTTAGATTAAATTCACTTGCTTTACTTAGATTGAATGTTACTTTCATCTGTAGTTCATTGCATTGAATTCATTTTATATGGCATACTTGTAAATAAATGTGTTGCTTTGATTAGATTTGTTAACTTGTGCTTGTTAATTTTTACTTGTACATTATGTTATCACTTCATCATCATATCACATATAACCATCACATCTATACATCATATATCAATAAATGCTAAGTTTACATCATGCATGTATACTAAAGCTAATCATCAAATACCATATCACCAATGGGGCAAGAGGGGTTGCGCATGATCACAAATCTATCCCCCCACACCAATATCAAAAATAAAACATGTTTTACTCAAAGTATCTCATCAACATACAATATGATATCAGCTAAGGCTATCTCATAATCTAACATGTGATACAAACATAAAGAAATATATTAATTAAACATGATATCTCATAAACAACATGTGATACATCGGTAATCCATCTATCATCATATATCATCAAAAATATAAATGTCCATGTATAAAATAATGTGTCTCAAAAGTACATCTGATATAATGAGTCATCATGGAATCTATACAAAAAAAATTCCTTCATCATGAGGCATGATAAAAAAAATACATATACATCCATATAAAAGTATGCCTTCATCATGAGGGTGGTACACCAAAAAGAAAGTAGTACATCTAGTACATCAATAAGAGAGTCAACCACAACTCTCACCCATGTCGGGGCTGCCTAGTCCCAGTATGCCACTAGGGGGGGAGGTGATGAATGTGTAGAAGGTGTTGCACATCATGCTTAGTCACCTGCTATTGAACTGCATCATGCTGAGATGACTGATTGTTTAATGATGTGCTTCTCTCGAGTCGGCTATCTAAAGGACCCTCTATGGATCACACTAATCGTGATGGTCTATGAGATCTAGATCATGATCTGTCTACCTGCTATCTGACCATACTTAGGAAATCTTTGCTAATCAAATGGAATGATCGCCAATAACTATCATCCTATAATAGGTGGCCTCACTCACTTGATGATATAGTAACATGTGCCCAATCATCAAACTATACACCCTCAAGATGTGTCTACTATTGTAGTGTATCATGCTCCTCCCTCATGCTAATAGCTCTATCTTGCATTTGAGACTATATGTTACCTGATCTCTATATTATTGATCTCAAGTCTTCTAGAGGCTTGAATCTCACTTTTTTATAGTCTGAACTGTATATACCCAGTCCACTCTACTGTATTGATAAGATATCTTCTATACCAGCTCTCACTCTATCTACTATCACTCTGAGCTCTTCATCGTAGCCTATAATTCTACTCTCATTTATGGCCTCGATCTCACTCTATCACAAGCTGATCCCCATCTGAGGCTCTTTCTCTCTCTCTCTCGATCTCTCTATCCATGCTCTATCTCTATCTCTGTGGCCTAATCTCTCTCTCTCTGTGATGGCCTTGATCTCTCTCCCGAGGGCCTGATCTCTCTATAATAGAATGGCTTTGATCCCTCTCAACTGCCATCTCTCTTATAAGGTTGTCACCTATTGTAACCACTTGTTACTCAAGGCAACCACCCCACCCATCCTACATCTATGTATATCTACATATCCATATCATCATATCATGCATACTATGCATCTTGTATATCTATGGAAAATCCTCCTCCATATCCTCATCATCCCAGCCATCTCCTCCACCTCCTGGTGGACTATGTCATGGACTCACGTGAAGGGGTGATAAAGGTTCCTACACTAGATCTCATGGAATCTGGTGCCAACAACATGTGGCATACACCACACCACTACCCATATATACTAAGATATGTTGTTATAATAGCACATTGTTGCATTGGTACCCCCATGTATGGTCCTACATATGCTTGTGCCTATGCCTGTGCTTGTGTATGTGCCTATGGATATGGACCTTATTCCTCCTGCGTTGCACTACGTCCATATCCAATCTCCTGGGGAATAGTAAATCTATGTGGCAACACTAGTGCATACCATGCTTGCATAGTCTGGTGTAGTCCTTGGATCTACTATCTGTGCCCATTGTACCCAAGGTTGTGGGGCTACCTGTGAAAAGCTTGTATGAGCTCAATCCACCTAATCCGGGGTCCCATATCAAAAATCTCTCTATATCAGCGTGTGTACCACATCTCATTACTAGGAATCCCCTAGATGAGACCAAACTAACGTTGGACCCGGTCCACCCTGTACCACTCTAAGATGTGGCTCCTGCTCCCAATAATGAAAAATGGTCCACTGCAACTTGTCCTCAACTCGTCTACATCCTTGAGGCCACTTGTATAACCTTTATGGCCACCATGTGATCATATGGGGTTGTAACTCATCAAACTCTCACTGTAGTAGTTTGTGTCCCCCCCTGTGGCTATGAATATCATCTCCATCTAGAACCCAACCCATGAGGGAAGGCTCTCCAATGACTCAAGCTCTCAAAGCTCCTAAAGGATGTCCAATCACAATATGATCCCAAGCCCATCTAGTAAAAAGTAGTAGGGGACCCATGTCCTCTCGTCCCATGATAGGCTATCAAGTGTAAATCAAAATATAAGTGAGCCAGTATACACTGACCCCAGTAGTACACCCTACCTTGAAGCAGGTCATGGATCACTCCAATAAGACCTAGGGGGAATCGTGCACCAGTCTTGTCAGGCAAATAACATGCCACTGACAAGAGATAATAAATATACGGGACCCGTCCTAGCCATGGATCGGCCATGCATCTCCTAACCACAAATTGACATACCTCGTGGGGGATATCGGTCACTCCAAATATCATGGTTGTATAACACTCAATCGGGCCTAAGACCATCGTAGTAACCAAATGAACCCTGAATCAAAACTCACAGGATCTGCCAAACATCCTCCTAATGTAACACTCATCTCACTAGTAGGGAGTCGAAATTCTATCTCTCGCTCTACCATCTCTCAACTAAGGTTATGAGCAGACTGTGATCAAAAGTAATATGTGGCATATGAGCTATATATGATAAACATGTCACCTCCAGGGTGATCTCTAAGAAAATCCGGTCTTGACATCTAAGGTCACCTCGTAGGTCTGAAGTCGTGCATGTTCCCCGCATCCCTAGCGCATCCTAGTCATCTGCTGAAACCATCAAGTCAATTATTATAATCTGTCTTCTATTCTACCATGTAATTTCTTCTAAAAATCTAGTTTATCATGTTATTCTTCTATTCCATCATTAAATTTTTCTATAATTCACCTATTTCTTCTACGTAGGGTTTTAAAACCTAGTTTTTTTTCCTAAAAACAATTTTAAATTGTCTTTTATGCATGGGCACCCCCCTGCACTGCACAACACCATTTTCTCAAAGATAGGCACCCAGCACTCACGCGCTACGTAAAAAATAAAAAAAATAAAAAATGCAAAAAATTACATAAGGCATAAGCACATTTGCACTTGCATGTGCATAGTGCATGAGCTCTTTTCCTCCGTATATAGGCACCCATGCATTTGCCATGGCCTTTCAAAAAATTTCTAAAGCAAAAAAAACCTTACCAAAAAATGCATGCACTTGCATTTCTTCTCCATGCTAATATGCAAAAAAAAAAAAAAAAAAAAATGCAGGCTTCAAAACACCCAGTGTTACAAACATAAAATTTTAAAAAATAAAATGCAACATAATGCATAGACAAAGTGCCCATGCTAAAAAAAAATAAAAATGCAAAAAAATGCATATGCAACATAGGTACGCCATGCTGCGACAAATAAAAAAATTCTAAAATGCTGTGAAATAGGCGCATTGGTGCATATACAGCATGCACATGCATGCAAGCATAACATAGGCCCCCCTAATTTTGCCCTAATTTAGCCTAAAATACATGTTTTTAGCTAAAAATTCAAAAATTTGAATTACTAGGGTAAAAAGAATAATTGTGTACCTATGGTCCATCCATTGGAAGCCTCAGGTAGTCCCTCACATGGTCCACATGGTGCCTCCGATTCACTATCCTCACCATTTCCTCCCATAGGTTAGAGCTCAAATCAATAGTCAAATGGTAAGTAAATGTGGTAAATAACTTGTCGCGATGGCTTATATGCTCATTTTTACCTTCCGTGGTGTGTTTCTCACTCCCAAAGTGCCTCGAGACCATTGTATTTCTTCTAAAATTCCTCTAACACTTTCCGTGGTGATTATTTTTAATAAATAATTATTTTTGACACATTTTCGCTACGCGAGGCATATTTTTGCTTCCCACGGCCTTTTCTACTACCTGAGGGCATTTTTTTGCCTTACGGTCACTTTTAACATTGTCTCCACTTCATTATTTCCTCTATAATATTTTCTTTTGTAAAAATTAAAAAAATTAAAAAATCAAAAAAAATTTTTTTTGATAAAATCATTAAAATCCAAAAATTGTAAAAATTTAAAATTTTACAAAAAAATGGTAAACAACATATACACAGCTAAAGCTGTATCAATTGCATTATCCTCGAACATTGAAATATGTCTTACAAAAACATCTTTCTATGGTTCTTGTTTGTTCTGGTCTCAAACGACTTGTGGATCATTGTGATCTACCTCCATTAACAAAAGCTTAGGTTGTATGCTTATATCGGTACTCTCCCGCACAATAATGTGAGTTGTCAGAGATCTGTGTCATAGTGCACGAAAGATTTTCCATGGGACTACTTATGTCCTCTGATTATTCCCTTCGCATGTATCCTTGCTTGGGGCACCATTTTTAACCCTTTTCATTACAACACAAACATTTGAATCTGTAGCTTGATAACAAAACATTGGTGCAATTGTCTTAAACATTGTTTGTTTGAGTATGTGATTGTATTAGTTCTCTCTATTAGGTTAGCCAGGTTTACTTTCTCATATTGCATTGCATTTGTATGTTGCATTGAGTTAAATATCATTTTACTTTCTCATATTGCATTGCATTATGTATGTTGTATGATGGAGTTACATATTTTTAGCATGGAAAAATTGTTAGTAATTTAGCTTTTCATGTTATCTTACACTTTTGTTTATTTTAATAAAGGTCGATGATGTAGACCTAGGGGAAAAATGATATAAACAGTTGCTTATTGAAAGGTTGGATGCAAAGATTGGGCTTGTCCTATATTCTCCATTAATCATTTCTTCTCCATTATCATTTATTATCATTACTAATTTTTCTTCCAAATCACCTGGGCAATAAACAACCATGTTTATCCCTATCCTTATTCTTCTCAATACCTAAGGGTTTCACGCCTTTCTAACCTATTTTCTTCTATCCATTTCAATCATATTTTGATCGTCGATTGACTTCTTCTATCACCCATCGACACTCGAGGGGGATCCTTCATTCCACTAATTTTTCTTCAAAAATTTACTTGTTTATGCTTGTCTACTATATTTGAAGAGAAGTCACTTACTTCACCTCAAACAGGGAAAATGTAGACACCTAAATTCCACTTTTGCAATCTTATTGCCAAACGCACACAAATCACTCTCATTCTTGCCAATTCATTATAATTAGTGATTTTCACTAATTAACTAACATTTCTTACCACTTTGGTCAATTAACAAGCACTTTGTTGATCACGAAACCCCTTTCGCATTCAGATGCCACTTTACGACAAATCATAAGTCAAAATCCTCTTCAAAACAAATAATTAGCGATTATAAGCTAATTAAGCCTATTTTTCCCTTGATTTGGTCAATATGCCCTAATATTGACTCAAACCCCTCTTCCAACCACTCAAAATCACCCCATTCACCTCCACAACATCTCAACAAGCTTCAAAAGCTTATCTAGCCTCTAGTTGACCCTAAGTGGTTGATTGATTAAGGCTCCATACCTCTTAATCACTTGGTAATTCACTAATTGTGATTAGCAAAGCTTAATCATGATTAGCAATTCTAATCTAATTTGGGGCTTTTAGTCCCACATGCACCAAAATACAAGTTTTCTCCCAAAAGGAAAACTATAAAAAGAGTTCACACCTCATTCCTTTATACTTTACACCATGCTTTGATTTGCATCTCATATAATACATATGATTTATAGCCAAGTTCAATCCTTGCCTAAAACCTTCAACAAGGTTAGTAGATGAATATCTAAAGTGACTTAACAAGTCATTTGGAGAGGTCATTTCACCATTGTTTGGAGTAGTAACCATAACCATTTGATTTCCCTCTTAGGTCTATTTAGGCCCATGTTAGGTAATTAAAGCATATTAGTAGGCATGTTTAGTTAGATTTTGCATAGTTACATTCTAGAAATGGATAATATCTCTTATATTACACACTAACCCACATTGATGTGTATAGCAGAATCTATGATGAAATATGTCATACCCCTTAAGACACCTAAAACCTATGACTTCACATAAGTGAAATCACTCACCATGTGATCTGGACAATGCCGAAAGACAACAAGGCAAGTACACATACCAACATTGTTGATTAGAGAAAATACTTAGTTAAACTTACACACGAGTCCGAACGGAAGAATAGCACAGGGAGTAAAAGCGTGAAGGTATAGGAAAGCGTCACGCGCGGAGGTGTAGAGTCAGACTCTCAAGGACTCAAATGATTTTGGAGATCTGGTCTATTCTTAGAGATTGGCATGCGGAGTACACAAAGCGATGCCATACTTGCATGTATGGCTATAGATATCATACTTGCATGTATGGCTATAATTGTGAAAAATACGCGTGGGTCATTATTAGCATACAACCTATTTCTCGGTAGAGTTAAGTGGTGAAGGGGCTAGTTCCCACCCTATATATATGCAATGAATTACTTAGAAGATAGAGAGACATATATAGAGATACAAATGGAAACATATGTTTTGAAGAATGGAAAAACACGAGTACATGTGATTGGATAATTGTAACAAATCCATGCACATATGCCTCGTATTGTATGAAGCTTCATTGTTGTTGTTGGTGACAATGAAGATAAAGGAAATTGGCCGAACAAACAAGGTTTTGATGTGTTTTATCAATGCATATTGTTATCTTCATGATGATTTACCTTCAAGCGTTTATATATTTGGTTAAATATAATGATGAATAGATGGATTAGTTCCTAAACTATATGTTTACTACTTTATCATGCCACCATTCTACTACTGCAACTCTTAAGAGGAACCCGGTACCTTTGCATGCTTCGGGTGAGCGCTCGGCTAGTGGCCGAGTGATGTGCTTAAGCGTGACTAGGTGTTAACTAACAATTCTAGGCTGCATCATTGGTTCCGCTGCCGAGACCTCTTTTTGAGTTATTTCGAATGGTTCACGATGAAGACATACCAGCTAACCTTAGCGAGCGTTGAATAATGGATTCATGATCTGGAGGAAGAATACACACGGAGGTTTGACACTGGATCCAAATTTAGCGCATGTACTTGGGTAGAGCAAAATCTGTATGATAGTTTATACGAAAGCTTCTTTGCTATCTTTCCAGTAGAATTGTACGAATGGTTGAATGTGTATGCATCTAAGTAGAATTGAGGTATTGCATGATTGTTTGGACACAGGAGGAATTTCAAACACTATATGATGCTGACCTGAGCCGGACTCATGCGATAGATACCTGGTGCGCTTGGTTTTCCAGTATCTAGTACAACAGGTAAAAATAGTTTTAATTTAGGAAGTGAAAGCACAGAAATAGGTAAGATAGCAAGTACACCAATGGCAACATAGATAGCTTTGTTATTTTTTTGGGGTACATTTTTAGGCTCATCATTTGCATAGAATATGAACGCACCGAGTGTGGGAATCACCTCTAGAGCTGGGACTACTTCCCAAACTGTAGGGTTCTAGTATAACACCACTGTTGGGGCACAGGGGAGTGCATCCATGGGTCATGTTCCAAATTCTGGAGGAGGATCGGGTAGTATGGGTAGTTCTAGTTTTGGTGGTTTGGGTGGTATTGGAGGAAGAGGAAACCAAGGAGGTTATGGGTTGGGTGGTCAAGGCCCGCAGCAACTCCAGAACATCTATGGAGATGTCCCTTCATTTCCCAGAATACAGAGGTATCGAGGATGCTGTTGAACATGTTCATATGTGTGAAATATTGTGGTGCGTAAAAAGGTATTACGGCCCTAAGTGCAAGGTAAGTCAATTTGCTACTACATTGTAGGCACACACGCACAACTGGTATAGGAAGTTTGATCCCAATCAAACTTGTATTGACTATGCCATATTGAAATAAGCTTTCTTAAAGGAGTTCCACATCCCAGAGTTTGAGCAGAAGAGCATAAGCGCACTCAAGGATATAAAGCAAGGCACTACTGAAAGTGTACGTGAGTATGATGCATGATTTAAAACATTTCTATCCAAACTCTCTTATGATATTCATGCAAGTCAACATGCATAATGGTTTGTCGAGGGATTGATTACCCCATTTTGAAGAGCACTGTCGCATAAGACTTATACCGATCCGCATGAAGCATTAGAAGCCGCTTTACATGCGAAGTAGTTGGGATTATTGACACTAGAGTTAGTCCATTCTTGGAAGCTCAGATAATGGCTATGGAAAAATAATTAAAGAAATTATTGGCAAACTCAAACTTATGAAACACGCTCGGGAATTTGGTGTACAGATTGTGAAGTGAAAGGGCACACTAAGGATAATTGCCCTCATAAAACTATATGCTCATTATTATTAGACTGTGAGATTTTCCATTTGAACCATGATGCTAGTCACTACCCCCTACTACAACGCGTGATCGTGAAGAATGTTTCCTCCTTTTGTAAAATTTATAGGTCCACGACCCATGATACGAGGACTATAGATTGATCAGCCACGTTGATGATGCCATTGATATTGGGGTCGAGATAGGTGAGTAAGGCTGATAATTATAAAGGGAAGAATGAGCATCAAGATAGGGATTATAATAAAATGCGTTATGACAGAATGATGGAAGGTTTGAAGGATCTCATGAAAGGGGACGAGGATATAGAGGTGGATATGGAGGACAAGGCTGGGGTGGAGGAAGGAGTGAATTCCCTCAAGGAACTTGCTATACATGTGGTTCACTCCGACCATTATAGGCGTGAATGCCCGAGAATATTTCCCTGCTCATTTTGTGGAAAGAGGCATAGTTATGAAGAGTGCCTGGACTTGTATGAGCATCTCAAGTAAGTAGCACAAACAAGAAAACAAGGGCACGATGATGGTTAGAATCCAGTGCGTGATAGAGAATCGGTGGATGCCAAAGTTAACACCAGAACCCGAGGTGGTAACACCAAGATAACCACATGAGCCGAGGCAAGACGCACAAGAGAGGTATTGTAGAAGTGAAAATCACTAAGGAGGAGGTTTTGCATGCTAGATATCCAGATCTAGCTCATCGAAAAGAAGTCTATCAGACATAATGGAGGTCCTTAGGATCCTTCAAGGTGAGATAAAAGGTTAAAAAGAGCAGATCTTGGAAATAGGAGCACAAGGATACAAAACAAGTCCCGTCGATATTGACAACATCGAGAGGTATGTAGAATGTTGCGCCAGAGAATATTATTCCTTTATTAGGAAATTGGTTAAAAGGGAATAATCCGCATGCAGGAACTAAAACTAGAAGACAAATACTTCATGTGAATCTTCCCCCTGATATCATTGACTACGACAAGGAGATCACTTTGAATGTTGTTGTGGATGGGTGGCTGCTAAGCAATATTCTATTTGACACAGTGTGGAAGTAAATGTACTTATATTAGATGCATGGGAACAAATGGGGAGACCCCCATTGTAGCCATCATCTAATGTATTGTTCATGGTAGACAGAATAAAAGCTACTCCCATAGGAGTTTTGAAGGATGCATCTATCACTATACAAGGAGCCAAGTTCACAGGAGACTTTGAAGTTCTAGCGCTTGCGGAAGTAGATAGTTTCCTAGCTTTGCTTGGGTTCCCTTGGTGTTATGTGAATAATGCTGATTTGAGGTTTAACAAAGGGTATATTAGCTTCAAGAACAAGGAGGAAAGGGTCATAATACCATTGACAGATGGGAAATCCGTGCCATATGTGGAACCTTTAAGCGAAGAGGACTTGAACAAAATCTATGTACGTGTCATTCGGGACCCAGAGGTCAATGATCCATCTAAGGAAGGAATCATTCATTAGGAATATTCTCACCAATCAGCAATACTACTAGTATTTCTTATGATAATTGGGCTCATGACACTTATGAACTAGTGGGGCATGAAGTTACTTGCAAGATGGGTTTTCACTCTGTTCGATGTATAGGTCATGTAGTACCCCGCTATACTAGATTTGAAGATTTGGCTCGGTTCTTACAGGAAATGGAAACAAATTGGGCTGACTAGCTTACATGACATGCTATACTTTGTCATATAATTTAGGCAGGACAGTGCGCACAGACCGTGGGTAGTCCACAGGATAATCTCTTAGAATGGGAAATGATCGGGACAGCCTTATCAACCAGATTTTCAAGAAGTAATGAACCTACAAACATAAGCCCTTATCATGGTGATCAACCCGCTCAAAATCATATCTAGTAGTGTGAGAGACTCTAGACAGTAGGGGGACAGAGGCATTACCACCTTCACTTTGGGTGCATCGCTTTATTCTACTCTAAAAAGTTACGCGTGTGCTTGGTATGTCTATGCCGAATTACATCGCTGGCCGTAACTCGGAAAAATTTGACTGTAGGGATGATCCAAACGTTTGACTTCTTTTCATCTACACCACCAGTGAACATAGCTTTAAGCTTTATCAAGCGCTTAACTATGGGAGATAGTGGGAAAGCGGAAGAACTTGTTCAAGAATTATTTGGTGAGATAGAGATAGGGGTGCGCTTTTTGGATGAAGAAGATGATATCAAATTACTTGAGTGCGCTTCTCTAGAAAAAGATAAGGGGAAAATGGTTTACATAATTGACAAGGAGGAAGTCAAGCACTTGGACATGGATCATTCACATAGCACATGTGAAGTGTTATCCAATGCGGATGTAGATACGCGCGCATATCACGAACCTATGAAGACAACAAAGGTCAATATAGGCACAAAAGTTGAACCTAAGGAGGTGATAATTGGGGATTACTAGTCAGAATCAGAGGTAGCAAATATCATAGAGTTACTTTGCGGTTATGAGGACTTATTCCCAAGAGGATAGCATGAACTTAAAGGCATGTATATATCACTCAGAGAAATGAAGATAAAGCTCAAGGAACGTGCGCGCCTTGTTAGGAAGTGACCATATCAGATGAATCCCAATTTTCGTGAGAAAGTAAAGGAGGATATTGACAAGATGTTGAAATCCGGGATCATTCGACCATTGGATGAATCAGAATGGGTCAGTCCTATGGTGATAAGCATAAAAAGGATGTTAGGATTCAAATTTGTGTTGATTATAGGGAGTTGAATGTAGCATGTGTTACAGATCCCTTTCCTATGCCATTCATGGAGGAAATATTAGAAGGAGTGGCTGGGTGTGAAATATATTCATTTACAGATGGGTTTTCAGGGTATCATCAGGTTCGGATTGCCCCGAAAGATCAAGAGAAGACCACCTTCACTACTGAATGGGGAAGCTTTGCTTAAATTGTGATGCCCTTTGGATTGAATAATGCACCTACTATATTTTCAAGGATAGTGGTACAAGCATTCAAAGATTTTATTCATAACTTCTTACCGGGTCTATCTTGATGATTGGATAGTTTATGGGCTAATTAAGGATCATTTTGACAATCGCACTTAATGTTTGAAAGATGTTGATGCTTGAGTATCTCATTAAACATCAATAAGTGCATATTTTATACTCCCTTTGGCACAATTTTAGGACATATCATCTGCAAGGAAGGGTTGTTGGTTGATCTAGCTAAAGTTGCAGTCATCATTGGCTTGAAAGCGCCATCCAGTTGGCGCAAGGTGCGCAGATTTTTGGGTCATACAGGGTATTACCAGAAGTTTATAAAAGGGTATGCAAAAGTTTCCACGCCCTTGGAAGAGTTGCTCCAGGGAAAAGGTACATTCTACTGGGGGGAGTCACAGTAGCACACGTTTGAGATATTGAAGAAGAAACTTACTACCGCGCCTATCTTGCATTTTCCTTCATGAGATAAACCTTTTTATGTTCATGTGGACGCCTCTGGCACAACCATTGGTGCTGTCTTAGCTCAACCCGGAAAAGGTATCATTGATCATCCCATTTGCTTTGCTAGTAGGAAGTTGACCCCTGTAGAACATAATTATACCACTACAAAGCGCGAGGCCTTGTCCATGATCTATGCCTTGCACAAATTTCATCAGTATTTGTTGGCTACACCATTTGTGTTTTATACATATCACATGGCATTATAATATTTGGTGAACAAGCCCATTTTACAGGGGTGCATATGCCGATGGGTACTCTTATTTCAAGAGTTTGACTTTACGGTTGTGGTAAAACTAGGAAAAAGCAATTTTGGACCGAGATCACTTGTCTAGAATTCAATTAGGGGAAGAGGCACAAACAATAGAAGAGACCATGCTTGATGCACAGCTATATAGGTTACAATGCACACCATCAGAATTAGAGGACATTGTTGTCTTTCTGAGAACTGGTATAGCACCCAAAGGCATGAAAGCTTTAGAGAAGAAGCAACTTACTATTCAGGCGGCACCATTCATGTTAATTAGTGGTGATTTGTACAAGCTAGGCAGAGATGAGGTGTTACGTCATTGTGTCTTGGAGCATGAATGAAAGGACATAATGGAAGAAGCACATGGTGGTATTGCAGGTGGCCATTATGCAGTGATGCAACAACGTGTAAATCCTACTTCTTTGGGTTGTGGTGGGAAACATTGTATAAGGATTGTAAAGAGTATTGTAAGATATGTGACCACCATCAATGTCTCGATCAATCGGGATAAAGGGATGAGATGCCCTATGACCAATAACGAGTGCAAAAGCCTTTGAGAAATGGGAAATTGACTTTGTCGGGCCTATTTCACCACCGTAGTGGAGGATCGGATCACACTATATCATCACTTGTATAGATTATCTTACCCGATGGGCAAAAACAACACCTACAAAGGACTGTACAATGACTACAAGAGCACGGTTCTTATGGGACATTACAAGGTATGGCTGTCCTTTAAGTTTAACTAGTGATAGGGGCACACATTTTTTAAATGAGACAATATGAATTATTTTAGACGAGTTTATGGTAGCCCACCATAAAACTACACCCTATCATCCTCAGGCAAATGGGACTGCTGAGGCTTTTAACAAGATATTGAGCCACACATTGACCAAGATTTGTGATGTTAGGAGGAAATATTGGGATGATAAAGTATCTCGCTATTATTTGGGCTTATAGAACAACATACAAAAGATTGAACAAAGCCACACCTTTTCAATTGGTCTTTGCGCGGAAGCTATTCTACCTCTAGAATTACACGTCTTTGGAGGTCTAGGCCGACGAGAAAGCCTTGGAAGAATGGATTGTGAAGATGGTTCAACTAGATGAGCACCGAGCCATCACACGCTGGAGTCAGAAATAGGAGAAAGTGCGCCAAAAGGCATGGCATGATCGACACATCAGGGATAAGAAACTTGCTGTAGGAAAAATGGTATTACTATATGACTCCAAGTTTTTGTGCCATCTAGGAAAGCTCAAGGTACATTGGTTGGGGCCATATGTTATCACTCATATACTTGAGTTAGGTGCTTTCCAGTTGGAAACAATTGATGGCACAAGGTTACCCTCAGTTTTTAAAGGGAGTAGGTTGAATCCCTACTATAAATAAGTCTTATTGGTGCTTGTAATAAGGCGATTATTGCTAGATACATTAGGTTTCCCTTTATGCATTTCCTTAATGTATTTCTTTCATCGTCGCTTATGGTTTGTCAATTTTAGCTCTTGTTTGTGTAATAAGCGTGCTTACGCGAAACTAACTACAATATGAAGCATGTTGATGCGCGAGAGAGATTGCACATCCTTTTCATGTGGGGTGGATTGTTGGTGACTCTCGGGTATATGCTTTGTGAAGATGTCATGCAGTGGGTGTTGAGAAAGAAGGTTGCTAAGGGTAACTGACAAAAGATTGCTTCTCAAGATAAGAAAGGATGAAGATGGATAAGGGAAAGTATAATGCGAGGTAAGCGGCAGCCATGGTAATTACCAGGAGATGGTGTAGTGATGAGGTACTCGGGCGCTAGTACACGCGCTAAAGAGAAGTTTGTGAAAAAGGGTAAAGAGGCTTCTTTAGAAGGTTATAGCTTTGGCGTGAAAATATACCGCCTTAAATGATAAAAACAAAGTTATAAATGAGGAGAATTTAGTAGGTGGAGGAGTAATTAATATAGAAAAAAGTAGAAATCTATATAAGAACTGGATGTGATTTCATTTTTACCCTTGTGACTATGAGAATTCGATAGAGAGACTATACGTGAAGAGCATAAAGCTAACTAATTCAAGGTACAAAGCAAGCAAACCAGGCACGGAGAAGAGATTTGTTTATTAGAAGGGCTTAGATCCCCTAGGAAATGGGTTTGAGGAAGAAGAGTAATAAAATAGAGATAGGGTGTGCAAGTTCATGATTACAAATTAGGGCACGGAAGAATCGAGTTAGAGTTCAAAGAAAATTACTCAAAACACACAAAGAATCGACCTACAAAAAATCCCTAAAAGAGAATGGCACCAAAGAAGAAAGTAGCACCGATAAAAGAAAAGAAGAAGGTGGTGGTGGAAGTAGAGGAGGAGATGGCCCCGAGAGCAATTTCTCCAAAATGCAAGACTTGAAGAAGTTATTGTGGGGAAACAATGGAATACCCATATAAGACAGAGTAAGATAAGTGAATACAATCACCGAACTAGTGAAAACCAGAAGAAGTTAGACGACCTGCTCACTTCTCGAATGAACAGCGCACCGAGGACGAAATGCCAATATATGATGATGCTGGGAAAAGTTACTCAAGGGAAATGGTGTCTATGACTTTATGAGCTTCCATACTTTGGAAAGCATGCATCCTTATACGAGATGGTTGATGAGCCGAGTCCATGAGGACTTCTTCTACTTCGCAAGACGGAGGGTAAGACGACACTCCATCCTCATTGCCAGCGATTCTTGGATTACAGAAATGGGCAAAGACATTAAGACTGAATTAGGCCGACAAAAGTGCCATTTTGGAGACACAAAAGGTGTTTGGGCTATCGAAAAGGACCACGTGGGATGGACATTGACAAGTTGAAAAATTGTCCAGTAGTACAGGCAGCAGCACATCTAACCACAAAGTTGAATGACCAGGAATGTTGCTCATAAGTTAATTCTATATGGTTGCATGTGGCCAAGCGCATGTTAGAGGGAACTAATTATAACATCGCTGGATTCATTGCAGAGTGGATAGTTGAGGAAGTGCGCGAAGGGAGTAAGATAAGTTTCGGATGTATCTTATTGAGTTTAGTCTTCATGGAGATCGAGGTACTAGATGGCCCAAAAGAGAACATATGGGAATACCCCATGAATCATAAGTCTCCAGCTGAGTGATTTAGAAAGTATCTTTGCAAAGGGTCGATGACGGAGGAGGTTAAGGAGTGCGCTGAGATGTGGTATGATAGGCTTTGCGTGGCGTTTGGAGAGGAATGGTGCATACCCAAGGATTTTCCCTCAGTCTTAGGAAAAAGGTACAATTTGTAGTCTACCAGCACTTCTACATTGCGTGCTTTCCAATGGTAGATGGGTCATGGAGCCCCTAGTGCAAACTTCCATATACATTTCCCGCATATTACTTCTAAGTTACGATTCATCGATTCACCAACACACGGAGGTTGATGTTTAATGCAGACAAGGTGGACTATGAGTATCACACCCTGAGAAAGACTTATGGATATCCAGTGAGGAATGCATACAACGAGAATAACATCTCAAAAATCTTGAGCATTAAGCCAGAAACACTGGCCATTGTAGATATCGGGCCACACTAATATACCTCCAACTAAATCCTAAAATGGAGAATAACAAGTACGTGGAGAATGAATTCATGCTTCCAGGGCCACCGAAGGGAAAGCATACTATGGAGAACATTTCGACACCTAGGCCCTCTCGTGCCCAAGCAAGATGATGAGGAAGAGGATGAAGAACACGAAGATAGTGGCAGCCTGGTGCGAAGGAGGAAGTAGCCATCTAGCTAGGAGGGGGAGTGCGTGACAACTCCCCAGGAAGAAGGAGCTACGAGGGAGGAGCAGGGTGCACAAAGATTTAAGAAGGTGTTTCAAAGGTGCAAGGGACGCAAGGAGGAACCCTGTAAGTGAAGGAGCCAGAGGAGAAGAAACGGAGAAAACTTAGGCTGAGCGAGGAAACATAGGAATCTGAGGAGAAGGCACCTTCATCTCCAACTAAAGAAGAGCCTCAACATGAGGAGGAGAAGACAGAAGGAGAAGAAGGGGGTCAATCAGAGGCTACACAGGACAAGGGTGGGGATACATTTTCTATTCCCAACCTTGATGCAACCATTCCAAGAGGACCCTGATCCCGTCAAATAGGGGAGAATGCCAAGGCACATGCCATGGGGTATGCAGAAGACCCAAAGCTGATCATTCACGCTTGGTTCTAGAGCACCATCGAGTAGAAGGATTTATTCGGATGGGTGCTCATGGACGAGGACAAGGCGACTCTGCGCATAAGGAAGAAGCTCTCATGGTCTATGCACATGCATATGGATGAGCCCGACTTTGATGTCGGTGAAGAATCGTGCACGTCAAGATGGTTGAAGAAGGCACCTGAAACATGCCACATGATGATCAAACCAATGGTGATGTCAGACAAGCAGGTGAGAAATGCTCTGGTCAAAGTATCCTCTGAAGTAGCAAGAAGAAACATAGATAAATCTGCTACCATCAAGGCGCTGACAGAGAAATTAAAAGCCAAAGATGTGGAGATAGTGCGCCTAGTGTAGGAAAAGGACTTAATCAAAAGAAAATATGACAATTTTATTAGTATGGCAGAGGAAATTGGAGATGATGTTCTAAAGGTATGCCCACATTTGGAATCCCAGGTACCAAAAGAATTTCCTTCTGCAATGCATTATGTCAAGACAATAATAACATTAGTGTTGGAAGACGAGAAGGCATGCATATCCTCACAGCCCAAGGACTCCAGGGAAAAGTTAGAAAAGGTGTAGGCTGCAGTAGCTAGGAAGATTGCTACTTATGAAGGTCTACTGCAAGCCACCCATGACGAACTGAAGAAGGCCGATCATGCGCTAATAATATGCACAACCCCAGATGCGCTGATCATGGTGAAAACATTGGAGGAGGAGAATGAGGTCCATAAGGTGATGAAGGATGCTTCCCTAGGCCATGCTTGAATGCTTAGTCCTGGTAAAGAAAAAGTGTGAGGCACTAGCTACGGCGCAGGCACTACATAAGGAGAGGTTGGAGGAGCTAGGAAATCTCATTGCTTAGAAGATGGATGTACTGGAAGGGGTGTAAACCTCTATGTCAAGCGTAATGCTTGTCACATAAAATGAGCAAGGGAACTCTTCATGGAAGAGCTGCAGTCCATCATTACAGACATGCTTGAAATAACAAGAGCAACGCTAACAGTGTGGGAGAACTTGGAAGTAAATATTAAAGAAGAATATCCAGAGTTACTGATTCAGGATGAGACGGTGGGGCATGAGGCCTAAACAATTTTGTTAATGTGTATATCTTCTTCAAAATTATTTATTCAACTATTCTTTATTTATCCGTTCTTTGTATAAGTTTTGGGCATCACCATTGTTTGGCGACAATGAGATTAGTGTGGGTAATGTTAATAAGAGAAAATACTTAGTTGAACTTGCACACAGAGTCCACGTGGAAGAATAACACAGGAGAAAAAGCGCAAAGGTATAGGAAGGCATCACGCACAGAGGTGTAGAGTCAGACTCTCAAGGACTTAGCCAATTTTGGAGATCAGGTCTATTCTTAGAGATTGGCGTGTGGAGTACACAAAGTGATGCTTTGAGATTTGCGCGACACTCTTCGTGGAGATTTTTAAGGACATGTCAACTCACTCTTGCATGGGCATAAGTGAAGAATAGATCCATCACTTCAGTTAACTATCAACAATCTATAGATAGCATACTTGCATGTATGGCTATAATTGTGAAAAAGGTGCGTGGCTATTATTAGCATGCGACCTATTTCTAGTAGAGTTAAGTGGTGAAGGGCTAGTTCCCCACACACACACACACACACACACACACACACACACACACACACACATATATATATATATATATATATATATATATATATATATATATATATGTAATGAATTACTTAGAAGATAGAGAGACATATATAGAGATACAAATGGAAACATATGTTTTGAAGAATGGAAAACATGAGTACATGCGACTTGATAATTGTAATAAATACATGCGCGCATGCCTGGTATTGTATGAAGCTTCTGTATTGTTGGTACAATGAATAGATAAAGGAAATTGGCCGAACAAATAGTGTTTGATGTGTTTTATCAATGCATGTTGTTATCTTCATGATGATTTACCTTTAAGTGCTTATAGATTTGGTTAAATATAATGATGAATAGATGGATTAGTTCCTAAACTATATGTTTACTACTTTATCATGCCACCATTCTGCTACTGTAGCTCTTAAGAGCAACCCGGTACCTTTGCACGCTTCGGGTGAGCGCTTAGCCTAGGCTGAGTGATGTGCCACGACTAGGTGTTAACTAACAATTCTAGGCTGCATCAAACATCGTACAACCAATCAACCATTATGTTATTAGGAGGGCTACTTCTATTGTGGTGTCAACATTTTAGGCATAGAGATCATGATATATTAGGGTTTATACATTACCAAAACCAATCTAACAAACCAATGTAGTATCAAATTTTGATTGAATAAGGATTTTTAGAGTCGTAGAAACAATTCAAAGATGCATTAAAATGTCATGACATACTTGGGTAGTAAGGCATGCATTTAGAGGAAACATTAGAGGAATTATTTTTGGATTTTTTTAAAGCCACATAGGAGGAGAGGGAAGGCCGAGGAAACAAACATACTTATTCCACAACCAATTAACCATTATATTAGTAAGAGGTCCACTTCCGTTGTGGCATCATCTTTGTTGGCATAATGATCATGCTATATTAGGGTTTATATGCTACCATATAACAAGCCAACCAACCAATATATGATTAATGTATGATTGAGTGAGAAATTTTAGAGTTGTAGAAGCAATTCCAAGTTTCACTAAAGAGGCATATCATACTTGGGTAGTAAGGCATGTATTTAGAGGAAAATTACAAGACTTCATTTTGGATTTTTCAAGCCTCATGAAGGAGAGGGAAGGCCAAGAAAAAAACATACCCATCCCAAAACCAATCAACCATTATATTAATGTAAGATGGTCACTTCCATAATTGTTTCATCTCTATTAACATTAGGATCATGATATATCAAAGTTAATATGTTATTGTAGATCAACCCGACCAAGCAATGTGGGATTAGCTTTTTCATTAAATGAGGATTTCTAGAGTCGTAGAAGAAATTCCAAGATTCATTAAAGAGACATATATGAATTAGGTAGTAATACATGTAATTAGAGGCAATTTTACCTAATTTTTTTGGATTTTTTGAAGTCAGAGAGGAGAAAATGAGAAGTCTTAGAAAACAAACATACTTCTCTAGTAAACAATCAATTTTTATGTTAGTAAGAAGGAAACTTCCATTGTGGTGTTACCTCTATTGGCATAAGGATCATGATAATTTGGGATTTATATGATACCATGAACCAAGACAAATAACTAATGTAACATTAAGTTTTGATTGAATGAGGATTTTTAGAATCGTATAAGTAATTCTAAGATGCATTGAAGATGCATATCCAACTTAGGTAGTGTTGGAGCTCAAAATTGCACCCTGGCCTGAGTCATGGACAACCCAGGATTTTGAGGCAACATGAGACTATCTCCAAGTTACGGAACTTTCTACTTGAGATAGAACTTTGGAGAAGGCCGGATTCCTCTATCTATTCCTAATGATAAACTACTCCCACAAATGGAAATGTAACTATATAATTCTAATCTAAACATTCACAGGGACCAGAGAGAGAGGGAGACACATAAAATTAAAATCCTAAGATAAAGAAAGGTGATAACACCAAGAAGAGGGGAAAATACACTCCCAATGAGGAAAAAATGGGAGTAAATGATTATAAAGAGAGCAGACATGAGTTGCATAGATCAAAACAACACCTTACCTTCCATTTTCATGCAAAACACAACAAAAATAGATCTTGTAAGGTGAATCAACATACACAATATACTTTCAATGAAAGAAGAGACAAGAAATTTCAACACTTTAGTATGATGCCCTTGTATTCTGAGAGGGTCCAACCTTTACAAATGATCATCAATGCCAAATATATATAAAATGGGAGAGATAGAGAGAGGAGGGAAAAGAGAGGGAAATTCAGATTTTTCTTTTAACCACCAACAACATATATTAAATATCTGAAACCATCATGGGTTCCCTTATAAGACCATTCCCCATGTCCTTTGTTTGCAGGAGAAGGAATGGGCACAATTCTTAATTAATTATGGTAGTTGAGCTACCTAGAATCACATCTTCAATGTTGGGGTTGTATTTTTCCATTTTCACCCACCTAACTCCACAAACCTCTAAATTTCATGATTCCAAAGTGAATTTCGTGAGGAGACCTTTCCACCAAGACTTATTTTGTAAGATTTGGAGTTCCTGGGGAGAGAGATATGGCCATGCAGACTTTTTGTGCATTGGAGGAGTGAGACAAGGTTCCATGTGGATTGTCAACGGTCGATTTAATCATTTTTCGCACTAGGCCGATAAGTCATCTAGGTGGGGAACAATTGGAATTAAGGAACAATTCCACATGTTTCATACGGGTCCAATTTATCTTCTTCACCAACGCCTTACTCACCCCCTTTGATTGGTGATGTCGTTTATGTGGGGAACTCAAGCCCCGAAGAACTATTCCTTCCTGGACACAAAGACCGACTCAACCTACTAAAATCCTCCAAACCCCTCTATAGATGATGTGACAATGCAAAGAACAAGAGAAACAAAAGAACATTTCCTCCAAAGGCCAATTTGATTGATTTGCTTGTGTTTTGCCCCATTTTACTCAAAATTTGGCTAAGTGTTGAATTATGGGTCCGAATAGGATGAAGAGGAATGCACTAGATTATTGAACTTGCCCCAAAATTTGAATTTTATCTTATCTTTCCAGTTCCTTCTTTGAAGCTCAATGATATCGCCCAAGTTCAAAACTTGATAAGTTGTCTAGATTTGTGAGGGGTGTAACTTTGGATAATATTTTGGTGACTCAACGGGGAAATATGCCTCCTAGATGAAGATCAGTGTCCTCAAAACATCCATTGGGCATGGAGTTAGCCTAAAAACTCAAAAATTGATATAAAACTTTGTAAATCTTACCCTTGAGCCTACATAAATAACTTTCTTGGAATCGAATGACCTACTCATCGAATTGATCATTTGATCATGAGAGTTATTCTACATTGAATTTTAATGAGAGTGGAAAAATTTATTGAAATTTATTTTCCACCCCATTCCTTAGAAAACCATGAATAGAGTTACAACAATGCCTCTCAATGTCTTAAATGCTTGCAAGATAGTTTGAATTTTGTCATGCTACTTTTAACTTATCCTTATACTTTCCAACCCAATGTGAAGCATATCTTCTTTGAAATCCTCCATGAACCATTGTGAAATGGAAAAGTGCCACCAGGATAATAAAAACAATGTGCAAGGCATTGAGGGAAAGGAAACTATACTAATAACAAGACGACATGCTCGAAAGAACTTGGAAGAATTGAAAACTAATCTAATATGTACAAGGTGAAACAAACAACTTAATGGGAATGCTTAAGATAAATACCATTGATCGGGATCTCAGTAAATTTCCATCAAGATTAGACAACTCAAAAGATTTGGCCTCTTTGTAAGCAGTGATAATATATGGCCCACTCCATAGTGCATCAAATTTAGAGTGTTACCTTGATTTAGCCCTATCCACAACCCACTTGAGGACCAAATCTCTTATTTTAAAATTATGTGGCCTAGGTTTCTTGTCAATTCACTACTTGGTTTATTTTTGATGCTTTTCCAATGTGTCCATGGTGGATTGCCTCAATTATTCAAGTTCAACTAAATCCACCATTCTGATTTCTCTTTAATTTGCACCCACAAATTCCAAATACCGAGTTAGCTCTAAGGAAGATAATTCTAGTGACAATAGGATTCTAGCTTCCCTTCCATATACTAAGACAAATGGTGAATTACCAATTTATTTATTTGGAGTGATTTTGTTATCCCAAAGAGCATTCTTTACTTTAGTGTGCCATTGTCTTTGATTGACTTGCATGGTCCTTTTCATGATTCTGATTAGGTTCTTGTTAGTTGATTATGCTAAACCATTACCTTATGGGTAATAATTGGAGGAAGTATTCAAGTAAACTCCATTTATAATATCCCAATCAAATAATTTGGATCCTAAAATGCCTTAGCATTATCAGAAATGATGGTTTGGGAATCCCAAACCTTATTGCAATGTCCTCTAAGAAATCAAGGATGACTGATTTAGTAGCCTCCTTGAGTGGTATGGCCTCGGTCCACCTAGTGAAATAATCTATTGTTGTCAACACTCACTTGTGACCCACTCCATATGGAGGATTAATAATTCCTATGAAATCCAGTCCCCATTGGGAGAAAGGTTCATCCAATTGACTGGGATGAAGGGGAAGGGTTGCCAACCTTTTCTTTCTTATGAAGAAGGCACATTCCTTGCATTTTATGAACCATTGATATGCATCCGTGAATAACATGGACCAAAAATATCATCTCTAAGGATTTTCATTACTATATCCTTGACTAAGAAATTCCCATCAAAGGATCCATTATGAATTCTCGCTAATAATTTATTTATTTGTTCTTCCTTAATGCACCTTAATAAGACACCATCTAAATTCCTTTTGAAAAGAATACCATCAATTAAAACATAGGAATTGATTATAACCTGAGGTGTCTTCTCTTTGTCTTTCTCAAACTAGGAGGATATCCACTAGTCACTAAAAAGGTAACTATATCATTCATCCAACTACCACAACTAGATCGAGTTCCTTTACGATGCAGCTCACCAATGTTACGTGGGTCCCATGCAACTTGTTCTTCTTCCATGAAGAAAGAAGCTTCTTCATGATTTTCTTGAGCATCTATAACAAGCTACTCACACAATTCTCTTCCTCTTACCAATTTTGTGGCTTTGATGGTGACATCAAACTCCATTATTTTGGTTACCCATTCGACTCTCTTTTCACTAATTTCCACCCCCATAATGAAATCTCTCACACTAGGATGTGAGACTAGAAATTTGATGCGGTTGGCAACCAAGAGAGGACTGAAACTTTTGATATCCCGTAGGATGGACACTTTCTTTTCCAAATGAATATACTTGAGTTTGAATTATTTTAATGTTTGGCTAAAGAAAAAGATATGTTTCTCCATATCTTCATTGTTCTTTTGAGTGAGAACTACGACTATACTAAGATATGCACCATAAGCATATAGGATAAAATCCTTGGAGTAGTTAGGGTTGATGAGTGTAGGGGCTTGAGAAATTTCCTATTTTTTCTTAGAAATTTTTTCCTTTCCTCTATTATCCATTTAAAAACTGAATATTTCTTGAGCATTAGGGTGATAGGCCTAACTAATCCTACAAAATTAGGAATGAATTTCCTAACAAAGTTAATATTTCCAAGGAATGATTGTAGGGCCTTCTTGTGAGTTGGAAAGGAGAGAGAAATAATGGATGAGATTCTTTCTGGATCAATGGTAATACCATATTTTGAAACAATGTTCCCTAAGAGATTTCCCTAAGGGACTGCAAAGTTACAATTCTTGGGGTTAAGACACACCAAAATTCTCTACATTTCTCAAATACTTTCTCAAAATGATTGATATGGTATTTAATATCCTTTTAGAAAATGGTGATGTCATCCAAGTAAATAAGTATGAATTCATTGACATACCCTTTAGAAGTAATGTTCAATGCTCTTTGGAATGTAACACATGAATTTGATAGAACAAAGGGAATCTTCTGATATGCATATGTTCTCCACTTAGTTGTAAATGTGGTTTTGTACTGATCCTCTTCTTTGAACTTGATTTAATTGAAACTTGAGTAGCCATCCAACATAGAAAATATCTTTGTTATTACTTATTGCTTGTAAGATTTTCTCCATATAAAGTAGAGGATAATGATATTTGAGGGAAGCTTTGTTTAAATCCTAAAATCCACACAAAGTTTAATTTCTCCATTATTCTTCCTCACTGGAACTATATTTTCCACCCAAGTGGAGTATTTGATAGGAATTTTTTTTTCCCTCAATCAGCTTGGATAACTCCTTCCTCATGAGGGGAACTAGCTTGGGATTGGCATGCCTTTGTTTTTGTCTAGTTGGCTTGACATTAGGGTCAAGATATATGGAATGTTGAGAAATGTTAGGATCAAAACCCCTAAGATATTTATAGTTCCATGAGAATACATCATTATAAATTTGACATAAATAGATAAAATCTTGTTTTTCATCTTCAGTGCATACCTTTCCAAGAAATAAATCCTTTCCTTGTGCAATAGTGATTGGTCAGGTAGTCCTCTTACCTTATTATTATGTTCTTATCTTCCCCTCTAAATTCACCATCATAACTGAAAATGTTTTCAAGAGTGAATAATCATTTAGGAAACTTGGTTTTTCTTAAATGAATGACTTGATCACCATAGTTGTCATGCAAATTAGATTGCATTTTGGAGGAAAATTCAGCTTCATTTTGGATAAGCTGTATGATTTGTTCATCATTGTCAAAAATATTTCTACTGAATTCATTTTCTAGAATATATAGTCATATAACCATCTTAACATGTTGTTCATTGCATTGGATGAGATCCTCAGCTAGTGAAAATTATGATCCCAAAGTTACAATCTAGCCTTGTTTCTTTTTTGTTCAATCTCCTTGGAAAAACTTACAGTTAATAACATCAAATCTCTCCAAGACATCCCAAAATATATGCTTAAAATATTTAAGAATATTATTCTTGGTGGAACATTTATTTATCACTTGGTGTGTGAAAATTTTTGTATCCCCAAAAATATACAATGTTTTTATTTGTCTCTTCTCTCGCAATGAGTAAACAATGAACCAATGCATCATATTATGCTACGTTTTTGGAACATGCAAACTACAACCTATGAGAAAATAAGAATTTATCATTCATTGGATAAATTAATACAACACTTTCCCTAGATCCATTTTTCTCCTAGAACCATAAAAATACATTTTCCATAATCCATAAGCATTATCTTCTTGTTTAAGTGGTATGGGGTGATCAATTCTTCTTCATGAATACAATAGGTTCCAAGCCCAATTTCCACATATGTGTCATAAGGGTAAAATTGATAGTGATCCTTATCCCATTCATCTAATAGGATATTAAGAATTACATAAGGAGTAGGATGATCGATTGAGACCGAATCACGCCTCTTGGTCTTCATGTATAAGATAATTAGATTGGAGGGGAGTAGGGTTATAAGACTCAACATGATAGGAAAAGAATGGATTGTTAGGAATATTGGTATTTAAATGTGATTTACCATATGGTAAATATATCATTACTATGGTAGTTAGTAAATGGTAAAAGTAAATATGGTAATGTAATGGTTAGTAGGTGGTTAGTAAGTTATACATGTATATATATTTGAATGGGTTATAATTTGTTATTTGTTATTACCCATGATTATTCCACATTATTAGATCCTATTTTCTGGGAGGATGTTTGGATACCTCTATGGCTATATAATAGTCTCGTAATGTTCTCCAAAATCATATCCCGAATATAATATTATATAGTGTATAGTGTATATTTGGAACCCTTGCTACATAGAATCGACCAAATTTAATATTTGGTATCAAAGAGATATTGTTGGTTGTATTTTTATGGAGAAATAGTTTTCTACGATGGGGAAATCCTTTTATCCGAGCTATTCAGTCAAAAATATAAGAATTAATTTAATGAGAAGACCCACGCATTTAATTTTATTAGGGTAGATATAGGTAGAGATAAGTGATAGATGATGCCATAAGTAAATTCAATATCTTAGCAAGAGTGCGAGATCCGGTTTACGACGTCTGATCTATTCTATCTATGTTGAACTATTTAGATTGTTTCTCTAGATACACATTGGAGGATTGTCTTCCTATGATACATGATAATCCTTCTTGTCACATATGAGAAATTTTCTCCAGATTGGTTCATAAATACTAATGATTATTGGAAGTGTGATCCTCAAGTGTGGAGCATAATATATATATATTTAAAAAGGGTGAAACACATATATAGTAGTAGCATTGTGGTTCCTTCTCTCAAGAAACGTAGACCATGGATTCACCCAACTTGTTTTGATTACGTATTAACTGCTACATCCATTTTGATCTTCCATCGAACTACTCCACTATTGGAAACCACCTCTCAAGTTAAATCTCCATAATACGCGACTTAGAGAATTTGACTCCATTGACTCTATGAATGTGTTGATTTGAGATTTTGTGTGGATTGCGTGGCAAGTTTCTTGATCTTTCTCGGGAAGATCGACCCTCAATTCTTTCTTGCTAGCTCTTGGTCTCCACCACAACTCCTTCCCTTATAGAGCTTGGTACATTGGTCTTCATTCCATAACATCCAAAGACACATTCCATGGTTTCAACAAAGATTATGGTATATATAAAATCAATGAGTGTTAGTTATTGTTTATGTCTTTGGAAGAGTCATAGTATAAATTTTGTGCAAGAGGTGAAATTGATAGTTTATTGTTTGTCATCTCTATAGTTAAGAGGTAGAGTCTTTATTAAATTTTCAAAATTTGAGTATTCTATTATTTAAATTTATAGTAAATATATTATTAAAAATTTAGGTCCAAGAAGCAATGTAAAAGGTATCCAAAATTGAGTCAAAGTCTTGTTGTCAATATATTGAGTCTCTCATTGAGTCAAGTCAATTTTATTGTAAGTTGTAAATTCAAGGTTAAAAAAGTCAACAAGTCATTGTAAGTGTGTCAATATTAATTTTTTATCATTTTAGTGTCTTTTCAAAAGTTGTCAAAAATATACAATATTGAGTCATTGTAAAAGTCCGAAAATAAAAAACATTTTCCTTATAGACACATTTTTTAGTGTAACTCCTGATGTACAAGTTGTTTTTGAGCTTCATGATCACATCCGGATGAACTAATAATTGCATGACACCGGAGGATGAGGCACATGAGGTTGGAGGTCAATCAATTACCTCTCGTTAGTCACCAACAATGGGGCCGCACTTCGATATAGTGACTTTTTATTTTTCAATTGTGTGGTGTGGATTTCAGTTTTTCAGCTTGTCAGTGTGGTGTGAGAGATAAGAACAGAGGTTTATTCTTGTTCTCTGGTATACCTAGCTATTCTTTACATAGTCCTTTGATGTAATAACACAGTGAAGAACATATAGCATAGTGAAATGAAGCATCATGATTCTTGAAAAGGTTGAATAGTCAGATGTGTTCATGTTCATACCTAGGTTTGTGGTAAACCTTTGTAAAACCATTGAAGGCTATGCAGATGGTTCTTACTTGAGTTCCCACACCGAGTAGGTCAAATGTGTTCCATATAGTGACCGGTTGATAAGTAGATGGTTCCTGTACATGTTCCCACACTAGGTTTGTTAGATTTGTTCCCAACAATGCTTGGTCGATAAGAAGTTTATGTGTTCCTTCTTCTACCTTCAATTAGTATTTACATTTGATTTACCATATGGTAAATATATTATTACTATGGTAATTAGTAAATGGTAAAAGTAAATATGGTAATGTAATGGTTAGTAAGCTATACCCGTATATATTTTAACGGGTTATAATTTGTTAGTTGTTATTACCCGTGATTATCCTAGGTTATTAGATCCTATTTTCTAGGAGGTTGTTTGGCTACCTCTATGGCTATATAATAGCCTCTGTAATGTTCTCCAAAAAGTATCCCGAATATATTATTATATTGTGTTGATTTGGTACCCATTCTACATGGACTATGACTAAATTTAATATGGCTTGGCTTGGATGGTAAATCTAGTACCATATCTAGTTCTTAGGATCATATGAGACCAATATGAGGATAAATAACCACCCACTTTAGTAGTGAAATCTCTTGATAGACAAATGGAAAATAAAGGAGGCAAGTCAATGACAGAGACATCTTGAGTTATGGTTAGACTTGGAAAAACATGAAGATTTAACTCAAGATCTTTGATCACTCCTAAGATATTGATAGTTGATCCATCAAGTTGTAGAAAAATTTAGAAACATGATTATACTTAAGACCTAGGATATCAATAATTTTCTTAGGCATTACAAAAGTACTAGCCCCTAAGTCAATCATGCAATTATGAACCAAGTGTTTGCCTACAATCAAAGACATATAAAAGGTAGTATTTTCTTAACTCGCTTACTTTCTCTTCCTCTTGCTTGACATAAGCTAACTAAAAGATGTGATTTTTGAATATATGGATCATATTGAGGAAGCTTCTTAGTGCCTCATGTATGATATCTCTCTGTGATGGAATAACTAGGGTATCCCACATTTTTACATTCAAATTTTTATTTTTCATCTGCTCAACAATGTTAAAGGGAATGCCAATGGAATTGTGCATTAGAGGTGTTATGCTCTCTTTTCTTGATTTTTATATTGTTAGGATAATATCCCTATGCCGGGAACACATTCTTTTATCGAATTAGGTCTACTAGGAATGTCAAACAACCTGTTATTACTTAAATATACCCCAATATCCTCCTTTTGTAGAGGTTTTTCTTGATTATAAGAAAATGCAGCTTGAGTGTCCAATACTCTCTTCTTAGACCTTGTATTATCATCAACATGAGTTTGAGGTCTATTGGAACTTCCCACGGCTTGGTTTGCTACAAAAAATTAGAGTTGGGTACTTCCATTAATGATTTGTGTTAATTAATAGAGTTCTTAACCACAAAGGCTTGAGCTTGCAATGCATTTTCATAGTTATATTGGTTATGTGGTTGATTACATGGATAACACCACTCTATTTCTTATATCACATTGTTTTTCAATGGAACAAGTGCCTTACTTAAGCTAGCAATAGGAAGTGGTTGGGAAGGAGAAATTGTTTGAAGAGGAAGGTGCAGATTTTGACCTTGTAATCTATCATTCTTCTGATTTTTCCCATATCTTTGATTTGGATATTGGTTTCTATAGGGATGATAACCTTGATTGAATCCTTGGTTATTACCCAAGTGATTTTTATAATATTGGGCTTGTTGTTTTTATAGGGATATAACTTTATTTGATAAATTTATAATCAAAGCCTTCATTTCATTAGCATCCTCTTGTTTCTGGAAAGAATAAGATGTGGAGGCATCCGATTAGGAATTTTTCTGAGGAATGGGAGCAATAGAAGGTTGTGAAGCTTGAGGAAATTTAGGAAACAAAGGCATGGGTAATCTAGGGGATATTTTTCTAGCTTGTATCAAATAATTTTCAGCCCTAATGGTTATTGGATAAACATCAGGTAATTGGACAACACCCATAGATTGTATCATAACAATAATATCATAATTTAGAGATCTTAAGAAGTAAATAAAGCACCTTGTGGAGTTGGTCTCAAGAGAACTGGAATTTTGTCTAATGTCTTCTAAAATTTGAAATTGAAATCAGCCATAAGCTCATTGGGATCACTTTTGATAGTTGTTAGCTACTCCAATAGGGATATGTTGTCTTCCTACTCCTCAAATTGTTAACTTAAGGTTTTTCCAAGATCATCCCAATTGTGAATGGAAGTAGGTCTCAAGATTTTGTATCATTGAAGTGTTTTTCCTTTAAGTGAAGAAACTTGAGAAGTATAATTACAATATCATCTTCCGTAAGTAGATGAACCAAACACACATAAACAATATCTTGGATATGCTCGGGTAGGGTGGTGAGATTTTCCCAGTGTAGAAAGAAATAATTTTAAGTGCTTGACACTTTGGTATATCATATTATGCATTGAGATCCAAAGGACTACCACCATTAAAGCTGAAAAAGGGTAAATTTATTTGTTGTTCCATGATAGGAAAGGGTCTTAAAACCCTAGAGGAAAAAAATAAGGGCCTACCAAGAGGAGTAGAAAACTTTATGTATGGAAAATATAGTGATCTTTGAATTGTTCCGCCTCTTCTTCTTCTCTCCTCATGATGACAACTAAAACTATTCAAAAGGTTCATTGTTTGTTGTACTTTATCTTTCTACATTCTTCTCATGAAAATGGGCACTTTAGCTACATAAACTAGTAGATTTGAACTTGGGATTCACTAGATGTGTTGAAAGATGCCTCCAAAGGCTGAAAAATTAGTAAGTCACACACAAAAAATCAACAATAATAAATATTGGTCCCATTGGGCATGCAAGAATTGTTGGAGCTCAAAATTGCACCCCCGCCTTACTGAGTCATGGAAAACCCATAATTTTGAAGCAACATGGAACTATATCCAAGTTGTGGACTTGATTCTTGAGACAGACCTCTCGGAGAATGCCGAATTCCTTTACCTATACCTAATACTAAACTACTCCTACATATAGAAATGTAACTATCTAATTCTAATCTAAGCATTCACAAGGACCAGGGAGAGAGGGAGACAGATAAAATTAAAATCCTAAGCTAAATAGAGGTGATAACACCAAGAAGAGGGGGAAATAAAATCTTAGTGAGGAAAAAATGGGAGGAAATGATGATGAAGAGGGCAGACATGAGTGTCATAGATCAAAACAACACCTTACCTTCCATTTCCATGCAAAACACAAAAAAATAGATCCTACAAGGTGAATAAAAATACAAAACATACCTGTAATTAAGGAAGAGGCAATAAATCACAATAGAACACAAGTTAGGAAAAGAATAGCCACAAACATGAATTTTATTGCCTTATAAGGATGCACAGTCCATTACATTAAAGGAAGAAAGAATAACACATTGCAAAATCCAAATATGAGGCCTACAACTCAAAAACACTTGTGCATCACTTTGATATGATGCCCTTATATTCAAAGAGGGTCAAACCTTTATAAATGAGCATCAATGTGTGTGTGTGTGTGTGTGTGAGAGAGAGAGAGAGAGAGAGAGAGAGAGAGAGAGAGAGAGAGAGAGAGAGAGACCTTTAACCTCCAAGAACATGAATTCAATCTATAAAACCATCTTGGGAACCCCTACAAGACCATTCCCCCACATACTTTGCTTACAGGAGAAGTAATGGGCACCATTCTTCATTAATTTTGGTAGTTGAGCTACCTAGAATTGCATCTTTGATTTTGCAGTTTTTTTTTCCTTTTTCACACACCTAATTCCACCAACCTTTGAATTTCATGATACCAAAGTGAAGTTTGTGATGACACCTTTTCAACAAGACCAATTTTGTAAGATTTGGAATTATGGGAGAGAGATATAACCATGTAGATTTTGGTGTGTGGGAGGAGCGAGATGAGGTTCCATGTAGGTTATTAAAGGTTGATTTAATCATTGTTTGTATTGAGGTAGATAAATCAGCTAGCGGTGATGTCGCTTATGCGAGGAATACAAGGCCCTAAAGAACTCTACCATCCTACCCACAAAAACATTAATCCACCGACTAAATTCTCCTAAACCCTCGCTACAAATGATTTCAAATGCGAGAGAACAAGAGGAACAAAGGAACATTTCCTCATGTTCCTCTAAAGTCTGATTTTCTTATGTTTTTCCCCATTTTACTCGAAATTTGGTTGTGTTGAATTATGGGGCCAAAAGGAGGGAGAGGAATGCCTTAGATCATTGAAATTTCCCCAAAACGTGAATTTTATCTTGTCTTTCTAGTTCTTTCTTTGAAGGTTGATGATATTACCCAAGTCTAGAACTTGATAAGTTGTCCAAATTTGTGAGGGGTGTAAATTTAGATAACAGTAGTAAGGCACACATTTAGAGGAAAAAATTCATGACTATTTTTGAATTTTTTAAATCCACAAAGGAGGAGAGGGAAAATTTTTGCAAGCAACCATACTCATCCCATAATTAACCAAATATTATGTTAAGAGGGCCACTTCCATTGTGGTGTCATCTCTATTGGCATAATAATCATCATATATTGCAATTGTGTTACCATTGAACCAAGCCAACCAACCAATGTAAGATTAATTTTTGGTTCTATGAGGGTTTTTAGAGTCATAAAAACAATTATAAGATGCACCAAAGAGGCATAATGGACTAAAATAGTAAGACACGTGTTTAGAGGCTAATTTATCGGACTTTTTTATCACTACACATTTTAGATTTCGATGGTGTTGTTGTGTATAATTAGTGCATTGATGATTTACATTTGTACTTTAGAACAAGGAGTTCCCTTATAACGATTTTCTATTTTTTTAGGATGACCTTATAAAAAATAATTTAAAAGATATAAAGTTTAATAAGGAAACATACAACATTGTTGATTCTTTGATCTTAATGGTAATGAGATTCCTTTGGTTTATCACTCTTGATTTAATGGTCATGCCTTTGATTTCTTATGGTGAAGATCTTGGCTTCTTAAAAGGGAGGTCATACATTCAAATCTTGTAGAGGGTATGGTATGCAATATGTATCCTATTTGAAATATAGTTATGTTTCTTTGTATACTATGAGTATGAGGTGGTCTCATATATTACTATTTTCTCTGTAGACCCAAAGTAGAACACCCAACATTACTGAACCACTAACTTAATCCAATATCGTGTAATAAATAAATTATTCTTAGTAATAAAATATTATGGTTTCTTAATAATTTTCAAAGTGAGGTCAAAGATTTGAATATTTGAGAGGACAGACAAAAATCCTCTCTATTAGAGGGTCGAATCCCTTTCCACGCAAGGACATCCAATGTTCAATGAGTTTTTGAAATATATATATTTTTCAAATACTATCCCATAGTTAAAATAAGAAACTATAAAAATGTATAAGCTAACATCATCTTCACCCATATTAAGAAATTGTATGAGCTTTATATCATCCACTGGACCCAAGTGTTTACACCTTACTTAAATCTATGTTATGGAAATTACACAAGAATAAAGAGGATGTACAATTTTATAATAAGGTATTATGTTGATATAATTAATTCATCATTAACCATGTATAACTAGAATAACACATTAATGCTTGCAATAATCAATAAAATAAAAATAATATCTCAAATAAACAAGATGAGAAGAAGACTTAGTTGTATAGGTTAGAAAAAAGAAGATCTAGATGCGTAGACAAGTGGAAAAGTCATATTAAAGAATAAAGATGCTTTGTTATGATTTTTGGAGCTGTAAAATGAGTAGGGCTAGGACCACACAACCACAATACAACCCATACTAGAACTATATAGTCCTAACATATGGTTGTACAGTCTTGAACCCTTTGGTTTGTTAGAGTTTGAAACTTCTTGTGTGCTTTTCCTACCTATAAATGAACTTCATTGTATGTCTCTATTTCTTACATAACCTTGAGACGACACTGTAATTACCTAAAACAATGTTAAAACCATTGAAACCTACAAAAACTTCATCAAATAATTAACAAACCAAAAGGAAATATCACATTTGTGTGGTGACACTAGACTACCCTTGGAATTCTAATGCAAAGTACATTCTTGTTGGGTTTATAATATTAAGTGGGAAACTACTTATTTATGAAACCATTCAAATATTGCATGTTTTAGTTTATGGCTTATATTTAAAATATAAGCATCCTGGACTCAAACGGGTCAACTTTTAAGAGTGGATCATGACCACCCACCTTGTATATAACAAGGTGATCTCATTAGAGATTGGTTACATAAGTTGTAACATGTATGTGAGCTAGTTATAGATATATGAGGTGAATGAGGTGAAAATCATGAGAAAATGTATGAGGTGGTTTGTAATCCATTTTTAAGGTGTAACTGCATGTGGAAATAGTGGGAGTGTTGGGTGAAAGTTTATTCTCAATAAAGATAAGTGATTTTCAGTGGGTTTTTACCTTCTAAGGTTTTCCCACTTATATCTTGTGTCACTATGTTCATTTACATTCTGTTCATGGTGTTTACATTGTGTAATATGCATTATAAAGATCTAAATCTATGTTTCTATTTACCACACTTCATAAACTATAATCTTCGGTAATTTATATTATGGATTTATAATTTGTAGCATTATTCATCCCTTAAATTTATTAACATGGTATCAAAGTTGGTGTTTATGCATGTGCATGATAGATTTGGATGTTTTTGATATATAGGTGTGAAGAAACTTGTTTTTTTTCAAAACCATGAAACCTTAGCTTGCTTCGCCGTGTGCTTCAAGTTTATCAGGTTCAAAACTCCAATTCCCGCCAAAATAATGAGAATATTGGATGATCTGAAATAATTAATCAGTTTTAGTGGAAGAAAAATGGACTAGGGGGGGTGAATGAGTCCAAAATAATCTTATTTCATTTACCATTAATTGCAATATCTATCAACATCCATTCATTCACATACATTTAATAAGATCTTATTAGGTGTGCACAATACATTTAAATAACCATAACACATGAGAGAGAACACATAGACACAAAATGTAAGTGGGAAACCCTCATGGGGAATAAAAACCCCGAAATTTTTTCAGATATTACACACAACAAATACTCAAGTGAATAGTACACATCATAATAAATTTCTTTAATGAGGCACCAACCGCACGAGGTGCACCAAGCCCTAAACCCTTATTGATATTACTCACAACAAGAGACTTGCATGAATATGACTCATCACACAAGATTTTGATTAGAATATCATTGAATATATACTTCAATAACTTAGCTGATGGTTATCACAAGATTCAACTCCAAACTCCTTCAAACCCTTACTCAAACCCTCATTCACCTAGCCCATTATTTCTCTTTCTTTCTCCACTTGTCTTGGATTCAAACCATTGCACACAAATTCTCAAACATTATTCAAAATTTTACAAACTCTATTACATCTAAAATCATGCCTTCATACCTATATCAAACACACACATGGGTCATAATTTTTCCCTCTCAAGAAACTATTTCAAAGTTGAACTCAAACTTCACTTTTATATGCACTTCATCTATAAAAAAACAAAGGAGGTAGGTCCTACATCATAATTTAGACCCAAAAAAAAATCCCAAATTTTTCATTAAAACATTCACATTGGGCCCATGTAGGTCGGTTATGCACAAAACCACTAAACATGCTCAAAACTAGCTCAAATCCCCATCACATCGATGAGATAAAACAACAAATGCCAAAACCATGATTATTAAAGCTCAAAATTCATCAAACATGTGTAATATATCATAAAAAAATCATCCATGGTCTTTAATTATCTTAGAACAATCAAATTTCACATAACTCAACCAAGAAGGCTCATATCATTCACCAAATAGTTGTTTCCAACACCTTGTCTTCACCTTTGGGCCTCAAGACCACCCAAGAAGAACTCAAATATGAAATGTAACCACTCATTGGAATCCTTAGGACCTTTAGATCACATCCATTCATTTTATATCTCATGAAACACACACACACACACACACACACACACACACACACACACACACACACACACACACACACACACACACACACACATACGCAAACCACACTAACTTTCCTCTTCACATAATAAAGCTTCCTAGAAAGCAGTTTTACAAGAACAGTTGGTTTGTACCCTTTCTGTCACTTCCAATACCTCCAAAGGCATTAAACATGAAAAAAATTAACCCCTCTTCACTATCCAACTGATATAAAGCATCAAATAATCCATCTCATGCCTCATTCACATCAATCTTTTAGCCCGAGAAAACACATCACGTCCCGAAAACCAACAACCTTTTTATCCACAAATCAAGTTGGATTACCCATAAAATATCATCATCATGAGACAAACCTTATACCGATAGAAATAAATCTGAATCATATTTCTATAACATATTATATTTCCTTCCAAATCCAAGTAGAAGGCCTTGACCAAGGCCATCTCTAAAATTGCCTCTGAAACTCCCCAAAACTCGCCTTATGACTAGTCTTCACAAATAGGGCATAATTTTACATTTAGAAACACCACCATGATATGAAATCATCATGAAAATTAATAAAAAAACTCCCATAATAAAAACAATGTCAATTTCGTTTTTACTGAACTCCTTTGGACAACCTTGCCCCAAACTGGACTTCTTTGGAAACTTACAGTTTTTAGGTGGGGTCCACTCATCACCACATGCTCTATCATACCTTTATGGAAATATGAAAGAGTCATCGACATAATAAAATCATAATAATAGAAAAACAAATAAATTATGGGAATTTTGGAGCCAATATCTTATATCGCTTTCTTTTGGAAGCTGGGTTTCAAGAACACAAAAAGTTGTTTACCTTTATAACATTCGTTCATAAAAATATGACGATGAAATAAAATCATTATTTTTGTGAAACCTTTCTAAATTAATGTATAAAAATCCTTGAAAGACACAAGGTTCCATTCAAATCACACAATTCAGGGTGAGCATCAGAAGGTGCAATTCGAGCTGGAAATCACCTTCTTCTTGACCCTGTTTCACTAAAAACAACTTAACTTGCAAAATATTCTTTAGAATGAATCCAAATTTTTCTCAAACCTCTAAGACACCTCTTTTCATCATCTACAATCATCATAATATCTCAAATATGTCTCCATATTCTCATCCCATCTCATTTGTATGACTAGCCCTTGGGGTTTTACATGGTTTAAGCTAGGGTCAACTGTACCAACACTTGTAACACATCATGAAACCTCTCCAAAAGGTCCTAAAAACTTATTACATCATTAAATACTTACCTATATGCATCCATGAGCTCACATGGCTCTACAAATCATCCTCATGCCTCTATGCACCTAGACATGGTCAGATGAGCACATCTTTAACCTCGCATATTCAACCTATACCTGCACCCTAAAAATCATGTGAGTGCCTAAAAAATCCCTAAAAATTCTCTCCATGATGCTACCATTCTCCTCAATCCACCAAAAAACTCAAATCACCATGCTCCATCATCTAGGTTAGCTAGGTCACATGACTACGCTTGCTAAACCAAACCAATCTCACTGAATCAACTCATGCCATCATGAAACCATATGAAGCTCCATGTAATCCACCTAAATATAATTATATGACACTTTACCATCATCTTATTTTTCATTAATGAGATTTTACATCAATAACAACACCTAGAACACAACATGTCAACAATCTCCCCTTTGTCATTGATGGAAAACCTCCTGAACTTCTCCCCCTTTTTACATTAATGAAAAATCTTACCTGTACCTACATGTTCTTCAACATTATCAGATTCATAGGTTCATCTCTTGGCTATAAAATCAACCAAATTCTTCATACTAGCTCACAAACTAGCAATTCTTCACAAAATTCTGATTTGGTCCACTTTCAAAGAATTTATGATTGTACTCCCCACAAAAGAGCATACATAACACATATTGATGCCAACAAAATTTATTTAGATCCAAAAATACAATTCTTACCTTCTTTGAGTGAAGAAAATCATCAATCATCCATATAAGCATGTAACAATTGACATTTCTCACTAAAACTCTATTTTTGTTCCCTTTCTTCATCAGTAGATGACCTTATATTGATACGCAGAACACACATTCACATGTCAACAATGATAATACAAACCTAAGTACATCATTCCTACCTTAATATTGCCTTGTTTTATCTTTTTTTTTCTCAAGTTCTAGACTTATCTCCTCCATGGCTTGACTTTACTCAACTCTTAGGAAAAAGTTCCCAAAACTGATCCTTTAGTGCATTCTTATCCAAATTTACCATGCCCTAAAAGCTCAAGCATAATATGACACAAATCCTTATGACTTGGACTAATACCATCTCACTCTAGTATAGAAACACAAATGATGGCTCCTTAACTTTCTCACTTTCCTTGGAGAGATGATAAACACTTCAACACTACCCTAAAGCACTTAGTATTTTCAGTCATCTTCATACAATTTCATTCTTCTTTGACAAGTAAACTAATTCACCAGTTCATTCTTCTCACAAACAACACTCCTTGCAATGTAAACCTTCTAAACACCTTACTCACCTAATGGATGACCAAAAAGAGCTCCCCTGTCTTGAAGACCTTCTGACACCTGTAGCATACCATTTTCTTGCCTTCGCATACCCGATGTACTTTAGTCAAGGTGAAATCTCAATCAAAAGTCAAAAAATAAACTATATAGGTCTTGTATCATCCTTATCTTTTCCATGTAGGACTGATAGACACTTTATTCATTTGTTGAAGTATCATAACATCATATTCCGCCTTTAATAAATCTTATACACATGTAGGTTATTTTTTCTCTTTCTTAGTCATTATGAGCTTCTAATTTTCATACCTCTGGTTCTTGTCATAGTCAATATTCATAAGTATATACCTAGCCTTCTACTTCACTTGTTTTGAGAGTCATAACAAGTTTCCCTTATTCTAAGCAAGCTTCTACATCATCACTAGGAAATGAGACTCAATGTCATACCAGGTTGAGATACCTTCACAATTGCTCGTATACATGCATGCACATGTCATTAAATCCTTATTATAACCTAAAGAACTTGGAATAGGTCCTTCAAAGACTCCCCTACCTATATAAGAATTGAAAATCCAAATCTATTGAAATAATTCATTCCTTACTTGAGACAAAGTTATAGACACTGAACCAACTATCTACGAGACTTGTAGCTTATCATTTTCCACCATTTCACAATCTGTCACCATCTTGATGCAATCTAAAGACCATATTTGAATTTTAGGTCTGAGAAGACACTCAACACTCCTTTTTGTTTCAAGATCTTACCAAAGATACACCAATAGACATTAGAACCCATTTTCATACTTCTACACATTCACAATTTGTCCGAGAAACTCATTTTAATGACCATTGTACACTGCTATCATACTCACTATTGTAAAAAACTTGTGCTATTAACTACCTCTTTAAAGATGCAAGACCATACTTGTCATATTTCATATATGTGATATCTTCACTCTTTGTTTGAAGTTTTATCACAGTGCTAAACTTCCATACTTTTCAATTGATAATATTTCACATATAGGGCAAGGATTATCATGCACCTTTTAACACCTTCAACTCATGTCATACCTAGTGAGTACTAAAACTGACCTTCTTCTATACTCCTTCAATTAAAGCATTCCAATGACATTACTTTTATACATTCATGCAACAATTTATACCTGTAGCTTATCATTTCAGACCTATAAGAAAACTATACCTGTAACCATGAGTCATTCAACATATCTCTGTTTGAGCTTATGAGAATTATTAAAGGTGTAACTCTTCTAGCTTGGTCATGAATAACATATACATCCTACATTTCTTCCTAGTGAATCATCATTTTAATCTCTACAATACCTCTTGAACCTTTCAAAATTTTCTTGAGATGATGCACATGATCATGAAAATCACATTGTCCTCTCTATTTTACTTGCACATGTTACTAGCCCTACTACATGAGAAATTCACACCTAGATCAAGCTCTATCCATTTTCATAAGGAAAAATTACTTGTTTTGACCACCCATTTGGCCATTTTGTCTTCTCCATCAAACTTGTATCATGGTATTGTAAAAGCTTTTCCTAGTTTACAACACACCCCCATCAATTAGATCTTTAAAGCCCTGTTTCAGATAGTCAAGAAAATGGGATGCCGTAAAATGTCATAACAGCTTGAAACTTTCAAATCCATTTTATTAATATTTTAAGATCATATGGTTAAAATTTTGCAAGATTCCATTCACTCTATCTCCAATTGTAGCATTTTTCTCATAAACCCTAGGTTAAGGTTTTCATAGAGCCTAAAAAACTCAAGCTTGTTATAAATTCATTCAAAATTAATTTCAAGGTATCAAATTTTGACTAAAGACATGTTATATTCAACTTCAATTGTACATCATACCCGTGAGGGGTCAAAATTATTTGAATTCTATCTCATTATCTCGTTCCATAGCCTTGATCTTTTTCCTTCTTGATGAAATTACATTCTCGAGAGACTTAGGCTCACATCATGAACTTTCTACCACATATGACACTTTTTATGACATGATAGACTTCAAAAACAACAAATAATAATTAGAGCAATCACTTCAAACAATGGTCTTATTTCTGCATACTACTTGTGTTGACCGAGATGGACACATATTGAAAACATAGAGTACTTTTGTATTCAACCTTATCTTCTTGGTTCAAGGATTTACCATGGCCTAGATCACCTTTTATCTTCTTACTTGAACTTTGTACCTAATTGAAGAGTACATTTGGGAAATCATATTTTGATTCTTCATACTTTCTTAGCTTGCAACTTGACACCATGGAGATTGGGACAAAAATTATATATACTCTTTTAAGACACAAAAACACCTTGCTTAGAATCATACTTAGGAATTAACAATGAATGAACTGATACTTACTTGAAAACCCTTATTATTGTACCATATCTATGCATATAACAACCTTAGGATAGAATGATTATCTTGATAATAAAGATATACACAACTTAACATGTTTAAATTAATGATACTCATAACAAATTCTTGATACTTATTGGACACATCCTTATTCAAGACATCTTAAAGGAATAACACAACCTCAAAATCAAAAATATATGACAAACATATCCTAATACACCGACAAAGAGAAATTATTTTACACATGTAGTTAGGAATTGTATCTTAGAAACTCAAGGTGAGACCTAGTAGACTTTAACGGTAATGACTTAACTTAGACTCTGAAAACTCTACACATATTTTCATGACTTCAAGTATCAATACCCTATGAAATTAACAAAAATAGACTAAGATCATGACAATACACCCTTAAAATGATTTTTTGACCAATAACACACACTTTTATTGCTTGAACAACTACTAAACAAAAACATAGGACTACAATAGATACCTTGGCATGAAATGACATACCTTGATGTACCTCCTACATCAACATGATTCAAAAATCAGCTTCCCTTAACATATGCTTCCCAAGTAACTTTCATGCTTCACATGCTTCAATTATCGTAAAATTATGACTCCATGAAGCCTAATGGATGCACCCATGAAATTTGTATTCACCTAGAAATGTAGAACATACATTCCCTCAAGGGACATGATACCAAAGTCTTCCATCAACTTTCTCAGCTTCTTCACCTTTTCTTTTCTGTCATCTACTTGATGGTATTCTTGGGTAGACAACAATAGCTCTTGAGGTTCAACAACTGCAAAAAGGTTTTTATGAGAAATAGATTCATCATGACTGGAACAAAAAACTTTAGGATCATATTTTGTCTTCTTGATTTCTTCCTTCACTTTCTCAACATGTGTAGACTTGACATCATCCTTCTTCTTATAGGTATTCATCTTGGTTCTATAGTATCTTGCAATGTGACCAAACTTGTTACATTTGAAACAAATGATAGGATGCACACCTTTTTAAGTTCTCTCTTTCCAACCTTATCTTGATTTCTCTTGATTAAAATACCTAGAATATGTCCAAATTCATTACAAATAAAACATACAACCAAATTTTTACTTTTTTATCCTTTATTAGCCCAATGTTGACTTAGTGGTACCTAGCAACATGGCCTCTCTCATGATAGTTGTAATAGAATGCATTATTTTCTTGCTCACTTATACTATCCCTCCATGGATGATCATTTCTAGAAAATATCCTACACTCCTTTTCCCTATGACTAAATCCATTACAAGTAAAAAATAACCATTAAATGACCTTTCATACCTTGAAGCATTTGGTTTCCTGATTGATTTGGTCTTCATGTTGTTCTTGATATGATCTATATTTGAACCAACAGACTTCTTGCTTAAAACAACATCATTTTCAATGACCTCCTTACCTTTGAAACTCTATTTTTCTTTGGTAGCTTCTTGACTTGATTCAGAGATGTTCTCATCCTTCTTTGATTCATTTTTGAAACCCAAACCTAACTTGTCACTTGAATTTCTTTGGCTTCTCAACAGATCATCTAAGCTACTTGCACTCTTTTCAAAATTTTGAAACATTTTTAGTTTTCTTGAAGCTAGGTCAAACTCTGATTGTAAATACTTCATGGCCATTTCAAAATTAATGCACTCATCCTCTTTAGTCTTGATACTAACATTAAGTAATCCAATCTGTGTTTTCAGTTGAGTACACTCTTTCTCTTTATCTTCAAGCTTCTTAAGGATTTCCTTTAGTCTTTGATCCATGCCTTTTGTACTATCAGTTTCACTACTACTAGGGGGATGCTATCTTCATAAAAATACTCCAATTTTTTCCATAATTCCTTAGCTGAATCACAATCCACAACCATGGTGCTCACACATTATTCCAAAGAACCAAAGATGATATCCTTGGCTATTTCTTCCATTGGATCTAAAAATTAATATCTCCTACACAAACTTCATAACCAAGAGAGCTTAGATATACTTTCACTCTGAGTATCCAAAGGGCATAGTTTGATCCATTGAACTTAGGACCTTCATATGATAGAACTCTTCTCCCATTCTAATCACCTAGACCTGTGCTCCAAGAAAATATCCTATCAAGTGATTAAACTTCTCCAAAAGGACCTCTATGACACCAAAATTTGAAAGTACAATGGACCGAAGTGGGGGTTAAATCAGTCCAACAAATTTATTATTTCATTTACCATTAATTGTAGCATCCATGAAAATCCATTCATTCACACACAATCAATATGAGCTTATAAGGTGTGCAAATTACATTTAAATAACCATAATAAATGAAAGAGAACACATAGATAAAAGACGTAAGTGGGAAACCCTCGTGGGGAAGAAAAAACACTGAATTTTTTTATGATATTACACACAAAAAGACTCAAGTGAATATTACACATCACAAGATATTTCTTTAGTGAGGTATCAACCCCACAAGGAGCACCAACCCCTAAACCCTTGTTGATATTACTCACAACAATAGACTTGCATGCATATAACTCATCACACAATATTTTGATTATAAGATCACTGAAAATATGCTGCAGCAAATCATCTCGATGGTGATTAAAAGATTCAGCTCCAAACTCCTTCAAACCCTTGCTCAAACCCTCATTCACCTTGCTCATTCTGTCTCTTTATTTATTCATTTGTATTGGATTCAAACCATTGCACACACACTCTCAAAAATTATTCAACCTATCACACACTCTCTTAGATCTCAATTCGTGCCTTCATACCTGGAACAAACACACACATGGGCCACACTTTTTCCCTCTCAAGCAACTAGTTCAAATTTGAACTCAAAATTCACTTTTATATGCATTTCATCTCTAAAAAAAAAGGAGGTCAGTCCTACATGATAATTTCAACCAAAAAAACTTAAAAAAATCCAAAAATTTCATTAAAACATTCAAATTGGGCCCATGTATGTCGGTCATTCCCAAAACCACTAAACATGCTCAAAACTAGCTCAAAACCCCATCACCTCGATGAGCTAAAAATACAAATGCCAAAGCCATGATTATTAAAGATCCAAAATTAATAAAAATGTGTAATATAACATAAAAACATCATATTTGGTCATTAATTATCTTGTAATAATCAAAATTCACATAACTCAACCAAGAAGGCTCATATCCTTCACCAAATAGATGTTTCCAACACCATGTATTCACCTTTGAGCCTCAAGAACACATAAGAAAAAATAAACTATGACATGTAACCACTAATTGGAATCCTAAGGAACTTTATATCACATCCATTCATGTTAGAGCTCATGAAACATCTATATGTGCAAACCACACTAACTTTCCTCTTCACCAAATCAAGCTTCCCATAAAGCAATTTTACAAACTCAACTGGTTTGAACCATTTCTGTCACTTCCAAGACCTCAAAATGCCTTAAATATTAAAAAAATCCTCTTCACTCTTCAAATTATATAAATCATCAACTAATCCATCTCATGCCTCATTCACCTCAATCTTTTGGCCCGAGAAAACTCCGTCTCGAAAAACAACAACCTTCCTCTCCACAAATCAAAATGGATGACCCATAAGATATCATAATCATGAGAAAAAAATTATACCACTCGAAATAATTCTAAATCCTATTTCAGTATATTATATTTACTTCCAACTCCAAGTGGAAGGCCTTGAACCAAAACCATCTCTTAAAAGCGGTTTGAAATTGCCCCAAAATTGCCTTATGACTAGTCTTCACAAATAGGGCATATGTTTCCATTTATAATCACCAAAATGATTTGAAACCTTCCTGAACATAAATATAAAATACCATAATGAAAAATATGTCAAATTATTTTGCAACTCCTTTGGACAACCTTGCCCCAAACTGGACTTCTTTAGAAACTTGTATTTTTCAAGTGGGGTCCACTCATCACCACATGCTCTATCATAAATTTATGGAAATATGAATGAGTCCTATGAATAATAAAATTAAAATAATATCACAAAAAATAAATTATGGGACATTATGGAGAAAATCTATTATATCACTTTCAAGTTAGGGTTTCAAGAACACAAAAATCTATTTACCTTCTTAACATTCATTCATAAAAATATGACGATTAAATGACCTCATTATTTTTGTGAAAAATATTAAATAAATTTATTAAAATTATTGAAATCCAAAAGGTCCCATGAAAAGCACAAAATTTAGGGTGAGCATAAAAAAATGCAATTCGAGCTGGAAATCACCTTCTTCTTGACCCCTGTTTCACCAAAAACAACTTAACTTGCAAAATATTCTTCAGAATGACTCTAAATTTTTATCAAACCTCTAGAAAACCCATTTTCACCATATACAATCATCATCATAGATCAAATAGGTCTCCATATTCTTAGACCATCTCATTTGCATGACTATCCCATGGGGTTTTACATGATTTAGGACAAGGTAAACTATACCAACACTATAACTCATCATGAAACCTATCCAAAGGATCCAAAAACCTTTTTACATCATGAAAAACTTACCTATATGAATCCATGATCTCACATGGCTCTACAACTCATCCTCATGCCTTGAAGCACCTAGACATGGTCTAGATGAGCACCTATAATTGAGTCTTCAACCCGTACCTACACACCACAAAACTCATGTGAATTCCTAAAGACTCCAAAAAGTGTTCTACATGATGCTACCATGATCCTTAAGCCACCAATAAAAACTCTAATCACCATACTCCATCACCTAGGCTAGCAAGGTCACCCGACTAGGATTGATAAACCACACCAATATCACTTGAATCGAATCATTCCATTATGAAACCATCTGAAAATCCATGTCATCCACCTACGAGAATTCTATGACACTTCACCATCATCTTATTTTTCATTAATGGGATTTTACATCAATGAAAACACCTAGAACACAACATGCCAACAAGTTTAGTTTATGAGATCTTGCTTGTGGATGTGTGTTTATCCTCCACAACCATTTGTGTGCTTAGATCTATGTTTTTTTACCATCCATGATATATTTATAAGATTATCAAGCATTTTCATAAATTTCTATTTCATTTGCGTATTTTCCAGTCTTTTGTGGCTTATTTAAATAATTTACACCTTTAATAGCCATTTTTTAGCCATTAGGTGACTTATTTGAATATTTCACATTTTTAGTCATCTGCAGCCTTTCAGGGCTTCTCCAAGTCTTTAGTGAATTTTTGAATTGCACAAACTTATTGCATTCTTTTGCATCTTGTCTATCTATGTTACACGAACCCTTGTGTTCTATGGTATTTTTATGTGTTACGCGGACCTGTGTTACACGACCTTTTTGTGATATGCGAGACTTTTATTTGTCACACGAGTTTCTTTGATATGCAGAATTCTATTTGTTATGCATCTTCTCTATTTTTTCTACATATTTTCCCTAAGTATTCCATGAAACTCTAATATTTAAAGAATCCAAGAAAAACTATTTCTTTATTCTCGCAACTTTCAAAATTTGAAAATTATATAACTTTTTCTCTACTACATCGCGACTTTTGCGGATAGTTTTTCATTTTTGTGGGCTTCCTCCTTGGTTCTAATACCTTGTTTAAGTATTTCATATAAATTCAAAATATTGTATTTGAGTTTTAATCCACTATATTTTTCTATTTGTACTATGCATTTTACGTAACCTTTGAAATACCTACCAAACACTCTATTTTTAAATTTTTTCTAATTTTTCCTGAAAATGGATAGTTCTTTTAGTTTTTCTATGGATAAATCAAAATTTTTAAGTGAATATAATTAAAATATCTAGAAAATTAGGATTAAGGTTATCTTTATGGCTAGAAAGCTATGAGATTTGGTCGAGTAGTGTAGAGAAGAAACCCACTTGGAGACAAACTACTCCCGAGAACCTTAATGTTTCTCTCATAAATCCCAAGAGTATATGTCCATATTATTGCATAGCATCAAATATGATTTCTTGTCTCATATTTAACATATGGAATCTCTAGATGATGCATGGGATCAATTATAAACTATGTATGGGATCAATTACAAACTATGCTTTGATGTATGGGATCATGAAATTGTTTACAACCCTTATGAAATCCAATGAAAATGTTGTTGATTATTCAACTAAAATGAAGGAAATTAAATATCAATTAGATGGATGTAATTGTGAATTGTTTCATTATAAATTTATCTACTTCATTATTCAAATTAATATTCATAAAAAATTTAGAAACTTCATCTCTATTTTGAATTCTAAATATAAAAATGAAGATGATATACCTAATTTAGACACATTGTCTTCTCTCCTTATTCAAGAAGAGAGTGTTATGAAGAAATTTGAATCAAAATAAAATTCCTCTTAGGCATTGTTCTCTCAAAGTCATAAGTCTTCTAAAAATAAGTATATTAGTAATTCGAATCAATAGTCAAACTTTAGATCCATGTTTAAGCACAATAGGAATAATCAAAAGTTTAATGTAAAGTTTGATGGAACTTGTAAAATTTGTGGTAAATATGGTCACAAAGTAACTAATTTTCATGCTCAATTGTCTCATAATGTTGGTGAAATAATTTTTCATGTTGTAAATTATTGAGTTTTCACCAATAGTGCGGGATAAGCCCCTCCTTCTTGTGTATGGGGAGGCTCCCATTATTGAATGTAAACTACCTAAACTATCTAAAATATGTGGGATGGCCAAGAGGCATGGGATCACATAAGAACACTCCACTGAACTTACAAAAATGTGCTTTTACATGGTATAAGGGAGGAAATTACAACAAAGAGAGGTAAAGGGGAATTGGGGAAATAAAGAGAGAGAGGGTTATTGTTGTGAGTAGGCACTAACAAAGTTCACATACAATAACTAGAGTAGGTCCACATTTAATTAGAAGAAAAAAATAATGTAATACATTAGCAAGAACAATAAAAAGAGACACAAAGTTCTAAAAATCTATCAATCAAGGACACAAAGTTCCTTCTTGGTTATAAGAGATTGAAATGCTCACAAAATTGGAAAGTAGAGAGAGTAGAGGAACATTGACAAAGAAATAGAAGAATTGTAGTTTTATTTATTGATATAGAAGTGGTAATATCAACAACATAAATTCAATCAAAAATTTCTGACCCCTTTGGAATGGAGAAGCCATTCCAATTTATATCATTACAAATTGTCCTCTCATTTACCCCCCACATGACTCTTTACCTATCCTTATCACTTATGGCCTTTCATATTTCTAGGAAGTGAGTATTTTTCTTATTCTTGGAAAAAGGAGTTTTACAATGTTTAGATAAGGATCACTTGAGTGAATAAGAAGAAATAGCAAAAGTACATTCTTAACTGAAAATTAGAATATGGAGAGAGAGAGAGAGAGAGGTTTGACTAATCCAATAAAGATGAAGCGATTGCTAATGAAGAACTTGTTGATTTGAAGCATGATAGTAAAAAATTCCTCCTTTTGCAAGATGTACAAACACTCTAGACTACTGAATGAGTGTTTACGAACACTGTTGTGATACATTCCGATGTAATCCAGAGATGAATACAAGCATTACTCATGATGGTTCCTTCTTGATCTCACAATGAGAGTGAGGATCACTTTCTTTCTCCTTAAGCTTTCACAAATGACTCCAATGGTCATGAGAGACAACTCCATGATGCTCAAACCTCTTGATGCTTATCCTTCATTCACTAAAATAGACCCTCACTTTGTAGATAGAGGATTGCTTCCCAAATGAGATTCTTGAGAAGTGGCCACCGATTGGAATGGAATGAGATGATGGAAATGTCCTTGCTTATTGAGATATGATCAAACTAAAATTCCTTATGTGAGAGTTTAATAACACTACCGTATGGATGATAGTAGATGAAACAAAGAATATTTCCCATTCTTGTATGCAAAATGATCTGAATGAAGATCATTACCTTCTTACCTTTCCTGGCTCTAAAATATGTTTATACACCTCATGTTCACATGTTTCTCATGGGAAGGTTTCTGCCACCGAGAAAGATACATTTGGATACCAATGAAGAGAAGGGGGGGTTGTGATGGATCACTCTTTCTTGACTTAATAGGTCATATGGGATCTACGATGATTCCCACCTTCTTATGAATATTTCTAGAATATGGAACCATTGTGCACCTACTTTCCTTACCTTTCTTTTCAAAGATTCTTATTTAATGCATCTTGATGACACTTTGAAGTGAGATTAAATTTCAATGTTTCATCCTTTGAGGATTGACCACACTACTAGGTTTTTGATTGAGTGTTTAAGAACACTATGACATTAAATGAAATTGGGATGATTTCTTGTTCTTGCATTCATGATGTCACACATGAAGATCACCTATTTAGCCTTCATTATTCTAGATTACTTGAATGAAATTATACTTTGGATGGTTGCATACCTTCATGCTCAGATTATACTGATGAGAAAGGATGATCCTTTGATTCTTTAGAGGATGGATTGAATAACCTGATGGCTTGACTAGATTACTTTGATTTTCTTCTCAAAGGTATGACGATGGGTTCAAGGCATGATGTTCCTTAACTTGCCTAATGAGTTTCTGATTTCGCTTATGACCATGATGAAATAATATAATGAATCTTGTATTCCTATGGGGATTTTGACTCTTTTCAAATCCTTTTCGAACACACAATGCCCATGACTTTTACCCGTTATGCCTCGATATGCTCTGTCATGTTCCTTGACAAAAATGTTCTTAGAACGATGCTTTAGGATCCTTGTGGAGGGTTAATTTTATTTTTTGAGATGAGATAAATATTTACAACCATGCGAGGATGGAAAAAAATAGTGAGATGAGTGAAAATGGAGCCAACAACAACTTCCTACATTGAATACTAAATTTTTCTATCTTTGGCAAAGAGATCATGAGTCGCTATTTTGGGAATTTTTGATTTTTTTCTAAAATTTTATCTTATGAAGCACCTAAGACACTTAAATTACCTAAATTGATGATGTTTTACCATTTTAGGAAGTTTCTATTTTTAGCAGGTTATTTTTTCGGAAACTACTATTTTGGGAAAATTGCCTATTTTACTTTGTTTGTTGTTTTACACTATTTCTAGATGTGTTGAGTGATTAGAGCTTGTTGTTTCAATAGAATTACTATGTTTAGTAATTCACTACACAAATAATATTCTATTTTAAGTAATTTCACTTTCCAAAGTGCTTTGGTTTGCAATGAAAACACCATTGTTGGATTCAACTCTGCTACGGGGTCCCATGCTCCAATTTTCACTGTGATCCTTCCGCTAAAAATATTAAAATCAAAAAGTAAACTTTTTTGGATAGTAGGATTTCAGGTTTAGAAAAGTAGGGAATCATATAGTATGAAACTTTAGTGATCACATAGGTGCCTGAGAGTATAGCAATCTTCTAAAATTTTAGTGCAATTAGGTTTCTAGATGAAGAGTTACGAGGAAATATCTGTTTTGAAGTCATGGATGTTATGAAACATGTTGGGAAGAACCTATGCTATAATTTGATGTTTTTTCAGGTTTTAAACATCAACAATGGTTGATAGGTTGAACTGTGTAAATAAATTTAGCTTAGAAATAAGTTAGTTCATTTCTTGCTTACTTGCTAATCGTAGTTTGACCATGGTTAACTAACAACCGAGTGTGGTTAAAAAATATGGTTAACTGAGCTTATCATGGGTGATAAATTATTTCCCCTCTATTCCCTTAGTTAAAATTGATAAGAGGGGAAAAAATGGGTGCTTTGGAGCAAGATTGTGCCAAGTTTCACTTGAACTGCATGCACTTGTGAGGATGATGGAGAAAGGCATAAACACACCTGGGAGCTAGAAACATGATCACATGGAGAATCAAAAGGGGATTGTGGGGAGTTCTCATTTTTTCCTCCTATTTCCCCTTAGTGAAAATATAAATAGGGACAAAAATGGTTTCTTGGAGTAAGATGTTTCCAAGTGGCACGATCAGTGCGGTGTGAGGAAGATCGGTTTGGCAGATTAATCCCCTACGGAGTTGGAGAGGGTCATATGGGGAAAAAGAGGGGGATTATGGGATGAAATAATATTTTTACCATTTTATCCTTGGGAATGGGAAAATAGGGATAGAAAGGAGTGCCAAGAGAAAATCATGACATGTGGCAAGGTAAAAATTTGGCTAAGTATGGGATCAACACATACTTGCACTAGAGATGACTTTAAAAATTCATTCCCGAATCTTGGAAAGGTATTTTTAGGTGAAAGTTTATATGATTATGACTCTAAGGAACCTTAAAATATAAATGGAATAATTTTCATAGCCTAATTCTTCCTAAAACTCCAAAACAAGCCCCAATTTTGATTAGGACAATGAGGTGCATCTATAAACGTTGAGTAGCCTTGAGAAATACTTAGGTCTTGTGAAAAATATGACTCTTCCATCATGAATAGGATTATATAAGCTATCAATTTCCTATTTTATTTCCTCCTAACTCCTTACATATATCCCAAAATCATCCAGAGAACTTTAGGTTCATGTTTAGACTATTTATTCCTTACACTGAAAAACCCACTTTTACACAATTTGTCCCTAAACCAAAAATATTCCATAAATATTCCTAAATAAATTCGAAAAAATTCAAGGCTATTCAATACAAACTTTTGATGATTATGGGAATTTGGAACCTTCCCATAGGATGGACACCTGCCTTGAAAATGGCTAGAAATAGCCTTTTGAGCTCTTGAGAGCTAGTCTTCATTTGCACTTCAATGAATGAAATGATGCACCTTATCACACCATTTTTAAATCTTGCACATGTTTATTAAGTTTATTAGGAGGACTTACAAGGTCAATATGATCATACAAAGGAGATAGAATGACTAGGAGAGGGATTTGGGAAGGCTTTGGAGTAAATTTTCACATTTGGCTTAGTTTTCATGGCTCAAGTTTTGAATTTTTGGGCTTGCAAAAATGCATGAAAATAGTTGGCTCTAACTTGGGGACATTGGAATTTAAGGGAGAATAGATAAAATCATCACTCTTTGGTGAGAAAACCTATTCCTTGTTCAAATTGGGTAATGGAGTCAATTCCACTCACTACTAACACAAGCAACAAGCACACATGAGGAAAAACCAAACAAACACACCAACGGAAAGGAAACACACCAAAATGGAAAGAAAACACACAAAAAATGGAAATGTGTTACAAGGAGGAAATTTTACAGAGGCAGGAGAAGAATGTACACACACCCGACAATGGGTTGAGAGAAGTATGTACCATCATGGAATAATGAGATGAATTCAAACCTTTGAAGCTCGAATATCATTATCTGATCATACCATGCTCTCGTGATGGCTCTGCATGATATTTTTACTAGTGGTAAAAGAGGGTTAAGGGGACCCTACCCCATACATCAAGAAAGCTCCATGAGAGCAGATTAAGCTAAATTATAATAACATCAAAACACCATAGTATAAAAGTTCATAGTAATAAGGGCACTTAGGAGCCCATATAGTGAAACTAACAATAGAAAAAAACCATAGTGAAACTAACAACATCAAAGGAACTAATAGCCAAAGAAAGAGATAGTGAAAAATAGAACACCCACCAAAGTCATTTGTAGATTTTTCAAGCCCCTCCAACACCTTAGCCCATTATTTTGCAAGAGCATCAATATTAACAGCCAAAGAGCCCAGGTCTAAACCATCCGGGGTCACCTTCGTTTCCTTCCTTGACTATCCACAACACAATAAGAATTGGCAAGCTGCCCCAAAGTTTGAAGGTGTAGTAGGGTCAACTTAACAGTCACGATGCTCCATTCCATATAGCTATGGAGGATAGCTTTAACCTGATCCATATCCCTAGTTATGGCCCCCAAGTTGGCCTTTAGGATCTCGATCTCGCCACCCTGCCCATTGCTAATAGCTTCCTGCACCTGCTCCCTCATCTTGTGCCAATCATTAAAAAGAAATTGGACCAAGCTCTTAGTGAGCCGCATGTCCCCCTTGAGCTCATCAATATCAAGCAACCATCCTGGCCAAGTGATTGTCCCCTTTGATCAAGCCGACCTAACCCATAGCTTCATAGTGTTGTTCCAATTGAGTGTTTATAGGAGTCGGGCACCCTGTTTTCTAGACTCACCCTTAGTGTTCGGCTCAGTGTTTAGGGTCTACTTAGATTTCAGGTCCTGAAGGTTTTGGGCCGCAACCACCTCCACCTCATCCTCTTCCATGTTTCCATCCAGAGAATCCTCATCATCACTCAAATCCTCCTCCTCTGAATTAGACTCAAACCATCCGCATAAGCTTCCAAAGCCAGCTTGAGAGCACCAGTTTTATCAATGTCCAGGGCCACCCTTTTGACAAGGGCAAGGATAAATCCTTGTGGAGAGGGACAAAGATCCTACATGATTTAAACTACGAAATAGAGGCACACAGAGAACGATACAAGAAATAGGGGAAACTAAAATCCTGCCCCCGTCTAAAATGGTTTAGCATTGGGAGGTGGTAAGCATAGATACATTTGTGGTGGCCTTCCAGGGTTAAGAATTGAATTAAGGTGAGAGCCACCTCATCAAATGGTTTAGGTAAAGACATTCTAAGGTAGCCAACAAAATGGGAGGTGAGATTCTCATTACCTTTAAGAAACAGATTCAGTTCTTCAGAGGCTTCCTTCTTCGGTTTGTAGACCTCCCTACCCACCACCGGAATTCCCATAACTTTAGCCACTGAATCCACAGTGATCTCCAGACTGATCCCTTTCATCTCCACAACAACACCTTTTTTGGTCACCTTCCATGCGCTAGCAAAGTCTTTGCTGAGATTCTCATAGTGCCCTTCAAATATTTTTAGAAAAGGGGTAAAACCCTTGCTATCAAATAGGGACATAGCATCGGGAGTGACCCCAACAAGGTCAACAGGTTCAGTCCTGACAAGATCCCCACCCATACTACTAAACAACAAAGGCCTCTTCACAAAATGACTCAGAAACTAGAGATCCGAGAGCTTACTCACACACCACAAAATGATTCTACAGTAGTGGTTGCCAGATAAAGTTCTCCAAAAATACATGCAAATCACAACCCCGATCTTCTCATAATTAAGAAATAAATGCAAATTCATCATACATCAAAAATCATGACAGGATAGCCCCCCCATGAAGAGACCTTATACGTGGGCATTAGTGTCTTTTAATAAGTGTGCCCACACCTTGGGATTGAGAATTTCCATCTCCCTCAAAAGTGTCAAATCATGCCCATTAACCCCCATGTTAGCAAAGAAATCCACCACGACATTAGCTTCCCTATACACATGTTTGAAGGAGATAAATTAAAAGAATGGGCCATTTGCTTAATACTCTTAATAGAGTTAAAATTGGCAATAGAGATGGGACCTTCCTTATTTATGTTGTTAATTATGTTTAGGGAGTCACCTTCCACCTCCAAATTAACAAAGTTGTGTTGAAGAGCTATAGATAGACCCCAAAAGACCCCAACAACTTCAACAACATTATTTGTTTGAGTGCCCAAATTGTAGAAGTATCCAAGAATAAAACTTCCTTCAAAATCACGAAAGACCCCACCACAACCAACATGCCCAGGATTACCTTTGGAGGTGCCATCAAAGTTTAATTTTAAACAGTCCTTGCTAGGTTTGACCCATCCATTTAGTCTAGGGTTTAGACCTAGGGGCCTAAGGGTAGAAGGTCCCAGACCCCACTTCATGGAGAAACAAGATTCTGTGAGAGAAAGACTTCTTTTGGGAGTTCAAGATAGAAAAGTTAGCTGAATGGATCTCACACAGCGGGCTCCAATTTTAACATGGGACTCTTTTTCCCTTTAAAGATTCTTTTATTTCTTTCCTTCCATATTTCCCAAGCCAAATGAATTATAGAGAAAATCCATAAGAACTTCAGACCTTGGCTCTTAAAAGACTAGTCCATTGGATCCACAACAATTTTATGGAGTCCTAGGAAGACCTAGTTGACATCAAAGATGTTAAGGATGGTTTCCCTAACCAAAACAAGGAAAGGAAAGCTAATAAGAATAGGTGTGAGGCATCTTCACAATCCAATTCACACAAAACACATCTATTAACCATGTGGAAATTTCTCTTGTTTAGATTTCCAATAGTAAGAATCTTATCATGGATTACCAACCACCAAAATATATTAATCTTAGGGATTAAGTCTTTGATCCATATGCTTCCCCAATTAAAATTATCACCTATCTCATCCTCCTAAAAGAAGGAGTAGTAGCACTTTTGACTAAGAAAATACCATTTTCTTCCTTAGACCAGTATAGGCTATCTTCAACAGGAATATCTCTATTAATAATAACTCCTCTTAATTCTATATTAATAGAAGATATCTCTAAGCTATTAGAATGATCCAAAGATATGGTTTTCCATTGACCCAAAGGATCGTCCAAATTTAAATAATCTCTCACCTTAGTCCCATATTTGGACACAGAGTCTCTGTAGATAGTAGGGAAGATAGTCTTGAGAGGAACATTCTCTAGCCAGTTGTCCTCCCAGAAGTTAATGGTGTGACCATTTCCAACAAGCCATTTGCATCCTTCAGATAACACATGTTTAGCCCAATTTAAGGACTTCCAGAAGCAAGAAGAAGCATTAGAGTTTTGGGTACAAAAGCACCATTCATTAGCAGTCAGGTTGGGCCAGTATTTACATCTTATGATACTAGTCTAGACACTATCTTCCTTTAACAGTCTCCAACTCATTTTGGCTAGCATAGATTTGTTCATTTTAGTCCAATCTCTGATACCCAGGCCACCAATTTTTGGGGAAACAAACCTTATCCCAGGCAATTAGAGGAATTATGTCTTTTGATTCAGTTCCACTCCATAGAAATCTTTTTTGTATGCTCTCCAGCTTGCATGCAATCTCAGAGGGTAATCTATAGATAGACATCGTATAAACCAGTAAATTCATATAGAGCATTTAAGAAGGACAAATTTTCCCTTGAGATAGAAGCGAGCCTTTCCACCCTTTAAGTTTCTTCATAAATCTATCAATTAAGAAATTTAATTTAACATTCTTTGGTTTTTCCATCCCAATAAGCATACCAAGGTATTTGGTTGGGAGGGTTTTTGATGAGCAACCAAGAATACCAACAATTTTGATGCTTCTTCTTTCAGGGGTATTGATAAAGAAGATAAAGCTTTTCCCATAGTTTATCAATTGATCCGAAGCTTCCTCATAATCCATCATTAACTGCTTGAATTATCTAGCCTCAGGGACAGAAGAAAATCTAATTAGCGTGGTATAATCCATGAAATGTTGATGAGAAACCTTATGATAGTTTATAGCAGGGGAGATACCTCTGATTCTGCCCTCCATGGTAGCCTTATTAAGAGTTCTACTTAGGGTTTCAGCCAAAATAATGAAGAGAAATGGTGATATATGATCACCTTGTATTAAACCACACGTGCTGTTAAAATAACCACAAGGAGTCCCATTAACCAAGACTGAGAACTTGGTAGTGGAAATACAAGATAGAATCATCTCCTTAAAATCCTCACCAAAGCCAAATCTTGAGAGAATCTTCAGAAGGAAAGACCAAGAGACTATTTCATAGGATTTTTCCATATTCAGCTTAATGAACATAGCTTCTTTATTATTCGAGCCACAAAGTGGAGGGTCTCTTGTATGGTGATAATGCCATCTTAAATCTGTCTACCCATAACAAAACCTCCTTGCTGATCAGAGATAATTGAAGGTAACACAACCTGGATTCTTAAGGCCAAAATGTTTTAGCACATTTTATAAACACAGTTGCAAAGAATTATGGGCTTGAAATTTTTAAACTCCATAGGATCATGATTCTTGGGAACCAAAGTCAGAAAAGTGCTATTTAGCTCCTGTAGCATCTTTTTATTCTTGAAGAATTTCTGGATAGCACTGCAAATATCATCTCTCACAATATCCCAAAAATTTTGAAAGAAGAAAGCCAAGAAACCATCAGGTCATGGGGATTTATCAGGGTTTAGAGATTTGACCATGAATTTTCTCTGCATGATTTGAGAAGGAGAGATACCAATATTCCATCTTCATATTGATATTGTATATAAAACAATCTTGCATTCAATGACCAATTTTTAACATGTTGGGAGGTCTTTCCTTTCGTAGCCTCTACTTGATGCTTTGTGAATATGAGAAGCCATTCCTCCATGTTCGCAACAATGGAATTGTTGATTTTTTCTTGAAAGAATTCATCATCATTAGGAGAAGGTTGTAGCATATAATCATTCCAAGGATCAATGGGGCACTTATAAGAACAAGTTTACTCTCTTCCCATTCAAAAGCTTCTTCAAGCCTCTCACTTTACGATATGAACAATTACTTTTAAAAGGGAGGATACATTATTGGTACAAAGGCCTTCACCATCCTTGAGTGAATTTTACAAAGATAGATTCTTGTTCAAAATCTGCAGGGGATTTAGAAACAGTGAAAGCAAGCTGATTCTAACTCCGTTCACAAGAATTTCACATATTCTCTCACTTTGTTGTCCTGAGTAATTACTTTCTATAAAAACTAGCTCAACATTGGTCTTGATATTATTTCCTATGGCAGAGGTGCTATCCTCATGACTGAGAATATTCATAGGATACTCAAGAATTTCCTTTCCTTTTCATTCATAGTTTTCTTCGCAAAATGAGAAATAGGAAGACTTACCTTAACTTTCGAGTCTCATACACCAAGGCTTTAAATAAAAAAATGAGCTTACCTATTTGTTCCATCTCATTTTTATTAAACATTTGTGCATAAAAAGGAGATTCAAAGATGAAATCACACTTATCTTGAAATTTCATGGCATATGTCAAGATATCAAGGCTGAGTTGAGGATATTTGATCTCTTCTGCAATCTTCAAGATGTCTTACATAGATTCCTCCTTCAAAGCTACCACATACTCATTTTCACCTTCATTTGAAAAATATTCACATTGGGCCTCAAGGAGATGGATGGAAATATGATCTTCACATGGCCAGGAATCATTTGAAAAATTATCTTTCTCATGATCCATATTTCTTGTCATCCAAAGGTTACCATCTTGTGAGATTGGGTATACCTTTTGGTAAGCTTTGTCATAATTTCAACAATATATAGTAGTTGATCATTTTTATGAGCTGCAACTCTTCCCTTTTACACTTACCTTTTGGTTTTCCTTTTAGAGCACCATCTAAATTCCCGAATAGAGTTGTCAACTTACAAGTATTCCCCAAATTTATACCAAATTATGCATCATTAAAACACTTTGCATGATTATTGATAATTTCTATCATGCGAGGACTCAAACAGGCTAATGCACGGATAATTATCTAGTATATTAAAGTCTCATCTCCCTAATTTTTTGAGAAATATTCACAACCCATTGAAAACATATTTCAATTTCAGCGATTATTGATGACATTATCATCCCAATTTACATATTTAAAACATGTAATTCATTTCGATTAATTAGATATGGACCATTGGATCTTTTAACAAGACCTCTCATTTTTATTTTTGTCTACCATATTTATTGTTAATATGCAATCATCTTTAGAATCCCGGGGGTATGTTAATTCCACCACATAGATATTAGTTGCGTATGAATCACGTTTATTTGAAAACTTGGGGTGTTTTCCTTCTAAATATCTTGAAATTATTTCTTCTTTTTCTTGAAATATTGCCCTACTTAAACTAATCTCCATTACAATATACAATTAATCAATTATGTCTCTCAACCAAACATTAAAGAATAATATATTATCATTCTAAATTAACTATAATGTCTATTATGAATTAACTATAATATCTGCAAGAGTGTTGCTTAATAATGTTGTTAGTATCATAAAATTTGAATTTATTCATCGGATACATTAGAAATAATCTCTTCTAATTAGAAATTCGAGATGTAACTTCCATGTCCTTTGCTTATTCCTCTCCATCATTTCCTTTCCCACACCCCATTTTTTATCACTTTAGGTAGTATGTGTTCTTCATGTACTAGAATAATGATCCTTTTGGTTGTGCTTGGAATGATATGTTAACACATAAGCCCAATATTCAAACCCAATTTCAAGTGTTTGATTTTAAATCATATTTATCTTGTCACATTATTTCATTTGAAACTTCCCCACATTGTCTATACATGATCAAATTAAAAATGATAAGTAGAATATCAAGGGCATTCTCATAAGAATGTTTTGTCATGCTTTTGATGCAAAAGAATTGTTTAGAGAACATTTACCCATTTTCCAACCATAGAACTCATTTGTTTGTTAAGGTGATTTTTATAATGTCTTATTTGATTAAAATTTAGTTCTTATTATACAAAGGATGTGAAAAATATACTATGCAAATTTAGGTTTGCAAAACTTAGATAGTTATTTTTGTTTTTATGATAATTTTTCTTGGGTCTAATGCTTAATCTTGTCAAGTTTTAAAACACATTATATAGTTTTCATACAAAGAATATGTAACTTGGTTTTATTATTACAAGCTCCTTAGGTTGTATTAGGATTCAATGTTTACTTTTAGGATTCCATACCTACATATCTATCTCAACATGCCCTAAGTCGAATGTTAGACTGTAAACTAAAGAATTTTAAAACAATCCAATGATTGATATAGTTAATTACATATGCTCATAAAATTTATATTAGCTTAATTTGTATCCCCGAACTTGTTTACCATCCAAAATATGATATTTTTTTCTTTTCTTTTCCTCTCCCTCAAAATGATATAAAATTAGATATTTTGTTATTTTTCATAATGTTTTTCTTTTATCTCGTGGTTGCTAAATTTAATTCAAATCCAATTTACTTGTAGTACTTCACACTACAAGGATATCTAAGAATCAACTTAATGGATATATGTTTGACAAAAATGCACTATCTATCATCTTTGAATGGAACTATAAACATCAAAGTAGTGCTTGAAGCTCTTGAAATAAAAGAAATTTACTCAATTCAAACAAACAAAAAGGTATCAAATCGTACTTTCAAATGGAGACATGTCTATAGGGGCCTTCCTACCAATTAGATATAGTGATATTATTACCACAAAGATACTTAAAAATGGATCCATTATTCACATTGATAATTATATTTGTAGGTGTATATAACAAAACATGTAATCTCTCTTATCTTAACCATAACATATATATTTTTAATCCTTTAACTCGAAATTTTATCTTTAATATTTAACATGATTTACTCTACATTTACCAATGTAGTCCATTCATAATCCTCAATTTTCAAGTTCTTTCCACCAATAACCCCATTAATGGCGAACCAAACTCTACTCCATTTGTAAATCAATAAAACTCTATTGGAGAACAAAAATTAGGGAAACACAATCATACAATTATAATGATATCAAAGATAATACAAATTAATGAGTTGTGACACAGAAAACCAGAAATGTGTAATTAAAGGTCATTTTATCAACAAAGTTTTCTTTTGAAAATAAAACAGATCAAATAAAGAAGGCAAAGTGTTCACATTCAATATTGTCAATGAATTCTTATAATATATAATTGATAGATAAATTTCTCAAAATACAATAGGAGAGAGATACTTATCTTGTTTAAGAAGATTCTAGAATGATTTAGATATGCCAAGTAGTGAAACATGATAATATGAGACTCTAGATTATGTACAAAAAATTCTATAAGTGGAATACATGTAGGTTCGGGACCGTTTATGATATGTATAGTCTAGGCAACAATTATATGGTCCAAGATAAGTATTGAATAGTCTTGGACTATAAGAGGGATGGGATCTACTTCACTTTTCTAAAAATTGGTACTCATTGTGTTTCAATATTCTTCACACAACCTCATGATGACCTATGAATATTTACAACAAAGTAGAAACCCTAATAACCTGTAGAACCCTTCATCAAAGCATTAACAAACCAAAAGAGAAAAATATGTGTGTGTTAAGCCTAGACCACCCTAGGAAGTTAGAATCCCAACTACTAAACCAATCATAGTGTTGAAATACATATCCTCAATGCAAAATTAATTCTAAAGTAGTTATCCTAGGTTTTTATGTAAGTGTGTAAAGCTAACTGTTGTCCAAAATAACCCCCAGATATTTTGACAACTTCCAAATCCATTTTTGGAGTTAGGCGGTGTTTTCATGGATCATGGAAATTTCAAATTTCATAGTTATGGAAAAAATCATGTTTTGGGAAAGTATCAATGTTTTGGGCATTGTCCTTTATCTTGATAGGCCTTAATTTTGAGGAGTTAGCCAAATGTTGGCAAAATTGGGAAAACAAGGTGAAACAGGGGAAAATAGACCTTTAGAGGAATAAGAGGAACAATTCCTTTGTTCTTCCTATTCCCTACCTTACCTCCTTGGCCACAACACATTGCATCAAGTAAACTGAGTTTTTGGGGCACAAAAAAATAGTTCATATGTTCATTTGTTCTTCTTCTTTACCACATAACCAATATAACTGATCCTAAGGCATAAAATTCGGTAATGTCGGTCATTTATCACACAAATGGAATGCTTCAAATTTTCTCTAAGTTCCCTATCGACCGATAGGGAAAATAAGGGAAGTGCAATTAGTAATATCAGGCCTTATAAGCACAAGTGGAATGTTCGCATGTTCCCCATGAACCCACAAAACTTGACAACAAAGAGAGGGGTGAGTCGGTTGGTCAAGTCGACATTGACAACACATTCAAAATAGTACTAAAGTCCCTATTGTGCCCCACATATCTACATTCACCACACCAAGACTAAGCGGTTAAGTTGGGCTCAAGGGAATAATGGGAACTGTTCCCTTATTCTGTTATACCTCAAAACCTTACCATCTCCACATTTAGAAAATTCATCCTCCATGGACCTATTATCTTGTTCCTTCATTCCCATGACCATCGATTCACCGGACAAAGGTAAAAGTGGATTAAATATATGTTTAAAGGCCCATGGGGAATGCTCTACTATTCTAAGAGTTCTCGAAACTCTGCTGGGCCGATGGGATTTGGGTTTTTGGCCATAACTCCCGACTCAAAGCTCTAAATTACAAAAAATTGGTGGCATTGGAGCCATACCATTAAGGGCTTAATTTTGGCATCAAGAAATGTAGAAAATGATGGAGTTTTGGAGGTCAAAAGTGTAAATATGGGTTTAATAGGGAAAATGTATTTTTAACAGTTCAAGCACCCAAATTTGATGCTTCTAGGCACCCATTCTTTTCCTGAAGATCAAATGACATGGAGAAATGGATTTTTAGGTGCCGACATGGTCTTGTAGGCATTTATTATGCTTGGTTGGTGGTTGGGGTTTAAAAATGGCACATTTCCCTCTCTTCCCCCTTTTCTCTCTCCCCCTTTCTCTATATATTTAACAAATCATTCATTTGTAAAGGTTGGACTCTCTCAATTTGTAGGGGCATTGTGCTAAAATGTTGTTCCACAAAAATATGTGTTACAAAGCTCCATTTTGGGCTTTTGTAATGTGTTCTTGTGCCTTCTACTTCAATTTTAACGGTTTGTGCATGCTCTTTTGGAAATTAAATCTTATGTTATGGCTATTTCTCTACCATAATTTGATGTGCATGCTCTTTTGGAAATTAAATCTTATGTTATGACTATTTCTCTACCATAATTTGATGTTTGTTACATTCTTGCCTCTCCATTTTTTTTTGGGTATGTTGTCCATGCATTTCTCCTTTACGTGTTTTATTTTGGAAGTGTTTGTGTGAAAAATAGAAGGAAATATGTAGTTTTAGTCTATGACACATATGTATTCCCTATACTTCTCCATTTCCTTCTCATTTTTCCCTCATAGAGAGTTTCTATCCCCCTTTTCTTGGTGTTATCACCTCTTTCTTAGCTTAGGATTTCATTTCCATGCATCTCTCTAACTATGGTCCATATGAATGACTAGTTTAGGATTAGATAGTTGTGTTTTAAGATATTGGAGTAGTGTTAACATTATTTATATGTAGAGGAACCAAAATTCTCTAGATATTTGTCTCAAAATGTTAGGTCCCACACTTAGAGACAATCCCATGTTAGCCAAAATTATTGATCTTCCATGATCAAATCTTAGGGTGCTAATTTTGAGTGTTAACAATCTTACGCACGCCCGATGGGACAATTTAATGAGATTTACTTCATATCACCAATATTTATGTGTTCTTGGTGATATTCAACCTTTGGAGGTAGTTCTCAACACATGTAGTGACTCCAATATTCTGACAGACCCATTTTTATCAATCAACATACTACCTTCCATCATTTTAGTCCTTTTTTCCATGAAGTTGTGTAATCATGAATTCATTTCCTCACAAGAATCCTCATTTTCAGTAGAAATACCATTCAAATCCACCTCCATGTTTCCAAAATCCATCTTCAATCTATCACAACACACCTCTAAATCAGTTTTATGAAAAAATTAAAATGAATGTGCATATTCCTATGAGCCAAATGTAACTACTAGTCAATATGGTTATTCAACTAACCATGGTGTTGTTCAATCTTGAGAACACCATGGATCTTCTGAATCAAAAATTCATTGATGATAAATGTAAGATGTGGATTTCACAAATACAAGACTAGGCATACACACACAAAACTGCAAGATATGAAGAACAATGGGATAATTACAATACAACAAAATGGATCCATCTCAATGCTCTGCTCCATAATATAGAAGGAGGAAATTGAAACTACCACATAGATCAATGGTGAATAACTCTCACAAACTCGACGATCTTTGGAAGAAGAGCTAACTCAACACAACTGGTAAGATAACTCAACACAACTAGTAGACCTAAGCAAGCTAACACAACAAGTGTAGAGATAACACAAGTGCAAAAATTATCCTAATAAAAATAAAAGGATAAATAATAACCTACACTAACACCCCCGTAATCATAGCTTAGATGGGAAGAAAATAAGGTAGGTACCGATAACAAGGTTTGATGAGGTACTCACATACAATAATTGGGAAAAAATACTTACCATGGATGGTAAAAAAAATGTAAGGTACCCAAAAACTGGTAACAACAAAGCAAAGAGAAAAATCCCACTGCAAGGCATCTCAATAATCTTGTCTCAAAAAACTCATACTTTGTTGAAGAAGAATTTTGGTCTTTATTATGGTTTATATCCATTGTTCGATCAAAAATCTCAAAATAAACTAACACCGAGATACAACAGAATAGCTCCGGACTAGGATATTGTCAATGGAGTCTTTGACACTATAATTCAACAAAATAACTACCCTTTAGAAGGATAAAAATATAAAAAACAACTGATGGAGACTGCCGGAGGTGATGTCGAAAGTGAAATAAATCACTAAGCATAGTTCTATCTACTGATATAAAAAGTGTTCCACAAACCAATAACAACAATCAAGGCAAAAACACAATACTCGAAGAAGTAAGATCAACACCACACCCTCCTAGAATTCTGAATGGGTGGAGTGATGATACAAAATATGTATGAGTGGCCACACCACTACTCAAAAAATGATAAGATGACATTAGAATTCATTAGGATATATCCATAAAAGAGACTATCAACATGCCTAAAAATGTCAAAAATATACATCTAGAATGTCTCAAAAAGAGAGATACACTCTACACCTGCTAAAGAAAATATCTCAAAAAAGAGCATTATAATATAGGAGGAGAATTAAGTGGAATAAGAAGTTGAATCATGGAGGATCCATGCCTGTAGATTCCTCTTAATGAATGCTTACATCGCCTCCACAAGTGATTAGATATCCATCCCATATTAATATGAATGACCAAAGAAGATTCCTTTATATGATTAGGTGCAAAGTGCATAACTAGAGCATGTAAGGAAACATCAAAATGTTTGTCAAGTTGATCATTCCTAACAATTGAAATCTTAATTTTCTCATGCTTGAGTGAAGGTGCATAACTCATGTGTAGCTTGTGATCCTCAGAAAGAGTCAAGTGAAAAAATAGGAGCTTTGTCAATGAGTGATCCCAATGAATTACCTTCTTGAAAACTAATGCCATGGAGAGAATTCCACTTAATAGGCTGAATAGGGAAAGTAATACCATGTGAGTTTTTATCAATACATTTTCTAGAAAATACCATAGAACGGATCATATGAGAACCAAATATAGTGGTATGCTTCTAAAAAGAGACATGCATGTGAGTAGAAGGCACTGGAGTGGGATACATAAACTGTGTTACAACAATATGCATAGGTTTGGAAGAAGAACATGTTGTAACAAAAAAGCAGACTTAGGAGCATCAAATACGGGAGTAGGCTCGAAACCGAAAAAACAAGGTCAGTGGGTAGATAAGTAATATCTACAAGTGGAATTAGAATAGGGGTATGGGAGTCCATAATACGAGAATGATGTTAGAGCTTAGTAAGTTTATGCTTTGCATAGATAATATTAGTTTATCCTTGTCATAAATGAGGTTATGAAGAAGATAGTTTTACTTTTTAAGTGATTTATTTTGTTTCAAAAATTTGATCATGTCCTCGTAAATTCCACACACTTCCAAGAAAATCATATCATTCTTAGAAGCCATAATAGATGGAAGAATACAACACAAAAAATTTAGGATGTCAGGCTCAGGAAAAAATGTGTCTACATGCAATTACAACACCCCCAAATGTTGGCACTTTATAAAGTAATGCATTTGAAAACTAAAATTATTCCAATGTGTGGGAAATTAAAAATATGAACTTTTACAAAAGACGACGCTCAATTCCGAGCTACCGATCAAAAGTTATTACAAAAAATATTTCTCATAAATAAGGCCTATTTCAAATAAAATTGCACTCAAGCATTAAAAAATGCACTAAGGATGAACCTTGTCTTCTAACCAATCATTATAATTGGCATGGAATGTAGATTACAATGGTTTAAGTTTTGAGGGAAATTAGCCTCCTACCAACCTGTGTTTCACCCTTGTTCTTCATCGGTGAAGATACAAGCATAATTAAATGCTTAACTCTATTAGAAGCACAATGGACTAAGAGGGAGGGGAATCAGTCCTATAATTTTTTTACTTCATTTACGATTTTTGCAACATCCATCATATATCCACTCAATCACATACATTCCATATTAGCTTATTACGTGTGCATCATACATTCAAATGAACTCGAAACATGAGAGATAACACATAGACACAAGATGTAAGTGGGAAACACTAAATGATAAGAAAACCCACTAATTTTTTTTTCTGATATCGCACACAACAAAGACTCGAGTGGATATTACACATTATAAGAGATTTCTTTAGTGAGGTACTAATCCCACAAGGAACACCAACACCTAAACCCTTGTTGATATTAATCAAAACAAGAGAATCCTATGAATATGACTCACCATAAGATATTTTGATGAATTATGACCACTAAAAATATGCTAATACCCCAGCTGATAGGGATCCCAAAGTTCAACTCCAAATTCCTTCAAAACCTTATTTAAACACACCTTTTTCAACTTGCTCTCTCTAGGTCTTTCATGGAATAATGTATCTTCAAACCATTACACACATAATATCCATAAATATTTAACCTTTGAAAAACCTCATCATCCTTCAAATCATGCATCCATACCTATTACACACTCACCTATGGGTCACACTTTTCACCCATGCAAGACTAGCCCCCAAATGGACTCAAAACTCCACTTTTATATGCTTCTCATCTCATGAACCCCAAGAAGGTTGGTCCTTCACGAATAATTCAACCAATAAAACATATTTAAATTCAAATTCATTCATTACAATGGTCACATATGACCCATATAGGTCGGTCATGCCCAAAATCTTTATACTTGCACCAAAAGGCTGAAAACCCCATCACATGGATGAGCTAAAACCAACAATCACAAAAGCATGCTTAGCCAAGCTCCCAAATTCATCATAAACGTGTAATATAACACATAAGAACCATTATTCCACTCCCTCCTATGTTTCATAAACTGAACTTTGACAGGGCTTCGAAAGGCAATCCGGGCATTTCGGGAGTGGGGTGTTTAATTAGAGACGAGGATGCTAAATTAGTGATTGTTGGTTCCTTTCCACTTGAGATTGGAACGTGTAATTAAGTATAGGCTCAATCCTTTCTTGAGGGTCTAAAATTGGTGTTTTGAATCATTTTTGAGGTTCTGGAGATCGAAGGAGACTCCCAAGTAGTGATCGGTGACGTTCGCGAGGGGCGGAGCGGTGTCTGGAAATTAGATTTTTCATTAGCAACATTATGCGTTAGTTGAGAAATATTCCTATGTGGAATATAAGGAATAATTATAGAGAGTCTAATAGTTCTTCTAAATTATTGCAAAATCAAGGCATATTTAGGAGAGGTGGCTCAGTCATTTCGAGCAAACGCAGTACATGGGAGGAGTTAAACGAGATCATTTCTTGAGAAGGGCGTATATGGGGTCTTTAATCCTAGGTGGTGATGGATTGTTTTTATTCTTTATCACTAGGTTGTTGGGGTTTGGAAGTGGAGGAGTGATTTTAAGTGAAGAAAATGGAGCACCATCGCTTACCTTTTCTATTTCTACATGGAGTGAAGTGCAAGATGGCCTTCTTTGGTGAGGTTTCCCAGTGCCCAAATTCATATTATTCTTAGGGAAGATTTTGGGTCTATTCAAGAGGATATTATGAGAATTATTGGGGAAGAATATATGAGGGATTTGGCATGATCTCACCTAATTTGGAAGTGGCATCTTGGTTCGTATCCTGGTTACTCCCAGTGCGATAGAATATCAAAGAGGTTTAAGTCACAACCCTACATTTCATTAAGCCTAAACATCACGCCAATCTTATAGAAGAACTTAAAATTTTCAGTCATGTGCTATCAATTTTCGAATGTGGTTAGGGAAGGGCATGCCTTAGAGGAAGCCAAGAGGGTGATTGCAGAGTTATTACCGAGGAATGTGGTCCTGATGAAGTTCACCTCATACGTTCATGAAGCCATTCTATAGGGCTTTTCGAGGGTGAACGACTCGAGAAGTTGGATATTCTAGGACTTTTAGTGCCGGTGCTTGTAGAATTGGTAGGAGTGATGGGTCTTCGTAGAAAATTGGGGTTTTCTTTTAACTTATTGCTCAAGATTTCTCATGAAGGAGCTATGATGGGAGGTAGGATGTCGGCTGGTCCTAGTTGTCCCGCCTCATATGATTAATCTTTGTCTTGGTATTTTGTTTTTCTAGAAATGGTAAGTTTTGGTTGTTTTTGTTCATCGAATGGTCTCTGATTTTTCTTGTTTCCCTGAGCTTTTAGTAGGAAATTGTAGTATTGGTTGTTGGTTAGTATGTATTTGGTCCAGCTACTATTGTACTCGGGTGGAATCCCTCCAATCCCCATGTTCTAAGATTATGTCAAAAGCATTAAATTATATTAAAAAAATATATAAGCACCATCAATGGTCACACTTTTTCTTTGACCAATAAAATATTTCATAACATGAGCCAAAAGGCTCATATCCTTCACCAAACAATTGTTTCCAACACCTTGTCTTCACCTTTGGGCATCAATCACACTCCAAAAAAAATCAACTATAACATGTGACCACTCTATGGAATCCTTAGGACCTGTAAATAACATCCATGCATGTTATAGCTCATGAAACAATCATATGTTCAAACCAAAAAAATTTTCCTCTTCACCAAAACATGCTACCCAGAAACATGTGTTGCAAAATCAACTAGTTTATACCCTTTCGAAAATTTCAAGACCTCCAAAGTCCTTAAATAGGAAACAAAATTCATCCTTCTTCACTCTATAGGTTATATCAAGCATCACCTAATCCATATAATGCCTCAACCAACTCAATCTTCTAGCCAGAGCAAACATGTCCCGAAATCTAGAAAACCTTCTTCATCACAAACTAATCTAAAAGACCCATAAAATAAAGTCACCAAGATAAATACCTTATACCTATGGAAATTCCTATGAATCACCTTTCCATAACATATTATAACTCCTTCCAAATCCAAGTGTAAGGCCTTCAACCAAGCCAATCTCTGCAAAATTCTTCTTATGTCTTCTTGGATTCAAGAATTGACCATTAGCCCAACATGCTCCATCACCACAAAAACCACTTCCAAGATTAACCAAAGCATGGAACATCCTTAGAAATTATTTATAAGCACTCATAAACCTTCAAAAAGCAATAAAAACTTAGAACCATCACTTTACCTCATATAGCCACTTAACACTCTGCTAGAACAAACATCCTTCACACTTGACCCTCAAATAAAAGCTCATAAATTTTTATATACCGATGGAAATATATCTAAAACAAGATAAAAAAACTTTAATTCCAGAGTCCTAACTACTCCAATAACTCCCGTAATGCCAATTTTAAAAGCTACTCCAAATCACCCCAAAAACCAATCTTCATAAATAGGGCACACTTTGATATTTATAAGTACTAAAATGATCTTAAAAATTCATATACATGTATAAAAACTCCAGGGATAAAAATAATGTCAATTTATTTTTCAACTCCTTTGGACAATCTTACCTTAAACTGGGCTTCTTCAGAAACAAGCCATTTTAGGTGGGGCCCACATATTGTCACATGCTTTATCTTACCTTTCTGGAAATATGGAAGTGTCCTATACAACATAAAATCATAATTTTTAAAAACCAATCAAAATTGGGTTGGTACAAACAATCTTCTCCAAGTTACTCCTTACTAGGGGTTTAGTAGGGTTTTGAAACCACTTTGTCTTGTTAACAATCGTTCATAAAAATATGACAATCAAACCACCTCATTATGTTTGTGGAACCTTCTTAGTTCCATTTAAAAACATCCTTCAAAATATATTTCTCCCATACATAGCACACAATTAACAATGAACATCGAATGTCAACATTTGTCTAAAAACACACTTTTACTTACCCGTTTTTTCCAAAACTAACGTAACTTGAAATTTCTTTAGAATGACATGAAACTTGTCATGAAGAATTATGAAAACATCCTATAACTACCCATACTCACTTCATAGCCCAAATAGCTCTGAAACTCTCTATTTATTAAGACTTACATGTGATATCGTACATATTCTCACCTTCTTGCTTCCTAAGAACCTCATAAATGCATTGTATCACTGAATGCTGACTTGAAACTCATCATAAACCTACTATACCATGTCAAAACATTCTTCCCATACTTTTATAATAATTATCAGACCCAAAAATGATACCTCTATCTCATTCTACATGCTCCAGTACTAGGAATAGGCCTAGAATGACCTAACTCAACCATGAAAAACCATGAACATACATTGATGACCTCATGTAGACTCATAAACACCTTTGAAACACCTCATGGACCATTAATTACCTCAAGAAAACAACCAACAAACTCAATAGAGATCATACAATGGCTAGGCATACTCAACCATGCTCTAGGACCTCCTAGAACTCACCAAATCCTGACACTACTAATCAACCTTCATCTTTGAAATATGATAGAAAGCTCATGGAGACTCATATGACCTCATGAATTCAGCATTAATGGAGTTGACATAAATGAAAACAAAAACACACAATGGCCAACAATCTCCTCATTTTTCATTGATGACAACCACCTTCAGAAACATTGATGGCAACCAATAAGACCAACATACCTACTTGAATCTTTTCCATTTTTCTGATGCTTCTCTCCCCCTTTTACATCTATGAAAAATGCTAAAATTACAATATTACATGGAAAATGAAAACACACAATGATAACAATGAAAAAAACTCACTTACTTTCTTAGATATATCCCCTTGGGACTGAACTTGGTCTTCTTTGACTCCTTTAGTAACATATGATGATCCTATGGACTGATGTGATCCAAAACAAATATAACCTTGAGCTGATACACCTCAATTTATCCTTCATTCATGCTTGACATCACTTTCTAGGACTTGTTTAAGCTTCAAACACATAATTTTTCCTCCAATGCTATCATTCCACATTTTAGGACTATTGTACATAAACAACTCTTTCGGTGCCTTTTGACCAACTTCTCCAAGCTCTAGAATCCAACATTCATCATGCCATGTCACATTATAGCTCCCCACTGGGTTTGAGGCACCTTACTCTAACTGAAAATGCAAAAACTAGCTTTCTTACCTTTCATCCAAGCCTTGGAGATACCTTGACCAATTCTTCACCATCCTAGAGACATTTTAATGTTCATAACTTTCTTAGCATGCTATTAGCACTTTTATTGGTTATATGACTTAATAACTTACCTATAACCATCATTGAAACTAATTTATAAGACTTTATGGCACTTAGATACCTAATACATGGTCCAAACTAACTCATTTTCCCCGATAGGTCATATCAAATCTACAACACATCATTATACACTTTCACTTACCACTCTTACTCTATCACAATGGTGTATCAGTTTGCACTTGAAATACCAGGGATGCTCTACCTCTATGTGATATTGATTTGCTTATAAGAATCTCGAGACCATAGATCATCCATTACATATTCTTTGAGGATCTTCAAGAGTTTTCAAACAAAAACTTACCTTAGACATTTAGTGACATCCACAGTCCTTTAGCCTACGATTTCACCTCTACACAATCATACTCTTCCATTTCCACAGTCACTGTAACATTCATGAATGAACTAAAAACTTTAAATTTTGAGACTTCATGATCTTCAATGTTACATCTTAAGATTTTATCTCTTGACCCTTTGTTTCATACCTAGACCTTACCTTTTCTCAACCTTCACTTGGATAAGAGAAAAAACTTAGAATTTGATAGGATTTGTAGAACTATAGCTTTGACTTTCCATCTTGAATTTTCCCAAGTCAATATCAACCCATAGGACCTCTTTTAATTCTTGATAAAGGTGAATTAATACTAGAAGATTCTTAAAACAACAACATACTTGCATCCAAAAAGGCATTCGGACCCTATTTGTAAACCTCACATTAGCGCCTTGAATAGGGAATTGATACAATGCCATCCACTCAATCATTACTTGCTTAAGAGAGAAAAATTCATTTCCCTTACCTTTATGAACTTACACAAACATGAGTCTCATCATTTTCACTTCTTTCACAATCATGCATAGTACTTGTTACATCACATTGTATCATTTTACTTATAACTTTTTCTCTTTGACATGAATGCACAGATTTGAAATTCCTTGACTCACTTCTTCATTCAAGAACCATAATAAATGCCTTATCTTCATATCTTGTCCTATCATTTTGAAACAAAACATATGAATTTTAAGATATCTATAGACCTTAAACACACTACAGTCATGCATAAGTCACATTGTAGAGATTGGATGTCAATACACAAACTTATCTCAATTTGATGCTCTACCCATAACACGTACTCTTACTTTCCTAGTATAGTATGGTCTTCATGCTTCCTTTTTCAACCCTCAAGAGTTAATCATGCATATAAGCTTCATTTCAAATCTTAATCAACCCTACTTATGCCTAAAAAAACATACAACCCTTACCATGCCCACGAAATACCTTGTTAACCCTGGGAACCTTCATGTATCTACTTAAATCTTCAACAATGAACATGGAAAGCCTACTTTATATAGAGATGACTTTCCACCTTGCAAAAAGATAAATCAACCTTGAATTTCATGGTGATTATGTCATCTTAGGAATATTGTACCTTGACATACTTTTTCTAGGCTATGTTATGTGACTTCTTCATGAGGCTAAGAACCTTATTCATTGATCTCATTATGAATAGTCATTATGATGTATGACCAAATTATTACTTGACACAATCCCGACATTTCATTCATTCTCCTTGATCTTTGACTCCCCTTAATCTTATAGGTCATTTAAACCATATTCACTTATACTCTACCTCAATATCCTTTTCATTCTCTAGATAACCTTCATACTCACTTTGAAAATATTGACTTTTGGTCTTTACTAGCCCGATTCATTACATTTAGTCCTTCAAAAATATTAACCTATATCATAACCTTAGAATCAATCCTTTGAATATGTTTTGCATGTACACAAACTACATCTATCTTCCACCTCTCTAACACAAATCTATTCACATAATTATACCAATTTGAAGAAACATACTCCCTTCAAGAAACATGTGAACAATAGTGTAGACCTTATTTGTACTCTTTTAAGATTTAGACCTCATATTCAAGTGAATACTATCACCCATTGACACATTTACTGCGCTACAAACATTTTATCATAAAAAACTCCCAAGTTGACATCCTTGAATCAAGCACAAAATTTGATGAGAACACAACATTTATACCTATGTTAGATCCTTTATAGGACACCTATTTAACTTCAACATATTGTAACAACTTTTATAGGCCTGTAGAGTCACCTTGCACTTGATGAAAACATCACCATGTCATGAAACTTCACTTTTATAGACATTTTCTCCAAAATTGAGAGTCACACACAAACTTCAAACACACCACTCTAACTGATATAGTCATGATCATACCTTCATGAATCCTCAATATTTTATTTCACTTTAGAGCCAACACCCCCGGGGTATGCTCATTTTTCAACACGTAACCTTTACACACCTTCATGAGGGAAACATAGAGACCTTTGACACCACTTCCATTCACAAACCATTTTGAAATATGTACCATAATAGTTCGACATTGACACACAAACATGGACCCTTCATACTTTCAAAAACATGAATGGATAAACAAAACAAAGGAAAAATACATACCCACTTGTAGACCCATTTAAGGCACATGGTGGGACACCGACACATTTTAACTCATGTAACAACCTTGAATAACTAGACCATGAATCTTATTTAGATCTTTGAGTACTCTACACACATCTGATCCTTTTATTTCTTAAGGCTTGTATAAAGATTAGTCATGACTTTGAATCAAACTTCTAAGACTCAAAGATCATAGTTTTCATGAAATTTAAGCTTCATAATACTTTTCAAGACTCAAATCAACAAGGGATTATTTCATGATTACCCAAAAAATCTTAAGGAATTTAGGGTACATTTAATTTACACATGATGAACCTTAGAGTATGAAAACTTATATTACTGATTGGGACATTAAAAACTTGATGGAGAACATACACTTGTCAACATAATTCTTAAACCCTTGGATTAATAAAGACAATAAGGCCACATGCATAAGGAAATACTAGTTACTCAATAAACTAATTAATTTCATGAGCATATACATACTAAAATTTGACATTGAGGATCTCTTAAATGCATCTTGACAACATGATCTTCCACAAATACAAATCTTGAAAACCTCTATGCATACATACACCTCCAAGACAACTGATATAATCTTGAAGCTCCAAATCATGTCATTTGCACCTCCTTCCATTTTTCCATAGTCCTATGATCCCTTAACCTGATTAAGAGAATATATTCATAGAAGAACCATTCATACCTTGCATGAAAGAGTGAGAGATCATCATCTAGCTCCTCTTTTGAGAATGTAAACTTCTTATTAGTTTCAAGACATGCATATAACCTTAATCTTTTCTCAAACAAGCTGATCTGATTCTCATGGATGGACACCTTTGCCTCAAGACACTCTTGGATCTCTTTATGACTCATTATCATGGTTAGGGTTTCATGACATGCCACTTTTTAAATTTAAGGTTCTGAAACACTCTCAAACTTAGATTATAGGTCACCAACATCTCCATCATTCACTTTAGGGCCAAAAACCTCAGAACACTTTCAAGATCATTTCCTAGATCTTCTTCAACTTCTCCATTAGAACACCTTACTTCAATATCAACACAATAACCTTCTTTTTCTTCTTTTTTTCAAACTTGTCATCGATATAACTCATGGAGAGGGAGTAAAAACTTCATAGATGGATTTCCATATGTAAAACCCTAAGGGTTTCAAACAAGCTCTCAATCTAACCAAAGGATTCTCTTCAACTTAAGCTTGATAGTCTGCCATACACCGTGATTCAAGTAGGATCTCCTTCAAGTGGTGAAACTTGATTCTCAAGGACCTGATCTGATACCAATTGTTGGAAGCACAATGGAATGATAGGGGGTGAACTATTCCTACAAAATTTATACTTCATTTACCATTGTTGCAACATCCATCATATATCCATTCAATCACATACATTCCATATTAGCTTATTAAGTGTGCATCATACAGTCAAATGAACTGAAACATGAGAGAGAACACATAGACACAAGATTTAAGCAGAAAATTTCAAAGGGAAGAAAATCCATTTATTTTTTTATATTACACACAAAATATACTCAAGTGAATATTACACATCACAAGATATTTCTTTAATGAGGAACCAAGCCCACAAGGAGCACCAACCCCTAAACCCTTATTGATATTACTAACAACAAGAGACTCCTATGAATATGACTCATCATAATATATCTTGATGAATTATGGACACTGAAAATATGTTGATACCACAACTGATAGCGATCCCAAAGTTTAGCTCTAAATTCCTTCAAACACACCTTCTTCAACTTGCTCTCTATAGGTCTTTCATGACTAATTTATATTCAAAACATTACAAACATAATCTCCATACATATTCAACCTGTGACAAACATAATAAACCTTCAAATAATGTACCCATAAGTGTTACACACTCGACCTATGGGTTACACTTTTCATCCATGCAAGAATAGCCTCGAAATGGACTCAAAACTTCACTTTTATGTGCTTCTCATATCATAAAACCAAAGGATATCATTCATTCATGACTAATTTGAAAAATAAAACATAATAAAATTCAAATAAATTCATTGCAATGGTCACATATGACCCATATAGGTCATCCATTGCCGAACCTTCATACTTGCACCAAAAGGCTCAAAACCCCATCACACGAGATGAGCTAAAAAAACAAATCACAAAACCATTCTTAGTAAAGCTAAAAATTCACCATAAATGTGTAATATAACTTATAATAACCATAAATGGTCACAAATAATATTTTACCAATCAAATATTTCATAACATGAGGCAAAAGTCTCATATCCTTCACTAAACAATTGTTTCCAACACCCTGTCTTCACCTTTGGGCATCAAGAACACTCCAAATAACATAAAACATGGCATGTGACCACTGTATGTAATCATTAAGACCTTTAAACCACATTCATTCATGTCATAGATCATGAAACAATCATATGTTCAAATCACATAAAATTTCCTCTTCGCACCAAAACATGCTATCCAGAAACCCATTTTGTAAAATCAAATAGTTTGTACCCTTTCTAAGAATTTAAAGACATTAAAATTCCTTAAATAGGAAAAAAACCCTCTCTTCACTCTCCAAGTGATATCAAGAATCACCCAATCCATCTCATTCCTCAACCAACTCAATCTTCTAGCCAAAGAAAACCTATCCTCGAAATCCAGAAACCTTCGTTATAAAAACGGACTTGAAACACCCATAAAATAAAATCACAAAGACAAAAACCATATAAAAATTTAATTCCTCTGAATCAAATTTACATAAAATATTATAATTCATTCCAACTCCAAGTGGAAGGACTTCAACCAACCCAATCTTTGCAAACTGCTTCTTATGTCTTCTTGGACTACAAAACTGACCATTAGCCCAACTTTCTCTATCACCACAAAAAAACTTACAATATCAACCAAATCATGGGACATATTATAAATTATTTATAATCACTCATCAACCTTTAATAAGAAATACCAGCTCATAACCATCACTTTACCTCATGTATCCACTTAACACCCTACTGTAAACAAGCATCCTTCCGATTTGAACCTTAAAGAACAACTCATAAATTTTGAATACCTTATAAAATAACAATTTTTCATATACCAATGGAAATATATCTGAACCATGATCACAAAAAAACTTGAATGGAGTTCTAAATACTCATTTAGCTCATGTAATGCCGCTTTTACTAAAAGCTGCTCCAAACTACCCCAAAAACCAGTCTTCATAAATAGGGAACACTTTGATATTTAGAAGCACCACCGTTCTCTAAAACCTTCATATAAATGTATAAAAACTCTAGGGATAAAATAAAATTTCAATTTATTTTTCAACTCCTTTAGACAATCTTACCTTAAACTGGACTTCTTAAAAAATAATCCATTTCAAGTGGGGCCCACATCTACCGTCGATGTTTTATATTACCTTTATGGAAAGACGAAAGAGTTATATACAACATACATCATTACTTTTGAAATAAAAATAAAAATTGGGCTGGTACAAGAAATTTTCTCCAAGTCACTCCTTGCTAGGGTTTATCTAGGGTTTCAAACCACTTTATCTTGTTAATGATCGTTCATAAAAACTTGAGGATAAAACCATCTCATTATTTTTGTGAAACCTTCTTAGTTCCATGTAAAAAAACATCCCTGAAAGTTTCTATCTCCCATGCATAGCACATAATTCACAAGTGAGCATAAAAGGTCGCATTTGTCTCAAAAACACACTATTACTTACCCAGTTTTACTAAAACTGATGTAACTTGCAATTCCAACTTCAGAATGACCTGAAACTTGTCATGAAGAATCATGACAACATCCTACTAGAAGGGGATTTTTGGGCAAATTTTTTTGTAAAGGACCAAAAAAATAGTCAAACCCATTTTTGAAGATGCAAATGGCCTTGCTAAGGGTTATAGGGACTGTGTGGGGAAAAAACTGCCTTTGTACAACCTATGTGAGGAAAATAAATGCCCAAGGTTTCTATAGTTCAAAAAAATGGCATTGTACAACAACATAACCTATTTTAATGGGTTTTAATATTGTTGTGGGAGCCATCCAACCTTTCTCAAGACTCCGTAAGTGGATAGAAAATTTTAATGCAAAACCAACACAACCAACAAAAACTAGAAAATACAAACACCCAACACTAAAACTATTGCAAATAATAATCTCATGTAAAACTAGTAGAATAAAAACTATAAAACATTAATACCAATACATATCTAATACCATATCAATAATTTCAGGGATCCGCTAAATTAAAGAGTACACCTATGAGAAATGTGAGATGTGAATTGCATAAATGTAAGACTAGGAATACACACACAAAACTAAAAGTTATGAAGAACAATGTGGTAATTACAAAACAAAAAGAAATGTTTCCATCTCAATAATTTGTTACATCTCAATACTCTACTCAATTTATTATCTCAATAATCAAATGCACATATATGGGACGAGGAAAGTGTAATACCACCTAGATCGGTAGTGAATAAATCTCACTAACGATACTAGTAGTAGAGATGACTCAACACAATTGATAAGCTAACTCAACACAATTGGTACATACTAAAAAGATAACACAATAAGTGTAGAAATAACATAAGTGCAAGAATTATCCTAATAAAAATAAAAGGATAAATAATACCTACACTAATATCAAGAGAAAGAATACATATCTTTTAAGTAGGTCATTTTACAACTAAAGATGTTCTTGAATGGAGAGTTCAACACATGGAGGAGATATTACAAAAAATAAAGGAGGAATTTTAGATCATACAAGCTAAAAACCCATTCTTAGGAAGCCATTTCCATTGGGAGGTATTATACCTAGATGGTTTAGTCCTCAACAAATGCTAGAGGTAACAATTGAATATTTTAATCAAATGGTTGAATTTATTATAAATTTACAAGAATCGAGGCTGTCAAACCAAAGTTTTAAGAACCTTGTCAATGGGGTATCCCTTCACCATCACCATGTGGGTATATAATGCCTCCTCATCCACTGAACCATCTTAACCCAAGATTCGGGTTCCTAGATTTCTCAAAGATTATCCTTACATACCTTATCCTTTACAAGAAGACATTGCACCTCCCCATCATTTGAAAATTTGCAAAATTAGTTACAAGCCCAATCCCCCTATCAAATTTCCAAACCCATTTTAGGATGAACCTAATCAAAATAAAAGTTTAGGAGTGAAGCCAATGAAGAAAAAAAGAAGGGAGGTTTTCATGCAAAATTTAAAGGATTGGAGCTCAAAATTTGAGGCCAAATGAATCCCATAGTTGGTTAAACCTTCAATGGAGGCTGAGATTGAAGAGCACAAGATAGAGGTTGAATTTGCAGAGAAACAGGAGGAAGATGATGAAAAATGTATGTATTTTGACTGTAGTGTACACATTGGCACCATGCTCAAGGAGGTTTCTGATTTGTCTTCACAAAAATCATAATTGGAGAAGAAAAAAATTAGAGCATTAGGAGAAAAAATCAGATTTATTTGAAGATAAATGTAAGAAAATAATGATCAACTGTCAATATGATCTGAATGTAGTGTCCATATTGGCCCTAAAATTTTAGAAGTTGATGATCATTGTAAATCTATTTCAGACAAGGAGGTTTGCATTGAGGGAAAAATGAGACTTGAAGGTAAATTTGATCTTCATGTTGAAGAGGAAAAAATGGAGGAATCTAAAGAATATATTATCCAAATAGAGTTTGGAAATGAAGAGGATGAATTTATATCAGATTTAGAAGAGTTCATTGATGATGAAGAATCCATGGAGCTTACTAGTTTTGTATTCTCATCATCTATCTTTCACCATAAATATCCTCTTACTACTAAATATTCCATTGGACCTGAGATATAACAATAAATTCTAATGAATGTTGGTCTTTCCTTGCCTCTTTTCAAAAAACAAGATTTGGAGAAAATCCTTGAAGAAGACAATGCAAAAGAAGAAATTAAAATTGCTGATAAATCTAATTTTCATGTTGAAGAGGATGAGTTTGAGATGTCAAAATTATTTCTTGAGGATGAGGAAGAGAATGAGAAACCCGGTTCCAAATAAAAATAATCATGGAGGAGGAAGAGTTGTTAGAAAAATAAAAACAAAGCACAAATTATGTTTCAAGCATACTTCTTGATGAATTAGATGGTGAATTTGAGATTCTTAACTCTTTTTTTGATGAAGAAGAAGCACATGCAAGTGTGGAAGTATAGATTTTTGTAAAGAGAACTAAAAATAGGGTTTAGATCAGCCTACAAGCATCCAATATGATGAATAAATTTCTCCTAGTAGCTCCATTCATGGATTTGAATGTGAGGGAAATGAGTAAAATTCAAGGGCCTTCCAATTAGCTACAAGAAGCATATGCCTAATTAGATATTTGGCTGGTTTGGAGTCATGAAAGGAGTTTCAACCAATCATGTTCACTTTAGAGCACGAGGATTATCTACAAAACATCAAAGGGTAGCCCCAGACCAATAACTCCAAAAACAAAATTCAGATTAGAAAAAGGTATTTTTGATATTTTCAATTATTGATGGGAAGGAAATCAGTCCCAAGACAATTTTCCACTCTCATTAAAGACCATGTTTATTGTAAAAATGATCTCCTGGTCTTATTTTTTAGAAAGGGAACCTATTTCTCTGAACCAATTATTGGGTTTGTTTAAATTCCTTTGCCTTTGGTTAGAGTAAGAGTAGATTATGTTTGTTTATTACAAAATAAGTGCTTGTGCACACTCTGCATGTTTCCACTTGGAGCATGTATGATTTTCCATGTTTGTACATAGTTTTGTGGCCTTTGTTTCCATTTCACAATCCAATTTTAAGTAGGTATCATGGTGGAAACAAGGTGTTTTGGGGCAACCCCAAGGTGCATTCATTTAACCCCTAAAATCATATGCAAATCAAAGTTATCCATGATCCTTCCTTGGAAAAAAAAAAAAAACATCGAGTTTTTTGGGACATTTTGAAAGTTTCATTATAAACTCCCAAGAAATTAGATTTCAAGAGAAAGAGTAAGTAGTTCTAGGTTAGCTCTAAGTTTGTGTAGATCTAGGGGTAATAATTTCAATTTTAAATATCAAAATTTCAAGTTTCAAGGCTTGAATCCATGCCCAATGGATGTTTTAAGACCACTGATCTTATATCTAGTAGGAATATATCCCCATTGAGTCGTCAATTATTGTTGAAAATAACCCCAAGCTATTTTTACAACTTCCAAATACATTTTTAGACTTAGGTAGTGTTTTCATGGATTAGGAAATTTTGAATTTCACAATTATGGACAAAAATCATGTTTTGGGGAAAGTATAAATGTTCCTCCATCTTTCTAGGCCTTACTATTAAGGAGTTAGCCAAATTTTGGAAAAATTGGGCAAAATAAGGCAAAATCGACATATGGAGGGATAGGAGGAATTGTTCCTTTGTTTTTCATGTTCCCCACCTTACCACCTTGACCACATAACACATTACATTGGGTAAACCATGTTTTGGGGCACAAAAGGAATAGTTCCCATGTTCCTTTATTCTTTTGATTCGATGCATAATCAATATAATTGATCCTAAAAGACACAATTGTCAAAAATGTCGTATTTATCACACGAAAAAAATGGTTTAGATGTTCTCTAAGTTCCCTAAACCCCGATCTAGTCAACAAGGAAAATAAGGGAAGTGAAATTGGTTATGTCGACCTTACAAGCATAAGCATAACATTCTCGTGTTCCACAGTTCCTAAAACCCACAAAATTTGATAGGGAAGAGAGGGGGCAAGTCAATCGCTTAAGTCGGGCATTGAAAGCACCTTCGAGTAGTTCCAAAGTCCTTGTTGTACCTCACATATCTATATTCAATGCACCAAGACCAAGAAGTTAAGTCAGGCCCATAGAGAATAATGGGAGTTGTTCCCTCATTCTCGTTGTACCTCAAAACCCCACCATCTTCGTAGTCCGAAAAGTCAAGCCCCAAAGAACTATTATCGCATTCCTTCATTCCCTTGATCATTTGATTCACCAAAAAAAAGGGACAAATGGATTAAATAGGTGTTTTAAGGCCCACAAGGGAATATCCACTATTCCGGGAGTTCTCTCAAACACCGCTTGGGCTAACGAGATCTAGTTTTTGGCCATAACTCCCGACTCGAGCTCCAAAATGCACAAAATTGGTGGCATTATAAGCTGTCTCATCAAGGGATTCATTTTGGAATACATAAACATAGAAAATGATCAAGTTTTGGGGTCAAAAGTGAAAATATGGATTTAATAGGGGAACATTTAGTTTTAACAGTTCAACTACCCACATTTAATACTTCTAGGCACCCATGCTCTATCCTAAAGATTAAATGACATGGAGAAATGGATTTTTCAGGTTCCCACATTGTCTTGCATGAATTTATTATGTTTGATGGGTGGTTGGGTTTGAAAATGGAACATTTCCATATTTTCCCTAGTCGCTCTCCCCCTTTCTCTATATATTTATAAAACCATTCATTTGTAAAGGTTGGACTCTCTCAATTTGTAGGGGCATCATGCCAAAATTTTGTTCCAAAGAAATATGGGTTACAAACCTCCATTTTGGGCTTTTGTAATGTGTTTTTGTGCCTTCTACTTCAACCATAATGGTATGTGCATACTATTTTGGAAATAAAATATTATTTTGTGGCTATTTCTCTACCCTAGTTTGATGTTTTTGCATTATTTCCTCTCCATTATTGTTGTGGTTTGTTGTCCATGTATTTCTCCTTTACAAGTTTCATTTTGGAAGTGTTTACGTGAAAATCAGAAGGTAATATGTAGTTTTGGTCTATGGAACATGTGTCTACCATTTCGTTCTCCATTTCCTTCTCATTTTTCCCTTATGGAGAGTGTCTATCCCCCTTTTCTTGGTGTTATCACCTCTTTCTTAGCTTAGGATTTCATTTCCATGCATCTCTCTAACTCTGGTCCTTATGAATGACTAGTTTAGGCTTAAATAGTTGTGTTTTCAGTTGTAGGAGTAGTGTTAGCATTAGTTATAGGTAGAGGAACCAACCTTCTTTGGAGGTTTGTCTCAAGATGTAAGGTCCCACACTTGGAGACAATCCCATGTTATCCAAAATTATTGATCTTCTATGATCAAATCTTAGGGTGCTATTTCGAGTGTCAACACTAACCAACCCCTAGGGGTTACCTTGTGTATCTTGACACCAAAATATTAGGCTAATTGTGTAGTACAAAATGTAACTAGTTTGATAGTAGAAAATGTGGTGTAAATCAGCTATGTGACCTAACCCTTGTGTAATTCTTAGAGTGATTTTTCTCTTACTTGAGATATAGATTGATGATATTTGCATGCTTGTAGATGAATGAAGATGGACTCCTTGACTTGGTTGAGTGCTACAAAATTGTATTAGGGACAACCCTAGATGATGTGTATTTTATTTGAGAATATTTGGGAACCCTTTGAGTGATTATTAAATGGTGTTTGTGATAAGATCTTGTACAAATGATAAATGAGATATAATGTGATATTAACTTGCTTATTGTTGGTTGGATATTTTGTCAATCCAAAATATGAGGTTCAACCACAGTACATGGGATTAAATCCCTCCTCAAAGACAGGTGAGGCTGCCTGTTTATTACTAATCTAAAACACAACAGAAACAATATATACAATATTCACACTAATCTAGCCATTGGGGTTGGGATAGAATCCCGAAATCCATATCCACACATTGGGAAGATGTCATTTTTCTAAATGGATAGGGTCAAGAATTATTACAATGGAAGAAACACAATGGAAAGGAAATGAGAGAAACGTATTTTCTTTCGAGTAAACACAGAGCACGAAATAATCATACAAGCTTTAGATTATAAATATAATGTTTGAAATGATTAGAATCACCAAGATGATAAACAAAGAATAGCTTAAGAGTATGAACATAAGAACAATATCTTAAGAAATATATATCTCACAACACAAAGTTTGCAAAAAATAGTATCAACTTCTATTCCTCAAAATGATTAAAAGAAAACACAAAGTTTTCTTCTTCACAATAGCTCCCAATATTTCAAAAATCTCAACCTTTTGGAATGTAAACACATCCCTAATTTATAATAGAAAATAGGATAAATCCTAGAAAATAGTATTTTAACGAGAGTCCTATTTTGCTTGACTCTCATGTAGGAGACCAAGTCAAAATTTGCTTCCTATGTGACGAAACAAAAATGAAAAAGACATGTCAATTTCAAGATTGAAATGACATGAAACATCAAGACTTAGTCTGAATCATCATCTTTTTCTTCCTCATCTTTCCCTTCCTCAAACTGAGCCTGTTTGTTCCAAAATTCTTGGAACTTACGGATTATACCTTGCATCTCATTTTCATCAGGCGCAGTGGAATGATCACTCAAGACTTCACATGTTTCGTGAGTGTCACTGGCACTACCAGGAAGCTTTCTCAATCTTTTGTTGAGTTTTCTAAAGGCCTCCAAAGAATGTTCAATCTTCACAAACCTGTCGATGATTTCAATACCAAATCCATGAGTTGGTTCATGCTTGAATAGATTCTTGGATTTGTTTGAAAAGATCATCGGGCGATAGGATCTTTGGAGTCTCCAAGCGACACTTTTGCACAATTTTTAACGCTTCTTCTTCCAGAGTCACTCTTGCCATCGATCAACCGATCTCTTGATTCTCTTAATTTACCACGGGCTTTGTTGAGAATATTTACCACCTGAACTCGATGGCTTTGGTCAGCTGGAAATGCTTATCTCGCATGTGGGATGATGCCTTCTTCTACCAAGAGGTGTGATGGCATTTGCTTTAACACTTGGAGAGCTTCGAAAGTCAAATCAAGGTGTCCAATTTCTTGGGATAAATCATCATCCATCTTTTCTCCATCACTTTGAATATTTCCCAAAGATTGATAGACTTCCACGGTGTCTTGAATCACTTCCTTCCCCTGTTGGAGCAGCCTTTGGATCCATTCATCAACCACCCTTCCTTTTTTATTAATCTTCTCAATTGTAGGCACTGATGAGAAATCGAATCCGACAGGGACAGAGGAAGATGGTATGGATTCAAGGGGTTTTGAGAGCTTAAGAAATACCTCAGTCAACTGCTCCACCTTTCTTTTAAGCTCATCTTTCTTTGTCTTTGTTTCCTTCAATTTCAAGCATAGCACGTTTGTGGCATCCCGTGCATCTTGTTGTGCTCTTCCTCATTGTCACCTCTCCTAGAGCCACCCTAGTTATCTCGATAGTCGAGGCTGTTATGTCCTCTTTGGTTTTGTCGGTTGCAGCGGTGGCGATCTTTGAAAACTTATGCCCCGAAGCGTCCACCAAAACCCTTGAAACTATTTTGGGTTTCTTGGCTGATTTAGCATAGAGAAGCCTTGAGTGAGCTAAAATCAAAGGCTGGTATGGGTACAATCACCTTCCTCTTCCTTAGAGTTTTCTCGAGTAGCCGTTGAGGTGTGTCAGAGGGAGTTTCCACTATTGTAGAAGTTGGTATCATACTTTCAGGAGGAGAGGGATCTAATGGCGAAGTGGGGACATTACCAATGTGGCGGTAGAGATTCAATAAAAAGAGGCGGTACAAGAAGAGAGGGTGAGATTCTAGAGAAAATTCTGCCATGATTGAAGAAGTCGATGGGGAATGAGGAGGTAGAAGTGGTTGTGAGGGAGGAAGCGCAGATCCGGACTCCAAGGCACGGATGCAAGAGATAAGGTCTCTTAAGTTGGGTAGTCAACAAAGGGTGAAACCAGACGGATTCCTTCTCCTTCCAAAGAAATTTCTCCTATTTATGGTGGTGTTGGTGATTCTGGCACATTCACCGTTTCAACTGGAGAAACAATTGAAGAGATTTCTTGTTCTCTTCTCTTCTTGACAAACTTGACCTTTATAGGTCCCTAATAAGATCTTTTGTCTTTTCCTTTTTGGAGGGCCCCACCTCTGAAGCAACCAACTTTGAAAAATTATCATCCTTAAAACTCATTCCCCAAGAGGCGAGCCATGCTTTGGTGCGTGCAAGAATCAGGGCTGACCTATCTGTAATGGAGGCTTTTTCACTGATAGACCAATCAATAGGTGGGAAAACATATTGATCTTCATTCAGTCCATCATAGGAAGGGTTCTGAACACTTTCATTATCACTAGTACCTTCACGGTAAGTTAGCGAGCTGAAGTGTTTGAATCTCAAAGGCAAGTGTTAATATGCTATGATCTTTTCTTTGGACAACAACCTCATCATGTAAATCAATCCAAACGTCTTCTACACTTGGCATGTGCGGGTAGAGAGTTCCATATGCCCTGAGGACTCCTCGAATATCAAACCCGTCTCGGGCTTCATGTGCTTCTTGAATTTATCTTGAAGCTCATGGAAAACGTTCTTGGCTATCACCACTATTGAACAAGTATACCTTCCAATAGAAATTGGGAAAGATACAACGGCCTTGTGCTTACTCTGTTGGAACTTGTGAAAATCCAACAATTTCCTGACCAACTCCATCAAGATTAGTTTGTCCCCTAGATATCTGGGCAAACGGAAAGGATCCCCTAGGTACATGCCTACTCGAAGGTATGTGAAATTCTTAAATCGCAGGAAGACATAACCTCATTTTGAAACTTCAGCCCATGCTTCATCGTATACTCTCGTTTTCCTCGATTCGGGACTTAACTCGTAGATGTTCTCATAAAAAGGCATCGTTTACCCTTCCGAATTGGTCTTTAAACCCTTTTCTTGTCACCGAGGGAAATCTTGATAAACATGCTCCACTATCTTCTTCCCTTGGTGTCCAACATGAGATAGTTCCTCATGTCGGCCACCTTGCATAGGTGACATACGAGGACATATAAAACTTTCCCGTGAGAGAGGTGGATCATTTGTCATTTGAGAATCTATCTTATTCTTGATAAGAGTACCCCAATCAATTTGCTGTTGATTCTTATTAATAATGATCATGAACCTGCTGTACATCCATCCTTGGAAAACATTTGATTTGGGGAAACCAAAAATTGAATCAACAGAGTAATGATATCATTGATTTCTGAATGAAATCACTTACGGGAACAAGTCTTGGGAACACGAAAACAACCGGTTTGGATTTGATTAAGAACTTCTTATTCACATGCTTGATGCAATCCTTCCGATCATTGTCCCAAGATTTTTGGGCTGAGTTGAGATCCACATCTCCATATTCCTCAAAATTAGGCAACTTGAGAAGGTCATCAAAGTAACCTCCGTCCAATTTGATTACAACTTCTCCCGCTTTGGTTTTCACGAGCGAGAAGCATAGTCATAATTTGAAGCACGAGGCCAAGATGAACTTGGGGCACTGAGCAGACATAGGGAAGCTTGCTGCAAGAGGTAGGCCACTTCGACTATTGATCTCATCCATGGAGTTTGAGAAGGGCTCTTGACCCTATTCCAAAATCCTCCATATCTACGTTTCCGTGCTCGTATCTCGGATGTCGAAATTACAATCAATGTAAGAGGAGACTCCACCTTCCTTAATTTGTATTTCATCCTCCCCGACTATTCGGTCTTATCTTGTGATGGACCACGGTCCGACATGAGGAATTTCAAGGAGGAGAGTGTCGGAGATCGAAGATGTTGAACATCACTAAAAACCCGGCACTGCGGAGATGCCGGAAAGGTGGAAAAACCTACACATTGAAGTGGATTCCAAGAGTTTGGAAAACCCATCACTTTGAGATTTTCTCGATATACTACGGTTTTGAACACTTTGTAAAGCACCTGCGAAACACGAGAAGAGGGAATAGGGTAATTGTTGAGTTGAAACATGCGGGTTTCCTTCACCATTTATATCCCAAACATATTTTTAAGTATAACAACATTATGGGGAATAAAAAAGTGATAATTCCAAAGGGGTAAACCCTAAAACATAAACCTGATTTAGAAAACAACCCCCAAAATGGAAAAGATAAAAACCCCAAAATAACCCTGATAAGAAACTTGGAAGAATTCCTTACACAATTAATCCACAAAAACCACAAACAAAGAATGAAGAAAAATACCTTCAACCAGGACAAGGAATGATAAAAAACGAGCAATGCAATCGGGCACAGAGGTGAGTTTTAGGTTTCGGGGTCGAAGATGCATGCGCAAAAATCCACGAGGTAAAAAGTACGTCTGGTAAAAATGACGTGGAAATCCGAATTTGTATAAGAAAATTCATATTTAATACACTTCAGTTGACACATGCCAACTACCCGACAACTCGGCATTAATGCCATGTCAGCATGCTTGGGATATCTAGAAACCCGACACAAAGGTTTTAGAGTAATTCGGGTTTCGGGTTGTGGGAAACAATCGACATGAAGCATGATGCTTGATGGCCCCGAAAACCCGAAACAAAGGAGTAAATTGGGCTTCGGGGATCGGAAGACATGCGACATGAAGCATGTTTTGACGAAGGCATGTTCCAATGCTCGGAAGGTCCGCAAACCCGACTCACCTTACTTGATGCGGGTTTCGGGTTTCGGGAACACATGACATGAAGCATCCAAAACACATGTTGTCTTGCTTATGAAACCCGAAAACCTAATTATCTCTCTAAAAGGTAATTTTTAGAAAACCAGCTCAAAAATTTCTTAGGGTTATCTGATTTTTTGGTGTAAACTCAAAAATGAGATAAAAAATGGCTCTAGTTGGGGACTTTCTTTATGATATCAAAGGAAGATAATTCGAATCTCTAGCTTTATCAATTGGGCTACGAAGTCGAAAAGAAGAAAACTGAAAAACAAAACAATGAAAGAAAGAAGACTAAAAGCAAACACACGATGACGAAAAATAAAGTATGTACAATGAAAAAGAGTGTCTTGCATTAATGATGGAACAACTTCGATGTTTGACCGCTGAAAGGAAAAGGGAGTAACTCTCCATCAAGGTATGATAGATGGAAACTATTTTCACCACTCAGCTGATGAATCTTAAAAGGTCGTTTCCACAAAGAGTCAAACTTTCCGTGCATTCCTTTCTGCTCTCTCCTCTTATCCCAAAGCAACACCAGGTCTCCAATTTGGAAATGACATTGCCTTGATTTCTTGTCAAAAATTTTCTTTACTTTGCTTTGATGGTCTACAATGCGATCAACCACCTTGCTCCATTCCTCCTCTAGCCTAGCTAGGTACATAACCCTTTTCTCGATAGAATTTTGAAAAGTCGCATCTTCGACTGCTTTGGCCAATCAGTAAGGCTGGAAATTCTCGAGATAGGAATCTCAAAGCATCAATCCCGCACAACACTTGGAAAGGATACATTCCTATAGCTCGCTTTGGGGTAATCCGATCAGCCCACAACGCATCATACAATGCTTTGTGCCATGTCCTCTGGTTTTCATCTACTAGCTTTCTAATTATGGTAACTAGATTCTTGTTGTTGGATTCAGCTTGCCCATTGCCTTGGGGATAATAATCAGATGAGTGAGCTAGAGTGATGCTGAATCCATAGAAAAATTTTGTCAACTCATGCGATGAGAAATTGGAGGCATTGTCAGCCACAATCTTGTGAGGCACACCGAATCGACAATTATATTTTCTTTAAGGAACTTGCACACACTTTCGAGGTTTCTTGCTTGATTGAAGGTATTTTTCTTCATTCTTTGTTTGTGGTTTTCGTTGGCTCTCACTCTTGTTGAGTCAAAATGGATTTAACGGCAAAGTGTTAGGAATGAGAACGAGGGTATGGGAGTTCAAAGACATAGTACCTAAAATGTTTCACCGCTCATACCACTGCATAAGCATGATTTTCAATTTGTGATATTTTTAGCTCATGTTCCTTCAATGGACAACTCATAAAAGAAATGGGAGCTTTTATGCCCTCCCCATTCTCCTACATCAGGATGGCCGATACTATGTGAGTAGAGGCGTAGCTGTACATGATGAAATATTTTTCGAAATCAACATACTAGGATAGGAGCATAAACAACTGCCCTTTTGACTTCATCAAATGCAAGCTTCCTTCAAGATCTCATCAAAATGGGATTTTTCCTTTCATCATCCCAAGGATATCCTTAGTTTTATCTACAAAATCAGTACGAACCTTCTTAGGAAATTGACCTTCAAGAATGAATGAACCCCGAGTTTTACTTGTGGGTAGGGTAAGGCTTTGAATGGCTTTTACTCTCTCGGGTTGATTTTGGTTCCTTCTTTAGTCACGATATGACCCAAGAGCTTTCCTTCATCACTCCAAACATGGACTTCTTGGGATTTAATGAAATCCTATGACGCCTGCATCTCAAAATTACTTACTCTAAATGATCATAATGATCACTCCATTTTTTAGAGAAAATGGTCAAGTCATCCAAATATACCACTATGACTTTTCCCATCACGTCTCTGAATGCCAAGTCCATAGCTCTCTGAAAGGTGGCTTTGGCATTGATTAAGCCGAAAGGCATTCTCCTGTAAGAAAAGGTACCCCATGCGGTTGTGAAGGCCGTCTTGTGTTGATCCTCCACAGTTACCTCAACTTGATTATATCCTGAAAATCCATCGAGCATGGATAGCATTTCTCGATCCAAATGAATGATTTGTAACACCCGATCCATGATAGGTAAGGGATAGTTGTCCTTCATGAAGATCGATTCAGGTTCCAGAAATCAACACAAATTCAGATTTCGCCATTCTTCTTCCTGACAGGGACGATGTTAGCAATCCAGGTGGAGTGATGGATTGGAAAAATAATTCTGGCATCTAACATTTTTTGAATTTCTGCAAGGATAGTCCCTGAGATCTTGGGGTTGTAATGTCTTTGCTTTTTCCTGTATGGTTTCACATCAGGGTTCAAAGGGATACTGTGCTGTACATCTTTGGGCTTGAAGGATTGTAAATCTACATAAGACCAGGCTAACACATCCATGTATCTCTTCAGGAGTGAAGTGAATTTTGATTTCTCCTTAAGGGAACAACATTTCCCAATATTCACCATCTGAGGTTGATCAGACGAACCTAGATTGACTTGATCTACTTCCGAAGAAGAAGCTCCTTCAACTTGTCTCTTGTTTTGAATAAAATGATCATGCTTGTCAAACAAACCCTCCGAGAGAAACCATACCTTTGGGTATCTTGTTTCCTTTAAAGTGAATAAACTCGTCATCAACCTCTTGATATGGCTCTGAGATAGATTCATGGAAAGCTGATTCCGAACCTTCAAAGTACAGCTCACTTTGAATTGTCACCTTTTCTAGAAAAGCCAACACCTATTGATCATCATTAAACACTTGCCCGGTGAGCCACATTATCCGGGATATCGGGACAATACACAATCTCGATGGTGTACGTATCTTGTTTGAACCGGGATGAGGGAGAAGGAGGGATGCAGACATGGCCAAAGAATCAGCCTTGTCATTATAATCTCTCAAAACTGCCTTAATGGAGAATGCATCAAATCATTCTATATTATCCAAAACTTTTTTCCTGTAATGTCTCAAGCGATCATTTTTTACCTGATAGATTCCCTTGACCTGGTTGACAATCAGCTCCGCATCCCCTTGAACCTTGAGATTTCAAATTCCCTTCTTTCTGGCCATTTCTAATCCTAGTAACAGAGCTTCATACTCAGCCGTGTTATTAGTATTATCAAACTGCAATTTGTAAGTAGATGGGAAAATCTCAGAATTAGGAGATATAAGAACTACACTAGCGCCCGATCCGGTAGTTGAGCAGCTACCATCGAATTCAAGGGTCCATATAGCATTAGGATCTTCTTCCTTGACATCCACAGCCGGTATCTCTAAAGTCATGAAATAATTTCCGAAGCTAGTATCTTCGAAAAGAATTTGAGCTTTAGGGTCATCTGATTTAGTTACCAAATACCTCGCTTTGGGTTCGAGATGGAGAACATGCTAAACCCCATTTACTGGAATCATAGCCTTGGTCCAATCCATATTAATCTCTCCTCCGATGTCTTTACAAAAACTCTACCTAAGAGGATACCGTAAGTTCTGCAGGGGATGTCAAAACTAGAATGGTTATTTTCACTCTCTTCTCTAGGAAGGCAACGAATGCAAACTGTGCATCTTTGATTTGACCAATCAAGGGAACTTGTTTGGTTTCCATGGAGTAACACCATCCATATGACTTAGTCAAAGTAAGCCCAAGGGAATGGGCTAATTTTGCGGCATAACATTGTCGGAGGCCCCTGAGTCGATGATGCAATTGCTGAGTTTAAACCCATTTATAAGTAAAGACAAATAAAATGGTTCAATCTTTCCCAAAGAAGAAGCAGAGGTCAGATTGTTCTGAGGTGGGGGTTGAGTAGGATTTGGAAGGAGACCTTTTGAAGGTGGGGGAACAGTGTGCTTTACTTCTAATGAATTTGGCAAGTTTTTCAAACTGTTCAGGATTTGACTGAAGGTATTCTACTTCTGACATTTGGATTTTGGTTCTTTTTGCATGATCGATAATGTCAAAAGTAGTATAAGAAGGGGTGATGGTAGGCTCAGTTCTAATCACATGAGCTTGAGCTGGGGCACTGACCTTAGGAGAAAGAGAATGAGGAGAAGTTGCCTTTTTGGTGACTTCTCTTTCAGTTTGTGCTGAAATAGGAGTACCTCTCTTAACTATGGCTATGGGAGGTTCCTTGTTCTTCTCCTTGGGGTTTTCAAGAGGTTTTCTTGGATTCTGAGATTTGGATCAAGTGAAGACAGCAAATGACTGACCATCCGGTGCACATTCATCTTCTTCGTATTCCAAATACCCAATGCTGGAGTCGCCAACCAAATCGTCATAAAACTCATCAGCATATCCTGAAGCTTCAAAAGCCTCGGAGGAATCTTGTTCTTCCGCTTCGTCCTCTTCTTCAACTATTTCTACTCGCCACTAATTAACGGGAGGAGCTTTGATTGCTAGCCTCATTTGAGCAGGAGTTAACCATGGCCTATCTCTTACAAAGCGCACCATTGTTGTTATTGAAATTCCGTCTAGGATATCCCGATACGTGAAACATTGCTCACTTGCTGGGACATTTGCTTTTTTAAAGCAATCAAATCATTAACCATTTTTGAATCATAGGATCGGTATTACCTTGGAAGAACCTAGATTTTTAGGTTTGGGTACATCTTTTCTGATCCTTCGGAAAAATGAGATCATCCTCTATTTCAATAGTTTGTTGATTAAGTGATAGCCAAATCTAGGATAGCCAGCCTTCTTAATAAAAAGCTCACATCGGGAGGCTGAGCATTAATGAAGAAGAATTTCTGATTTTCCAGAGTAGGTATAGCTATTTCTCGGAATCTTTCGGATCAGCTTGTTAAACTTTGCCATGAAGTCCCGCATGGGTTCATGCGATTCCTTCTTCATATGGGTAAGTTGTGCTAACAAAGCATGAGAATCTTCGGCTGGTTTGAAACGTGCTTCGAATCTGGTCCTCATGGTAGCCCAATTTTTGATGCATGCATTCGGAAGGTGGTAAAACCATTCGGCTGCTGCACCATGCAATGTTTCAACAAAAAGTCAAACAGAGACATCTTCGTGAGCTACTCCAAGGATGCCGCACGCTACAAAGAAAGATGCAATGTGTTCATCAGGATGCTGCTTCCCATCCCCATTGAACTTGGGAATGTTTTTACGTGATCCATGTGGTAACTCGTGCAATGGTGGAGTTAAAGAAAGAGGACCAATAGCTATGCCCCAAGGCACAGGTTGTGCTGCCATCCTTCTGACAAGAGTGCGTATGGGGATCCGAGTATCGATAAGAATAACGCATGACAAGTTCTGAGACACGTCTTGTTCTGAGAGGATCCGGTTTCTCGAACAGTGAAGAACTTCTCTGTTCGGTTGGAAATAATGTCTTGTTGGGGAAAGACTCGAAATTGTGCCTTTGTAGTAACTCAAAGAGTGGATCAATTTCACCCCGGGCTTGACAGGACCGAGTGAAGATCTTTCTAGCCAGCTTGAACCGGGAAAGAGATCTTGCTGAAAATAAGGAAAATACGGAGTCGCCAGACACCAAGAGGATAAGATTTACACTATAAATCCGTATTTCCCGTGTGAGTCACCAAAAACTTGGTTGGATATTTTGTCAATCCAAAATATGAGGTTCAACCACATTACATGGGATTAAATCCCTCCTCAAAGACAGGTGAGGCTGCCTGTTTATTACTAATCTAAAACACAACAAAAACAATATATATAGTATTCACACTAATCTAACCATTGGGGTTGGGATAGAATCCTGAAATCCATATCCACACATTGGGAAGATGTCATTTTTCTAAATGGACAGGGTCAAGAATTATTACAATGGAAAGGAAATGATAGAAACATATTTTCTTTCGAGTAAACACAGAGCACGAAATAATAATATGAGCTTTAGATCATAAATATAATGTTTGAAATGATTAGAATCACTAAGATGATAAAAAAGAATAGCTTAAGAGTATGAACATAAGAACAATATCTTAAGAAATATATATCTCACAACACAAAGTTTACAAAATAGTATCAACTTCTATTCCTCAAAATGATTAAAAGAAAACACAAAGTTTTTCTTCTTCACAATAGCTCCCAATATTTCAAAAATCTCAACCTTTTGGAATGTACACACATCCCTAATTTATAATAGAAAAGAGTAGAGAGAAAATAGGATAAATCCTAGAAAATAGTCTTTTAATGAGAGTCCTATTTTGCTTGACTCTCACGCAGGAGACCAAGTCAAAATTTGCTTCCTATGTGACGAAACAGAAATGAAAAAGACATGTCAATTTCAAGATTGAAATGACATGAAACATCAAGACTTAGTCTAAATCATCATCTTTTTCTTCCTCATCTTTCCCTTCCTCCAACTGAGCTTGTTTGTTCCGAAATTCTTGGAACTTACAGATTATACCTTACATCTCATTTTCGTTAGGCGCAATGGAATGATCACTCAAGACTTCACATGTTTCGTGAGTGTCACTGGCACTACCAGGAAGCTTTCTCAATCTTTTGTTGAGTTTTCTCAAGGCCTCCAAAGAATGTTTAATCTTCACAAACTCACAATTATTTCAATACCAAATCCATGAGTTGGTTCATGCTGAATAGATTCTTGGATTTGTTTGAAAAGATCATCGGCTGATAGGATGCCCGAGTTTCCAACTGACACTTTTACACAGATTTTTAACAGTTCTTCTTCCAGGTCACTCTTGCCATCGATCAACTGATCTCTTGATTCTCTCAATTTACCACAGGCTTCGTTGAGAATATTTACCCTGAACCTGATGGCTTTGGTCAGCTGGAAATGCTTATCCGCATGTGGGATGATGCCTTCTTCTACCAAGAGGCATGATGGCATTTTCTTTAACACCTGGAGAGCTTTGAAAGTCAAATCAAGGTGTCTAATTTCTTGGGAGAAATCATCGTCCATCTTTTCTCCATCACTTTGAATATTCCCCAAAGATTGATAGACTTCCACGGTGTCTTGAATCACTTCCTTCCCATGTTGGAGCAGCCTTTGGATCCATTCATCAACCACCCTTCCTTTTTTATTAATCTTCTCAATTGTAGGCACTGATGAGAAATCGAATCTGACAAGGAAAAAGGAAGATGGTATGGATTCAAGGGGTTTTGAGAGCTTAAGAAATACCTCAGTCAACTGCTCCACCTTTCTTTTAAGCTCATCTTTGTTGTCTTTTGTTTCCTTCAATTTCAAGCATAGCACGTTTGTGGCATCCCGTGCATCTTGTTGTGCTCCTTCAGTTGTCACCTCTCCTAGAGCCACCCTAGTTATCTGATAGTCAGAGGCTGTTATGTCCTCTTTGGTTTTATCAGTCACAGGAGTGGCAATCTCTGCAAACTTATGCCCCGAAGCGTCCACCAAAACCCTTGAAACTATTTTGGGTTTCTTGGCTGATTTAGCAGTAGAAGCCTTGAGTGAGCTAAAATCAAAGGCTGGTATGGGTACAATCACCTTCCTCTTCCTCGGAGTTTGCTCGAGTAGCCATTGAGGCATGTCAGAGGGAGTTGCCACTATTGTAGAAGTTGGTATCATACTTTCAGGAGGAGAGGGATCTAATGGCGAAGTGGGGACAGTTACCAATGTGGCAGCAGATTCAATAAAAAGAGGCACAGGAGGGGGCATGTTGGTGATTACTTTGGTACCAGCAGAGAGGAGTGAGAGTCCGAGAAAATGCTGGCCATGATTGAAGAATTTGATGGGGAATGAGGAGGTAGAAGTGGTTGTGAGGGGAGGAAGTGCAGATCTAGACTCCAAGGCCCGAGATGCAAGAGATAAGGTCTCTTCGGTTGGGTAGTCAACAAAGGGTGAAACCAAAGGCAGCTTCCTTCTCCTTCCAAAGAAATTTCTCCTATTTCTGGTGGTGTTGGTGATTCTGGCACATTCATCGTTTCAACTGGAGAAACAATTGAAGAGATTTCTTGTTCTCTTCTCTTCTTGACAAACTTGACCTTTATAGGTCCCTAATAAGATCTTTTGTCTTTTCCCTTTTTAGAGGGCCCCACCTCTGAAGCAACCAACTTTGAAAAATTATCATCCTTAAAACTCATTCCCAAGAGGCGAGCCATGCTTTAGTGCGTGCAAGAATCAGGGCTGACCTATCTCAGTAATGGAGGCTTTTTCACCGATAGACCAACTAATAGGTGGGAAAACATATTGATCTTCATTCAGTCCATCATAGGAAGGGTCCATAACACTTTCATTATCGCTAGTACCTTCTGGTAAGTTAGCGAGCTCAAGTGTTTGAATCTCAGCAAGTGTCAATCTGCTATGATCTTTTCTTCGGACAACAACCTAATCACGTAAATCAATCCAAACGTCTTCTATGCTTGGCACATGTGGGTAGAGAGTTCCATATGCCCTGAGGACTCCTAGAATATCAAACCCATCTCGGGGCTTCATGTGCTTCTTGAATTTATCTTGAAGCTCATGGACAACGTTCTTGGCTTTCACCACCGTTGAACAAGTATACCTTCCAATAGAAATTGGGAAAGATACAGTGGCCTTGTGTTTATTCTGTTGGAACTTGTGAAATCCCAACAATTACCTGACCAACTCCATCAAGATTAGTTTGTCCCCTGGATATCTGGGAAAACAAAAAGGATCCCCTGGTACATGAATACTCGAAGATCTTTGAACTTCTTAAATTGCAAGAAGACACAACCCCATTTTGAAACTTCAGCCCATGCTTCATCGATACTCGTTTTCCTCGGTTCGGGACTTAAACTCGTAGATGTTCTCATAAATGAAGGCATCGTTTACCCTTCGAATTGGTCTTCGACCATTTTCTTGTCACCGAGGGAAATCTTGATAAACATTCTCCACTGTCTTTTTCCCCTTGGTGTCCAACCCGGGATAGTTCCTCATGCCGGCCGCATAGGTGACATACGAGGACATATAAAACTTTCCCGTAGACATGACCATTTTGTCATTTGAGAATCTATCTCATTACTGATAAGAGTACCCCAATCAATTCGCTGTTGATTCTTCTTAATAATGATCATGAATTGGTACATCCATCCTTGGAAAACATTTGATTTGGGGAAACCAAAAAACTGAATCAACAGAGTAATGATATCATTGATTTCCTGAATGAAATCACTTATGGGAACAAGTCTTGGGAACTCGAAACAACCGGTTTGGATTTGATTAAGAACTTCTTATTCACGTGCTTGATGCAATCCTTCTGATCATTGTCCCAAGATTTTTGGGCTGAGTTGAGATCCACATCTCCATATTCCTCAAAATTAGGCAACTTGAGAAGGTCATCAAAGTAACCTCCGTCCAATTTGATTACAACTTCTCTGCCTGGTTTTTCACAGAACGAGAAGCATAGTCATAATTTGAAGCACAAGCCAATATGAACTTGGGGCACTTTGAGCGGACATAGGGAAGCTTGCTGCAAGAGGTAGGCCACTTCTAACTATTGATCTCATCCATGGAGTTTGAGAAGGGCTCTTGACCCTATTCCAAAAATCCTCCATATCTACGTTTCCGAGCTCTGTATCTTAGATGTCGAAATTACAGTCAATGTAGGAGGGAGACCCCACCTTCCTGAATTTGTATTTCATCCTCCCTGACTTTTCAGTCTTATCTTGTGATGGACTAGGGTCCGACATGAGGAATTTCGAAGGAGGAGAGTGTCGGACATCAGAAGATGTTGAACACTGCGAAAAACCCGACAAACTGGAGATGCCGAAAAGGTGGAAAAACCCGACACATTGAAGAGGATGCCGGAGAGTTCGAAAAACCCGTCACTTTGAGCTTTTCTGATATACTACGGTTTTGAACAATGCAAAGCACCCTGCGAAACCCGAGAAGAGGGAATAGGGTAATTGTTGAGTTGAAACATGCGGGTTTCCTTCACCATTTATATCCCAAACATATTTTTAATTATAACAACATTCTGGGGAATAAAACAAAGTGATAATTCCAAAGGGGTAAACCCTAAAACATAAACCTGATTTAGAAAACAACCCCCAAAATGGAAAAGATAAAAACCCCAAAACAACCCTGATAAGAAACTTGGAAGAATTCCTTACACAATTAATCCACAAAAACCACAAACAAAGAATGAAGAAAAATACCTTCAACCAGGACAAGGAATGATAAAAAATGAGCAATGTAATCAGGCACAGAGGTGAGTTTCGGGTTTTGGGGTCAAAGATGCATGCACGAAAATCCACGAGGTAAAAAGTACGTCTGGTAAAAATGATGTGGAAATCTAAATATATATAAGAAAATTCGCATTTAATACACTTCAGTTGACACGTGCCAACTACTCGACAACTTGACATTAATGCCATGTCAGCATGCTTGGGATATCCAGAAATCCGACACAAAGGTTTTTAGAGTAATTCAAGTTTCGGGTTGTGGGAAACAATCAACATGAAGCATGATGCTTGATGGCCCCGAAACCCGAAACAAAGGAGTAAATCGGGTTTCGGGGATCGAAGACATGCGACATGAAGCATGTTTTGATGAAGGCATGTTCCAATGCTTGGAAGGTCCGCAAACCCGACTCACCTTACTTGATGTGGGTTTTGGGTTTTGGGAACACACGACATGAAGCATCCAAAACACATGTTGTCTTGCTTGTGAAACCCGAAAACTTGATTATCTCTCTAAAAGGTAATTTTTAGAAAACCAGCTCAAAAATTTCTTAGGGTTATCTAATTTTTTGCGTAAACTCAAAAATGAGATAACACTTATATAGTCTTCTATAGGTGAGATATTATGATAAGGCTGACCCTAAGAAGATGAAATGACCCAAAAAATGATTTAACATTGAAATAAGAGTTGGTGATTGAGAAGGGGTGGGATCATAGAGATTGGATAAGACTGGATTCCACATCCTAACCCTTATAGAAAATCCTAAACTAATTTTTTTACAATGATTATTAAAATTTTTTTGCCTCTCTAACTTAATTAATTTTCCAAATTTGTTGAAAGATCATGGTGAAAATAGTAAGCAAGTTGTAGAATGGCTATAGAGAGGATGAGATTGGAATCTAAATGTGAGCATTTATCTTAACAAGGATACAAGGTCAAACTTGGCTTTACATTAGGACAAGTTACAAAATATTGTTGTCTATATTTGTGCCCCCTTCAAGTTTGTATTTGAGAATTGCATGTTTGAAGCAAAAACATACTCGAGTGCACACACACAATTTACCTTCACTTGAAGGTATTTTGTTATGTGATGTTGTTGAAATGCTCCATGATGAAATGTGCAACAAATAAAAATTGAATTTTAACTCAAAACATAGATAATACCTTGTAACTTTCAACATTGCAAAAATTATGTAAAGGACATGCAAAACATGGAAAAAATACACATATTTATTTATGGAGAGATTATCTCTTATTGTTATCATTATTTAGAGAGTTGCTTGAATGTGATCTAGAGATTTCAAAAGATTGGGGGTGATCACTACCCAATGTTGTGCCATATGAGATAGTAAAGTAGGAAGGATTACAATATGAAGAACTAATTTTGTTGTATGCCTTCCCTATCCAAGAATATGAAGAGAAAGGAGGAAATATCATTCTATGAAGCTCACAGTTTTGCTTCGACAATTTCTATTATTTAGAATCTAGTGAGAGAAGGGGAAATTTTAGTTGATGAATGTCACACTAGTGCTTCATGATTTCCACAAAACCCATGGACCACATTGTTGCAAATGGATTTAAGCCCATTTTCTCCAACAAACCTTAGATGAAATAACCCATGTCATGTTCCCATAAGGTGATACTATGTTTGAATTGATTATATAGAACTTTGAAAATTTTCTAGGGGGAGGCCCTTACCTCCAAACTCATTTTATTGTATCTAAAATACCATTGTGAAGAAATAATGGCATACTCACACCCCTTATAACCTACTTTGAATTGTACAATATGTATATGTATCTATGTATAAATACTGTAAATGTCTGCTAGAATATGTTAAAACTTGAATTTTGTGTGAAACTTCCCTGTGTATAGGAATGTATGGAGAGGTCAAAACCATACCATGGACTGTACTCTATGGTTTTTACCATGTTTTAATTCTACCACATGTTAGTATTTGTGAATTTTATAAGGATTAGAGCCCTATAAAATTTATTCTTGTATCCTATAATATGTCTATATTTGTAGAAATACCCTGTTTAATACCCCCTATTTTGAGATGTGTGTGATAAAACATTTGATTGTGCATCTAAAAATAATAGATGTATACCCATGTACTATATGTTTGATAATTTATAAGAGGATGAAAAAGGATGAAGTGGTGGCCACTATTGAAAATACATACCCACAAAATGGGTTTTGCATTGTGGAAACCATCATGCAAAGATTAACAAACATGTAAAAAGTAACAAAAATTATTACATGTGTAAATTAACTAGAAATTATGTCCTAATCCATAATAAAACAAGCATATAATAAACATATTAATCATATCATAATCCATATCAAAGAACATTAATGTAAGCATCAACGTATGCTAGAAAAAAGCAAAGTAAGAGAAACAACAATGTGGAGTCAAATAATCAAAAGAATGTAAAAACATATTCATATTTGTGCATGGAGCTAAAAAATGGGACACCCATGGTGTCACAAGATAATCATAATAAAAGGCATGAGTGCCAAAATCAGAGAAGTGTATACATGTAAACTAGGCATGAAGCCATAAACATGGGGCACCCACGGTATCACAAGACAAACAATGCACTTAGCCCATATGACGAAAAAAATCATAACATCATGGTCAAATAAATCCACATAGTAATTAATCAAGGAATGAATTTGTATAAACCAATATTGACAACAATATAGAAAGAAAGCGTAATGACTATTAATAAGAATAATAGAAATTAATATCATAAGTTAGTTTTGCACAAGACACATGTGTCGTTCCATTGGTCTAAGATATAACAATATACACTATATATGTAAATAATAATGATGAGGAAGGTGTAAAGTAACATGTAATGGAAAAAAACACTTGTAAATAGTGGAGTAATGGCCCTGAGAGAGTAATGTAAGGAGCCAATCTAGCTCATATTATTGTGTAACAATATATGAGTGTCCTACATCAAGCTCAAGATACCTTATGAATGAATGTGTGTAAATAATAAATATGATGTGTATTAAATCAATGTAACCAACATGATGTATAAAGTAATATGCTATCTAAACCAACTAGAACATGTCATAATTTTGTAGTTTTTTCATATTTAAATGTTTTTATAGTATGTGATTATTTACATGTTTTTTAAAATAACTATGTACAATAAGGGGGATAGCGCAATAGATATTCAATGAGGGCCTTATGAATATGCATGTCATATGTAGTAGGTGGAGGGGATGCAAGCCACTCAAGTGGCATAAGAGACAAATTATGCTCATGTATGTATCACGTAGAATCCATAATATATGTTGAAGGGGAGTAAGGGTGAGAAGGCCCATGATAAGTAATATTTGTGAAATTTTGTCAAAAGAAAGGTATGGGTATATGTGTTTTGTGATAATTATTGTATAGGTTAAGGAGTCTAATAGAAGGCTAATGGGGGGTAGGGTGATAACTTTTACGATGCCAAAGTTGAAATTGTGTAGACAAGGAATATGCCATTTGCCACAAATGATGTATGAAAAATAGGAATATATATGTGGAACATGGGATAAATATAAGTCTAATAATGAATATGAAAAAATAGGAAAATTGTAGACACTCAAATTTGGAAATTTGTTTTTGAAAACACTTTATTTGAAAATGTACTCTTGCTATGATAAATACCACCTCTTTATTCCTACTAGAACTTTCTAAGTCTCTTGTAAAGTTTGTTTATCCTTACACACTGACATGTTGATGAATTATGAGAGAAAATGCATAAAATCCATAGCAAGAATCTAAGTAACAAGTTCCAAATTTTATTTGGCATATTTTCTACCTTAGGACAGGGCCATACAATTTGGTTAGGATTTTATATTTAGTCATGACCAACTTATACTGTCTTGGACCGACATGTCTTTTGTTAAACCCTGTTGAATTGGTGTTGTCTTTAATTTCATAGGGAATTTATGGAAAAGGTGTTGGTGAAGTGAAGATAAGTCAAGGGCATGGTAATGTCACTCCTTGAATTTCCATTATGTTTAAAGTCTTCTTGTGGTGTAGGTTTGAAGGTACCTTGAAGAGTCTTGTCACATTCACAAGATCCTGGTGCATGGACTTGTTATAGAGTGTGTATCGAGGTGTGTAAATTCTCCATAGGATTGGTGACAATGTGTTTAATAGGTATACATGTTAGTTGTGACTCCAAGATGATGAGTTGAGATTAAGACATGGTGGTTTTCTTCAAAAGGTGAATTTCATATGCCAATCCAAGTAATTTTCCAAGAAAACAAGGCATGAGATGATGAATCAAGGGATGAAGATGCTAACCAAGTAGTGTAAGGGCATGATACAAGCATAGATGATGTGTACATGACTTCACAAGTGTTTGAGGAGGAATTTTGAGCACTTATACAGATCTATGTGGTATGGTCTCTCAAAAAAAGAAACAAAACCTTGTACAAATGAGATGGGGTTGAGTTTTTAGTTGTGAAGGTGTGGACAAAATGTGAAGTTTGGAGGATGAGTTTTTGCAGAAATTGAAGTTTTTGTTACAAATATATTGTGACATTATTAATAAATTGTAATATTATTAATAATGAGTTTATAGAACTCATATTAATAATATAGTTGTAATAGTTAGGTGAGTGTGAGATATTAATATTGTGATATTAATATCATATTTGTATGTATGTGAGTTAATCTCACCATTAGAATAGGGATATGAGATGATAAAGAGATATGTGGGATATGTGAGAGATTCTAGCAGTGGTTGAGAGATATAGGGGATTGGTGATTGATGTTGACTCCTTGGATAAAGGAGATCATCTTCTTATATAATGTAATATTTATCAATGAATAAATCATCTCGATTGAATACAATTTACTAGTTTTATTGTTTATTTTGTGTAAATCGACACCAAAATAATATTTGGTATCGAACGGCGTGGTTTGATCCAACATCATGGAATTCTAATTGATTATTGGAATGTTCTGATTATTTCCAACGTGACTAGGAAGTGCAAACAAAAAATGCAAGACGTCTAAGTGCAGAAACTATGGAGGATGTTAGATATCACTCAAGTCATTTATGCCATGCGTTAGTACATGATCAAGCCATATGAATAGTGCATTTTCTTGGTAGGTGTTTTGACTATCATTGAATCTTAGCAACTGGAAATAGAGAACAATTGTCATCTCCACACAATAGAATCATTGTAGTTATTTTTTCTTGTAAAGATGCATTTGGCCTGTGCATAGCAGTTTATATCTTTGGCATCCTCAGAACGATTAGATATTTAGTATCTTGACAAGTATATGATAAGTTCCATTTAACAGATGAGTGCAGTAAAAATTTACATTTCATTTTGACATGCGAATGCAAGCCAGATCAAGTGAAAGGTGATTCCATCGTATTATCTTTAAAGAAAGGTTTAGTTCCATCATTCAATAAGAGTTTTCTATTTTTGCACTCTAAGCAAGCCACAAATCTCATTTTAGTTCTTATATCTATGATAGAGGGCCCACGTTGGAAGATTAAGATCTACATGCAAGTCGTCCTACTCTCATAAGTATTTGGAAGACAAAACTAGATTAAAGGCATCCATTAAATGCATACGAGTCAGTTTTGGTGTCTTTGTTTATTATATTTTTGCCACAAACGTTATAGATCTGGATGCGGTGCATTATTTAGATAGTTGTCCACTCTTTAAATGCCACATATGAGTTTGCATGCAGATAGTCTTTGGCTTGATTTTCATGAGTAATGTTACAATATTCCACTCTTCATAAGTCTTTTAGGAAAAATAGTTTTAGTTTTATATGTTATTACGTTGAATAGGTTTATAATAAAAGGTCGATTCATGTAGAAATAATTTTGTTGTTTATATTATAGATTGTTGTTAGAGTCTATATATTTCCATGTTGAGTATGAGGGTATAGTCCATATGTCTAGTATTATTTAAAAAGTAATAAAAATGATTACTTTTTAAATATTTTATTTTCTTGTTAGGTGTTAAAGTCGTGTCATTGTAAAAAGTTCTAAAAAAAAATTGCCTCACTGACGATTTTCGGTGCTACCCGACGCGTTCAAGTTGGGAGAATAAGATGAATAATATTGCAGTTCTAATAATATTTTTGATGACTTCAAAGAAGGAAAATATGCCTTGGCTTTGGGGGCTCTACCCCTCAACCCCGCCCTATATCACGAGAAGGAGCGCACCTAGGACACTACCCCAAGACCCTATAAGGGGTGCTGCCCTTTGACCCCACCTGGGAGCTTCCACCCCAGGACCCCCACTTTGGAATTTCATAACCAAAGTGAATATTTTTGGGGAATATGCATCGACAAAAGGTGGTGCAAATTTGAGCTCCATGGTCCAATGTACCAAGTAAGTAGTGACATTATTGCGGGACGGAGGAAACGGAGGTCGAGGTCAATCAACGACCTCTCATTAGTCACCAATGATGGGGCCACATGAAGCTGTGGTGACAGTGTGTGTGTATTTTTCTTTTATTTTAGATTTTTAGTATAATTTTTGAGTTCCTGCTTGAATAAGTGAAATTTTCACATTGAGGGGGGGAATGGAACATGGTCTCAATGTTCAATTTTCCCTCTATTCAGTTTGTATTCAGTAAGCAATGGTTCCTACATATTCCTTGAAGGAAAGACATAGTGGATAGATGAAAGCACAAAGGAAAAACAACAACATGATATTTGGGTTGTTGGTTGTCTTGTAAAACCATCCTTTGTTTTAGGTTGTTGGTTGTCCTATAAAATTATCCTTTGTTTTAGGTTGTTGGTTTTCCTGTAAAACCATCCTTTGTTTTAGGTTGTTGGTTGACCTAAAAAACCATCTAGATCATGAGCACACATGGGTGGCAAGCTGTAGAAGGAAGTGTGATTATTTTTTCTACCTTGTCAACATTAGGGAGTGTATATTGGGAATTAATAATGTTAACAATAGGGGAGTGAATGTTACAAATATATTGTGACATTATTAATAAATTGTAATATTATTAATAATGAGTTTATAGAACTCATATTAATAATATAGTTGTAATAGTTAGGTGAGTGTGAGATATTAATATCGTGATATTAATATCATATTTGTATGTATGTGAGTTAATCTCACCATTAGAATAGGGATATGAGATGATAGAGAGATATGTGGGATAGGTGAGAGATTCTAGTAGTGGTTGAGAGATATAGGGATTGGTGATTGATGTTGACTCCTTGGATAAAGGAGATCATCTTATTATATAATGTAATATTTATCAGTGAATAAAGCGTCCCGATTGAATACAATTTACTAGTTTTATTATTCTCAAAATCGGGCTAAGTAGGGTATGCCAAAATAGTTCCTTGAATTCTTAGCATTTGATCTAAATTGACAAGCATTCTTCTGTAAATCATAAGAGATTGTTTTGAAGAGCATAGAGAGACAAATATTTTGCAGATGTCCAAGTCAAAAGGATAAAGGATAAAAAAGTTCTATCCATTTATTTGACACTGTCTAAAACCCTCCCAAACCCTAAGTCTAAAGTGATGGACAAGAAATGATGTTTTTGGTCTTCAAATCACTTGAGAAAGCTAAGAAAACCACTCAGGGTTATAGATAAGTCCTTCTAGTCTAAGGTGATGGCATTTTTGTACTTCAGGCATGATTGTTTCATACATGTTTGACCCTATTTTGCAATATTTTGGCTATACAGTCTTGTTTAGAAGGTTCCAAGATGAATCTCTAGTTGTGGAAGCTTGTATGTGATGTGTACTTGATTTTATCAAAGAGTTTAAGGAATGCTCCTTGTATATTTGGTGTGAAATTAGTCAATCTTCCCCTCCTACTGCTAAAGGGTAGTCAAGTCAAACCAGTCATGAGGGTTTGAAAGGGTTTTTGTGCATAAGCCTATTATTGAGGTGAAAAATGAAATGAATACTTGTTACATGTTTAGTGTAACTTTTGGAGCTCATGTATTGTTTTTGTGAAGTGGTTTGAAGTCTAAATCTCAATGGTCTTCAACTGTCATGTATTCCTAGTCAAGAAGACTACGAAATTGAGGTGACATTATGGATTTATCTTCACAACTCATGCTCAAAAGTAGTTGGAGATGGAGTAAGGATGTAATTTGAAGTACTTTTGGCATTGGTTTGTCCTAGAAGTAAATTTATAGGAACAAGAAGTATCCAAGTCAATATTGGTCTTTGGTGCCTCAAGAACCAATTTATACAATCCAAAAATTCTTGAAGTTCATGGAAATATCTCTTGATTTGATGATTGAAATTAGTGTGGTAAGTTTCATAAGGAAAATATATTCTAATAAAAGTAATATATTCTCATAAAAGTGTCTTAGAATCTTTGGAAATAGGTTTACATAAGTAAACCAACTCACTTTGAAGACATGTTATTGATGCTCACAAGTCTTCCTCAATGTGTCTTGAAGATCATTCAAGCTTGAGATATTAGCTATGGAGTGAAGCAAGGCATAACCATGGTGAGTTGCACATAATAAATACCCTTTGTGAAATGTGATTTTGAATTCATGACTAACTAAGAGAATGCAGATTTTTCTCAATCCTTGAAGATATTTCTCCGTACATGAAAATCGCAGTACATTCCTTTCTCAAATGCATGATCCATGAAGTGAATGAGGATTATTTGCCTCCTCTTGTAAGTTGAAGGGTGTCTAAAAACCTTAAAAATAATTTCCAAGCTTAGATAAGTTCTTTAAGAATTCTTCTTGCGTCTATTCAAGTTCTTATATAACTAGTATACAGTCCTCCATGATTGTGGGTTGATGACTATGAAGGAGAGATGTACAAAATTCTCTATACTTTATCTTGATGATCTCCAAGCTCTTGTTATTGATTTATACCTCCTGTATACCTAATAATTTTGAATGCATGCTTGATGTGAGTTCATAAGTCTACTCCTTCATGTTCAAGATCAGTCTTAACGTTTTCTAGCACATAGTGCTCTCCTATGTACTTAAATGAAGTTTGAAAGATAAATGGTGAATATTGAGGTATGTAAAGAGGTTATAAGGAATATTTAGATGTTATTGTAACATTATATTATGCTGAAAAAATTGGAGGAGTATTCTTTAAGATACAAGAAAAGGTCTATATGGTGAAGAATAGGACAAATCCTGAATTACCATTACAAAAACACCGAGTAGAGGTCAAAAAAGAATACTCACAAGAGAGGTCAGTAAGACAAGGAGTTGAGAAGCCTTCTATAGTCATTATGTGCATCAGATAATCTAGATATTACCCTAAAAATTTTGAACTTTAACCTACAATCACAGTTAGAATCAATAATTACATAATGGTTATTTTGTATGAAGTTCTCTTCCTCTCTTTGTGCGAGTAGCAAAGTGAGTTAGCTGAAAAGTGATTGGAGTTGAAGGGAAAAGGTCATGTGCATGAGTCTATCTTGTTGATAAAATATAATTTTTGTGTATGTAAATATTGTTGAAAAAGTGAGAGAGATGATAATGTATTGAGGCTAGCCCAACTAGGAGATGGTGTATGAGAAAAATTAGGATCACTATTTGTTGTCTCAGAAACTATGTCAAGTGAGTGATCAAAATTGGAGTCAAGTATAAGTAGAAGCTTAGAAAATTTTAAAGTGGGTTCTTTCATGCAAGTTACATCTTGTAGAGGAGTTAAGTAGGTGCTTGATCACATATTGAAGTTGGTGCTTCATGTTGAGTGGGTGCTCAACAAACTTGTAACCTTTATAATCTTTCATTGGATAATCAATCCAACATAGTGCATTGGTTCAATGGGTTTTTATCCCATTTTGGGTTTCCCACTTTACATCCCATCTTCCTATGTGTTTTGCTTGTTAATTTCATGTGAATCGTGTGGTTTCTTATTTATAACAAGTTGAAAAAAATGATTTGTTTTGAATTGTACTTCAAAGGTTGAATTTACAATGATTCACGACCTCTCAGTGTCTTGATTTCCAAAATCTTCCAACTTTGCTTTCAAATTCATATTTTTTTGTTGGATATACCACCTCATATGGGTTGGATTGTATTATATAGATCCCCATATAATCAAGTAAAAACCATGTCATTTTATAACATATGAATCATGTAGTAATGTATAAATACACTAGCTTCACACACTTGCAAAAGGCATTCACAACTCCCTAAATCTTGTAATAGCACATCTACAGTAATTAGGGTGGAACCCACATCATGTTTGAATCTTCTTACTATGCTAAGATAACATCCTATCTCATTTGAAAGTAGTAAAAATACATCATCCAAGTATTTTAGTAAGTACCAAAGCCAATGTTGATATTGTCAAAGAAGTTTCCAAGTTTTTTTAGCTATCTGAATATCACATGATAGGTAGAGAAGAAAATGAGGTTTGAGGCCTCTCTAGAGTAGTGCCAACATCAGTGGTGCATGGGGGTTTCCATAACATAACTAATGTTTGTTTTACATGAATATTCATCCATGGATAGGGTTTGAAAAAATGTTTAGAATGTTCGAGAGAGCCTCATTGCACGATCAACAACAAGGGTTTAAAAGTGATAGAAAAATATAGGTAAATGAATAACATAAAAAGTTATAGAGTTAGAAACATAATAGGTATAATACCATATAGAAGGGTCAAGACCATACACTATGGTCTTGGAAGATTGGTATGGTCCTTCGCTAAGATAATTTGTAGTAACAACTTCATTTCCAAATCTCCTCCATGTTCATATCTACTTGTTCTAGCATTACACATTCCTATAACTTCCTAGAATCCTCTACAAAAATATAAGTTCACTCATGCTCTTGTGTTTTCAAGTTTATATCTTATGTTGCAAGTATTTATAACATTATTATGATATTATATAATTAATGTTGGAAGTTAATTAATTAGAATAGATATTTGTATCTAACCCTACATCCACTCAGTGTAAATTCAATTTAGTAAAGATTTAATACTAACATTTGTCTTAATATAAAAAGGGTGTAAATTTTTTTGTAAACATGATTTTGTTTAAAACCTTTACCTAATATAGGATCTCCTTAGCTCCTTGTGTATTATGCCTTCTAATACAATATTCTCGTATTACTTTTCATAATTCCTTCTCCTCATGATGAAACCATATCCTTCCTTGAATATATTTAATGTCACCTTAAATGTGAGGATGTTTTCATTTTCCTCCTTCATATTAATCCTAACCCATCCCTTGCATATCTTCAATTTGTCCTCTCAATAACTAATCCCAATCTCATTGATCATCCTATTGCATCCCCCAAACCTATCATTAGCTCTAGCTAATAATTTTGTTGATGTCCTCTCCAACATTGTTTTCACTCTTCACACTAAAAATATCCAAGGTGAATTTCTAATTCTCACCACAACTACCATGATCGAGGTATTCCCATTGAAAATGCCCAAAAATTTGGCCAATTATTGCAAGAGATCCCTTCTAACATTGATATTTTACTATATACCACCCAAGATAATCTTAAGAATGTTTCATTATCATCTACTATTCATACTTTTATGATGCCTACCTCTTTGGGGGCACCTCATATATTGATACCCAATGTCTCTATGCATATCCATACAACCACATTGGTCACTACACATTCCACATATCCTCCTCATGGTTGGTATATATCCTCTTCTATCACACAAGACCTTGAAACCCTTTTTCATACTTTATAAGAAAAATATTAAAATTACAATAAGGTACATATGCTTCTTCTCACACCATGGATTCTATGTTTTTCTTCATAAGCCACTCACACATGTAACACCTCTGTCATGGTTGTTATCTTTGATCACTTCATTAATGAAGTAGCAACGTTGATAGGTGATTTTAGTTTGAAGATGGTGTACTCTTTAAAATAGATAAATCATGTTGTTGTAGGGGATATACTATATCTTCCAAAATAGGATAACTTCATATCATGACAATTCTAAATTTGTTAATGAAGTATTCATATAATTTTGTGCTGAATTTTTTTATTGTAATCTGCATATGGATGAAGGAAATAAATTCATGTTAAAGGGTTCATTTCCTAGTTTGCAATACTAAACTTTTTTTTCAGTATGATGTTTGCAAAGTTCAGATTAATCACCTTGGATCAATTGCAGTGATCCAAGGTATGTTTAGGATTTTTCGATGTTTTGAACATCTTGGCTGAAATGGTCAAAATATTTAATCTCCGCACCAAGGCTTGCACTAGGGTCATGGGGGCATCCTATAGCAATCTGCGGACCCCACCCTTCTAGGTGACCTTCGCTTATCATTTTAATAAACTATGGAAGGTAACGATTTTTGGTTAATTAATTAGGACCTAATTAATCTAAGGGTTTGATTATTGATCTATTCTAAACCTATGCTAATGTGATTATTTTAATTAATTGATTGAATCCTAATGGGAGACTATCCTAAGTTTTGTACATTAAATAATCCTAAGCTCTAATGAACTATACCTAAGATCCTAAACTAAGGTTTCTAACCTATTATTAAGGGGACCTAACCTATTGACATCAACCTAATCTAAGGAGATGGGGTTGGCATTGTTGGAAAGTAGATTGGGATGGTGGTGCACCATTCCAAAGGCACTAAAGTTTTAAATGTGGTATTTAAATTTTGGTACCACCAAACTTGGTTGAGGCTTGGGGAAAATGGAAGGTTGCTGAGCTAACAACTTTGTTATTTTGAATGGAATGTTTTTCTTAACTACTAGTTGTAACTAGCAGAGGATAAACATGGGAGGGAATTTTTAGAAGGAATCTATCAGTCCTATGGGCATTTATTATTCTCAACTGGAGTGAAAACTGCCTGGGGAATAGTAAGGAGGTTGGAGGAAAAATAAATATTTTTGGTTTTATTGTTTCATTTGGATTTTGGAGCTTTGGAGCTCTACATGTTGTTTTCCATTCTTTCGAACCTCCAGTTTGAATCAGTTGCATGAATAATTTTTCCCTTGCATGGTGGAAATAATGGAAAAATATGAGCATGGAAGCTATAAGAAGATAGCAGGAAAAGTTTCAATGGATTGTTTTGACATTATTGATAGAAATCTTGTTGTGGGAGTTTTGCATGAAGGATTGAGGCAAGGAAAGGAAGACAGAGCACTATCATGCATGATAGGCCCTATCTCATTAAAATATCTTGCTTTTATTTAAACGTTTTCATTAAAATAATGTTGCTCTTCATGAAAACATCTCTGAGAATGTCTTCTAGGAATGGTTGTTTGTTCTTTTTCTTTTGTGTGTGTTTCTTTTGGACATAGTCTCTTGGATATGAATAAGTTTTGTGAAATAGAATATTTTAATGAGTTTGAGTTTTGAATTGAGTTGGAAAACAAATGTGTTGCTTATTTAGAAAAATGGGTATGACTTGCAAAGGGATTCTGTGTTTTGATATACATATGTCTCCTCATTTTGTATCCTTGTAGCGTTTAAATGTTTTTGCAGGATTATATGAAAATATCTTGAACCTTGGAACTCTCAGCTTGAAGTAAAACTAGGTTTTGATTAATGTTATTTGGGTTTGACTTGTCCACCATATTAAATAGGGGCATGTAATGGAACTTCTATTTCAGTTGATGGTCTTTCATTTTGGTTGTATTATCATTTTTTTGATGGTCAACTCATTCTTGAATTCCTATTGGGATTCTTGTTTTAGTTCTTAGTCCTTTGTTTGGCTTAAGATGGTAACCAACCTTTGATCTTTTGTTGTTTTTGTTTTTATGGAGATCTTGATTTGACCCATACTGGGTATTCTTGAAGGTTGTTTTTGAGCACTGCAAGTGCATTGCTCATTCTTTTGTGAAGGTTTTTGGAGTATGGTTTTTTTGTTCCTAGGTTGTTATCCTCTCGATCCGGTTCTTGTTTATCCTTGGTGATTCTTGTTTTGGATCGTCATGTTTCCCTCGTGACAATTGCAAGTTTTGTTTGATCCTTTGAAATGCCTCCTTGAGACTATACTCACATATTTGGGTTATTTTTAAGGTCTGTGTGTAGTTCTTGCTTGTAATGGAGTTCATTTCAATTAGTTGGACGATGTGAGGTCTGCTTTGATCATTGTTAAGGAAGTTTTCATTTCTTAAAATTGGGATCTTGGTCTTTTTGGGGTAAGACCGTACTCTGCATTTTTGTTCATGAAACCATTCTGATTTCCTTCTCCATTAGCTTGTATGTGGAAGATTATGAGCATTCAATTTTGATTGTTTTTGAGATGCATGGTTGTGGTGGCTATGTTTTGTTCAAATAAGTATTGAACTCAGCTTGTGGATGGCAGATCCTTTTGGAACTCTATATCATGTGTTTACTTTGTCTTGTGAAGGCTTGAGCCAAATATCTTGTATGCTATACAATGATGATTATCTGTATTGTCAAGTTGGTTCTTTTCTTGAAGTGAACCTCTTAGAATGAAGGTAGGAATTTTAAAGTAGGGTTATTAGGAAGGTTTGTTATCCAAGCTGGATCTTTCATATTTTTATATCAAACCTTATTAGTAGTCGGTATGAAATTGATTGTTATAGGGATAACATTTTGTTCATGTCAAGTCAATATATTTTAGATCAATTAATTTTCTTGTGATTGATTTTGATCTGATTGTGTTATTGAGGAACTTTTCTTGGAGAATTACATTGAAACCATTGAGGACAAATCATGACTTTAATTAATTATTTTCTTAATTGGTTGCATATTTGGAATGTTATCATGTTGAAATGATTATCATAATTGTGATTTAGATGGAATTAATTTATGATGGTTTAATTAGTTTCTTTTATGGACAATGAAACTTATATAAATTTAGTGACTCTTCTCTATATCTGATTTTGTGACTATTAGGGGAAGTCTTTCTTATTGACCTTATTATTGTGTACTTGGAACCTTTTCATTAACAATAGGGTTCCTTTTACAAAATAGTTAGATAAAAGCATATTGTTTTAATGTTATAGCGTTTATCATGCTTAATTCTTGTGAACTGACTCATGCTAACAATTTTGCAAATGGACTTCGTGAAAAGTGAAAGGAGAAAGACTTATAGAAAGTTGCATTTGTTTTACTAATGAAATCATTTTTCTTCATTCAGATGCTTTATGTATTGAAATTTTCTTGAAATGTACTTGTTGGAAAAACTATGAAGATGTATTAAAATTAGTTTTGTAATGGTGAAATATGTTTCGTATAAACTTATGGAATATTAATTAAGTTGGGAGTAAAGTGATCTCTCTTTTGATTAATGAATTGTTGTGAAGGGTTGTTGATTTCTAATTTATTCTAAGGTCTTATATGACTTGGATTTGTTTAATATTCCTAAATATTAATATGCATGATGGGACTTTATGGATATACTTAAATACTAATGTTCATGACTTAATGGAATCTAAGGTATAAAATGATACTAGGAATAAGGATCTATACTTATAGTTTCATTCATTTCATTTTGGGAAAGTGTATAACTATGTTGATTATGATTGATAGATCCTTATTCAGAAAAAGGGAATAAGGATAGTTTATATAGAAGAATGTGGCTTTCTCATTATGAAACTAAACCATATGTTTTCTGATTTCATTAATAGGACAATAGTCCTTAATAAGAAAGAAAAGGATACTTCCTTTTATCATTAAATAAGAACTATGTATGTTATCTTATTAAGTGATTATGTTTAAATCATAAATGATGATTGGTTGTATGCTCCTTATATGTAAACAATAAATGGAAATAGGAAAGCTTAAAAGAGTTAATAGAAATATTTAGACATTATGATATCTCTAAGTCTAATGTATAAGCTTTCAATCAAGTTTGTTACAATGATAAACTATAGTAAGAAAACTTAATGATCTTACTCTCTTAATATTGAATTTAGATATATCGATAAATGAAAATAATGGTTTAAGATTAAAATGTTCATATGCATGAACACATATTTTATCTACATACCTTCAATTGGTGTAAAAGTACATTTTGTATCCTTCTTTGGGTCAATCATACATAGTGAACCTTAGGTGTGTTGTTTAACGATAAATTAAACAAGATAATAAATTGATGGGTTAATGATCTAATGTTCTTAAGTATGTTAGTTTAGTTGAAGGAACTCAGTTGGTTGTTGTAATATAGGGACTACAACAAAGTACCCTCATAATGATGGGAGTCATTACGAGGATACTATGATGCACCAACTATACTTCAACACCCCACTTAGTTCAATTAACTTGATTGACATAAGTGGAAATTTGGTTCATAGTTCTACTCTAAACAGAGATAGACACATGGACTAGTGTAGTGGTCAACTCATGTTGACTTAGGGTAACTAAACACACCCAATCAATGAAATTCGATTGAGTATGTCTATGTATCCTTAGTCACCACAAGTAGTCTTCCACACTAGTGCATGTAAGCTTCCCTTGTTTAGTGTGAAAATTTGACTTGGGTTTGGTTGATAGTAGTCAAGGATGACCAATCTAGATAACAAAGATGCAGTGTGGTGAAATACATATTCCTTTTGGCGAGTATGCCACCTTAGAATGTAAACATGGTAAATATGTTTAAAACTTTGGCCAAAGTATCGTAAGCTGCTGGTTGCATTGTCTTATGTCACCTAGTCTAAGTTGTGGGATTTCAGATGAATATTGGTAACAGATATTCAGATAGGATTCTTAGAAAAAAACACTTGAGTGACCCTTAAAGGGTAAAAGAACCAAGTATACATAGTATACACTTGAACAAGTTAACATGAGAGATCATTTAATATTGAGTCATGGAATGAGAGATCGGTGTTTTCACCAAGTCATTACAACTGTATATGGTTTTCTGTTATGAGATGGATTGGCAATGCAATGTTTGTTTTGAATTATATTAATTTAGAACAGAGAACATTATGTAAAAAAATCCCTTATTTCTAAGTCATAAAAGTGGATGTTACAAACACCCAAAGCGCTTTCTTATCATTTTCCTATTATTTTTGTTTCTCCTAAGATTCCTATCTATGGAGGAAACGGGTACCCCATTGATCATCTTCACTCATTTTCATGTAGTTTTTTTATTATGCGTCTAATGAAATCTTGATCGCCAAGATTTTCCTCTAATCCTTCAAGAATTCATATTGAAATGGTTCTATTCTCTCCCCACTCCTTCTATGTGCTCATTTACTACCGTTGAAAATCTATTTTGGTACAATTTTCTATCAACATTGGTGAAAAAGTCTCTTATGCACAATTGGCTAATTTTTGACAAAGGTCCAATAAACCTATCAACGATTATGTGTTGCACACAAGATTGTGCTTACCAAAATTAATGCAGGGGCATCTTCAAAGGACATAAAAAAATGAAAAATTTCATTCAAACATGGTTATGGAAGTCATGAGGAGAGGTTTAGGATGAAAAACAAGTGTGAGGTGGAGTTTCAAAGCTTAAAATTTCAAATTTATGTTTTCACTCCAAAACCGTAATTCAAAATTACAAAGCATGCAAAAGAGACAATGTGGCTTGTCAAGATGTTAAAGGGATGTTTTAAAGTATGATAGGGTGAGTTAGGTACTAGGAATGTGGTAATGAGTCTTAAAGTGTTTGTGTGTGAGTCATGATATGCTTACAAGATGTAAAATGCCTCATAATGTGTAATGGGCATATGAAGAGTTATGTATAGTCCATGAATTAGTTAGGTTTTGTATGAAAGTTACATTAAAAGAGTGATGGATTCGAAGGAATGGAGTTAGTTATCCTCATAGATGAGATAAGGAGTAAAAGGAAGAGAGGAGAAAAGGAGGATTCCTCGATGAGAAGGATGAAAAAAGACCTACAATTATGTATGAATTATATATTATATATGAAGAACTCTATTTTTGTAAGGATTTACATATTTCTTCACCAATAAATATGTGTATGTCATTATGGATTGGTAATTTGATGATTATTTTTATGAGAATGTAGGGGATATCTTGGATTCAATGAATAGTCATGAAAATTTAGCATGCATGCTCTGATTCTATCTAGAAGTCTTAAACTTAGACTGTGAGTGTGACATCAAGATTGTACACGTATGATTGTTGATGAGAATGATTTTTATTTGACATTAACACATGATAGAGGATGAAATAATGTTATTTGGTTGGGTTTAAGGTTAGATTCCCTTTTACTCCTCTAATATATGCTTGAAAACCCCTCAATAGACCAAAAATGTAATCGTGTCTTATGCAACCTAAGCAAGTTTAGTTTTGTTGTCAATGAAAGGTGGCGTGCATGTAAATGAAAGCTAGGAAAAGTGATTGCATGAGTTTAATATAAATAATGTTGAGGTTTACACAAGAAAAAAGTCTTAACTATTTCAAATTGGAGGTTTGAAGGTTTGGAGTGCCCTATTTCCAATGTGTAAGTATGCAAGGATTTGTTTATTCAAGTCATTATTCTTATCACCAAGTTCCACTGTTAGAAAAAAATTAGAGGGGAAAAAACTATCCTTAAGGAAAATTTTCAAACCTTAAAAGTACGATATACTCATTTTATAAGGACTTCAAGCTTCTTGAGCTAGTCGAGAGCCAGGGTTAGGGTTTAGAGTAAGTATAGTGTTTTAAGCCCTAAAACATTGAGTCAAAGTATAAATTTTTTAGAAACCTTTGGATAATAGTATATGAAAGGATTTTGAAATAAATTTACACTTTGTTTAGGTGAAATATAAGATATCATTGACAGATCTTGTTGCAGACAAATTGATAACAGTCCTAGAGACCTAATAAGATCGAGACATGTGAGATTTGATGCATACCTTCCAAAGGAGCATATATTAAAATTTTACACACTGATAGAAATTGTAAATGGGTATCCTAAAAACACAATGTTCAGCTTTGAAACACAATGCATTAAGATTCATGATGGAAAAGGTCTAGAGGCAGAAATGGGCAAGGTGTAAAGAGCTAGAAGGAGGAAAGTGTCACCGAGGGAGGAGGTTTGAGATTTAGACTACCAAATTTGGACCACACCATATTAGGGATAAATGGTCCTTGAATATGTTTTCACCTTGTTTTGGGTAATCCTAGATTATTCTAACCATGAAACATGTAAGAGTAACGAAATTAAGAACAAAAATGATAGTTTTGAACAAGATAGGTGAAGTTTGATTTTTTTGGTCCTTTTTGAGTCGGATTAACAGATTGAGTTAGCATTTTTAGAGCTCAAATAGGGTACAAATAGTAAAAATTGCTTGATTTGGGTGAAGAAGCTAGTTAAGACAGGTGAGGGATGGTGAGAGTATTTTAAGTTTTCATGTTATATTATGATATTGCTAATGGAAACTACCTTTACATGCGATATTTCAGCATGGTATAGGACATGTTGAAGCTCTCTAAGGTGAAAAATGTGAAATTTGATCATTTTGCAAGATTAATCCATTTTGGGTTTCTTAGCAAAGACCCTCATTTGTAGAGCTTAGGTAAAGGTTGATGTTTGATATCTCTAAACTACTTGAATGCATGAAAAATTGAATAAGCACCTTTGCATCATTTGGTATCAAATCGGAGGATTCTTATTGAAGTTTTAATATTGATTCTTGCTTATAGTAAATTATGGCTAATAGTGCATTATGTGAGTATGTGGTTGAAAGTGACATGTTTAAAGAGAAGAGTAAGAAGAAGTGGAAGTGTGAGAGTGAAAGAAGAGTGTGAAGACACCAAAATATAGGTTGAAATCCTAGGTGAGGTGTGGAAGAAGAAAGGTGAAGAGAAATTTATTGAGAAAATAAGAAAAGAGAGATGGATAGAGAAGATTTGGTGAAAGAATATTTTAAGTTGATAAGACACGAGAAGAGACAAGAAGAGATAGAGAGAAATAAGAAAGAAGCCAAGAAGAGAGAAGAGGTAAGAAAACAAGAAGAGATAATGTTACAAGAACTGAAAAATTGGATATAATATCTAGAAAATTTTGAAGAGTTAATCATGAAAGAAAGCAATGGGATTGAGTTTGAAATGAGAAAGAAAGTAAAATGGCATATAGACCTACTTGTGAGAAGAAATCAGAGAATGTAGCTGAGAGAATAAATCAAGAAAGAGGAAAAGAGGTTGAGATAAGAGGAAAACACAAAGAGAAATAAGTTATCAAGAATATGAATGAGGAAAAGAGCCATGAGAAGCTCTTGAAACATGTTCAAGTTCATGGATACATAGTGCCCAAGTGGATGAAAAATACAACAACAGAGAGAGAGAACAAATCAAGGCAAGAGAAAAAGACAAAAGAAGAGAGAGAATTCAAACCTTGTGAGACATCAAGAAATGCGCAAAGAGATAAAGATGGTATGAAGAAGAAATAGTACAAGCATGGTACATAAAGATTGAATGAAATGAAGAAAAATGATGAATAAATCATAGAAAACCAACATGTATAAGAAGTCAAAGAAGAAAAACAAGCAAAGCATGAAGACAAGGTGAGTAAAATTGATGATTTGTTACTTGATATTGATGTTTGTGTGAGTGAATTCACTGAAATTGTATAAGATGAATCTATTTGTGCATTTGAGAAACATGAGACAAGATGGAATGACAAGTATAGTCACAAAATCACACAATTTAAACATTATTTAGTCCCGATCTCATACTACTATTCATATGGTTTTTGAGTGAAGAAAGTACTAATTAACCCACGTCTTTTGGCCATTTTACTTTACTTGTTGTCGTCACTGCCAACCTCCCACACATGTATGCCCAGTTTGTTTCTATCACTATATGTTATTTTACATTTTATTGGGGCACCCAAAGCACATCTTGGGAGTGCCGACAGTGCCTTGGTCCCATTCAGGGTGCCCTGATCCTTTTCCAACTTCCCCGCCACTTTTTGGGCACTTTCTACCCTTTTGGACATTTCATATTTCTTGTGGTTGAAATTTTTAGGGTTAATTACGAAATTAGAACAAGAGCACCATATAAATATAAAGTTATGAAACCGTAATGAGGGACAAAAACTAGTCACTACTATCATCACCTAAGGTTGCATCCATCAAAGGCTCCATTTGCATCCATCTAGCTCTATCAAAAGGCACAAGGTTAGTTCATATACATCACAAAAGCATAGGAAGGAAGTTTATTCTATTCCATCCACTATTCTATTACATTTCTACACATAGTTATGGCTTATTACTTTCACGAAGTGTGACTGACACAAGAGCACCTAGGGCGTGATTGCATAATCTTGCACATAGAATTACATTGGGTTTGAGATGTAGTGTAACAATCAGTTAGTAAGTCCATCATTTGGAAGCCGAGGTCACCTCCGACCCCTTCATATGCATCTTTATTTTTAGAGGTTTAATGCTCGTCTTGGGGTTTTTAGGTATTCTCTCCATTATTGATTACCAACAACATATAGCGCAGCACAAAAAGTTAGTGTGATAGGTGGTGAAGGATTTAGATCATATAATGACTCAGTAAATCTAGTTTTGGACCTCTTGTATAGACCATGACACCCATAACGGAAACTAGGGTTCCCATAGGCACCCCAGTCCACTCATATTGCTTGTATTTACAAGTTTCTAGGCCCGGGGATAGTTGTTTCTTCGTCTTGTTTCTCCAGGTCATCTCTCAGTAACACGTCCCAACAAATTCACCGAATTAGCTAAGCTCCTTCTAACCCTTCTTTGCATATTAGGGTTTCTATTTTCATTAACCTAGTTGTTTGGGTCACTTTCTATATTTATTTACTGCTTTTATTTATTGTTATTTATTGTTGTTCCTAGTTATATTAACTACCATTCATCCACATTTTAGTTAATCAACAATAATGATGAGCATAAGAGGTATGAAAACCAATTTTGCATGGACGAAGTAGATGAACTATTACAAGGTTTGTTAAATGATATGGATGAAGAAGAGAAAAGTGAAGCTATGGTTGGGAGATAAATTATTTCTTGGGAAAAATTTTATCAAAAAGAAGGTAAAGAAGATGCATGTAAGGAGTACATGGAAGAGAGGAGAGAAGGATGATTCCTCGGAGGAGGACAAAAGACATGCAATTATGTATGAATTACATATTCTATATAAAGAACTATGTTTTTGTAAGGATTTACATGTTCCTTCACCAATAAATTTGTGTATGTCATTGTGTCTTGGTCATTTGATGATTAATTTTTATGAGAATGTATGGGATAGATTGGATTTAGTGAATAGTAATGAAAATTTAACATCCATGCTCTAATTCTATGTAGAAGTCTTAAACTTAGATTGTGGGTGTGACATCAAAACTGTGCATGTATGATTTTAATGAGAATGATTTTTATTTGAGATTAACACGTGATAGAGGATGAAATAATGTTATTTTAATGGGTTTAAGGTTATATTCCATGTTACACCTATAATACATGCTTGAAAACCCCTCAATAAGACAAAAATTGTAACTATGTCTAATGCAACCTGAGCAAGTTTAGATTTGTTGTTAATGAAAGGTGGTGTGCATGTAAATGAAAGCTATGAAAAGTGATTGTATAAGTTTCATATAAATAATTTTGAGGTTTACAAAATCAAAAGAGTCTTACTTCTTTCAAATAAGAGGTTTGAAGGTTTGGAGTGCTCTGTTTCCAATGTGTAAGTATATAAGGATTTGTTGATTCAAGCCACTAATATTATCAAAAAGTTCCACCGTTAAAACAAAGTTGTAGAGGGGAAAAATATAACTTAAGGAAAATTTTAAAACCTTGAAAGCAAGAGATACTCATTTTATAATGACTTCAAGCTTCTTGGGCTAGTCTTAGAGCCGGGGTTAGGGTTTAGAGAAAGTATAGTGTTTGAAGCCGTAAAACATTGAGTCCAAGTCTAAAATTTGGTATAAACCTTTGGGGAAGAGTCTATGAAAGGATTTTAAAATAAATTTACACTTTTTTTTGGGTGAAATATGAGATATCCTTGAAATTCTTGTTGCATAAATTGATAACAGTCCTAGAGACCTAATGAAGAGTGAGACAAGTGATATTTGAAGCATACCTTCCAAAGGAGTGTATATTAAAATTTTGCACATTGATAGAACTTGCAAATGGGTATCCTAAAACTCATTGTTTAGCTTTGAAACCCTATGCATTAAGAGTTATGATGGAAAATATCTAGAGGCAGGGCTAGTAAGGTCTAGAGAGCTAGAAGGAGGAAAGTGTGCTGAGGGAGGAGGTGTGATAGTTAGAATACAAAATTTGGACCACACCATGTTAGGGATAAAGGATAATTGAATAAGTTTTCACCTTTTTTTTGGGTAGTCTTGGATTAGTCCCACCACGAAGTAAGCAAGAGTAATGGACTTAAGAACACAAAAATGATAGTTTCGAGAAAGATAGGTGAAGTTTTATGTTTTATTCTTTTTGAGTTAGATTAATGGTTAAGTTAGCATTGTTTAGATCTTTGAAACAAGGTAAAAAGACTAGAAAGTGTCACAAAAGGCTAAAATTAAAAAAATCTTGATTTGGGTGAAGACGTTAGTTAAGACAAGTGAGGGAAGCCGAGAGTATTTGAAGTTTTCATGTTATGTAATCATCTTGCTAATGGAAACTACCTTTGCATGAGATATTTGAGCAGGGTATAGGACATGTTGAAGCTCTCTAAGGTGAGAAAGATGAAATTTGATCATTTTTTCAAGATTAAGCCATTTTGGGCTTCTTTTTGAAGATCCTCATCTATAGAGCTTGGGTAAAGGTTGATGTTTGATCTCTCTAAACTACTTGAATGCATGGAAAATTGAACAAGCACCTTTGCATCAAAAATGATTTTTTTTTTTAGTTGATAATGAGTTGCAATACTTATTTACATAGAGTTTTATTTTTCCTTTGCACGAATCATTCATTTTTGACAGTTTCTAGTTTTTAACCATCTATGTCACACTTTGAAAGAGCATGAAGCTAAGTTATTACATATAAACAAACTCAAGTATGTTGTTAGTGTTACACCTACATCTAATGCCAATTTTTCAAGAAAACCAACATTTAAAGAAAAATATAATGACGTCAAGATTGTTTCTAAGAAAACTATCAATGTTGTTTCTCAACCTATTGGAAAATGAGTATGCTTTAAAGTAAGTGTTGCGATGCCAATTTCTACTTGTGATTATCATCAAAGTAGTGGTCACCCCACTAATAAATGTCTCAATATTTTTCACATTATCCAAAACTTTATCTATTCTAAAGATATTAAATGGGATGAACCCAATAAATATTCCAAGTCAATTAATGATAATTCTGAGTTAAAATATTTAATGATCCATTTCCTAAGAATGAAACTGATAAATCTACTTCAAGTGTACAAAACTTATCATGTGGTCATTCCACCACCATCCCATGTTCACCTTTTGATGAAATGATTGGTACTTTCACTCACACACAATATTCTATACTGCTTATTTTTTTTTATGAATCTAATATAGATGTTACGTTTGTTTCATATGCAATATCAATCTTTGTCTTTATTAATCATGTGCACATATGCGGCATTTTGGTTGATCCAAATAATAAGGATAATGTTTTCTCTCTTACATTACTCTAATCTCTTGGCATATCCACACATAATATTTCACTTGATACTAATTATTTTTGTTGGTGCATCACTTTTGGTGTTATCACTACATAAATTTCATTCTTAGTTTCTTCTACTCTTAGTTCGGTACCTTATAGTTAGGTCTCCCTTGGTTACGTGATCTTATGGATATTCCTTTAATCCTCCACCAATGCTTCAAGTTCATTTAAAATCAATGGTAATCACAATTATAGGTGTTCCCACCTATATTTCCTAGTCATAATACATCTATGGATAGATATTTGGTTCCACACATTTCCTCTCATGACTCTAAAACTCCTAGGATCCTTCCTAGGCCCATTATCCATCTTATCCCAAGTCACTTTGGTTCTCCTAGGTATCATAATATGTCTTTGGTTGCACACACCACATCACATGGATCTAGGTCTCTTTATAAGCTCATAACGCCTTGCACTACTCTTCACTAGCCTCATTCCCTTAGGATCCTTTGCCGCTCCTCTAGTGTAAATAATACCTACACAACTTATCAAATGCATCCTAGTGCTCATTACCCTCATTCTTCTAGTCCACTACACCAGAACCATTCTTCAAATGCACAAACATAAAATCACACACTTGGGTACATTTCTAGATCATAATCACACACTACTATTCATATGACTCTATGTTATACAACTAGTAATTACCATCTATATTTGGCATTTTTTCAGTTTTTCTTGTTTCCTTTTGTTCATGCACACCCCACAACTTAGTATATTCTTCATTTATTTATCTTTCTTAACTCTAGACACCGGTTCTAGCCGGGACGCTTTAGAGCCCAAGCGCCCTCATCCTCCTCGGGTTCCCCCGACCTCTTTGTATCTTATTCACCTCTTTTTGGCCTCTTTTATCTTTTGGGCATCTTGTTTTCTTATGGGTTGACCTTTTAGTTGTCAATTATGAAATTCAAACAAGGTAATCATATAAATATAAAGCTATGTGACCATAATAAAGGACCAAGATCTAAGAATCTATTATCACCACCTAAGGTTGCATCTAAAGACATCTAAGAGCATCAAAACATTCATTTAGCTTTTATTCAAGGGATAAGAGACTACATTTTCTGCATAAACACATAGGAGGGGAAGTTAATTTTATCACCCACACATCTATCTACATTACTACATCTATCTATCACTTCTTTATCAAGTGCATCTTACACAAGAGTTTCCTAAAGCATGGTTTATACACACATGCATAAAAAATACATGGATTTTGAGATGTAGTGCAATGCTTGATCATAAGTTCACTCTTTCGGATGACCTTCAAGGTTTGTCGACTCCCCATTTGCATATTTTATTTTTAGGATTTGATGTGGTTTGGGGTTTTACAGGTTATCTTTTTCTTTGTAGGTTCCAAGAAAATTTTGTGGACATAGTGTGACATACAGGCAACTAACATCGAAGGTTAATGACCAACTTCACAATAAAATCAGATTCTAAGCATTTATGTAGTCACATGTGCCTTGCAGATGTCCCTAATGCCTAGGCACCCTTTACCTAGTATAGGCGCCTAGTCTAAGATCATCCAAAAATTACATAAATTCTTGAGTGTGGTTGCGATAGTTTCCTCCTCATGTTTATTAGTACTCTATTCTAGAATACTTTGAGATTTATTGTGAAATTAGCTAAGTAGTCTATTCCCTCTCATACACTTAGGGTTTCAATTTTCATTTTGTTATTTTTTGTGTCATATAAGTGCTATATAGTTTACTTATCATATGTGATTATGAAACATCTAGGGTTTAACATCATTTTCAATATTTGTTAAATAAAAATGCTACTTTTGTACTTGCTTTATCTCATAGGCCTTCTTTGGAACATATTACTACTATGGTACCACCAACATTTGGATCAAAATTGAGGCTTAAGCTCCCATCTTCCCTAACAATTGCTCAACCTCTTTAGTAGGTCCTCATTGGATAACTTAATGTTATCCCTCTTTCATGTACATAGTTAAGAAATTTGAAAATACAAAAATAGTCATATATTTGTAAATATACAAAATCATGACTTGTACACTTCACTTGAGTTGTTAGAACTTTATATTAGACATGTTGTTTATTACATTGGATTGATATATAGCATGCTTATTTACTCTTTAGAAATATGCATTTACGATGTATTTTGAGCATGATGTAGGATATAAAATGAGTGTTACACGATGATAGATGCTATCCATATCCTTTACCTGAAATTCCCATTAATTTGGGGGCATCAATTTTACACCACATCTAGGTGTTATGGTTTCATTATAGTTCCTTTATACTTCCTCATTATGCTTGATTACATATATTGTGTACATGTGATCCTCTCATCTAATAATACTAACACACATGTCTTCTACAACATTGGCATCTATTTTATCACATATCTTGGTTATTAGATCATCTTATAATGTTTTGATAATCCTATTTCATGCATACTTGCTTGCGTGTGTATATTACTACTTGTTTGTTTTCATTGATTATGGCCTATGTTTCTTGATTGTCTTGTGACACCGTGGGTGTCCCATGTTTGTGACATCATTATTATCTTGTTTTATATTAATCACTCTTGTTTGTAGGATTGTGGGCCTTGATTGTTATATAACACCATTGGTTTCCCATGTTTGCAAGATTTATGCCTTATGCCCGACATAATTTTCCCACTTCGTGCATATGATTACACTATTGTTTTATTTACATGTATTTAGAATATTCTTGTTATCATCTATGTGGTTATTTATCTATTTCAATCATTATTTGTTGTACACCATGGTTACCACCATATACGTACACCTTCCCTTTTACATGTACAAGTTATTCTAGGTGACCACCTCTTTAGCACTCTACACTCTACTAGAACTTCTTAGACATCTCCTTCATTAGCACACATCTATTTATTTTGAGGAAAATACTAAACATGCTTTTCACACATGTGGAAAAATAGGGGGTATCCATTCGATTCATTTCTACACTTATAGTAGACACGGGTAGAACCTTGAGATACAATACATGTACAAATAAGGTATAAGTACTCAAAATTCTAGAAAACATAGAAATTTAGATAAAATTCACAAGTTCAAAACTGTACAAATTGGTCAAGACCATATGGTTTGGTCTTGACCTTTCCATATGTTTTTTCCTAGGGGTAGAAACATTAGTTTTATCAATAGATTCAAGTTTTCAACTTCATTCTCAAGTTTTGACACATTTTCATATTTAGTTCACTTAGTTTAGATCATTACAGGGGCACAAAATTATTCACTCATTTGCTATGGAATTCGGTTTCTAATATAGTTTCGAGATCTTAAGATCACGATTCTCCTTTATCCTTTAGCAATTCAGAAAATTTAGTTTCTATTTAGTTGTGTGTCACATGGGAAGGGCATGGGAACATATATTATCTTTTCTAATGTGTGTCCTTATTCAAAACATTGTTCATATATCCATATGCAATGGTGTGGTATGTGTGGTTATGGAAGGTATCGAAGTGAATAATTTCTTCATAGGTATAATTTCCTCTCCTCTTGTAATCAAAGGGGGAGATACAAAAGTTTTAAATATCTTTGATATCTAATATTATTCCTTAGCGAGGTGTTTCAAAATTCATTATTATTCTTATCTCTTTATTATTTTGTGTTGTGTTGCATGCACCTAACACTTCGGTGTTCTTTGGAACAATTGGGGACTAATCATCCCCAATTCTGTAGTAAATTTTAGTAAAATAAAAATACGGCATATTCAAGCACAATCAAAGCATATGAGTTTCTCCATCCACAAGAAAACAAGTGTATTACTTATTTGTTTGCATCCTTTCATTTCACTTTTATACAAATGAAAATATTTCACATTACAAGTTATATTTGAGTTAAAGTTTAATTCTTTATCATGGACATTGAATACACTCTATGTTGTAGGTTTCATCATGGAGCATGCCAATATTAAGAATAACAAGACAATTGTAAAAAAACATTTGAGAAAATAAAAGTGTGTTTACACACTCAGGTACATTTTCCTTTAAGCATGTAATTTTCATTTCATACTTAAAGGGGGAAAATATAGATACTCAAATTTGAAAATTTGCACTTTGACAACACTTGATTTGACAATGCACTCTTGTTATGATAAATACCATCTCTCCATTCCCACTTAGCACTTTCCAAGGTCTCTTGTTTAGCTTGTTTATCCTTACACACTGACATGTCAAAAAAATTGAGAGAACAATGCATAAAATCCATAGTAAGACACTAAGTAACAAGTTCCAAACTTCATTTGGCATATTTCTACATCATGGCAGGGCCATACAATTTGTTCATGATTTTATATTTGGTCTTGGCTAACTTGTATAGTGTTGGAGCAACATGTCTTTTAGATTTTATTTCAAATTCATATATTTTGTTGGGCCTTTGACTTAATTTAGATCAAATTTCATTAGATAAATCATCTATGAAGCCCTATATAAGCAAGTAAACACTACCTCATTTGCTAACCTAGAAATCATATGGAAATGCATTAAGCAATCAAACACGTCCTATACTTGCAAAGGGCATTCATGACTCCCTAAATCTCACAATAACACATCTATAATCAATATGGAAGCACCCACATTAGGTTTGAAGCTTCTAACTAGGTCAAGATAACATCCTCTCTAATTTGCAAGAACTCACACATACCTCCTCCGGGTATTTTAACAAGATCCAAATCCAAAGAAAACTTATCATCAAAGAATTTACCAAATCTATTTGACCTATCTAAATATCACATTCTAGGTGGAGAACAATGTACAATTTGAGGCCTCTTTAGAGTAGTGCCAATGTAAGTGGTGAAAAGGGGCACTAACAACCCAAATAATGATTTTTTTGGAGGAATATTCATCCATGGCTAGGGTTTGATATGATGTTTAGTATGTTTAAAGAGCCTTACTTCATGATCAACAACTAGGGTTTGAAAATTATAGACAAATTCGGTAGACAACTAACACAGAAAGTTGCGATCGAAATAAAGAAGGTATAATACCATATAGAAGGATCAAGAATTATAGTATGGTCTTGGTAGATTATTATAGTCCTATCCTAGAAACGTTTGTAGTAACAACGTCATTTCAAATAAATAACTCATCCTCTGTATTTTTATTAAGTCATTGAGCCATGTCCTTGTATTTCCCAATTATATTGTTGAATATTATCACCACAACTTGAACTTATGGCATAAATATTGATTAATATAGTTATGACTAGTTATCTTTATTTTTGGTATTTTGTGTGTGCATTTATTCTTATGATTTCAATAAGTTATTTGAATGGTGATTTGTGTGATGCCACTCTTGTTGTAAGAAAATTGTTATCCCCAAAAACTCATCACACCCAAAGGACCTATCTAACAACTCATCTCAGAAAAAGGGGATCACCTATAACAAAGAAGCCACATTATGAAGATCTCTTGGAACGTGAAGAGCGACACTCCAGTCTGTACATATCATTGAAGGAGCAATTATAACTAGAACATGAAGAATTGGGTATAACTCAACCATGGATTTGATTATTCACTACAACTTATTGAAGAATTGATTGATTGATTAGTTAACATGTGATTTAAGGAACCATTGTCAATTACTTGAGTTATGTGTTTGATATATGAAAACTTGTTATTATTTTTCCATACATGTTGAATCTCTTGTTGATCTTTTTAGATATTCCACTTGTTCTACCAAATATATTTTACTTAGTTTGTTAAAAATCCTAGTTGAACTCTTCTTCTCATGTTTTTTGTAATTGAGGAGTATAAAAGAAAAGGGTTAATGCTGAAATATATCTAGAATGTAGAGAATAGAGGAGACATAAAATAGAATAGAAGATACATATACATAGATTTCTTTGTTCCTAGATGTAATATTCATGTCCAATTCAATAAAATATTTGAGTTCTATTTATTAGTTTTTAGTTACAAGATCTTAGGAGGGATTAACACCCAAGGCAGGGCCCACTTGTGGTCTGTTAAACCCTCATAGTTTTGTTTCTCTATTTCATTGCATGATTAGAATAGAAGCAATTTATCTTCTTTATCTACATTCTAAATTTACAATCTTTGTTTAGTCATAGTGTTTAGAAACCATTTTCTTTTCAGTTCTAAGTTTTAGTTTACTTTCAAGCATTGTTATTTCAAGTATTGTAGTGACAATTATTTCTTTCCATACCTCCTAAATTCTCTATAATTGTGCATACAACACTAGAATTATTTAAATTTTACATCCCTTGGTTTGATGATTAAATGACTGTGATTTAATGAACAACATATTAATTATTACAAGTTAATTTTCACCACCATTTTGGCACCATTTTTGGGGATACTGCCAAGTTATAGGTTTTTTGAGAGGTTTTTTATTCCTTAGAAATAATTTAGGTTTAGAAATTCCACCTCCAACCCCCATTAATGTATGTTGACTGAGTTGAGCTAGTTGATGCATGCACCATCTAAGATATTCCCATGGTATATTCTTACCCAATCCACAAATAACACATAGATTGCTATATCTGATTCTAAAGAAGACACATCTTCCTCTATACAAGGTTTGATAGTAGAATATCCCCTCCAAGTGAGACTTTTGAGGCTGTTCTTGAATAACCCATCATGGAAGAAGAAGTGAACCAAATTTTGAAGAAGGGGCAACTACATTTGAGTTCCCAATCTCCAATAACAATAATCCTTTATAATGAAGAATATCTCTCCATCAACCCTTCCTAATTTCCATGGATCCATAACTAAAGACCCAGACACTTTCTTGTTTGAGTTTGATGTTTTATGTAGGAGATATGATTATATAACTGATGCACACAAGATAAATATTTCCTTCTACACTCAAGGATGCAACCTTGAGATGGTTTATGGGCCTAGAAGAGATGTTGTGACTACTTGGCAAGTAGATGAAGGAAAATTTTTCACCAAGTACCAAGACTACTGTAGACCAAGTAGCAAAGGAGGGGATGAACTCTTCAGGATGGCACAAAAAGAAGATGAGCCACTAGAAGATTACTTGGAAAGGTTCTTGTTTTACATTCAAAAGTCAAGACACACAATATTACCTCTGAATCTCTCAAATTACTCTTCTTGAAGGGACTCAATGAGGAGGATATGGATGCTTTAGACCTGATAGGAGCTAGAGATATTTCAAAATATACCTTTGATGATATTTGTGAAGCCTACAGAATTACTCCAGAGAAACCATGAAGAGAATCAAAAAGTGCTAGATCAAAGGGTGGATCAACTACCAAAGGAATTGGGGACATATCTAAAATAAATATTGTGAACATGTTCAAGAACATGAAACAAGAGATAGTCAATGACATGGATACCCAACTTGATGTTTTACATGCTAAGAAGAAAAGAGAAGATGCATAAGTAAACACTTACAGAGTTCTTCCATGCATGTAGAAGAAAGAAAAATTTGATTGCAGATGTAGGGGATTATCTAGCATTACATAAGAGAAGGAGGATGCACCTAATTCAAGATGATAGAAATAGAGGATGGGAAAGTCTTCTACATTTCTCAAAGTAAATCCTTATCCACCAAGACAAGGAGGTATGCCACAAGACCCAATGCCATATTTTCAAAATTGGGCTAGTAATCCATATATGCAACCCCACCTTGGGATAATACTCAGTAAGGTTGGGCTCCATACCCTAGCCAATACCAACAACAATGGAAACCTTAGTTTTTAGGCCAACAATGGAAACAACCCCCTTCTTCATGGAAACATCCTTGGAGAGGAGGGAAGTAATGGAACAACCCACCTCCAAACTACCATAATCCTACCATCAACCTCCTTACCCACAAAAAAAGCTCTGATGCCAAACCCCAAGTAGGATCTCAACCAAAATCCACTTAGCTACCAACTCAACCAACACCTAACCCCAACAATAAATTTTCTCAACCATCCTATACCATTAATCATCCCAATACTATCTACTTATTCAGTTGATGTTAATGACATCCATCTTCACTCAAGAAGATCACTTCTCCCACCAAGTAAACCCACCATCACAAAAATTATAGATGAACCACAATTTGTAGAATGAAAAAATACAAAAAAACTACAAAATGATCCACAACAATGTGAGAAGAGTTCCAACAAGGATAAGTTACAAGCTAATGAACCACCATTTCCAGAGAGATTACAAGAAAAGAAAACTGACCCTAAATCATATTCTGATTCTGATTTTTCAATCAACTAAAGGATATTTGTGTCAAAATTCCACTTATTCAAGCCATCAAGGATGTTCCCATCTACAATAAGTTGGTAAAGGATCTATGCATAAAAAAACTAGGAAAAAGAAGGAAGGATCCATCCACTATACAAGTTATTAGATAGTTGGCTAATATCATGCTTGGAAATTTAGTTCTACTAAAGTATATAGATCCATAGGAAGTCCTTTGGTAAATGTTACAATTAATGAACAACAATAAAGAACACTCTGATTGACTTAGGGGTAGCAATAAATGTCATGACCAATAAAATCATGGATGACCTGAAGTTGGAAGGACTAAGGCCAACAACTATAGTCTTACAACTTACAGATAGATCAATAATGAGACTTGAAGGAGTCCTTGAGGACATAGTTGTGGTGGTAGACTCTTGGGAATACCCTGCTGACTTTATTTCCTTCAACCAAAAGAAGTTTAGGAGGTTATCCTATTATTCTAGGAAGGCCATGGTTGGACACTATTGATGCATTCATAGGTTGTAGTGTCTAGAACATGATTATTTCCAATGGAAGTGGCACTAAGAAGATGATGCTCTATCCTCCTACCTAACCATTGAATGATGAAGATCAAATGATTTGGGTTGAAGAACCAGAAGTAGATCAAAGCTCTGTATACAACAACTCATGATGTTGAGAAGTCTTGTACAATTGAAGACCATGAGGAAGAATTTTTCTCTCCAACATCTTACAAAATAACTATGGAAGAAATGAAGAAGTTGATGATAAGTTGAGATGCTTAAGTTGTCCCTTGAACCAAGTTCTACCACAACAGAGCACCAAAAGTATTCCAGTAAGAACTGTATTCTTCACCAACTTCTTCCCCATGACTGCATACTAAATTTTATTAGCAAAATGTATGTTCAATGATGGATCTCTCCAAACAAGTGGAAATAACACCAGGAAGACCACTTAATGTAAACAAAATATTGAAGTATGCAACAAGAGAAATTGTTGATAACTCTTCTTCAAAAGCATAGAACAACATTTTCTTGGGATTATGGTGACATGTATGGGATTCATCCTAGGCTTTTCACTCATAAGATCTATATCAAGGAAATTTGTAAACCAATCAGGAAGCCACAAAGGAGGATGAACCCAATAGTAAGAGAGATTGTAAAAGGAGAATTGAAGAAGTTACTGATGTTGGATTTATATATCCCATATCAGATAGTCAATGGGTATCACCTCTTCATTGTGCCAAAGAAGAATGGAAAATGGAGGATCTGTTAGATTATATAGAGATTGAATGCAACAACAAAGAAAGATCACTTTCCATTTCCTTTCATTGATCAAGTGCTTGACACTTTGGCTAGTAAGAAATATTTCTCTTTTCTTAATGGATATAGTGGTTATAATCAAATTCAAATTGCACTAGAGGATCAAGAAAAAACTACCTTCACATGTCCATGGGGAACATTTTCATATTCAGTTCTTCCATTTGGCTTGTGTAATGCACCTACTACATTCTAGAGGGTAGTCTTGAGTATCTTTTCAGATTTAACAAATGACTACATGGAAGTTCTACATGGATGACTTCACATTACATGGAAACAATTTTGAAGAAGCTATGAAAATTTGGACAAGGTTTTGAAAAGATGTAAAGAACACAATTTTTCCTTGAGTAATGAAAAGTGCTACATGATGATGTCTGAAGGTATAGTTTTGGGAACTACCTTTCTTCTGAAGGAATTCAAGTTGATCCAAAAAGGTATATGTTATAATAAACTATGACCAACAACAAAAGAAACAAAAGGATGTTAGGAGATTTCTAGGCCATGTTGGTTATTACAGAAGGTTCATACAATATTTTAGCAAGATTACAATGCCACTTTTTGCATTATTAGGAAAGGATGTTGATTTTTTTTGGACTGAACATTGTGAAGGTGTTTTTCAAACCTTGAAACAAATGTTAACTACTTTCTCTTGTATTGAGAGGACCTAATTGGAACCTTCCTTCCACATCCACATTGATGCATCAAACCATGCTATTGAGAGTTGTCTTAGGAAAAAATATGGAGTTATGAATTATGTAATTTATTATGTTAGTAAGAACTTACAACATGCATAGATAAATTATACAATAACAAAAAAGGAGTTCTTAGGTTTGTATATGTTATCAAAAATTCAGACACTACATCATAGTTATCTAATGTTCATTCACATTGATCATGTTGTAATCAAATATCTGATAAAAAACCTATAGTAAGTAACAAAATCATCAGGTGGTTTCTCCTCTTGCAAGAATTTGATGTCACCATAGTGGACAAGCCTGGAAAGGACAATGTGGTAGCATATTTTCTCTCCAGGATGGATACTAATGATGAAGATAAGTAGTTGATGACTCCTTTCCAAATGAGCACTTATTTTCTATCTCTAAAAAAACACCTTGGTATGCAAACATAGCCAACTATTTGGTTTTAGGTAAAACACCTCCACATTACTTATACTCTGAAAATAAATACATAGTTGAAAAGAGTGTACATTTTTCTTGGATAGTTGGATTTCTATTTCATACAGGACAAGACCAAATCATGAGAAGGTGTATAGATGATGAGGAAATATTTGATGTCCTCAGAGCTTTCCACAATGAACCTTGTGGAGGACACTTTTTTGCAAAAATAACAACAAAAAGGTGTTGAATACTAGGTTATTATTGGCCAACATTGCATAAGGATGCAACACAATACACCAGGAGATGTGATAGATGCAAGAATGGGAAAGCCCACCAGATCTAATGAGATGCCATTACAGCCTCAATTGGTCTTACAACCTTTTGACAAGTGGGGCTTAGATTTTATTGGCCCTATAGACCCTAAATCTCAGAAAAAAAAGAATACATCTTGGTATGCATAGATTATCTAACCAAGTGGATAGAGGTGAAGGCATTTCCAAATCAGAAAAGTGATAAAGTTCCAAGTTCTTATATGATCACATCTTCACCAAGTATGGAGTTCCAAGAGAAATTGTAATAGATCAAGGTACACATTTTACTATTGATGTAATTTATGATCTAGTTAAAGAGTATGAAATCAGGCATATGAAGTCTACACCATACCATCCCCAATCTAATGGCCAAGTAGAAGTTACAAACAAAGAAATAGAGGCCATCTTGACAAAGACCATTTCACTCCATAGAAATATTGGGAAGATAAGGCTTCTAGAGGTAGTATGGGAATTTAACACAATGTGGAAGACCACAACTGGATTTACACCATTTGAACTCTTGTATGGTAAGACTGTTGTTTTTCCAATTGAATTTGAACACAAAACATTGAGGATTTACACTTGAGCTAGGCATAGATTTATCAAAAGCTCAAAGATAGAAATTCTCCAACTCAATGAGTTAGATGAATTGAGAAGGCAGGATGTGCATAACACAAGTAGTAGTGTAGAAGCAAAGAGTTAAATGGCATGACCGTACATCAAGACAAGACAATTCCAGAAGGTGACTAGGCACTCTTGTTTGATTCAAAATACAAGGATCATATAGGAAATCTCAGGAAAAGGTGGCTAGGCCCCTATGAGATTGAGAAGATATTTCCTAATGGAGTTGTAAATCTCACTACCATATATCTTGTGAGGTTCAAGTTATTGGTAAATGGCCATATGATGAGATTGTATAAGAATCCAGTTGACAGAGATTCATTCATGAAAATTTTTAGAGGAGGTCAAGAAGGATGGAAGTAAGGACATTCAGAGTTAACCTCAAGGGTTGATCATGTTGGATCACCTTCTAAGATTTCAGAGGATTGAGAGATTTTAGTGGCCTTGGTGCATTCAACTTGCTAGATATTCCAAGGTTGAATAAAAGTGTTTTGATCAACCCTTCTGTGATCAAAAACTCTACTAACACATTTTATTTCATAGAGTTTTTGTTTTGCAAGGTTTGATGTCAAGTAATTACAGAAGGGTATGCTCTCCATCACAATGAGAGCATGTAATGATGAGGGTTCCACCTACAACAACATGAAGTAAAACCCTATTTTTTTTTTTTTTAGCAGAAATCATGATTGCATGAAGAAGATCAAGGATGCATGTACATGTGTGGGAGATGGAAAAGGAACAATTGGCACCCCAATAGATCAAAATTCCCTCTCCAGAGTCATCTAGTTTTAGTAAGGATCAACCAACATCCACATCATCATGCTCAACACATGTCTCTGCAACATCACAACAAGCTTGCATGCATCCAAGGCACAAGTTCAAATAAATAAGCATGCACAATCATCATTCCACAAAAAAACATCAAGATAAGTGCACTCAACTATCATTTAAATAAAAGTATAATTAGTTTAATTATAGTTAATTAGCATTTATGCCAAGTCACTATGCATGTGTTACATTTAATGACCACCACCTTTCAAGCTATGATGTGTCCCTCCACATAAGCCAATATTTTCAAATCACTTCCTTTGCACATTTTACATGGTCACATCAATTAATGATTACTCTCCCATAACCATGTTGCATGTCCTCTCGGTCCCAAAGTTAAAAAAAAATTAAAACAAATCAATACTCAATTTGTAACATTTTTCAAAAATAGAGTTTATTATTTGCATATTAAAACTAGATCAAGTTGTGTATTCACCATGGGAGGAGATTTGATAAGGCATGAACCCACTGAGCATTCCCAAATTTTGAGCCATCCTCAAATTTTGTAGTATTTTTCAAGATAATGGTTGGCTAGACTACATCAACATGTTTTAAGGTTTTAATGAAGAAATGGTGGAAGAATTTTCCAACACATTTAGTAATGGGGAGGAAAAAGTGAAGGGCTTATCAGTCAAACTCAATGATGAAATTTTGGCAGAAGTAATTGGCCTACCTAAGGAGAACCATTCCCAGAAAAGGCTAACCCAAAAGTAGCCAAGAGAGAATTTACAGATGATGATGATGCATTCATCACTAATAGAAAGGTACACATAAAACATCCCTTAAACCTTTATGGGTTGAAGGTTGAAATTTTGTAATTAAGTATTTTACTTGTGAAGGAAGGTATTCTAGATTGAATACCATTCATTTCAAGTTATTGAATCATCTCAAAAAAATAAAAGTAAGTGAATGTACCTAATTTCTTACATGATATATTGAAGAGAATGAGTAAATAAGTACAAAGGGGAAGGTCTGCATTGTCACACCATTTCCTTATAACCTTGGTAATAAAACATACCCTACAGAGGGATTATCCTCAGATACCATGGGGATATTTTTCAAGGGTAAATAGTATAGATAATTTGTTGGGAAACAAGAGAAAGAGAGGAAAAAGCACTAGAAGAGCTCTTCCTCAAAATGTAACATAGACTACACCATTAACCTCCCAACCACAAGAACCCCTTGCTTCTAAAAATTTTCCATCTACTGAAGAAAACCTTGTACCTATCTCTCTTGAGATAATTTTCATTGCTTGAAACCCTATTGGAGTTCTCCACTCCTAAATCCTCCACCTCCAAGGGTAAATAAAGTCTTCTAAATCCACTCCTACACCACTAGGTGCTCCCATAGGCTCAAAACAAAAGGCCAAGAACCTCTAAACAAAAAAATCAAATCCCATCTCACTAGATAGTGATGTGGAAGCTATAGAAGGGATCTTTGAGCCTCAATAATGGAGACACAATAAGGAGATATTGATGCCCCTGTTCATGAGCAAGAGAACCTTGAACATCCCATAAAGGAGCAGGAAGAGGCATCTCATGAAGAGGAGACAGTTCATGCAACATAAGGTCATGAGGAGGAAAAGGAAGAGGAGAGAAAATATCACATGTTAGAGAAAATCAATGAACATGAAAAAGAAATTCCAGACATTGTTGAGAACCCATTAAACAACAGAAACAAGAAAGTGAACATGAACAAATTCCACAAGTTGGTTGAGTAGGTCATTAAGCACAAGTGCATGGAATTGAGAAAAGGTAGATGCCTATAATAATTGAACCAATCATGGAAGAAAAAAAATAACACACTCCTATAGTTAAGGATGATGTAATTGAGAAAGTACTAGAAAAAACACCACATGTTAGTGTACAAAAAATGAATGTAACACTAGTTAACCCCAAAATTGTTATTCATAAATTTGTTAGAGATATTATCAAACCACCTTTATAAGGAGATGGCCACACAAACTATGCTTTCCTGATATTGACTATTTGATGTCACAATTTGAGACCTATGTTAATAGGATAAAAGGAAATGGAAAAGGAAAAAAATAATCCCTTATCTCCAAGCATAAGGAAGAACTAGAGGAAAAGGACAAGAGATAGAAAGGTTGAAGAAGAAGCAAGAAGAGACAGTCTAGTGGCCCATGAGATATTTAAATGTAGGCCTCCATCCAATGTTTATGCTATTTTCTTAAAAGAAAATATGTTACAACTCAAACTCACATGTATCAATTCTGACATACCATTTGATATCAATGCAACTAGGATCTTCTTTAGGTTATATCAGAACAACACTCATGAACTTCAGCTCTATTATGTGAACTTTACATGTACAACTATGCTCTTGAATATGATAGGGATTGGATTCCAATCCTATACATTGGAGATGTTCAATTCAAATCCCTCTACTCTTATTTTATGAATGAGTTGGATAGAGAAATAAAAATGGAGGAGTATACATGAATTTAGAAAAGGTACAACCACTGATGGTCAGGGTTGAAGGCTACAAAAATAGAGAAGTTGTAGAACAATATGCAAAATATGTAAAGAAGAAGGTGATCAAAAGGAGAGTGTGGAAAATGAGGAAAGAAACACATGATGAAGTCAGGGACATGATTAGGGACCATGGAATTCAGGTGGTACAAGCATGTAGAGATGTGTGGAATGAGATGTCTCCTGAACTACAAAAGAAATAGATGCACTCTTACCCTAATATAATGCCAACTTAAGAAGAGTGAATACATACATTGAATTTCTACTAAATGTGCAAATAGTTGGCTTCCATTGGCTATCACCCCCAATATTCCACTTTTTGATACCATATGGATAAGTGATAGACCACTAAATGAAAGGATACAAAAAAGATTTATGCATAGGTTCATGATAAATGGTGGTTACTTCTTCTCATAAAAAGAAGAGGGATGATACCCCCAGTTGATTTCAGGCATGAATGCTATTTTCAGCAAGTAGGGAATTGAGCCACTTGAATGAGGACATTCAAGAAATTAAGTCTGGGGGTGTGATGAGTTGTGTAAATCCCTTTATAAACAACTCATCCTCTATATTTTTGTTAAGCCATTGAAGCCATGTCCTTGTATTTCCTAGTTATACTGCTAAAAATTATCATCACAACTTGAACTTATGGCATAAATACTGATTAATATAGTTATGACTAGTTATCTTTATTTTGTGGTATTTTGTGTGTGCATTTATTCTTATGATTTCAATAAGTTGTTTGAATGATGATATGTGTGATGTCACTCTTGTTTGTAAGAAAATTGTACCATCTCGCAGCAACTCATCCACAACCAAAGGAACTATCCACAACAACCCATCTGCATAGCCAAAGGGGATCACCTACAAAAATAAGTCACATTATGAATATCTCTTGGAACATGAAGAATGACACTCCAAGTATATATGTGTCATTGAAGGAGAAGTTACAACTAGAACATTAAAAACTAGAGATAACTCAACCATAGATCTTATTATTCATTGTAACTTACTGAAGAACTGATTGATTGATTAGTTAACACATGATTTAAGGAACTAGTTGGTTACTTGAGTTATGTGTTTGATATTTGAACACCAGTTATTAATTTGCATGTTGAATCTCTTGTTGATTTGTTTGAGATCTTCCACTTGTTCTACCAAATATATTTTACTTAGTTTGTTAAAATCCTATTTGAACTCTTCTTCTCACTTTTTGTTATAATTGAGGAGTATAAAAAAAAGGGTTAATGTTGGAAATGTATCTAGAATGTAGAGAATAGAGGATACAAAAATTAGAGAATAGAATATACACATATATAGAGGTTGATTTGTTCCTATATGTAACATTCATGCTAATTCAATAAAAGATCTATTTTTTGTTCAGTAGCTTTCAATTACAAGATCTTGGAGGGATTAACACCCAAGGTAAGGCTCTGCTAAACCCCTCCATAGTTTTGTTGCTCTGTTTTGTTGCATTATTAGAATAGGAAGAAATTTATCTTCTTTATCTGCATTATGAATTTACAAAATTTGTTTTAGCCAAAATGTTTAGAAACCATTTTCTTTCTGTTCTGAGTTTAATTTACTTTCAAGCATAGTGACATTTATTTGCTTTATTCCATCCATTCAATTTATTTTTCACTTGGGCGAGATTTTTTGAAACTCTGAACATTGTAGTGCCTTGAATCTTGATATCCCACCATTCTTTGACAATATTTTTAATGTCCTCATGTTGCAGCCACATATTTTCAAATTTGAAAGGAGTTCTTCTTCTCTCCTTGTATTTCACTTGGAAAAGTAAGGGATTATGATCGGAGCTTATTCTAGGGAGGGAAAAAGACATGCCTCCTTACTCAACCAACCCCAAGAGGTGAGAGCTCTATCCAATTTAACTTATATTAACCGATCCCCCTCCTCGTGTTAGACCGGGTATATTTTCCCACTTTCACTCAATGTCCATGAGACTATTTTCATTATAAAGTCCTATAGGTATTCCATGCTTTCCATAAGGTCAATGTTCCCCCTTTCTTTTCACCCAACATTAAAGGGGTATTGAATTCACCCATAACAATCCATTCCGATTCAGATATTATTTCATGGAATTTAGACAGTTGATTCCAAAAAATTTTCCTTTCTCCTTTATGGTTAGGTGCATAAATATTTAACATAACCCACATTTCCTTGGTTTTCTTATCTTTGAAAAGCATGGCCAAATGATTGTTTTTCCTGAGTAAATTCCAACCTTGGAATCTTTCAAGATCCCATAGAATGGCTATTCTTCTTGCAACACCTCTTGAGTTGATGTACCACAACCTCCACCTTACTCCAACAAGTGTTTTTAGCTATCATAAACTACTCATCCTCCATCTTTATTTCTTGAATAGCAATGATTTCAGATTTGTGTTTATATTTGAGTTCCTTAATAATCCTACACTTCGCAGGGTTGTTCAAACCCCTTGCATTCCAAGAGATTACATTCATTTGGAAACTTGGTACTTTTCTCTTCTAAAGCTTCTCATATTGAGTTTAGATTGGGTTCTGTCATCTATATCTTTCTGACTGATCTTCTTCCTGGTTATTTGTTTGTTTGGTCTACCTGAACCTGTTTTCTTTTCCTTAGGTTTGAATTCCCCTCATGACATTTAGCTTATCTTTATAGGTGCTTTCAAAGTCTCTCAGTGGAATATTTTTCCTCTCCTCCTATTATTTCCACTCTTACGTAACTATATTTTTCATTTTGTTTAGTTTTGTTCTCGAGATTTCACTTCATTTATGATACTTTTAATTCTGCTTGCATCTGTCTTTTCTCAGAGATCCATCTTTATTACAAGTCCATATCTTGTGTTGTAAGTATTTATAATGTTATTATGATATTGTATGATTATTTCTAAAGGTTAATTAATTAGAATAACCATTTGTATCCAACCCTACATCGACTTGGTGTAAATTCAAATTCACTATAGATATTGGATTAACACTTGTATTAATACAAAGGGTGTAAACATAATGAAAAACAAAGCCAAAATAAATCCATATAGGGTACAATAGGACTAATACATCTAAGATAAAAAATATATTAGCATCGGTGAGAAAATGAGCTAGAAGGGGTAATGTGACCAAGGTGTAATGAAGATACGTAATGAGCTCAACTAATCATGACCGCTTGGTACAAATAATGCCAATGTATTATGAGATTCCCTAAGGAGAGAAGGGGGTAGTAGTTATTGTGGAATTGTTTTGGTGAAGAACATGGATAGGGGTGTCAAAATAAGTTGTGAACATAAAAATATGGTGGGCATGTGTAAGAAAATACCGAGTGAAGACCCAAATAGTAAAGGACCCATGAGAGGCAATATGTGAAATGAAAAATGGTGTAAGATAGACTATTTGTGCATGAATGAAATGTGGGCTAGGACATGAATTGAGAGCAGGAGAAGGACCAAAAATTTGGTAGAGCACTAGACATAGAATAAGTGATTAAACTAAATGAGCATGTGATTCAATAACAAGATGTGTGAGTGTATGAGAATTGACAGTATAGTCACGGTAGCTTAGAGGATCCCCATAAGTAAAGGTGTCTCAAATGGGATACCTCTAACCGTAACTACGTGGTGGTTGTGAATCAAATTGATATATTGATGCATAATAGAGGGATAACTAAAAGATAATATACCCAAGGAACCCTAGGCACATGTTACATGAAGGAATTGAATTAGTGGCTAAGAATAGGGTAGAAATAGTAATACGACCAATTGCACTAGGTAAAGTAATATGCCCCAAGAGTTTAGCATCATCAAAGGTTAATTACTTTTTGTTGTACCCAAGGGAGAGAAATAATCTAAGAGTGGATAAATTGCGTGTAACTATTTATTTGATTCACGTTATGAGGTTTTCACAATTTGACATTTTAAGATTATTTGGAAGAACTCTGTGAAAGAGATTTTAGAAAACCTTTTTGTTACATAGCGTTTTGGGTTACATAACAAGACCCATCATAAGGGAAAAAATAATGAATATGAAAATATTTTTGATGTTTTTAGTTTATAAATATAATCAAGATTGATAAAAATAAAAGGTTGGATCAACAAAAAGGCACATGAAAAAGAATTAAAATAAAAAAAAATTGAAGAAAAGGGAATTAATTTTTATTTAAAGAAATAAAAATGAGGAGAAAGGAAAACATTATAAAATATTTTAAACCAAAAGAGAGAAGGGGAAGGGATAGAGAATTGTGGGGAAAACCATAAAGAGTGGAAAATAACAAAGAGCTGAATTCTTAGGAAAAAAATTAGCGAAGACAGTCAAAAAGAATAAAATGAGAAATAAATTCCTTTAAAATAGAGAACGTTAATTTTAAATAAAAACATTTTAAGAAGAAAATTCTAAAGACAAAATAAATAACTGAAAAAAGGAAAAATATTATTTGGGAATTTCAAGAACTAATGGTTTCCAACTATTACTAATAGACCAACCATTATCCCTAGTGAGGTTATTTGAGTGGTGCATGATTTTGATGGCTTCCCTAATGTGAGATTTTACATAGTGCTCATCGAAGAAAGGACATAAGAAGAATCATAAAAATTGAGTGCGTTGTATTTCAAAGTGTTTGGTAATTTTTCAATTCGTCATATATAATGTCCTTATCATGTTATCTTATCCTTGTTTTAGTTGATATACTAGTTTCACCAATGCGTGGTTTTCTGCAAGAACATTTAATCACATATACACCACTATTAACCTTAGGGTCAATTTTATGTTGTATAGATCTAAGGTTTCTTTTCGTGGTATTGATGGGAAGAGAAGTGGTTCAATACCATTTTTATTTAAAAAATTCTGATCTTATCGGTGTTATTCTTGATAAAGGAAAGGAGAGCTTTGTGGTTGAATCGGGATGGGGGTTTTAAGGGCGGGGGGTTGATAACAGATTTTAGAGTATTCTAGATGATTTTATCATTATATCCATTATTTATAAAAAAACATTAAGGTGGTTTAATTCATGACCAATATACTCACTATCCGAGACACTTAATGCTCTGAGGTTAGAGTTTTTAGGGCACCAAATTTTTAAAGGGGTGATGATGGGATTCATCCCTCAAGTAATAATAAGTGTGGGTTTTATTCCTAAAAACACAATGTGAGAGGGAACCATCACCAAACCTCTTCAATAGAATATCAAGGAAAGGGATAGAATGATCAATTTCAGTTTCCATGGTGAATTGAATGTGTGGTGAGATGTTATTAAGGTGGGAGAGAAAGATATTCAATGAATCTAATCCATGTAACCAGTAAACATTAGTGTCATCCACAAATCATTTCCACAATTGTGGTTTTAATGGAGAGGATTCAATTACCTTTCTTTCAAAATATTCCATAAATATATTGGAAATAATGGGGGAGAGAGGGGATCCCATAGTGACTCCTTCAGCTTTTTTCATTGTTTTCACTATCAAGCTAAAGAAAGCTGAGCATAAAAAGTTAAATTAGATTGGAGGTTTCGAGTAAGTGGTTATTTTTATGACAATAATGGCTTCATCAATGGGGATTTTGGTAAAAGAGAAATCACATCAAAACTAAATATTGAGCCGAGTCCACCATATTTTAATTTTTAATGAAATCAATGAAAAAAATGAATCTTTAATAAAAGATGGAGTGGTACCAATGAGGGGTTTAATTTTTTTGAAAGGAAGGATGCAAGTTCATAGGTGGGGAGTGAATAGTGTTGATAATGGGTCGGATAGGAAAACCTAGTTTATAAATTTTAGGAAGACCATAAATTATGGGTGTGCTTTATTTTGAGGGAAGGAGTTTATTTTTTAAAACAAGTTCAAATGATGATTTTTAATGGCATTAATTACTAATTTAAAAATTTATTAATAGGATTTTATTTTAATTTGTGATAACTTCCACACGCTTAAGGTGGTTAACCATTTTGAAATATCATCATTAGTATTGAGGAAAACCACAACATTACCCCTATTTTCCTCGAAGATATAAAGGTCATTATTATTTTTAAGGTTTTTAAGGGCCATTCTTTCATCATGAAAAATATTACATTTTGGTGGTTTGGATTTCCTTAATATTACCAAACAATCTTGTCTGATTTCTTCAGCAATTAATTCAGGAAGACCATAAAGAGCTTGTTTAAGATTTACAATAATATCTTTCACTGGAATGAAATTGGGGGAAATAAAAAACCCAAGCCCCTATTTAAAAGTTTTATAGTAGGGAGATCCAAGTTAACATTAGAGAGGTTGATCACATTACCATTCTTAGAATTATGAAAATTGGGAAAATTGTGAAACAATCCCTTCAACCGATGGTTTTTTGATCTTTATCGGAGAAGAGGAAAACATGGGAAGGGAAGGGGGATTAAAAGGAGGTCGAAATAAAGAAAAATAAGAACCCACATGGGATAAGGGTGATATGAAATTCACCATAGGATGAAAATTAGAAGAGGAAAATGTGTCCACGTGGTTAGGAAAACTGATATCAATTTTAGGGTTAGGGAAATGAGATTCCAAAGAGGGGTGGAGAGAACATAGATTTTGGATAAAGTTGAAAATATTATTTCCACAGGATTCAATATTCCATGTAAATTAGTAGTAAAAGGGGGACTTTGATTGCCATAATATGGACTGGTTGGTGATAAACAAATGCTATAATGTATAGTGTTTTAGAAGTAAAATCACGAAATAGATCGAAGTGGCATCAAAGGTAATAACCAATTATGGTAGGAAGAGAGAATCCATTAATGGATCAGGATTAAATGGAGGGGGAATACATGATAATTAGAGCACCCATCAATGAAAGGTGTAATAAGATAATGATAAAAGGAATGCATTCAACCCTCGGTGTGACCATGTTTTAAGGGGTGTGCCAAGAAATTATACAATACCATCATCAAATATATCTTGTATAACATGGTAGAGCTTAAGATAATGATTAGTAGGATGGGAAAACCATTGATTATAGTCATAATGTGTATTAACATCATATTTCCGACTGTGGGGTGCACTAATATCAACCTAAAGTGACGGGATAAGATAGAAATAGTTACGTAGAAGAAATTGTTAGAGCAATATTTGGGGAGAGAAAGGCATTTGAGTGAACTATCTACATAAGGAAAGGTGTGAAATATGTGATGTAGAAAAATGCGTACTATTGTGCTTATAAGAGTGATAATCCTAAGTACCCATATGTAGTGGGTTAAAAATGGATATTTTTTAACAAGTGAGGTGTAACATGAACTCCGGTTAGAGGGATATTGGATTCTACAAAGGAATGGGTGGGGATTATTGGATAAAAATATAAATGTTGATAATGATGTATGAAATTTGACATGATAATGTATAAGAACTGATTGGGAGATATCAAAATAGGAACACTAGGGCCACTAGGGTTTGATCAATAAATTTGATTCAAGATTCAAGTTCACCAAATGTTTACACAATTAGATTTCTATGAATTAGTAAGGCTTAGAAACAAGCATATTATTATTATATAATTAACTCCTAACATCAATTATAAATGACTAGAACAATACATTCCAACTTGAAATGAACTAAACGATTTATAAATGATAAGTAAATTTCTCAAAAATATAAGAAGAAGACTCGGAGACTTGGCTTGTTTAGAGAGATTCTGGAATGATTTAAATGTGTCATGAAGTGTAACAAAAGAATCAAGGACTATTTTTACACATAATATTTTGGAAGGAAAACACGCAGAATCAAGATTAGATAAGATTTGTATGGTCTAGAAAATATTTGTACGATATAGGAAAAGGGTTATATGGTCTTGGAGAATAAGACAATTTCAATTTGAAACTTTTTATGTGATTCACTTATCTAAAAATGGTGCTCATTGTGTTTTAATCTTCTTCACATAGCCTCGTGATGACATGTGGTTATTTGCAACAAAGTAGAAACCCTAATTACCTATATAAAAATTCATCAAATAATCATCAAACCAAATGAAAAAAAATGTGTTGTGTGTGTTGAGGTTGGACTACTCTTGGCATTTAGAATCCCAAATGATAAACCAATCTCATTATTGAACTACGTATCCTCAATATGTAACCAAGCCTCATGTAGTTATGTTAGGTGCTCATGTAAGTGTGTAAATCTAACCAACCCATAGGGGTTCCCTTATGTCTCTTGTCACCAAGATAGAGGTTGATCGCATAGTATAAAATGTACCCAACACTCTAATAGTGAAATATGGTGTGACTCAACTATGTGACCTAACCCTTGTGTTAATTGAAACCATTGTGAAATGCTTTGAGTGATTTTTTTTATCTTAGGATATGACTCTATGATATGTAGAAAACACACTTATACTAAGAGGGTGGGGGTAAATCAATATTGTCCATTTTTTCTAAATTTAAACTTTAACATTCATAACATCAAAAATTTCATAAGGTATAGCATTTTCACGCCAAAATATTTATGTGCAAATCCTTTTGGGATACAAAACAAAAAGAAAATACTACTTGGAGCTAATGTCTAAATTTAACCACAAAATTAATTGTTTTGTAGGCACCAACCTACTGGAGACACTAATCCCTAATGCCAAGCACCAAATCAGCTTGATTCATGAGCAACAACTCACTGGAGACACCAATCCCTAAGGATGAGCACCAACTCAGTTTATTCATGAGAACCAACTCACTAGAGACACCAATCCCCAAGGCCGAGCATAAACTCAATTTGATATGTGAGCACCAAATCACTAGAGACACCAATTCCCGAAAGGAATGATAACCAGATCGTACCAAGCCAAGAACACAGATGCTAATCAAACACCACGATCAATAAGATGAAAGTAATTCTCCAGAATAACTTTACATAAAACCTTTGCAAACAAATGAGAAACAATATCATATATTATTATGGAACTCAATGCAATACATTGAGAATGGGACTTGCTTAAATAGGCAAGGAATAACAATCTAAGAACCAATCAAGGTCATAGATCAAGCCATAAATCAAGGAAATAACTAGTCATCAAAGAACTAGTCAAGACCATAGATTTAGGAGATAACTAGACATCAAGGATCTAGTCAATACCATAGATCAAGGAAAGAACTATACCTAAAAACTACATAATATCTCCTAATATCTAAATAAGATAAAATAAATATCCACACACATAAATGGGTGAGGATAAATATAATAAAGGTAAATAAAGTACCTAGGTGAACATGAGCTAAGGTAAATACCTACTCTTACACCCCCTCAAGTGAAGCTAGGGGCCAAAATAGGAGTGGCATGTCCACAATATGAGTCTCATCAACTAGGCTTGATGAGGTACTCATGTACAATAACTGGGAAAAAAGGGACACCACAAGGTACCTAAAACCAGTAATAACAAAGTAAAGAGAGTAAAGACCCGCTCCAGGGCATCCCAAGAAGCTCGGCTCAAAAAACTTGTACAATGCTGAAGAAGTTTGGTGTGTACTATGGTCTGAATCCACTGCTCAATCACAAAACTCAAAAACAACTGACACTGGGTTTCACTAGAATAGCTTCATATAAGGAGACTGCCAACGAAGTGATATTGAAAGTGAAAAAAAAAAACCAAACATAATTCGATCAACTGCTGCAAATAGGTGTGCCACGATCCAAGAACAATAACTAAAGCAACAAGGCAAGGACACAAACTCTAGAGTGTCACGATCCAAGAAAATCCAAGGTAAAAAGGCAAGGACATGAAACCCGAAGAAGCAGGATCAGCACCACGCCCTCCCATATTGTTGAATGGGTGGAGTGATGTTACAAATCTGTATGAGTTGTCAAAACAACTACTTGAACACTGAAAAACTAACACCGGAATGCACCGAATAGATCCCCCTTAAGAGATATTGTCAACATGTCAAAAGCGTCGAAAATACGAGATACCAAATCTCTCAACTAACAAGAGAGATACACTGCACTTGCTAAATAAAAATTCATAAAACAAGAAGCATCACAATGCATAAGGTATAGAAAGTGGAGCAAGAGGCCGAATGGTGGAGGAGCCACGCCTGTAGAGTCCTCTCAAAAAATTCCTATGTTGCCACCATGAGTGATCAGATATCCACCCCAAATCAACACGGATGGATGAAGAAGATGCTGCATATGACTTGGTGCAAAATGCACAATGGGTGCATGTAAAAGAACATCAGAATGTGTGTCAGGTTGATCATGGATGACAACTGAAATATTAGGTTTCTCAAGCCTGAGTGAAGGTGCATAACTCATGTGTTGCTCATGATCTTCAGAAAGAGTCAAGCGAACAAAAAAATGAGCTCTATCAATGTGTGATCCCAATGAAGTATCTGCTCAAAAACCAATGGCATGACAAGAATTCCACTTAACATGTGGAATAGAGGAAAAAATATCCTATGAATGTCTTCCAGTGACTTCACTAGTGAGACCCATAGAATGGATCATGCGAGATCTGGATGTAGTGGTATGCTTCTCAAAAAATCCATGCAGCTAAGCAGAAGTAGGATACACAACATGTGGTACTGTAATAGGCATAGATGTGGAAGAGCATGTGGTAACAAGCCTCACAGATTTAGAAGCATAAAAAGTAGGTTTAGGCTCAAAGACTGGCAGATCAATGTCAATGGGTACAAGAGCAACAACTGCCAAGTGGACTAGGAGCATGGATATGGTTGTCCACAATATGATGGTGATGATGTAGGCTATAAAGTTTGTTCTGCAAGGAGTGTATTATTGTATCCTTATCATGAATGAGTGATTGTAGAAGAGAATTTCACTTCTTGAGTGATCTATTTTCTTCTACAAATTTTACAATATCCTCTTGAAGTCCACATACTTTAGAGAAAAGCATATCATTCTTAGAATCCATGATAGGTACAAACTGGAACTCCAAAAAGTTTAGGACGTTGGGCTCAGCTGAAATTGCGTCCACAATTGATTACAACACTCCTCCATATTTGGCACTTTATAATTATAGTGCAATTCTAAAACTAAATAACTCTAATGGAAAGAGCATGGAAAAACAAGCACTTTTGCAAAAAAACGACACTCAAAACTGAGTTACCGATCAAAAGTTACAAGCTTTTTACTATTTTGCTTTGTTATTTATTGTAGTTGCCACTAAAACAAAATAAATTGTTGTTGCCTTCACCACACAAATAAAATTTTAGGGGGCTGAAGCGAAGCACCTACTAGTAGGAATCACAAGATTTAAGCCCTCATATGACAATACCATATGACCAAGGGCTAAGGATTTTAATGGGTGAAAAAAGCGTTACGTCGGATTCTTAACCATGTGGCACGAATCCCGAGGTGAACTTTGTATTTCACCGCAACCACAAAAACACACAAAAACCGATCGCCTCCGAGAGATGGTCGAGTTTACAATCGATCTTAGAGTTTTCAAACCTTCCGTAACCAATGGAAGCTTTGAGTTTTGCATAAAAATGCACGCAGTAACAAAATACAACCAAATCCTAAATATATGAATATACAAAGATTTTATTTACAAAATAAAACTTATAAATGGATGTCAACAATAATTTCTGGCTCGATACCATGAAAGGAATGATAACTAGATCGTACCAAGCCAAGAACACACGATGCTTAATCAAACACCAAGATCAATAAGATGAAAGCAATTCACCATAATAACTTTACATAAAATCTTTGCAAACAAATGAGTTCCATAATAATATATGATATTCTTTCTCATTTGTTTGCAAGGGTTTTATGTAAAGTTATTCTCGTGAATTACTTTCATCTTATTGATCATGGTGTTTGATTATCATCTGTGTTCTCGCTTGGTACGATCTTGTTATCGCTCCTTTCAATCCCAATCATTTGCTATGTCCTTCATCTTATATCTTATATTGAATATGTATGACTGAATTGTGGCTATCATAGCTTCTTATCATGATGTATCTCTTTCATATGTGTTATATTATCATTAGTGGGTCAGCCTTGGTGATGGCCCTAACATATGAATAGAATTTAGTAGGTAGTAGTTCATCATCATATTGAGCACTTGAGTCTTATTGTATAGTTCGGAGGTTTCCCCCTCGAAGTGGCTAAGCTATGATACTTTCATATTATGATAATTTATATATAAATTGGTGTTCTTTGGTGTTCTATTGCTGCTGATATTAAAATTTATCCAAGTAATTTCCTTACAAGTGGTATTAGAGCTTGATCTCGGCCAAAACTGCATCAAAACCCTAATTGTAAATATTTGGATATATTTCCAAATATGTAGCTATTTTTTTGCAATTATTTTAGCGGTGTTGTGAAATCATTCAAGTAAGATCCTCTCCAAATTTCAAGAAATTTTGACTCATTTTACAAGAGTTATATCAATTTTAGGGTTATTACTAAATTCACTCTTTAGGCCAAAAATTGTCAAAATTTTCCAAGTTCTTTATATTTTTGGAAAGAGGATAAAAATTAGTTTGAGTATGTTCTTTGAGATTTTTCATATTTGGCCGAATTATTATTGAAATCCCAAACCCTAAATTTTTACCTTGATCCCTAAATCCTATTATTTTGGTGCATCATGTTTGGGGCCTTTGTTGACTAGATTTTCTGCACAGCTGAAAACCTAGGAAGTCATGAAATAAATCTCCCTCATTTACCAGTGAGGATCCTGTGTAAGATTTTTTTAATTATATTTTCTAATATCTATCTGTTGGTTTTACTTTAACCGCGTAGCTCATGCACCATAGCTAGGCAATTTTGCAGCAAGTAAGCAACTGTAAAGAAATATGTGTGGAAGAGGGAAATAATTGAGTATGGGAAGAAAGGAAAGAATATGTGAAATCCAACCAATAGTTCACAGAGTTGATATCATGCACATAGATATTGAAATACAAAATTTAAAGAAAAGGAAAGTTTCATATTCAAATATTAGATAACACAAAGTTTATGCAAAGATCTAAAAAGAAATAATCAACAAAATGCACCACCGACGCAAAGTTCTCTCGGAAATCTGCCTCCTTTCAATTTCTTAGCTTTCAAAAAGATATCAAGGGTTTCAACTCAAATTCTGAACACAAGAATACTGATTACAAATTCTGATTTTTTAAACTCGTAGGTTTTTCTCTATTTATAGTGTATAGATGGCAATTACAAATAGGAAGTTTTTAATGAATTTCCGCATGTGGAAGATATAAAAAAGGGAAACAACTAGCAATATTCCTTATGGAATTCCTATTTGCATGACATGCATGATTTATAACTGAAAAATAGAACCTTCTATTTTGCATGTCCGCCACCTATTTCCAAGTAATTGACTTCTTCCAAGAATCTTGAAGTAACATATTTTTAAACCAATCACTTAATTTTTACAATTTAATTGATTACTCAATTACTTTATCGAGAAAAATAAGAGAAAGAAGAAGATTAAATTAGAAGAAATTTACAACACTCTTAGTCTTTTCCTTCCTCCATACTCGAATGTTGATCCAATATGCATTGTCCTTCTCGCTTCATCTATTTTAGCAATGAATGATCTGAATGATATCTCTATCATGGATCTGAGATACTCCCATGTGTTGTTGAATTCTTTCCTTTGATTCTCACCAAACTGGATCTTGAAGCAAATGATCGTGATTTTCTTGCAGTACTTCCTGACGACTTCTGCTTCCCTCTTATCCTTGAAGCTTTTGCAATTATTCTCTAGTATATGCACCAGTGCAATGTTTGCCGTAAATAATTCAGACAAAACTCGTCATCTTTTTATTTTTAATTGCATATGAGCAATTTTAAATTTTGGAAAGCACTCCGGGCAAAGGAAAACACAAGTAAATTCAATGAAGGCTTCAACTGGAAGATTGAGAGCATATGCACAAGATCCTAAAAGGAAATTTCCATGCAATGAATTCCACATGGGCTGCATTAGAAACAAGAGAATGATTTTTTTGGAAGCCTTTGCAATTATGAGAGTTGGATCTATTTGTGCAGAACCTGCAATTTCTCCTTCTGATTCTGAAGATATATTCAATGTATCTGACATTGAATTTGCCTTCTTTTCACCAATATGAGCACCAGTGAAGTATTCCTGCAAATAATTCAAACAAACATGGAATCCATAGCATGAATGCTTAATTCCTTCACCAAAATCTAATTATAAAGTCTTCGCCCTCTACTTTTAGACTTTGTTTGCATGCCAAGCAAGATAAAAATATTATTTTATTCACTTGTGCACTCACATCAACATGCAGATGCTCTGAATAATAAAAAGAAAGCTTCTCCAACCCTAGGCGCCAAAACTGGATGCTTCCCAGACAATTTAAAAAAATCAGCTTTTAGGCATTTAGCTATGCCAGAATGGGTCGCACTTTTTGGCAAGAGGAATTGCTAAAAATAGGAAGTCAAAGCAATGGGAATTTTTACCCTACAAGGTAGCTAAGAAATTCTCACTTTTCACTTAAGTGACTTGACTTTCATAATGGGAATTTTTACCCTACAAGGTAGGTAGGAAATTCTCGCTTTTCACTTAAGTGACTTGACTTTCATAATGGGAATTTTTACCCTATAAGGAAGGAAAGAAATTCCCGCCTACCTACCACCTCTAAAATTCCCATTGGCAGCTTAAGTGATTTGACTTGATGGGAAAAAGTAACTTGCTATGCAGGCAAGAAATTCTCGCCTGCCTGCCACCTCTAAAATTCCCATTGACAACTTAAGTGATTTTACTTGATGGGAAAAAGTAACTTTCTATGTAGGTAATAATTTCCTGTCTACCTACCACCTCTAAAATTCTCATTGGCAGCTTAAATCCTTCCTTCCAAAAAATGTGACTTGCATGGAAGAAAGCTTCTTTCCAAAAGTGTGACTTGCATGAAGAAATTAATCTTCCCAAAAAGTGTGACTTACATGAAGAAAGCTTCTAAAGTCGTGTTAAAACACATTAGCAAAATTTTATTTCCATTTTTGTATTTTTGGTGAAGAAAACACAAGCACAGAATAAAATTTTCCATTTTTGGAAAGGGTATGGGAAGATGTAGAAGCAAAACTTGCATGTGTCATAGCTTTCATTCCGTGGCTCTATTTTAGGTGTTGTTTTCTATAAAAGTGCATATTTTCTCGAGCTCTATGCATTGATAGTAATGTATTTCGTATTTTCATAAAATACATTTTTGCACCTTTTTGGACCAAGCGACTTCTTACAATCTTCCAAAGAATCCCGAGCTCGATCACCTTTAGATAGATTAGTAATTACAAATACTTTGGATGGATTTTCAAAACCCTATGCCTAGGGAAAATATATGGGAAGAATGAATAGGCTACAAGAATTTCCCGAGAAAACAAACAAAAACACAAACAAAAAGAAATAAAACAAAATAAAATAAGTTGTAGGTAATTGCTCAAAAAAATTCTCCAATTAGCTGATCTGCAAAAATTCTTCCCCGGGTGAATGTTCTGTGGTAATAATGATGGGGTGAAGTGCTTTATATAACCTAAATCCTCCAATTTTAGCTCAATCTATTTTTAAAATAACTTTATTTATTTAATAAATAAATAAATAAAACACTTGCAGACAAGGTCTGGCGAAGGGATTGAGTGAGCTTTGGCATGTGGGTATTTGTCAAATTTGGATTTTATGACTCTTTGGGGATATCTTAGAGAAATGCAAACAACTGTAAGCAAAAAAACACAAAACGACCTGTTACTTTTTAAAATGAACAATTTTTTTTAAAGGGGTAGTCCCAAATTTTAGGGTTAAATCTCAGGGACACCATCCTTCTACAAGAGGAAAAAATAATCTAATCACTTCAAGTAAAAATCTAGATAAGGCTGAAATAATAGTTGAGGAGTTAGAGTTAGAAGGGGTAACTACAGATTCCTTAGGACTAGGGTTTACTCTGAAGAACCCTAGGGTAAGCCAACTTGAGTTTGATTTGTGAAACCTAGAGTCTAAGATGGCCAATAAAGAAGATGTAGAAATATTGGACAATGATTAGATGATTTCATGAAGAAATTCAATACAAATCTAAATGGTCGTCATATTCTTCCAAATTACAATTCAATCATACTCATATCAACCAAGGTGGATCTTCAGGTCAAAGTAATGGAAAAACTAGCCAAGGTGGATCTTCAAGTATACCCAATCCAAATACAAACACTATATAGAACTGTAACATGATGTCGAAATTGGAAATGTGTAAGTTTTATGGAAAGGATCCACTCAATTGGATTAACCAAATGGATAATTTCTTTAATCTACATCAGATCCCATTGGGAAAAAAGGTGACCATGACATCCTTGTATCTTGAACCTGACCAATTTGTCTGGTATCAATGGTTATGTGCTCAAAGGTAAAAGAGTGGTCTCAATGTTACAAGGATAGTGTTTACCAAAGAGTTGTAATTGCACTATAGTTCTAGTGTGTTAGAGAATTACTCCATTCCAATTAGAAAAGTTGAGACAAATAGGATCAATCAAGGATTACGTTCATCAATTCCAAAACCTATCCTTATGGGTGGAAAATATTATTAAAGAGAATATGAATGACATATTTCTTGGGGGTCTTAAGGAGTACATTGAGAATGAGTTGTGTATGTTTAATCCTAATAAGGTTTTTGATTCTATTATCATGGCACGCAGGGTAGAGGAAATATTTATTTCCAATAGGAGACAAAATTTCACTAATTTTAGAGATCGTAGCACCTTAACACCATCATTCCCTTGATCGGTTAGACTGACACCTCAAAAAATTGAAGAAAAGAGACAAAAAGAGTTATGTTTTAATTATGACAGAAAATACGACTCAATAGATAAATGTTCTAAAAATAAGTTGTTCCACATTGAGGGGCCTAATGAAGAAGAAGAGAAGGAAGAAGATGAAGAGGTAGAGGTCATGGTTGAGCTAGAGGAGTTAGGAGATCCCCAGCCAACGATATCATGTCATGAAATTTCAAGTATTATCACTCCACAAACCCTCATAGTGGTTAGATTCTTTAAAAATCGAGGGTGACAATTTTGATTGACTCAGAAGTACTCACAACTCATCAATCATAAGTTGGTGGTGCATTTTAACTACTTTGTTTATCCAACTCCGCAATGTCATGTAATGATAGTTGATGGGGAACTATTAGTTTTTCACAAAAATTCCATAACATTAAATTCACCATGGGAGATTATTACTAACTAGCCCTATATATGTCATTTCCATAGGAGAAGAATGCATTGTGTTAGGAGCTCAATGGCTTACCACCTTGGGAATAATTGAAATAAAATTCCAAGAGTTGTTCGTGCATTTTAATTCGAAGAGAGGAATTTTAAACTAAAAGGACTAAGAGAAAATTCCCATAGTTTGTGAGCTCTCACCGATACAAAAATTACTTAGAAAAGCTACATAGGGTTTCATGACACAACTATTTTCACTATAATCACATCAGTCAAATACTTTTATACCATCATATATGCATGTAGTTATAGATGAGCACTCAATTGTGTTAGGCGATATGTTAATAGGTTTACCTCCAAAAAGAGACCATGACCATGCCATCTAGCTAGTACTGTGGATTCAACCGCCCAACATCAAACCTTATAGGTACCCCTATATGTAAAGGAGTGAGATTAATAAGATAGTATAAGAGATGTTTGAAGAAGGAATTATTCATCATAGTCGAGTGCTTACTCTTCTCCTATAGTGACAAAGAGAGAAAAATATGACAATTGGCACATGTATCTAGATTACATGGAACTCAATAAGTACACAATCAAATATACGCTTCCTATTACTGTAGTTTATGATTTTTTAGATGAGTTGCATGGTGTTGTGTAATTTACAAAAATGATCATCATTCCGGATATCATCATATTAGAATCAAGGATGAAGATGTTCGTAAAATAACCTTCGTGACACATGAAGGCCATTATGAGTTCTTGGTGATGCCTTTTGTACTTAAAAATGCACCCTCTACATTTCAAAGTTTGATGAATTCTATATTTAATCCATTTATGTGGAAGTTTTTTCAGTGTTATTTGATTATATATTAATCTATAGTAAAACATGGGAGGAACACGTGCATTACGTAAATAAGGTGTTGAAAACTCTTGAACAACATCAACTTTATGGAAATTCCTCTGAGTGTTCTTTTGAAGTCAACAAGGTTGAATATTTAGGTCACATCGTCTCTTAAGAAGGTGTTAAAGTGGATCCTAACAAGATAAAAGCCACTCTTGAATGGAAGGTTCACAAAACCATAAAGAATCTTTGAGGAATTTTGGGGCTTACAAGTTATTATCATAGATTTGTAAGGAATTATGACAGCATAACAACACCACTCAAAAATTTATTGAATGAGGAACTCTTTCCATTGGAATGAGGAAGCTACTATGGTATTTGAGAAGTTAAAGGAGGCCATGTGCACCACTCTAGTTCTAGCCACCCCATATTTTTTCCAAAAAATTCATTGTTGAATGTGATGCTTCAGGTATTATATAGGGGTAGCACTCATGCAAGAAGGTCATCCCATTTCCTCCGAGATCTATCAATTTAAAGGTAAGAATATATCAAAACTATTTTATGAGAAGGAAATTTTATCCATACTTCATGTAGTGAAGCAATGGAGACCATATCTAATGGGTAGACATTTCAAAGTAAAGACAGATCATGATAATTTGAAATACTTGTTAGAGAAATTATTATCATCTAAAAAACAATAGAAATGGGTCTAAAACAATTTGGGGTATGATTTTTAGATAATCTACAAGAAAGGGAAAGAGCATGTAGTCATTGATGCTCTATCTTGAAAAGATGAATCACTTGAGGCATTTTTGTGTGTCATATCTCGTATTATATGAAGATTTGATAAAAGAGGCAAGGTATGAATGGAAAAATGACCTGGTACAAAAATATCTCTCGAATCTCCAACATGATCCAAGCATGTAAAAAAACATTATATGGAAAGGAGATGATTTAAGGTACAAAGATAGATTATACCTATGTAAGAACTCAACCCTTAAAGATAGTGTTCTATCTAAGCTCGATACTTCTCTGGTAGAGGAATTTTGGATTTTGAAGATTTATCATTGAATAAATCATGATTTCTTCCGGAAGGGCTAAAAGGGGATTTCCAAAAATTTGTGGCAAAATACATGGTTTTAAAGTAAAATAAGGGGGAAAAATTAAGTCCCCAAGTCTTTTGTATCCTCTACCTATTCCTAGCCAGAGAATGGAAGAGGTTTCTATGGACTTCATCACAAGATTTCCTGAATCGGAAGGGAAAAATTTAATCATGGTGGTGGATAGAATTACCAAATATGCCCATTTTTGTGACTTATCACACCCATTTTTTGCAAGTACAAAGATGCGGCATCCTTTATGGAGATAGTTCAAAAGCTACATGGGACTCCAAAGATTATAATAAGTGATCAAGACTCTATCTTTACTAGTAATTTTTGGAATGACTTGCTCTCATGTTTGGGAATGTAGCTAGCTCATAGTTTATCTTATCATCCTCGGTTTGATGGGAAAACAGAGTTTGTAAACAAGTTCTTGGAGGAATATCTTGGTTTTCTTACCTCGCTTAAACAAATGATATGGGTCCAATGGTTACCACTTGACATAATGGTGGTATAAAACCTCCTTTCATACTTCATCCAAAACATCTCCTTGATTGGAATTATATGGTTCCCATCCACCATCCAACACCTCATCTTTGAGAGTCCAACTAAGGGTTTGAGTAGTTGAAGAGCATATTCAACACTAATAAGAGGTAATTTATAGTCTCAGGGAGAACTTGACCATGACACAAAATCCCATGAAGTAGCAAGCAAATCAACATCGTAGTTAAATATATTTTGAAGTTGATGATTGGGTTTTGTGCATTTACATCCATATAAGAAAATGTTCATGAAACAACATAATAAGGATAACAACATTTCACATAAATATTATGTCCCTCAACAAGTGTTACAAAATATTAGTAATGTATCATATAAACTAGAACTCCCTCTAGCAACTCAAATACATCCGGTCTTCCATGTTTCTTACCTAAAGAAGGTAATTGGATAGAAGGTATCAGCCCAAACAATGTTACCAAAGCTTGATGAGGAGGGAAGATTCATCTTGAAACTAGAATGAACTCTTCAAAACCCACTAAATGATTGAGGACAAGGGTCATCACTGAGTATTTGATCAAGTGGAAGAAACTAGACAATGAAGACGTAACCTTAGAGGATGCAAAATCCCTGTAGTAGCATCCAAAGCTTCTCAACATTGGGAAAAATTTTTCTTCAAATGGGAGGGGCATGTTATGCCATTAATCCTATATCTTACATTGGTTTTTTTATGGCTTACTTGTGACTATCATAATTTCTTATCACGATGTATCTCTTTCATATTTGTTATATTATCATTAGTGGGTCGGCCTTAGTGATGGCCATAACATAGGAATAATATATATAGAAGTTAGTAGATAGTAGTTCATCATCATATTGAGCAATTGAGTATTATTATATGGTTTGGAGGTTTCTCCCTCAAAGTGGATAATCTATTATACTTACACATTGTGATCATTTATCTATAAATTGGTTTTCTTTGGTGTTTTATCGTTGCTTTGATATTTTGATTTATCCAAGTAATTTCCTTACATTATATGAGGCACCGACCTCAAAAATGAAAATATCCACCTATTTTAGTTGCTTAATCAACCCGATGATGGAATTTAGATCACACTTCACTCTTCTTGTTGTCTTCACACATTCTACACTTCGCATCTAGCTTGTTTTATGTGTAGCTCACTCTTCATTCTTCTTGAAACTTAATATTCCAATTTGCTTGAGTTTTCTCTTCCTTCCTTTTCATAAATCCTCTTGATATATCTTCATTAATATTTCCTCTTCTCACTCTCATTATTTTTCAAATTGGCATCATAATACCTTGAGAACTACTGAATTCAACAATTGAATTCATTTATATACCATGTTCATTTCATGATTTGGATATGAATTTTCATGAGTTGACATCCTTTTTATATTCAACATGAGTCACCTTTAGTAGATTTGGAAATTTTAAAATTTTCAAGGCTCCCATGGAATTCCCCTATTTTCTTTTTGTTGGTCGAGAAAAAATTGACTAAGTACCAACAGAGTTCGAGGCTTATGTACAAGGGTGTGCACACAGAAAACAAAGTAAGCGCAAAGGGGGCACACACAACAATGGAAATAAGTCGGTGTGCAAGGCTGCACACATACATGTAAAAGATCAAGGACTTGGTCAATTTTCCAAGAAGGCTAAAAGTAGAAAAGAAGGGTTAGAGTGCCAATCAAGAAAAGATCCGTAAATAGGAAAAAGTGATATGACTTAGCGATCAAGCAAGGGGGCTAAAATTGGGAAATGCATATACAGAGAAAAGGAAGAAGAACACGCATGGAAGAAGTCTAATAATAGGATTAAAGTGGATTGAAGCATTTTGTATAATTAGATTAATATATTATTAGCATAGATTAAAAATCATGTAAGCTATTGTAAGTATTCCTATTATTAGGAATGTGCAAAAAAGTGATGAAGGGAGAGTCCCCACCGAGTATAAATATGGGTAATGTGTTGTTGTTTTGGCTAGTGAGAATAGAGAGCTCTAGTCAGAGTTATAAATTTATCGATCTAGGGTTTTGGAGTTAATATGAGAGTGTGTATGGTCCAGGTGCACTATTATAATGGTCCAGTAATGTATTTGGATTGTATGTATGTAATTAATGGTGTTTTGTAATGGATAATTGTGCGTAGGTTTCAAGTGACTAGATTTTAGTATGATTTACTAGTTATTCAAGTATTATTGAGTATGTGGATTAGTTTCCTTATTATATGTGTTTTCATTTCTTTATGCTATGATGTATCATCTTCTTGAATGGATGAATGGTTAATAAACATGCATGTTAACATCTTGATAATAATAACAAAGGAGGGACTGCCGCAGCTACACGTGCTTTGGGTGAGTTTTCAGGATTGTTTGGATGAAGTGCCAAAGCACATAGCTATAGAGGGTAAAACAAGACTACATTTTGGTTCCATTTTTAGCACCTATTTTCAATATTTCTCCTAGGATGTTACATGCGAGATGGAATTTTGACTACCTTTGGAGATATTGAAAGTTGGATAAAGGAAGGACAAGTCACTTTTTCACAAATATATAGCACTAGACCTGACTTTAACATGATAAGTGGGTAGAATATAATCTATAAGACTGCTCATATGAGACATTTTTCAGCTTCTTCCTAGTAGAGTTGTACTAGTGGTTGGTAGTATATGCGGTGGAAAGAGGTGTCATGTTAGGAAAGAAATATTAGACACAAGAAGATTACCAAACAATTTTTTATTCAAACTAGCCGTGGAAAAATGTTGTAGATTGTTGGTGGGAAGGTGTACTACACAACTATACTTTGGGGTGCACAATTTTGACATACTCTTTCTTGGAGGAAATAGGGTTTTGGTTCTTGAGTGACCCAAGAGGAGATTATTTGCACACAATACCCTTAGCTATTAAGATCTTGATGGTAGAAAATTGAATGGAAAGATTACTTATGGTGAACTAAATCCCCACTATGCACTAGGGTAGGAAAGAAGAATCTAATTATAACAAAATTTTCTAAAAATATTTATTTTATTTTGAAATGAATATTCACCGACATGGAATCTCTCAATATTGATTATTGATCAAAGTGATGCTATATTATACCACTTATTTTTAGTAGTTGGATCTCCCGCTTTTGGAATGCCCCAAATTCTACACCCAACGCATGTAGTTTAGTAAAATTCCCTTCATGATATTGATATTTATCTAGGGAGGTCATTCAACACTATAAACAGAGGGTGGTTATTGATGCATTGAGATCAAGAGGAATGATGATTAGCGGAAGTGATGAGGACCTCATGGAAGACCAGGGGACCATAAGATCATGTTCACATGACATTGGGAAAGTGTAGTAGAGATACCCAATTGGCCTTTGATGAGAGTGAGTGTAAGGAAAGAATGAGAACCACATGCATGTATCTCGACCTAGCTTGCTACTTAGCCCTTGTGTAAGGTGTTCCAAATCCAAAGGTAATTGTAGAAGAGTATCATAGTGAAGGTGAGAAAGGAGGATATCTAAGTTGGAAAGGAGATATAGGTAGGAATATTTTATTCACTTCTCGGAAGATGTGACAAATAAAGGATGCGCACATGAAAGTGCAAAAGGTGTTAGTATTTAAAACAAGTAATTTTGGAGGCATTTTAATAAGTGTTTCATTAGGAAAGAGAATTGAAACTTAGTACATTGGAATAAATCCTATAGGTGTTGTTATAACACAAACAAATTGGTGTCCAGCTTCAACACAACAACCGATACATAAGGAAGTTCATATACAAGACCACATGTTATGATGGGAGGCTCGGGAGGTTCAGGGTTTGCCACCACATGAAGGAAATCCTATTGAGGTTCGGGTTCAAGATTTTTCCCCATCTTAGGATAAGGACCACAACCATCATAGAAGATATCACAAACACGACCTCAATAACCACATTAGATGACACCTCAAGTCTTATTTGATATGTCACTTCACTTGCTAAAATATAGAGGTGTGGAGGATGTGGTTGAGCATGTACACAAGTGTGAATTATTATGGAGAGCTGAGGGCATAACAACTCCCGATAGAAAGTCAAGTTAGTTCACTACCACACTTCAAGGGTGTATATTATCGACGACCATCCTTGGTGGATCATGTCGCGATTCATGGGAATCCTTAGGTTGGTGGGACATGCACCCTAAGGAGACCTCTATATTTTTAAAGAAGTTGGATCTTCTCTACAGGGTGAGATAGGGGTAGAAGAACTAAATGAGAAACATAAAATAAGCTAAGGTGATGCGCCAAATGAGCCTGCTAAGAGATCAATCAGACCGCAACTTCCTAAGAAGGGAAACAATGAATAACTAAAAAGGGTGGACGAAATGCACCACAGGTCAGAAAGGGTCACACAGAACACTACCTCAAACTACTTAAGCACAACTTCAAAGATAGTAACAACATTCAAAGATGCACAATTTCTACATGAAAATAAAGGTGATCAGAGATAATAAGGATATGTGGATGATGAAAAGAAAACACCATAAGCCATATATATTACTCCAATAGTTGTGCACAGTATTACATTTAGAAAAGAGGCAAGATTGCTATTACAAAACCCAGGCAGAAGGCTAGAGTTCCAAGACCTCTGTCTTTTACAAAAGAGAGACTTGTGACAGAGAAGAAAAGATTAACTCTCCTAGTATCTATCTAGCTAGATTCTTTTACATCGGACTTTGATTACAATATATATGAGGAGAAGGAGGTAAGAGAGAATTCTTGAAATCTTTCCAACTGCCCTCAATTATGATAAATGATATGAAGTGATAGAAATAGATTTCTTCAAATCCTTCTCACACTTTTCCATTATTTTTCCCCCTTCAAAAGAATGAGAGCCATGCCTATTTAATGCATCTTTAATTATCCTGCAACCAACTCCCTTGAGATAGATGCGCCTTTTGAGAAAAATCCCTTCAGCTTATTTATTACATAACCAGATATTTCAACCCTTCATGCATTGGTTTCTAGCCTCTTGATTCAAACGGCGCATATTTTGTAATGAAATGACCCTTTGAATGCAGATGAATGACTCAAGTCTTCATAGGATGGAGTTTTCCACATGAGGCTACGCATTAAAAATTTACTAAAATGACAAGCTAGATGACCCCTCACCTCTAATCCTTTGAAAAAATCCCGAACATTTAGGATCTTACAGATAAGACCCTAAATCACTTATACATGGTAGATGGCTTGTCATATTTTTATGGCCTACTTTGAAATTAGAATTCACTTGTTGTAAGATCCATGTGGAAGGCCAACGCATCCTTATGACTCTGCTTTTCTTTATGGTTCCCAGGGAATGCGTTGGGTAGACACTTGGCACCATCCACGGGCTTGCTACTTTATTCCCTTTGGTAAGTAAAGGACTCGTAGTATATAAATGTGAAAATCATTCCCCAGGTGAGACCCCTTTGTTGACTCCATGTGTCACCCTACGGGAGTTTGAGACTTTTCCCCTCCTTTGAATTCTTAAGTTGCGTTTGCTTGGCACTTGGTATTTTCCGGGCTTGCTCGAATATCTTCGTGATTTATCTAAGTTCCCCTTTTCTTTCAGTGAAGACTTGGCTCTGAAATGGGTTTTAAAAATACAAGAAAAATCCTAGCTACGGAAATTTAAATAACAATCTAACGACTCACTGGAACCATTACCTTGCTAAATGAAAAGAACCCACAATCTCCCACTATAAAATTGGTCTGAAACTATGCTTTGAAGCCACTATGAATCTAAGTCCATGACCCTTTCAGTTTTCTACGAGCATTCATAGTTGTTGGTTGATTCTCGCACCTTCCTACTCTCATAATGAAACTTGGTAAAAAAATATTGAGAGTAGAAAATTGAAAAGATGGCTAACAAATCCTTTGGCTGATTTTAGTTGCTCTACATTTTCTTGAAATGAAACTTGCAACCGCCTCAGCTAACTGTGAATTCTTTATCGATCCAGAGTCTTCATAGATCTAGTGCCTCTCAAGAGTAAATATAGGAGTGGGCCTATACAAAAGACAAAACATACATGCCTCAAATGAGTCATGCAGAGTGTGCGTAAGCACTTATTTTGCTGAAAGTAAATCTACTCCTACTCCTAATCTAACTGGTTTGGTACATGCTAAACAAAACCTAAAACAAGCAAGGAGAAATAGCTTCCTTTTCTTATAAAATGTGGCCATGTAATCAATTTGGCTATTGATATGGCCTGTAGTAAGAGTGGAAAGTTACCCTTCACTCTTCCACCCAGGTATCGTGAATAGTATGAATACCTCCTTTGACTCACTTTTTGGTTGGAGGTGCTGCAGCTGACCCTCAGGGTCTTGAAAATCATCCTCATGTTCTAAAGTGAACATGACTAGTGCTGGTATTTTCCTTGGTCCTGATGAGAAACAACTTATGGCGAACTCAGTCTGACCCTATACTTCTATCTGTCATTCTAGGTTGTATCTTTTGGAACGAGGCTCTTTTATGGATCTCTTTGAAGGGTGTCATATCTATCTTCTTTCACCTCTCCCTTTTTAGCAACTTTATCGGTGAGTCTAGGATATTTGATTGAAAGAAAAATCTTTCAATGATACCCCTTTTTAGATCCCTAGGACTAGTCTCTGGGAGCTAGTGTTATGAGTGGAAGGTCTCCATTTTTGTAGGGTTAATGACATGGCAAGACTTGTGATCTCCACAAGTCCCTCTTCATTAAGGCATCCTCCCAAATCTGATAAGTAGTCAAGATCATCATCCTCCTGTTGTGCCAAGGTCTCCTCCTTTTGTATGATGGCATTTGAGTTTGCAAAGATTCCATCATATATGGCTTCATCTTGCAATATGAAACCCATTGATAAAAAAATTCTGGGAACTGCTTTGCATGGGAGGATAAATAGAGGCAACTTTTGTAGCCTCTCTTTTACTCAGCTAGTGACATAAACTTTCTGGGCCCATATCTCTTCCCACCAAATGCTCCTCTTCTTTTGGATTTAGAGCTTTTGCTTGCTTGGTGTGAGAGGTATAGCTACTCGAAGAAGGTGGAAGTGTGGAATGGGTGGCTTAGAGATGGACAAGAGAATGATCCCTTGGTGGTAATGAAGTCATGATTGCATGACTTCATAGGATGAAGAGAAATGGGAGGCATGGAAAGATAGATGAATGAAAATGGATGAGAGGGAGTTATGTGAGCATTTGTAATGATTTTGTCAAACCCTGGGGATTTGTTGGATGTGCTCCACAACTATCTTCATGGAAGTTTGAACTTTATCGAGAATTGACTAAGTTGATGCCATAATAAAATATCACTCTGAGTTGTCCCACGAGGCGTGCCAGAAAATGTTGATGACCATCCTTGGCGGATCACATCGTCAGATTCATGGGAATCCTTAGGTTGGTGGGACATGTGCCCTAAGGAGACCTCTAAAATTTTAAACAAGTTGGCTCTTCTCTGCAGGGTGAGATAGGGGTAGAAGAACTAAATGAGAAACATAAATAAGATAAGGTACTATGCCAAATGATCATGCTAAGAGATTAATCGAGATCGCAACTCGCATGAGAAGGGAAAAGGTGAATAACTAAAAATGGTGGAAAAAATGTAGCACAAGTCGAAAGGGTCACACAGAACACTACCTCAAACAACTTAAGCACAACTTCAAAGATGTAAAATTTTCTACATGAAAATAAAGGTGATAAGAGATAATAATGATATGTGGATGATGAAAAGAAAGCACCATAATCCATATATATTAATCCAATAGATGTGCATAGTATTAAATTTAGAAAAGAGGCAAGATTGTTGTTACAAAACCCAGGCAGAAGGCTAGAGTTCCAAGACCTCTATCTTTTACAAAAGAGAGACTTATGATAGAGAAGAAAAGATTAAATCTCCTAGTATCTCTATCTAGCTAGATTCTTTTTCATCAGAATTTGATTACAATATATAGGAGGATAAGGAGGTAAGAGAAAATTCTCGAACTCTTTTCCAACTGCCCTCAATAATGATAAATGATATGAAGTGACAGAAACAAATTTCTTCAAATCCTTCTCACACTTTTCCATTATTTGTCCCCCTTTGAAAGAATGAAATACGTGCTTATTTAATGCATCTTTAATTATCCTATAACCAACTCCTTGAGATAGGCATGACTTTTTTTGAGAAAAATCCCTTCAGCTATTTATTACATAACCATATATTTCGACCCTTCATGCATTGGTTTCTGGCCTCTTGATTCAAACAATGCATATTTTGTAATGAAATGACCCTTTGAATGCAGATGAATGACTCAAGTATTTGTAGGATGGAATTCTCTACACGAGGCTATTCATTAAAACTTTACTTGAAATGACAAGCTATACGAACCCTCACTCCGATCCTTTGAAAAAATCCCAAACATTTAGGATCTTACAGATAAGACCCTAAATCACTTATATGTGGTGGATGGCTTGTCATATTTTTATGGCCCACTTTGAAACTAGAGTCCGCCTATTGCAAGATCCACGTGGAAGGCCCACACATCCTTATGACTCTGCTTTTCTTTATGGCTCCTGGGAATGCGTCTGGGAAGACACTTGGCATCGTCCATGGGCTTGCTAGTTTATTCCCTTCAACAAGTAAAGGAATCGTGGTATATAAATGTGAAAATCATTCCCCATGTGAGACCCCTTTGTTGACTCCATGTGTCAGCCTTGCGGGAGTTTGAGACTTCGTCCCCTCCTTTGACTTCTGAAGTTGTGCCTGCTTGACACTTGGCATTTTTCAGATTTCCCTACTCTCTTCGTGATTTAGCTAAGTCCCCTTTTCTTTTGGTGAAGACTCAGCTCCGAAATGGGTTTTGAAAATAAAATAAAACTCCTAGCTATGGAAATTTAAATAACACATACACAATTGGTACAACAAGTGTGATCCACACAAGGTCATGGTGGACTATGACACATTACACACTACCTTATTGGCTGACTTTTATATTCCATAATTTGAGCAACAGAGTATTAACATGCTCAAGGACATCAAGAAGGGCTTGTATGAAAGTGTGAGGTATTATGATGCACGGTTTAAAACTCTCTTGTTTAAGTTATTGCATGATATTCACTTGAGCCAACATGCACATTGTTTCATTGGAGGTTTACTGACTCTATTTTGAAGGGACTTATCGCATAATAAATTTACTGATCCATGCAAGGCTTTGGAAGTATCTCTTCGTGTTGAATTAGTTGGGAGTGTAGATACTAGAGTGAGCCCTTTCCTAGAGGTGTAAATAACAACCATAGCTAAGAAATATGAGAATCTATATGCAAATTTGGTAGATGAGACACGTAATGGGTTATGGTGTACCCATTGCGATCTAGAAGGGCATACTAAGGATAGTTTTCCATGTAATAATATACATGCAATGTTATAATCTTGTGATATTTACCACAAGAATCGTGATGTTTGGAATTTCCCTCTCTTGTAACACATAATAATGAAGAATGTATCTATTTACTGTAAGACTTGTGAGGAACATACCTATGAAACAAATGAATTCTATCCGATCGACCATATTCATGAGGCATATGAGACTGGATTACGACATACCACTATGGAAAGTAGCTCTCATGTGCGTAAAGCCCAACCTAATGAAGGGTGCAACAACGAGATGGTGGGTTTTGAGGTGGATATAGGAGAAGAGACCATGGTGGTAGAGGAAGGTTCACGTGTGAGACTTTATATACTTGTGTGTCATTAGATCATTACTAGTGTTAGTGTCCTAAGAATCGGGTTTGTGTGTACTATGGAAAATCTCAAAAAGTTGAAGATTGTCTAGACCTCTATAAACATATATGTAAAAACAAAAAGAAGGACAAAGGAACATGCGTGATCAAGGTAGAGTGTGCGAAGAAGGAACAATGGAAACCTAAAATGATGATGGATCCGAGCTAAAGCCTATATTAGTTACTACGCAAATAGGAAAATCATATGCACGTGAACCTCTTAAAGTAAATCCCCTTCTTAAGAGGGAGATTATACATGTTAAGTATCTAATTATTGCTCATCCGAATGAGGTCTACCAAGAGACCATGGGGTCATTAGAGAATTCCAAGGTGAGATCCAGTGCCTGAAGGAATAGGCATGTGAAAGGGAACATACAAAGAATAACTTTGATCTTCCACAAAGGGATGTAGAAGATTTGAAGGAAGTGTGTAGAATGTTGCGACATGAGAATATCATCCCCTTGCTAGGAGAATAGCTGCATGAGAAGGTACCACACACTGGAACTAAGAAAGAGTGTCAAATTATTCATGTGAATTTCCACCACATGACCATGAGTATGACAAGGAAATTACATTGGATGTAGTGATAGTCGGTTGGTTGGTGATTAATATTATGATTGACATAGGTACAAAGGTTAATTTTCTGACGTTGTATGCCTAGAATCAAATGGGAAGGCCATAATTGTAGCCATTTTCTAATTTTCTAGCATGTTATACGTGGAAAATAAGACAAAGGCCATGCCTATTGGTGTTATAAGGATGTTTTTATCACTATTCAAGGAGAAAATTTTACAGTGATTTTGAAGTACTAGAATTGGCTTAGACGGACAATTTTCCAAGATCTTGCTTGGACACATTTGGTGTTATGAAAACAATTCGATTTTCACTTCAACAATATATATATAAGTTTTGAGAACAAGGAGTGTGTTTTCATACCCCTAGATGATGTGAGGGCTGCACCCTACATTGAGCTAGTGAGTGAAGAGGAGCTCAATAGGATTTATGTACATGACCATGATAACGTGGAATAATCTAAGGAGGGCATACTTCAGTTGGAAGATGTACAATATATCAGTGAATTTAATAGTGTTTATTATGAAAATTGGGCTCATGGAATGTATGAAATGGTCATGCAAAAATTCATGGGAAGATTCACCCGAATGATCAAGATGCACATGATTAGGCGCTTGGGAAAACTCGGTTAGCTAGGTATACTAGAGAGGAAAAACTTGACTCATTCTTACATGCCATGGAGAACTAGTGGTATAATGAAGGGGAAATAAGGAATATATTGGTTTATACATTGTGTGGAACAACAACACACTTGGTGGGAAACACGTAGAGATAATATATTGGGTTGAAACAAGGTGAGGGTAATGTTTTTTACAAGGTTTACACATCCATAACTATGAGATAAAATGGGCATAGGGTCATGAGGCTATACCACCATCTCTTTGGGTTCATAAGTTCTATTCTACACTATGAGGATGTACATGAGCTTGGTATGTGCATGCTTTGAGTTGAAACAGAAACCGTAAGCTTACGCGACATTTATGAAGGTATTGTTCACACCTTTAATTACTTTTCCACTAAGCCACCAGTACATGAGGCCTTACAGATTATGAAGCATATCACACCGGGAGATATGAAAAAATTAGAGGAGCTCATGATTTAGTTTCTTGGAAAACCTAATTCGAGGCATGTGAGGATGTGCTAGAAACTAAGGAGACACTGTTAGGCCACACCTAGAAGGAGAAGGGAAAAGGGAAGCTGGTCTATCTCATCGATGATGAGGAAGTACATATCCTAGATATTAGCCACAAAAAGGGTGTACGTGAAGTGATGATGAAAATAACAAGCATACCATGTTCTATGAAGACTAAAATTTTTAATATGTGGACTAAAGATGTGCCTAAGGAGGATATCATTAGATACTATTGGTCGAAGCACAAGTTTAAAATATCATTGAGCTATTGTGCCAATTTAAGGGCCTCTTTCCTAGAGGTTATCATGAGTTAAAGGGAGTGCATCCCTAATTAGGAGAGATGAATGTTAAGTTGAATGATGATGTGCGACTTGTTTGGAAGAGGCCTTATAGGATGTGATTTTATTTAATTTGAATTGAATATAATATTGCAGAGTCACTACTGAACCAAATGATGTATAAATGCTGAAATATAGAAATGACACAAGAAAGCTAATATTTAAAATATGAAACCCTAAGAAAAAAATAAGGATAGAGGACTTAGCTGATTTACGCTTGATTTGGAACCAATCTGTACTAGGAAAAGTGTTGAGCAAAGCTAGGTAGAATATCATAAATGATAAAAATAAATTATGAAATGTAGGAATAAGTCCAAATATAGGTGCCCATGGCAAGAAAGGGGCACCTAGGTTTCAAATACCTCTTCTTGGCACATGTGACTACACAAATGATCAAAATATGGTTTGTATTGTGTCACAAGATCATTGTTGTTTCTTCCTGTTGATTGCACCGAGAGTCACCCTGTGAATGGTGAAGGTACCTGTAACCTACAAAATAGAGTTTCACCTATACAATCCCACAAACCACATCAAACCTAAGAATACATATGCAATATGGGGATGTGGACTGACCCCGGTGGTCACCCCGAGAGTGAACTTACAACCGAGTGTTGCACTACATCTCAAACTCCATGTAGTTATGGTGAGTGTGTGTAGAAATTGTGCCCTAGAATGCCCTTGTGCAAGTTGCACTTGATAGAGGGTTGTAGCTAAATACAATAATGTAGTAGAATGTGTGGATGGAATAGAATGAATTTCCCCTTCCTATGATGTTTATGCAGAGTTGTTGAAGCCCTTATCCCTTGAGTGGATTCTAGATGGATGCTTTAGAATGCTTTAGGTGCCTTTTGGATGCAAGATTAGGTGATAGTAGTAATGCTTAATGATCCGTCCTTTATTTTGAAAACATAACTATGTATTTATATGATTCTCTTGTTTGAATTTCATAATTGACAATTGGAAGGCTGACCCATAAGTGAAAAAGATTCCCAAAAGATAAAAGAAACCCAAAAAGAACGAGTAAGGTAGAAAAGGGTTAAGGGCGCCCAAAGGGGACATGAGCACATGGGTGTTGTAATCTTGGATTGGAACTAGTTCATAAGGCCATGAAAGATAAATAAGTAAAAATATGACTGGGTTTTAGGTTGTGTAAGACAAAACATAAAACAAGAAATGCGTAGAAAAAAGGCCAAATACAATGCCCATTACTAGTTTTCTTGCTTAGGAATCATATGAATGGTAGCATGTGTTTAGGACCTATAAATATACCCAAGTGCATGATTTTGTGTCTATAGGATGAACTTGAACCTGTGCATGAATGTCAAGGAAGCAATTGATTAAATGCTAAAGCTTGGAATCATTGAACCAATTGAGGAATCTGAGTGGGTCAAGCCCATGGTGGTCAACATAAAGAAGGATGGCCGGATCAAGATCTGTGTTGATTACAGGAAAATCAACACTTCATGTGTAATAGATTATTTTCCTATACCATTCATGGAGGAAATCCTTGAAGGAATTTTAGGGCACTAAATCTATTCATTTATTGATGGATTTTTAAGGTACCACTAGGTGCACATTACATGCGAAGATCAAGAGAATACCACCTTTGCAATATAATGAGGAAGTTTTGCATATATTGTCATGAATTTTGGGTTGAAGAATGCGCCAACAGTGTTCTTATGCATTATTTTCCAATACTTTCATGAATTTATTCATAAGTTTTTAAAGGTCTATCGAGATCATTGAACCATTTATGGATTGTCGAAACATAAGCTCGTGATAATAGAAGGCTCATGTTTGAGAAGACAATTATTTATCTTGGTCTCATACTACTATTTAGAAGATCCTTGAGCAAAGAAAGTACTAATTAACCCCTGTCCCTTTGGCCATTTTATTTATTTTATTTCATAATTTGTGACCTATTGCACCTACATACCCCCCATTTTTACACATCCCCTCTAATTTTAAGTCATAATCGGGGGCACCCAAATTTAGTGCTAGGGTGCACCCATAGGTGCCCTGGTCCCACCTGGGGGCACCCTCGATCCTTCTAGCACTTTCCCGCACTTTTTGGTCTCTTCTAGCCATTTTCATGTTTATCTTTTATGTGGTCAGCCTTTTCAAGGTTAATTATGAAATTAGAGCAAGAGAACCCTATAAATATAAATTTATGAGACCATAATGAGGGACCTAACATCATACACTACTATCACTCCATCTAGAGTTACATCCATCTATTACATTAGCATCCACATAGCTCCATCATTAAGGCACAAGCTAGGACATCTGCATCACACTTCATAGGGGGAGGGATTCTATTCTATTCCATGCACACATACTATTACATTTTCTACATTTATTTATTGCTCACTATTTCACAAAGTGCGACTGGCACAAGAGAACCTAGGGCACGACATGTGCACACACACACACACAAACTACATCCGGGTCCAAATGTAGTGTAGTGCTTAGTTTAGTAAGCCCATTGTTGTGGAAAATGAGGTCAGTTTGACCCATTCATTTGCATATTTTTTTTTAGGGATTTGATACTTATTTTGTCTCTTTAGGTCTTCAACATCATCTTGCTTCATTTGGTACATTTGGTGGAGTTCATAAAATTAATGTGAATAAATGGTAAAGTTTCGTTTATTTTGTGACCTGCGAAAAATAATTTTAGAGATTTTTTGAGACTAGGGCACATAGATTATAGAACTAAACATCCATGGGTGCCCCAATCCTATTCCAAGTGCCCCATTCCACTCATATATTTTAGATCTAGCCTTTTTGGGACCTCTGTATAGTCATTTCCTACTCTAATTTTCCAATCAGACCTGCGACACTCTGCGACAGGCATCAGTTATCATCTGAGTCATTTACCTTCTTCTTTTTCACATTATGGTTTTAGTATTTCATTTCATACATTGTTCTTCATTTAAATATTTATTTTAATAGATTTACCTAGTTATTTACAACGTTTATTGTCCTCTAGATTAGATTAACTAGTTCTTAGCTAACTTAGATTTAGTTAATTTTAGTTAATCATTTTGGTGAACCCGACTTGATTTCTTATGCTCTTCAGATCTCCACTTTACCATTTCCATTCTTACGGTTTATTCTTCTCTTTCCATGGCTCAATCTCATGAAGATTTTACTTGAAGCTCACCTTAATTCTATCAATGATTACCTTGTTGAGCATCCTCAAGACCTAGATTTACTTTTACATGTCACCCGTGAAGAAGCTACCAACTTGGCTGAACTCACCACTTTGATATCCATGCCCACTTCCATTTACTCAAAATCCTACTCTACTCTTCCTCCTATCTCTACCATTCCCATTTCTGTCCCTACACCTACCAACCACTTCACACCACCCCTAGTTTCTCATGTCCACCAAGTCTCATCTGTTGAAAACCAAGACTTAACTTCTCTTTATCATGATCTTCAAGCCCAAATTTGTAAGCTTCAACAAACCACTTTCCATGCATCACCATCCTTGGATTCTACCTTGTTGTTGCATACCCCATTCACTCCCATGCCATTTCCACTTATCCACTTCTACCTACCTTTACCATTCCTAAGCTCCCCACCTTCAATGGGCATGGGGACCCATAGGATCATCTTAGAGCATTTCATGTGGCATGCCTTGATTTTTCATCGATGACCATCTCCTTTTAGCTAAGATCTTTCCTCGTAGTCTCCACGATTATGTGATGCGTTGGTTTTACGACTTACCTGTTCACTCCATAACTTCCTTTACACATTTAGTCATGCATTCCTTACTCATTTTTCTATCAACATTGGCTCTAAGATTTCATATGCTCAACTAGCACAACTTAAACAGGGCTCAAATGAACACCTTGCCAACTATGTTTTATGATATAAGAATAATTTGGCTAAGATGAAAAATGTCCTTGCCATCTCTAAACTTCAAGATTTATTTATACAAAGTCTACTACCACCTCTACAGAAAGTGTTCTTTTTGAATCCTCTCCTTCGTTTGATCAACTTTTCACACTCTCAAACCTTTGAGACTAAACTTCTATCCATTGGAAAACTTAAGTACCAAGAACAATCCTCCTCCACTTGTTTTCCCAGCAAAATATGTCCATTTAAACCATCCACTACAAAACCAACCAATGCTAAAGTTACCATCAACACTATCACTCCTTCTAAAGAGGATCACCCATAGCAGCCTCGGTGCACATTTAACACCCTTCCCATGGCTCTACATCTTATATTGAGACAACTTCTTGAAAATAATCTTATTACACTCCCCCTCCCCTCAATTAGACCCATCACGACCAAAAGGTAAGAATTACAATGAAAAATTCCATTGTGATTATCATCACTGCATTGGACATTCTACAAATAAATACATTCCTAAAACTCCATACCATCATCCAAGATCTACTTGACAATAACAAACTCGAGTTCCCAAAATCTACTAGCCCTACCCCAAACAACGACAAGGGTAAGCTCAAGATTTTTAATAATGACTCTCAACAACATGAAAAGAAGACAACAAAATCTTCTGCTAATCATGCCTATCACATTGTATCACCTCCTAAATCTAGAGCTCTAGATTTCTTAGTTGCTAACACTTGAGGTTTCACCACCTGTCATTTCCTTTTCCAATATCTATTATCATGCCAAATTCACATCTAACCATTTGCACATTCCATGCATCTATTAGATCCACCCCCATCAACAACACTAAGGTTGACCCATCATGGCCCATTAGTGTGTTCTATGTCACTCCTTAGGGCCATTTGTTACCCTCTATCTCAAGTCAAGTACCCTTTTGAAAACCTTTTGGTGTTGTTAAACTCCATGTTATAGTTGGCCCTCTTACTATGCTTGTACCTTTCCTTGTTGGAAACACGGTTGATGGTTGCAACATGCTCTTAGGTATCAATTGGATTCATCACTCAAAATCTATCATTTCCATGAATCATTTATGTCTCAAGTTCATCCATAACAACCAGGTCATTTCTATTGATGGTATCCCTCCATCCACTCCATGGTCACCATCTCCTCGCATAGTACCTATGCATCCCATACTTCATCTACTACACCACATCAAAGTTTCTCAACACACAATCTACCCCTAGTTCACCTACTTGCATATCCTCTGTATGACCACATCACTCCACTAGCCCTACACATAAGTATAGGCCTATTCCTCACACATTAACGCATCATCATGACATAGGTCACCACCTCGAATTTATTCCACGCAGACCTTCTTCACCTTCACATTCCACAACACGCAAATCCCTATCGCCAACACATTTTATGTGTCATGACCTTCTTCATATATTCATCCCTCACATGCACATAGATTCATTCCCCGCTACAAATTTTTCTACTACTATACCTCCCTTATTAGAACATGGTCATACACTTTCACCTCCCACACCAGATGAAGGACATTCATCCTTCACTATCATTGGATAGTCATTCATTCACACATACTCGGGGGCACGAAAATCCACCTTCCCCTCCTTCTTTAGTCTTACCATAGTCACACTTATTCTCCTTTACATTCTTATACATTCATACTCACTATTTATTCTAGCATCACTACCTGATGACACACTCTTGTGCTTCGGTTCACACTTGAATATTGAGGGATTACTTCTACATTGAACCCCACACACTACACATTAGGCATTACACATTGCATTTTGTCACACATCATGTGTCCAACCTCTTGACATTTACCCATTCCTACATCACACATTTCTACTCTTTTTCCAATAATTCTATCATCTACATTTATGATCATATTTTATTCATCTTACACATTACATACATTATTAGGCCATCTACATACATAGCCACATCATACACCATCCATTCTACACCTAGTCTACATTCTACATTATACTACATACACATATTAGTCATTCTATGTGTTACATACACCATTAGGCTATTTCACATTGCACATTTATACATCACCTATATTCTACATACTACGCTAGGTTACATTACATATGAGTCTAGCATTTACATTTCATCACTACATCCTACATTACTAGTCTATCTACACCTATTACATTGCATTTTACACATTACATATTACACATCCTACACATTTAGCATCACATTCAACATACCGCACATTTACACACCATATCCATCACTGGTCATCTATACTACATTATCTTCTATGCGCTACACTCACCACCCGATGATGCACTTTAGTTCATCGGTCCATACTCTCTACTTGCTTGAGGGTTTACAAATCAAATGGACCTTACACTTATCACACCCGTATTATTCCACCTTTCATCATGCAACATCTCTAGCTTAGTGACATACACTTTAGGCTAAATCATCACCTATTCTATCATCTTGTAGTGGTATACACCTTAGGTTACATCACCACTCCTTATCATTTATCTTGTAGAGAGATATACATTAGTGCTAAATCATCACTCATCCACTCATCTCATAGTGATATACACGTAGTGCTAAATCATCACTCATTCACTCATCTCATAGTGATATATGCTTAGGGATAAATCATCACTCCATACTTCATCTCGTAGTGGTATACAGCTTAGGCTATAAGTTCCACACACATTTCTTCTATATGTCACATATCATCACCACTACACATATACACATTCATCATAGTGTGCTAGACATGATATACACTACTACTCGACCATTTCCCATGATGCACTCTCATTTACGGTTCATTCTTGACTATTAAGGGGGAAAAAAAATGAACCTCACTACATACACTTCCATCCACTCGGGGGGCACGTGGATCCTATCATTCCATCTTGCATTCCATTCCATCCATCCACAACATATTACATTGTCTTGGGGGCATTTATTCTTGTTTACTAGTGTTTTACATGATCACTTTACTACACATGCTAGATTGATTTATTATATGTCATTATCTATATCATCCACACATGCATGTTCACACTTTTTTCTAGTTGTGATCACAGATATAAGACTCCTACACGCGACATGGATGCTTGCTCCTTCTACCCTTCCTATATTGGTCATTGGGGCATCCACATTCATCTCATCTTCCAGAGGTTATTGTTTCATTTTGTACTTAGCATCTTACATTACTTGATCATACATGTTTTGACATATTGGTTATTATCTTTAACATGTTAATGGGTGTTCATGTGCAACACTTGTTTTCAGGGATTATTGTTTTCATACTACTTGTTACTTATTTGTACTTGTATGCTATTATTTTATATTTTTGTGGGCCTTTCCCTATGTTTGTGTGCACACTTTGTTTATTGTTTCAGTGACATGATGGCCTTGCATGTCTTGCAACATCATGAGTGATGTCCCATGTTTGTAACCCACTTTGTGTGATATACTTGTCTTCTTGTGTTTTACATTACCTTTCTTGGTAGCTTACATACTATTTGTGTAGATTATACATTGTTTTCTACATGCATGCATGTTTACACTTGTCTTTGGCTAGCCTTTCTTGTTTGTGTGTGCCTTGGTTTCTACCAAGCACTTTTCAATGTACATGTGTTTGGCCTCTTTTGGGGTCGCATGTCTCCTATCAACGATATCATGCATGCCCCCAAAGAGGGGGGCATCATTTGGGGTTTTACTACATACTAACACAAAGATTCTACACTAGTTCGGTTCAATTATATTCAGTGAGTGGGTTCAGACCAGTCTACAAACCCCATACACAATGGATTTTATAGACATGGTGTCCTTAGCATTTCTAGGAAGTAGTTAGAGCTTGGAGGACACAAAGCATTTCCTCCCTACACTTCTTCATGGCCAATGGCATTGGATTACCCAAAAAAATAGGATGCAATAAAGATCTCTTTACACATTTCAATAGAAGTGGTTAGAGCTTGGAGGACATAGAGCATTTCCTCCCTACACTTCTTCAGCTAGGGTGGTGTGATATCACCCAAAAAAAAATTTGTAGTACATGATATCCTTCTACACTCTTTCTCGACATGGATCAGGTGCACATGTTCCATTTACACATTACATTTACATTTTCCATTTACATTAGTGTACTTTACATGCATCTTTTACATAATGTTTTTACACTTACATACATACATATTTGACTACTTGATCATTTTCTCCTTGCAAGTCCTATATGATGAAAACAAGTAGTCAAATGGGGAAAACAACAAGCGACAACAACAAAAACATTTCACGATAGCACACATGCTTTACTAACCATGCAGGTACACATTACATTGCAACAACTACACACATGTGTTCTACCCTAGGTTCACTCTCATCACTTTTTTTTTTGTGCATTTTTCATCTATAGTTTCCACGCTCCTCCATATTTTTATCATTCCACACTTTTTCTAGTCCTTCAACATGTTTTTACTACACTCTTCATGGACATCAGGTACACATCTCTATCTACTTTATGTTACCAAGCTTTCCGCTCACCAACATAAAGTGGGGGAAAATGTAGTCACAAAATCATGCACTTTAGAAATTTATTTATCTCAGTCTCATACTACTATTTAGAAGGTTCTTGAGAAAAGAAAGTACTAATTAACCCTATCCCTTTGGCCATTTTATTTATTTTATTTCATAATTTGTGACCTATTACACCTACATGCCCAACCATTTTTCACACATCCCCCATAATTTTAGCCGTAATTGGGGTGCCCAAATTTAGTATTGGGGTCACCCATAGGTGCCCTGGTCCCACCTGGGGGCACCCCAATCCTTCTAGCACTTTCCCACCACTTTTTGGGCCTCTTCTAGCCATTTTTCATGTTTATCTTTTCTGTGGTCATCCTTTTTGAGGTTAATTATGAAATTAGAGCAAGAGAACCCTATAAATATAAAGTTATGAGACCATAATGAGGGACCTAGCATCATACACTACTATCACTCCATCTAGAGTTGCATCCATCTATTGCATTGGTATCCACATAGCTCCATCATCAAGGCACAAGCTAGGAAATCTACATCACACTTCATAGGGGAGGGATTCTATTCTATTCCATACACACATACTATTACATTTTCTACATCTAGCTATTGCTTGTTATTTCAAAAGTGTGACTGACACAAGATCACCTAGGGCACGACATGCACACACACACACACACACAACATCCAGGGTCTAAATGTAGTGTAGCACTCAATTTAGTAAGCCCACTATTGTGTAGGAATATGAGGTCAATCTGACCCATTCATTTGCATCTTTCATTTTTTTAGGGATTTGATACTTTTTTTTTGTCTCTTGCAGGTCTTTATTCATCTTGATTCATTTGGTACATTTGCATAGTTTAGAAAAATTAGTGTGACAACTAGCGAAGGTTACAAATTATCTTGTGACCTTGTGAAACCAGCTTTGGAGATTTTCCATAAACTAGGGCACCTAGATTGCATATCACGAGTGCATATGGGTCCTAGAGTCCTATTCAGTACCTCGGTCCACTCAAATATTTCATATTCATCATTTTCGAGACCTCTGTGTAGTCATTCCTACTCCCGTATTTTCCAATCAGACCCGCGACACTTTGCGACAACCATCTGTTATCAACTAAATCATTACCTTCCTCTTTTACACATTAGGGTTTTAGTATTTCCTTTCCTACATTGTTCTAGATCATTTACATATTTATTTACTGCATTTACCTAGTTATTTATAGCATTTATTTTCCTCATAGATTAGATTAACTAGTTCTTATCTAACTTAGATTTAGTTAACTTTAATTAATCATGCACCTATATTGTGCTTCCTTCATGGAAAAAACCTTTCCACGTGCATGTAGATGCCTCTAGCATAGCTATTGGTGTAGTCTTGGTGCAACCAAGAGAGGGTAACATGGATCATCCCATATGCTTTACAAGTGGGAAGTATACAACAAACGAGCGAGAACTATAACATGACGGAGTGTAATGAATTATATATGATTTATGTGCTTCCAAAATTTAGATAGTACTTACTAGCCACACCATTCATCTTTTACATAGATGATATGGTATTGAATTATTTATCATATACCAATGGACACTCCTTTTCAGAATTTTATTTTATAGTTGTCTTTAAAGCTAGGTAAGAGAAATATGGGACCTAATCATTTGTCAAGGATCAACTCTAGAGAGGATGTGAAAAATATTGAAGACACTATGCTTGATGCACAATTGTTAAGATTAAACTACGCACCAATTGATGTGGAGGATATTATAGTATTATTACACATTGGACTTGCACTCGGAGGAATGAAGACATTTGAAAAGAAGAAAATTGATATTCACACTACACCATATTAGCTTATTAGAGGAGATGTGTATAAAAGGGGTAGAGATGAGGTATTTCACATATGTGTTTTGGAGCATGATCACAAAGCCATTATGGAGGAAGTGCGTGGAGGCATTGCTAGAGGACACTATGCGGGAGATGTGACTACTTGATATATGGTGGCAAACATTGTACAAATATGCTAAGGATTTTTTCGAAGCACGTGACCACTATCAAAGAATTAGAAAGCCTAGAAATAGAGATGAAATTCCCTTGAGGCCTATAACAAGCATGAAACCTTTTGAAAAATGGGAAATTGATTTTGTAGGACCTATTGCACCACCCGCGTGCAGGATAGGGGCACTACATCATCACATGTACTGACTACTTGACAAGGTGGGTAGAGGTTGTGCCTAAAAATATTACACAACAATAACAACAACAAGGTTCCTTTGGGAAAACATCATCAGTAGGTATGGGTTCCCATTAAGTCTACCCAAGTAATAGGGAACTCATTTTTGAATGCAACCATTAGAATTCTATTGGAAAAGTTTATGGTGGTGCACGATAAGCCTACCCCTTATCACCCTCAAGTTAATGGCATTGTTGAATATTTCAACAAGATCTTGGGACATACACGAACAAAGGTATACAATGTTGGAAGAAAGTATTGGAATGAGAAGGTATCATCCCTAATTTGGGTATGTAGAAAAACTTATAAATTTTTGAATAATACCACACCCTTTCAATTGGTGTTTGGCATGGAGGTCAGATGTACTACCTATGGAATTCATGTTTCTTTCCATACATATTACACATGCGGGTGGATTAGATGATGAACAGGTTATGGATGAGTGAATTGAAAAGTTGATGAAATTATATGAGAGGTGTGTCATTGAGAATTGGAGTTAGAAGACAAAAAGGCATGAAAGAAGGCTTGGCATGATAGACACGTCAAGAAAAATTATTTTGCAATTGGAAAGATGGTACTTCTGTATGACTCCAAGTTTGCACACCACCCAGGGAAGTTGAAAGTCCATTGATTGGGACCCTTTGTAGTGACCAAGATACTAGACTCAAGACACATGTCAATTACAATCACTAGATGGCACCATGTTTCCTGATTACTTCAATAGGAGTAGGCTAAATCCATACTATAAATAATCTTCCTTTATGTTTATAATAAGGAAATATTTCCACTTAGATTGGATTTCCCGATCATGTTTTATTTTGTTTGTTTTTTTGTAATAAGCACATTCACATGTAGAAGATGATTACTAATTATTGAGTTGATACGTAGAGGACCATGTATAATTTTAGTGTGGGGTTGAGATAGGCATGACTATATGAAAGAGCAATACTATGATGTTGGTACTTGTATACGATTTGGTTTAGTGGTACACGTGACAATTTTGAAATAAGGGTACTTGATGGACACATATTAAGGGTGCATAAAAGTAAAGGGAAGTGTTGTAGGTGCTTAGGAATAATGGTACTCAAGGGAATCACCCAGATTGGGAAGCCACATGAGAAAGAGGTCACACACTATAACATGAGTGAGGAAGAAACATGACATACTACATAATATATGACACAGAGGAAGATGGGTTGCGACATAGTAACATGTGCAAAAAGATGATTGCAGCCTTGGGAGTAGTGGTGTGATGGAAGGTTATGACTGCCATGTGTAGAAGAAAGCGAGGAAAAAAAAAAGAAAAAATTTGACACTTTATTGGTAGTAGGCGAGGAGAAATAATGAGTCATTTTTTGGAAAAATATTAAAAGAGCGCGTGAGAGCTCATTCTTACCTTGCATATTGAAGAGTTTGAGAAATTGGAGAATGACTAATCCTAATTATGTTTTTGAGTGTGAAGAGATTGTGTGAAAGAGTTTTAAGACAAACCAGAGTGAGATATACATGACCAAATTTGGAGCTCCTTAGGTGGAAGTAAGAGCATAAGTAGAAGGCATGGCTAGGAGATACACAAAAGATTAAGGTTATGGGGTTTACATTCATAAAGCTAGGGTTTAAAGAAAATTAAATTTGTAGGGTTCCAAGTTGTAGAACTAGGGCACAAGGTTGTGTGACGTAAGCTAGAGAACAAGAATGACCAGGGTAAGTATAGTAAGAGTTTGAACACATGACGGTTGTAGCACAAATTTTGGGTAAGTTTTATCTTAGGGAAAAATTTTCTGAAAATTGTAAGTTTGAAGTCTGAAGAAATTTTGAAGATCAACAATAGCACCAAAGAAAGAACCCATAGTATCACCCAAAGGAAAAGGAAAGGAAAGGGCAAGGATATGAAGCCTGAGGTGGATGATGCACCGGAAGAGTGGTTTTATGAGATGCAATACCTTAGTGATGTTTTAGTGGGGCATTCATGGGAGTCACACTTAACAAAGTGTAAAACAAGTGACTATAACCATCACTCGGAAGGACATGAAGGTGAAATAAACAAGGAGGTGATAAGAAAATAGACTAGAGGACTATAGAGGGGCAGTTGGTTTATGATGGTATAGTTTATTAAGACTTGGAAAGCGTTGGAGTCCTTCAATTATATGAGTTACCCTTATTCATTAAGATGAAGTGATTATACAAATGGATGATGTCACACATTCATGAGGACTAATTATATATTTTAGGAAGAATAATGTGCATTACTATGAAACTAATTGGAAGAGTTATAAGCTTACATAGTTTGGGATTTGAAATAGATCCAGATTTAGAGGATGATACAAAATTTGAGGCCAATTCCATTACAATTAACTATCAATGGGGAGGTCGAGCAATGGAAGTTACAAGTATAAGTGACCCAGGTACAAGAGTCACCACACACCTTGTCAATTGTAGGTTGTGTGCATATGAGAGGTGGTCATAAGTAAATAAGAAGTGGCTGCATATCGCTCACAAAATGGCACATAAAACACATTATAATATTGTGTAATTCATTGCCAAAGGAATCATTAAAGAAAAATGGTGCAATTAATCAAAGGCGAGAAGATATTTTGGGGCACTATCTTGACTTTAATATTATTTTGGGAGATATGGGTACTAGATGGGCCTAAGGACAAGGTATAGATATATCGATAGAACAAATCTTGCACCAATAGGTTTAGAGACTACACATGCGATGGAGGCATCACTAATGCATATAATCTCTAGGTGGACAAGTGGTACAAGAGAATGTGTGAAGCATTCAAGAGGATGAGTGGCATGTACCGAGTGGAGTTACCACCAATTTTAGACAAAAGGCAAAATTTGAAGTACACAAGTATTTTTGTTTGGGAAGGTTCTACATGAGTAATGGGGAGAAAGGCCCATGGTTAAAACTACCATTCACCTTCATAGCCAAGTACTTTCGGGCATGATTGAATAGGATCAAGGATGCATAAATTTTTATATTTGATGTAGATAAGGTGGATGTTGAATGCCACACATTGTGCACCAAGTTTGTATATCCTTCTAAGTCAGCATGTGTGGAGATGATGGATTTTGAAAATATGGACATCACTCGTGTAGATCTTTTGGTGGGGAAGGATGTGGCAAAATTCTATGTATATCTATGGCCCCAAATGAAAAATGGGAAATATATTGATGGAGAAAACCTTCACCTTCCAAATCCGCCTAAGGGTAAGAAAACTATGGGTACCAAAAGATCACGTGAGGAGACCCCTCCCCTACAGGAAGAAGAAAAAGAAGAAGAAGAAAAGGAAAAGGATGAAGAGGAGGAGGAGGCGGAGGAAGAATACATTGTGCAGAGATATAACCCATTGGATAAAATTGTAAATGGGGCATAGAGCATAGATGCAAGGCACATGACCTTTAGAAGCGCATAGGAGATCACATAGGGTAACTCTAGCAAGACTAAGGGAAGAAAAGAAGACCCCTCCAAAGAAGAAAAGGAGATAGATGGTTACAAATATAGACAGTGATGAAGATAAGTCTAAGGAAGAGGTCAGACATAATGAAGAAGCCCCAATCATTAAAAATTTGGATAAGGGTAAAGAAAAACCAAAGGATACGACTTTCCAATATGTTATGGAGTTACACAAAGTGTGTGATGAAGGATCCTAGAGAGAGTAGGAAAATAAGGCAATGGCGAGCCATCTGGAGAAGCTATGGGAGCCACGGTGAAGGTTGGAGTAGCATGCATCCGAGTGTTAAAAATGAGGTACCAAAAGGAAATAACAATGGAGGAAGGAGGAAAAGGAGGATATCTTACAAACACCCCAAATGAATTATATGGATGATCATACAAAGGTGTTGCGATTAAGATTCCAAAGCACAAGTGCATAACAAAGATCTCTATGGCTGGGGTACGTAATTGACCTAGAAGGAGTGACATGATGCGTAAAAATAACATGCTTTCTTGGAACATGCATACTCATAAGGAAGACCACGAGTTTGAAATTAATAACGAGGCATATATCGGGCATGAGATGAATAAGGTACCAAATACATTCCTCACAACTATAAAAACACGGAGCTGATTGATAAGAAAAAAAAATAATGCTTTGAATAAAATGACAATGAAAAGGTAACACATAAAAATTTGGACAAGGGGGCCATAATCAAAGTACTACTAAAGAAAGTCCAAAAACTCATGAAGGAGTTAGGAAAGGAAGAGAAGCGTGTAAAATATTCCTTCAAAAAAATTTCTCACATTGTGAATGTGATAACAACAACGCACCCAAACTTGGTAGAGAATGCTAAGGATGAATATCCACTAGAATTTCACTACTTGGAAGATTTAGTAAGGATGTTGTTATATGAAAAGAAGTATGTGCAAGGTTCATCAGAAGAATAGTTGGCTACAAAGTGAGAAAAGAATAAAGAAGTAGTGGTGCATAAAATAGTTGAATATGAGGTGTTGAACACCATGATCAAGGATGCACAAAAAGGTAGGGTATGCATTTGAAAAATGTCAGGAACTTGATCCCATCCTTAAGGCATACACTACTCAGGAGGAGGACGAACTTAAGCAAGTACAAGATGCCAAGAAAGTTAGCAAGGTTGGGAAAAAGGAGATCATGGCTAAGATTGCGTGGAACTAGGATTTGCTTAAGGATATGAGGGATACACTTGAGGTAAGAATCAAGGAGCTTGTCTCTTTAGTTGCATGGAAGATGGATTCCTTTGAGGGTATTGACATCAAGCCTTGGTGGGGTAATAAGGTAATTAAATAATAAGGGGAAAAAATGACCCTTGAGCACGTGCTAGACATTTCTGGGTTGGTGTCAGGTGGGAGTACAAAGGAGCTTATAGAGTGGGAAGAGATAGAAATTTTCCTAAGTACATAATTCCCAAAACTACTCCATCCACCCTAGGAAAACATTTGAGTGTGCACCTATGGGAGATTGATAGTCTTTGATTCATTGGTTTATGCATAACCATTTTTTCGTCTTCCATTTCTTTATTCTTTTGATTTTTTGAAGGGAATCCTTTGGTTAAGTATTCCCGAGGATGGAAAATATCCCTAGTGTGGGGTAATGTTGTTAGTAGAAAATTGACTAAGTATCAACAAAGCACGAGGATTATGCACAAGGGTGCATGCAAAGGAACATAGAGTAGTGTGCAAGGGGTGCGCACAACAGGGAAATAGGTCAACACACAAGGTTGCGGGCATACATGTCAAAGATCAAGGAATTAGCCAATTTTCCAAGAAGGCTAAAAATAGAAAATCGGGGTTGAAGCTATGTTCAAAAAATATATAGAAATAGACAAAAGCGAGTTGACTTAGTGATCAAGAAAGGGATATAACGGGAAAATCACATGTAGAGAAAGGAAGAAGAACACGCATGAAATAAGTCTAATAATAGGATTAAAGTGTATTAAAGAATGTTTTATAATTAACTTAATCTATTATTAGTAAAGAGTAAAAATCAGGCGTGTTATTAGGAATGTGCAAGAAAGTGGCAAAGGAAAATTCCCATCAAGTATAAATATGGGTAATGAATTCTTGTTTTCGCTAGTTTGAATAAAGATTTCTATTTAGATTTAAAATTTTAACATCTAGGGTTTTGGAGTTTGTATGATAGTGCACATGGTCCAATGCACTTTTCAAATAGTTTGTAATGTATTCAACTTCTATGTATGTAATTAATGGTGTTTTGAAATGGATAATTGTGCATAGGTTTCCAAAGTGACTAGATCTAAGTATGGTATACTCATTATTCAAGTATTATTGAGTATGCAGATTAGTTTCGTTATTATATGTGTTTCCATTTCTTTATTCTATGATGTATCATCTTCTTAAATGAATGAATGGTTAATAAACATGCATGCGAACATCTTGATAACCATAACAAAGGAGGGACTTGAAGATTGCACGTGCTTCGGGTGAGATTCCATGCTTGTTTAGATGAAGTGCTAGTGTGCATAGATCTAGAGGGTAAAACAATACTACACTCTTGGTCCCACGATATTTCATGACCATCACGAAAAATTCTAGACTTTCGGGATTTTTCTCTTCATTAAAAAATAATCCTTCTTTATATCACAACACTCTTTACTTCTGCGGCTCTTTCTTTATTTCGTGGAATATATAATTTTTTTAGTAGTATTATTTCAAACCTACAAAACACTTCATTTTGATCCTTTAACACGTGAGGCACTACAACAACCCACGAAACAAAAAGATGCCCATGAGAGCCCTACCAAACCCTTGGAACACCACATACACCCCTAAAACATTACAAAACCCGTAGAACACTACAAAAACCCACATAACATTATAAAATAGATTTATTTGGCACATGGCATGAAAAATTCAAACTAAATCATACTTTTCATAAGAGGAAAATATATGTAAACATCAATCACAATATTTCTAACATATAAGATTCTTATCAGCATTATTTTGACATCAATGAAAATATTTCCAATGATCTCCCCCTTTGTCATTGATGACAACCAACCATCTTGCAGGGCCTTTAATCTTGATCTATTTCTACCCCTGGATTTAAATCTGCCCTTGATGTATTACTTCTCTTAACTTTCAATTATCCTCGTGTGACATCGATGGGAAATAAAAAATCTCATAACAATCTCCCCATGAAATTATGCTTCCTTTTAATTAACTATTGAAAGAAATATTACTCCCAACTTTTGTCTGAGATATTCAAATGTTTCTGTTGGAAGATGTTTTGTAAGAATATCAACAATCTATTCTTTTGTGGCAATGTATTCCAACTTAACATGATGATATGTAACTTTATCTCTTAGAAAGTGATATTTAATGGGAATATTTTTTGTTCTAGAGTGCATAACAAGATTCTTTGAGATATTTTTACACTAGTATTATCACATATTATAGAAATTGGAGAATCAAATCATACCTTCACATCATTCAAAGTGTTTGCTTCATCCATAGAACTTGTGTGCAACATTGTCTTTATAATGTATTATACCTCAGGTGTGGATAGAGAAAAAAATCCTACTTCTTGCTTAACCAAGCTACTAAATTGTTACCCAAAAATAAGGCACCTCTACTTGTAATTTTTCTGTCATCAATACAACTACCCCAATCTTCATCTGTATATGTTATTAAGGAAAAATATTCACCTTTTTATACCATAAACCATAATCCATCGTATCTTTCAAATATTTGAGTATTCTTTTGAAAATTTGTACACAATTTTCTTTTGGAGCATCTTGAAAATGTTCTACCATGCCTACTGCTTGCATCACATCTGGTCTTGATGCATTTACGTATAATAAACTTCTAATCATTGATATGTAAAGAGTCTGATTTTCTTAAGGAGATTCATAATACTTGCTCAACTTACAACATGTGACCATGGGTGTACTTACTTTGAATAGAAATATTCCATTCTACACTTTTTCAAAATATCCTCAATATACTTGTTTTGTGAAATGAATATGCATTTTTAGATTGAGAAATTTGTAACTCAGGGAAGAATGACAAATCATTGAGCATGGACATTTAAAATTATTTTTTCATTTCCTCAGAAAATTATTAACACATATCATCCTTACCTCCTCCAAAAATGATGTCATCAACTCAAAAGATTCTCTCCTTTATTTTTGATTTAATATTGTTGTCGAAATACCTTTCTTAAACCCTTTCTATTGTAGATACTTGTTCGAGTCTTGAGTACCAGGCTCTATGGGATTGTATCAGATCCATAAAGATATTTCTTGACTTGCATACAGTCCTTATCATATGATAATGTGAATCCTTCTAGTTTTTCAATGTAAACTTCTTCCAAATTCCAATTCGAGAAAAGTATATTTAACATCTGTTTGATATAATCTAAAGTTTTTATAACAAGAAAAGGAAAAAAACATCCTAATGGCCTCTAAACATACAATATGAGAAATTTTTTCTTCAAAATCAATACCTTCAACTTGTGCATTTCCTTCACAAACTAGCTTTTCTTTATTTCTTATAACTTGTCTATATTCATTCAACTTATTTATAAAAACCCATTTTATGCCAATCACATTTTTTCTTTTGGTCTTGGAACCAATTCCCATGTTTCATTTTTCTAGATCTCATTTAGTTCTTCTTGCATTTCTCTAATCCAATGATTTTCTTTACTTGCTTCAATAAAATTCTTAGGTACTATCTTAGATAATAAATACATTTTTGCATGTTCTCGCTACATTTTCAATCTTCTTTTGGTTTGTACTCCAATATTTTTATCACCTATAATATAATTTTCTAAATGATTCTTTTGGATTCATCTAGATGGTTTTTTTGTTTCGTTTATTTCAAATTTTTCCTTTTTATATTCATCTTTCTTTTCATCTTTGTTGTTGGCTTCTTCATAATAATCAATTTCTTGTATCCTGATCTTTTTATACTTGATATCATCTACCTTCACATTTTCACTTTCAAATTTTTGAATGTTCTCAAAATGTAACATCTACTGACCATTTCTCTTTGAAGAGTAATTAATAAAATACCTTTATTAGATATAGAATCAAACTTACCTACATCTTCATCATCTTTCTTGATATAGAATTTACTTCCAAATACTCTGAAGTGTTTGACAGTTGTTGGTCTACCATTCCATAGTTCATAAGGTGTCTTGTTGTTATTTACTTTGATTTTCCCTCTATTCAAATATAGATTGTTTTGTTGACTACCTCTCTCCAAAATTTTGTCAGATATTTTAGATTCATCTAGCATAGTTATAGCCATCTCTTGCACAGTTCTATTTTTCCTTTCAACAACTCCATTCTATTGTGGAGTTCTTGTAGTTGAATAATGTCTTTTTATTCCATGACATTCACAATATTCTATGAATTCATTTGAAGTGAATTCTCCTCCTCGGTCAGATCTTAAACACTTGATTTTCAAATCCATTTCATTTTCAACTAATGCTTTGAATGCCTTAAATATTTCAAATGCTTCATACTTTTCTCTTAGAAAAGTAACCCATGTCATCCTAGAAAAATCATCAATAAATAACATGAAATATATCTCACCTTGAATACTTTGAGTTCTCGTGGTACCACATAGATCAATATGCACAAGTTTTATTAAGCTGTGTAGCCGAGTACTCATGTTTCTTGAAGGAATATCTTCTCTTCTTGCCAAAATGACATTGTTTGCAAAGGGTATTTACTAGTTTAGTAAAAAAAAATTTTGGAACTGATTTTTACTAAATTTTTAAAGTTCATATGACCCATTCTTATATACCATAGCCCTCTCCCATCAATTTTCAACATGTAGAACTTTTCACCTTTAATATCACTAAGAATGTAAAGATTATTTATTTTCTTGAATGCATAAAAAAACTTCCTTATACTTACCTTTCTAATTCACATCCTCCTGCTTAAAATGTTACTTTGTGTATCCCCTATCACTCATTTGACTCACACTCAAAATATTATTCTTTAGTCCTTCAACATACAAGATATTTTTAGTTTTTGATTTACCATTGTTCAAGCTAATGGTGCCCTTACCTGAATTTCTTATAGTGATATTGCCTCCAAATTTTACAAGTACCTCCATGTTGGCAAGAAAATTTATCGGGTGGACAAAATTTTGGATTTATTTCCAATGCTTTGGGAATCTAAGTCCCTCTACTTAACTGGTGCAGCTTCCGTATATGCATGTGCATGAAAAGGTGGATTTTTGTGGTGGCCTTTTGACCGAGATCCAACAGGGACACTCCACTGACCTTGCGGCAAAGCTTGCAGATACCTACAAGAGAGGACTTTTTCTGTAGAGAGGAAAGGGGAGTGAGAAATTAGATAGGAGAACTAATGTTGCAAGTAGAAAAATTATATTCCTGCACACACTAGTTAGAAACTTCAACACATGCATTCATGAGAAGAAACAACTCTGCAAATAACAACAAGACCAAATAGAATTTATCGATCACAAAGTATCAAGAAACCCCTTAGTCAAATAAATCTAGAAACTCCTTCTTCTTGTATTGATTGTTTAAACAAAATTTTTACATAGTGTGGGAATGGAAGAAATTTGAGAGTGGAGGAAAGTAGAAGAAAATGGCTATCTCCTTTGCTTTCTCTAGGTACAATGCACTCTTGAGTTTACAAGATCAATCGCCAACCCTTTGAAATGGGAATGGTGTTACAATTTATAGAGTGAGAGGTGACTTATCATCTTCCTCATGACCCTCCATATGCCTTATTTCTAACTTTAGACTATTCGTATTCCTACAAAATATTTAAGTCCCTTTTATAAAATCAAGGTGACTTAATTTACATTATGTTTCTAAAGTCACTTTTAAGTGACTTAAAGGCATATCAAAAAGTGTAAACCCCAACATGAAATTAGAATATTTGAAAGTGAGAGAAAGTTAGGGGGAAGAGGATGGAGAAAGAGAGAGAGAAGAAGAGGAGGAGATGTTGTTCCCGATGAAGTCCGTTGATCCTTGTTGATGGAAAACTCCAAATGTAGTGAAACTCTGAATCTTTCAACTCCTTGCACACTGTGAAACTCCTTCAAATTAGCTCACGAATGCTCACTAAGTTGAGTGAATTGTTTCGCTGATGACCGCAATCACTGTACCATTTTCATCTCAGATGGTTCGTGTCTTGGGTTCGTAGTGGAAAGAGAAGGCTAGAACTAGCTCGAGACTCTGCATAGATATTGGGTGTCTTGCGGCGGTGAACAAGCCACTTGTGAATATCTGGTCTTACATTCCTCTTTCGGTCCTTGGAGGCCATGTGAGTCTTCAGGTCATTTAGGTTCATGTACAAGACATAATTGTCTTCCATGTCATACTCATAGGTGAAGGGATGTGTCGGCTTCTGACCCATTTACTTTGACTTCATGTTTATCCCAGAAAGAACAACTTACTATTTTTAGTAAGTGTGAAAAATCAAGTCCCCGATCTTCAACTGGATGTTGCGACTCTGTTTTCCTCTTTCTCCCTACATTCCTCATTCCTTTTGGATCAACTTAATATTTTTATTAAGTGCCAATAATTTCTGTTCTGCTGATTTCTTAGCTATAGTGCACCTCCAATGTCTTCGCCTCCTTCGCAAGTTCTTTTGTGATGACTTTCCTGAAGTAGCAATCCCTATGTAGTAGACCTGCTATTTTTAGAAAGTTGGCTTATGGAAGTCATATTGACATGCAACAATTTTTCTTTATATTAGGTTTTGCCCAATATCGCCCCTTTGAAATTTCAAGTCCTCCCACTCAAAACTCTAGGAGATTTTAAACTTTTAATTTTTGGACCTAGTAGTGCTTTTGGATGCGGAAGCCATTAATGTACCTCAAAATTATAGGTCTAGTTTTCTCCTCCATTTGTGAAAAAAATATTTTTGATGTGGGTTTTTTTTCTTCTGGTGCTTCACGTGTAATTCTACTTCGTTTCACCCAATGGTTTGACGGAAAATCCCACTTCTTTCTTCGTTGAGCCGGAAAGGAGATTTCTTCGTTGTGGATGCTCTGTCACATGAGAGGAGAGTTTGAGGGTAATTTTTTTATGGTATTAGATAGAGGAACAAAAAACATTTTTTTGATTCATGCATTGGTTTGCAAGATTTGTTCAGATTTCCATTTTTGGCTATGGAGATTTTATTGTTCTCTTCTTTGTTCTTCATTTCTCCTTCTTAGCTTGATGAGAATTCCTTCTGAGACCTTCATATTTCCATGGGAAAGGTATTTCAGTTCCTTGGTTGATCTGTTCTTAGTTTTTTTGCAATGGCGGAGTGATGGAAGAAATTTACAGAGGAAGAATGTATGTATGGTTGTGCACGAGAGTGGAAGCAGTTAGAAGTAGGAAACATGTCAAAATTTTAAATTTTTAAAAACATGGGGGAGAGGGTTGGGTGAATTTTATTGTCCCTAATATCCCTCACCTCAAATGGACATGAGGGACATCATTTTCATGGAAATCCTAGAGGTGACACATGTCCTTGATCCGACGATAGGGGATGAGTGCTCAAAAATCAGCTTTAAAGCACTGAGGGGCTAGAAGCGGGTCACATGGGTGACCAAAACTCTCTCCTAGAGGGCTGGGTGAATTTTTCAAGGTATGATGTCCTTGACTTGTGAGGGACATGAGGGACATCAGTTTGGATGGAAATCCTGGGGTGACACATGTCCTTGATCTGACGAAAGGGGATTTGAGCTCTAGAATTACACCAGGGGACCGAACCATCAATTCTGAAGGTCATATGAGGGTCCCAAAGGTCACATAGGGGCTTGGAACATTTTTCCAAGGTTTTTGTACCTGACCTTAGGGATGTTGGGGACATTAAATCTGTCAGGCTCTTGGTGCTGACATGTGTCCTCTTGAAAATTGACTAACTCCTGAACTACCTTTGAGAGGGCAATTTGGAATGATGATAACTTGTTCTCTTGGTGGAATATCTTGGTGAAATTTCATATGATCCTAACTATAAATTGAAATTTTAATCCAATGGTGGGGTTCTCATGTATTTATTCAACCATCTGATTCCTGAAAAGTGGATTTTTCATTTGAGACTCCACTTGTACATGAGAAAAACTACTTGCAAATAATATGCACCAAGGTGTTGTGAAAAATATTATCTCACCATCATGTAGGTATTGGAATTATATTTCTGGTGATGGTTTTTTTACTCTTAACTCCATCCGGAGCTCCCAGAATCTTTTTCTGAAGCTCAACAGTTGTTTTAGGCCTATGTATTGCTAAGGCTTATGAACCTTGTTTTTACTTAGACTGCTCCAAGTCCTTCAAAACTTCTCCAAACCTTCCAAAATAATTTCCATGATGTTCTAAGGTATTCAATTCACCTCCATTTTTAATTTGGCTCTTTCTTTCCACTCCAGAGAGTTGATCCAGTCCTGGGAAGGCGAGTGATAGCCCTTCCCAATATTGCCAAAAGCTAACATCTTTTCAAAACTTCCTAAAATCACCTAGGGGGAATGAATATAATTTCCTAAATCACCTAGGTGGATGAGATAACATTAATTTGGAGGTCACTTGGACTGACTAGACAGACCCATGGTGTCTTGGAATGATATGACTTGAAAATTTTAACATAAGGGCATCGTTGTCATGCTTGGAAATTGTCATTTTCCCTATTGCACATTTTCACGACAACACTCCATTTACCTTTTCAAAGTGATAAATTTACTTTTGTCTCTATCATGTGGCTTGAAACCACTATCAATGTACCACTAATTTTCTTCATTACTGTACATGAAATGTTGTCTGAACAATAATGGATTTTTCTTTTTTATTTCTTTCTTTTGTTTTTCCTTCCAAAATTTTGCTTGACTCAACCTTCGATTATCTTTGTTTTCCTCATTATCAACCCTCCTAGTATATTCCATAGATCAAATTGTACAAAAATGAGCTTTATGCCCAAATTTGTGGCACTTATAACATTCAATATTAAAATTCATCAAAGGTGCAAATGAGTTGTAGTTTCTATTTGAGGACACGTATGAATTTTCATTTTTATTCCTATCAAAAATCCTTACATGAGATCTACAAAAGTATCACCGCCCTATGACCAAACTTATTACATGAAAAGCAATAACCATAAAATAAATTTTGAAACTGGTTTTATAATGTTGTATTAGAGGAAATGATCTTCTTGTTGTATCCTTGTTTCCCTTTGGAGGAGTACTATTATTTTGTGGAACATGACTTCCTTCCCTTCTGTTGCTTTCATTTGAAGTGCTTGTATATTGAAGATCATGTGCATCTTCCTTTTTATTTTTTCTCAATTCCGATAGAACTTTTAAGAGCATTTGCATAGCTTCTTGATTTCTCTGGACTTGTCATCTTTAGAGACTCTTTGAGATATTATTTTGTAGACTTCTCATTATACCCAAGACTTGTTTTGATAAATGGTGATCTCTAATTATTGATAATGTCTTCTAAAAATTTAGATCTCTTTTCAAATTTGAGACATTTGTTCAACTTGGTAGTTGATTTCTCAAGTTCCTTCTTAAAGAAACTTCACATTCAAGTTTCTCACAATATTCTTCTTTCTATTTCAACTATGTTCTCACATCCTCATCCATATTATTCATCTCTTCTAGTTGAATATTTATATCAATGATGATTTTATTAGAATCTTCAAGATCATGTGTTAGATTTGATTTTAAGGCACCATACTCATCTTCTAGTTTCTAAAATTGTTGTTTTCATTTTTGTTTTTTTCTTTCTTAGACTCTTGAGTTCTTCTAAGGCAAAAATAAGTTCTCCTTCAATATCCACTTCATCTTCAAATTCAGTATCTTCTTCATATTTTAAATCCATCTCTTCTTTTCTTTCTTTAATCTCTAAATCCATGAGTAGTGATTCATCTTTAAGATGATTTCATCACTTTCTTCATATGAGTTACTTTCCTCCTTGGTATAAAGGTTTTTCTTGTGCTTTTAGAGAATCTTATTTCTTTTAGATCTTATTTACTTATGATTATTTTTGGATTGATAATACATGTTACTCTCCTTAAATTTTTGTTTTTATTTATCATCCTTGTTTTTATATGGGAATTTTTTGGCATAATTTCCTATTTTTGACCCTTTCTTCGACTTATGACAAAGTGAGCTTCTTCTTCATCTAACTCATTGTTGGAGAAATAATATGTCTCTTGTTTCTTGATTTTCACCTTATTTTATTCTTTGAATGTAACCTCTCACTTTGATGATTTATCACCTTCAGTTCTCATCTCATATGTTGTGAGAATCCCATGCAGTTCATCCATTGTTAGGATGGTTAAGTCTTTCAACTCTTCAATAGCAGATACTTTGGCATCAAATCTCAGAGGAAGAGATCTTAGCACTTTTTGCACAATAGTTTCATCCTTAATTTCTTCACCAAGTCCTCTAATAGTATTGAAAACTACATCCATGTGAAGAAGGTAGGCTATAATGTTTTCATCCTCCATCTTCAAATTCTCAAATTGACCTCTATGTATTTGGAGTTTTACTTTCTTCACTTTTTCATCTCCTTCAAAAAAAAATTAAGCTTATCCCAAATTTCCTTCACTGAACTACAATGCATTACTTTGAAAATTTATGTCTCACACAATCCACTCAATATTGCATTCATAGCCTTTGCATTGCTCTCACTTACTTTATTTCCAACTTGATTTGTAGGAGGAGTTGTTGGAACTGTATAAACATTAAGAACATATCACCATATATCAAAACCAAGAGCCATTAGATAGGTGCACATCCTTATACTCAAAAGGCATAATTAGTTCCATCAAATAATAAATCCCTGTTTGAGGATAAAAATTCTTGAATTGCCATGTGTGTTTCTAATATCTACTTTCTAGTGGTCGACTACTCGAAGGAACACCGATCTACTAACAATTGTAGAAAATACACTTATACTGGGGGTGAATCAATATTATCTTATTTTTCTAAATTTAAAATTTAACATTCATAACATCACAGATTACATAAGATATAATAGTTTCACAACACAATATTTATGTGGAAACCATTTTGGGAGAAAAACCATAGAGAAAAGACTGGTTAGAGATATTTTCCAAATCTAGCCACAAAATTAATTATTTTATAAATGTTTATAGGCATCAACATACTAGAGACACCAATCCCCAATTCTCGAGCACTAACTCATCTTTATTCGTGAGAACCAACTCACTTTGGAGACACCAATCCCCAAGGCCAAGCACCAACTCAACTTGATTTGTGAGCACCAACTCACTGGAGACACCAATCCCCAATTATATGAGGCACTGACCTCAAAAATGCAAAGATCCACCTATTGTAGTTGCTTCATCAACATGATGATGGAATTTAGATCACATTTCACTTTTCTTGTTGTCTTCACACATTACGTATGTCACATCTACCTTATTTTATGCGTAAATTTATCTTCATTCTTATTTGTGAACTCGGTATTCCAATATTCTTGATTTTTCTATTTCTTCCTCTTCATAAAACCTCATGATATATATTTATTAATCATTCCTCTCTTCTCACTTTGTCTTTATTTGTAAAATTGTCATCATAATACCTTGAGATATTTTGAATCCATATATTTAATTCATTAATATACCATGTTCATTTCATGAACATATATGACTTTATGATTCAAAATAATTTTTAATATTCAACATGAGTCTTCTTTAGTAGATTTTGAAATTTGAAAATTTTCAAGACTCCTGTGGACTTCCCTATTTTCTCTTGGTCTTGCGGCATTTCATGACCACCACGAGATAATTACGAACTTTCTAGAGTTTTCTCTTCATTGTGTGGAAATCCTCCTTTGTATCGTAACACTCCTAACTTCTTTGGCTCTTTCTTCATTGCGCAACATATATATTTTTGTTGAGGGTGTTATTTAAAACCTACAAAACATTCTATTCTAATCCTTCAACACGTGAGGCACTATAACAACCCGTAAAACACATAGTTACCCATAAAGCCTACCAAACCCGTGAAACACCACATACACCCGTGGAACATTATAAAACCTATGTAACACTAAAAAAACCCATGAAACATAAAAATAGTTTTCTTTGACACGTGGAATGTAAAATTCAAACTGAATTATCTTTTCATAAGAGGAACACATCTGTAAACATCAATGAAAATATTTCTAACATATAAGATATTTATCAACATTCTTTTGACATCAATGACAATATTTCCAACATGATATTTACATGCTTTTATAGATAGATGAAGATAAACTCCTTGACCTAGTTGAGTACTTCAAACTTATAGTAAGGAATACCCTAGATGATGTGCAACTAATTTGAGAAAATTGAGGAACCCTTTGATTACTTTTGAAATGATGTTTTCAATAGGAGTTTGTAACAATGTTAGGTGAGTTATAATGTGATATTTAATTTCTTATATAGTCTTCCATAGGTAGGGTATTATGATAAGGCCGACCCTATGAAGATAAAATGATCCAAAGAATGATTTATCATCAAAAGAAAAGTTATCGATTGAGAAGGGGTAGGACCGTATAGGTCGAAAAAGACCGTGCACCACATTGTGAACTTTTCATACAACTTTTGACAAAAAGATCAAATCTTAAATTAAAAGTTGTGCAATAAATACAAAATGTTTTATGCCTCTTTGATTGAATAATATTTCCAAGTTTGTTGAAAAGGCATGGTGAAAATGGTAAATAAGTTGTAGAATGGCTAGAGAGATGATGTAATTTAATTTCAAACGTGAGCATTTGTCTTGACATATATAAGGTCAAATTTGTCATTCTACAATGAGAAGTTACCATTTATTAGTGTATATAGTAGGATAATACTCAATTTTTCACTAATCTAGATATAATTATCAATTATAGACATTGGAAGATAGGTCGAGGAAACAAGGTTGAACATACCTAGTAAATATAGTGATTCACATCTACCTTGATTAGAACCATACAATTGTGTTTTTGGATTTGTTAAATTCATATCAGTAGACAATTTCTCCTTCATGCAAACACAAACTCAATTAAATAATTTAATCTAGTATTGGGTATTTTAAATATCGCTCACTTTTCCATATTTTATCATGTGTCACTAGGAAATTGTTTTCCTTCATTGCAATACTAATTCAACATCAGCACTTTTAAAGCACTAACAAAGGGGTTTGAATTTAGGATATATTTGAATCATACCACCTTTATGAAAGAATTTTTGAGATCAACACTTCATGTAAATTTATTGACAGTCTTATGTGTGCAAGTGTCCCAACCCTTATTATTTCAATGTATGCAAGAAGTAATGAATTCTAGGTGCTTGAATGTTTCTTTTTGGTACAATGATGAGATTTAAAATAGAGAAATTACCTTATCTCAAAACTTCATTATAATTCATTTTTGATAATTATAAATGTCTCAAACTGTAGCAATGCATCTATTCATTTATAAAAATTTTAAATTAAAAGTAAGACCCTATTGGCACACATGTTGATGACAACGGGAGAAAATGCCAAACAATAAGACCCAAAACTTTGAGAAACCCAAGTCCAAATTCAAAACGACCCAAAAAAATGGACCATGACCCATACAAGTATAATTCTATTAGACTAAAATCATCTTTGGTATACTTGTACTAGAAAAATAAGGAAAAAAAAGTATGCCCTGTGAGCACCCAAGGTTGTACATTATCATCAACTAATAGTTTGTGGTTTGAGTTGTTTTTACATTTTCAAATGTTTTTATTAGCAAAAAAGAGAAGTTATAGAGATGGAAAGAAACATATTTAGACAAATAATAATAAAGTCTATACATGAAAAATAAAGTCACAAGTAATAATAAAAAATTAGAAATATTGAAAGTTATATAAAAACCTAAAAAGAACAAATTAAAAGTCAAACACCACAAATATCTTGTACCAACAAATATCAATAAGACGATAACAATTGAGTAGTCTTGTACCTAAAATTATGAGAGTAGAAATACTAGAATAAGACTATATACGTTCAATTTGCAGATTTGATGTAATCCATGTTGGCTTCTCTACCATATGCTTAATTTGATAGGTAATTATGAGTTAATATTTGTTATGAATATTAGTACTACATGTATAGAACACCCATACCCAATACCCAATATTATTAACATACCCATTTTTGTTGTGATGTTAATACACAAATGGGGTCATTAACAACATGAAACCGATTGGTTTGGGTGTGTGTGTATTTTTCTCTTATTGTAAATTGGGGATTATTTGAAAAGGATTGGAGGGGGTTCCATTTTGACTTTTTTCTAAATTCTCTACAATTTTCTTAAATTTTAAGTTAAAACACAACGAAAGGTTCAACTAAACTATAAAACATATTAAAATATGTTATATATTTATAAATTACTCTAGTTAGTTCCCGAGAGTTTTTGTTTAATACATTTATGATAGTATATTTTTGTAATTTTTGACTAAAAAGAAAAAAATTCATTTTTTAGAATATATTAAAATTTATTATAATTATTGTTAAAATTTGAGGCACATTATGATATAATAAAACTTGCATAACTACAATAAAGCCAAGTTTTATATTTTAGAAAAGTGGTGTCGACACTCATGTTGGTAATTCATGACTTGTAACAACACAAATTGTACAACACTCTTGCACTAGTTCACATTACTCAATTTGGCCAACCATCATGTCCATAGCTACATCCCACTCATTTTTGCTTACACACACAACCTATATGTTCACACAATGGTCGTATTAATCCATAAAATTAGTATATACCCTCACATATCATAACTCAAAATTTCAAATAACCCTCTCGGGACCGTAGTGGATAGGAAGGGCCATAACACCCATACTATTGTGAGTTTTCATTGATGTCAAGTTTATTTTGTTGGCATGTTATGGTCATTGATATCAAATAATGAAAGAGAGATTTTGATATTATTGAATGATGTCAAATGATGCCAAATGTTGATGTCATAGGTCTATAAGAGTGGTGTTGCATTGGTCAAGGTCAAGTGCAGGAAGAGGCATGAAGAAAGATGAAGAAGCATGGATGTTGCTTAGGCATGTGAAGGAGTTTTTATGAAACTGTTTAAGCTTGGGAGCATGGTTTAGAATGCATGAGGAGAGGTATGCAAGTCAATTTCAAGGCCTAGTGAGGCATGAAGACCAAGGAGTAGAGGACAAGGTGAAGAAAGCATGACCTAATGAGGTATGAGGATAATTTTTCAAATAGAGTATGAAAATATGAGCACGAGACAGGAGGAAAGACATGCTATTTTAGGTATGTTGGCAAAATTTCAGGTCATGGTTTGGAATATTTATCAAGATAATGCATTTTTGGTCCTATCGAGCTCACAAGAATGGAGAATCCTAGCTCAAGGTGAAATTTTTGATGCTCATTGACACATTAATCCTTTGCAAGGAACCTAATATATTAGGGAAATATGGATAAGGGTCCTAGAAAATGTTTCATGGCATTTTGTTTTGAATTGAGGTCTATATCTTTATGAACAATCATTAACACCAAAACTACTCTTAAACCCTCCTAAAACCATAGTAAGGAGTCAATATGGAAGATCTTGGTAAAACAATATGAGAATGGATTGTTTTTCCAAGTTTGATGAATGGATCATTTAGTGAAGTCCCTCAAGTATCTCCGTGTGGCATTGAAGTGTTAGATGAGTGTGTGGACTCTATAGGAAAATTCTTGTTTCGAAGATTGTTTTTTTCTCTCAAGTTTTACATTGGAAAAATGAGTAAATTTAGTATGAGTGTGTTAGAGACTCATACTAAATTTATATGATGATTTCTAGACATGTTATATCCTTTTAAGTGGTCATATGAAGTCAATTTCTCATCACCAGGTTCTTGGGGCAATTTGTGACAGCTTTGAGTGGTCTTGGAGTAGAGATGTTCTTAAGCCCTTATACCTTGGGTTTAATTGTCTAATGCATATTGTTATTTTTTTAAGGTCATGTAGTAGCTATCTACATTTTCATGGTTGAGTAGATCAAGATGGTACAAGCTTAATTCTTGAAGACAACTTTCTTTTTATGTAGGCCTAATAGGGCAATTTTGTCTTCAAGGTGTTTTCACGACATATATGGTTGATGCAGAGTTATTAAAGAATGGAGGAGGTTATAAGATCTTCTTTTCAATGTTTTTGAAAGGTTTTGAGCTTTGTATATTCTCATGGTTTCTCAATAAAGTTAAGTTTCTTTTTTATGTGGACAAACCTAGTGCAAGTAGGTCTTCTTGAGACCTAAAGGAGTAAATGACCTAATTGAGTCATTACAAATCAAAAGAATCCTATAGTGTGATTATTCCATGTTTTAATATTTTATTAGTATTTTTATGGCTAAAATAATTTTTCTTGTGCATGTATGACCGACCTAGCTGGTGTATATTCTTGAGTCATGTATATATAGGTAAATTGTTTTAGTCATATTGTGTGTATGGAAGGAATAAGTGAAATCTAGTGAATGTAAGGTAAGTAGAAGGTCTTGAAGACCATGGGAAAGGTTTTTATGATGAATATGTGAAGGTATTATTCTTGTTAAGATCATTCTCTTAATTCCCATGTCAAGATGAAAGAATAATGAGAAAAGAGTCCTATTTGACTAGTTTTTTAGGATGAATTAAAATAGCGAGCTAATGTTGAATGCTTGAGAAGAGTGAGGTCTTATAGACCATATACAAAGGGTACAATTTTTTTTAAGAACATCCTACATGATATTATCATGTGTAATTCAATGCCTATATGACCTAGTGAAGGTGAAGAAGTTAGATGAGAGAAGAAGCATACCATGATAGTTTGAGAAGTGATCAAGAGAAGAAGAGAAAAGATATGGTCATCATTTGTTGATCAACAACAAAGAGAAGGGGAAAAAAATTCAAAGGTGGTTGAGTTGGTGTTGAGTCAATTAGTTATTCGGTGCTTCCTTGCAACTTGTTTCTTTCTAAAACCTTGGGGATTTTTAGCTTCCTTACAAGTTGTTGTTGGCTAAAACCTAGGAGTTGGTGCTTCCTTGCAAGTGGGTGTTTGTTAAAACTTTGTCAATTGAGTGCTTGGAAATTTGGGGTTAGTGCTCCTTATGGATTTGGTGTTTCACTAAATATTGGATTTTGTTTTATAATATAAATATCATTGGGTTTTCTTCCCCTTAAGGGTTTCCCACATATATGACGTGTTCTCTCTTTTGTTTCATGTTCATGTGAATGGTTGTTATGTTGCTTTGATGGTTTGCTAAACTAATTGACATTGCTCATATATGATAATGGCTCAATGAATGATTGAAGTAAAAGTAAAAGTTTATAAGGAAACTGATTTACCCCCTCTTAGTGATTGTGATTCCAATAATTGGTATTAGATATTGGTCTTTTGGAACAAGTTTAACAACTTGAAGGAGATCCTATAAGCACAAGTATGGATAGTCAAGTTCAATGAGGTTTCCATACATTTTGGTGCATCGAGAATGATGACCTATCTCACGTCATTAGGGTATGACATATGGAAATAAGAGGAAGGATCATTTAAGAAAAAGAGGAATTTTTATACCCAAGAAGATAATATCTCTTCAGATATTAGTGAAAAAAATTAAACTCTATTCATGGAAAAATAATAAGGAACTTCAACATTTGAATATCTCATGGGAAATAAAGATTCAGAATATGAAGAGGAAGAAGTGAACCTAGAAGCATAGGTTGTGAGTGCTCTAGATGAGTTGAAGATATAAAGAAATAAGAATCATAAATTGAAGACCTTGATCAAATATTATTAAGAACAAAATAGTAACATGACTAATGAACATGATGAGATCATCGAAGGGATAGAAACTTGGGTTTAAGTTGTGACAAAAATCTCAATGTTAAAGAAGAAGATTACACTAAGTATGAAGCAAAAATGGAGTCTTTAAAGTCGAATTGGATCAAACAACCAACAAGTTAAAGACTTATGAGAAGTTTGAAAAGATCATTGAGGCTCTAAATGACATGTTGAGTAGTCATAAGTCTACCAATGACAAGGTAGGTCTTAGTTTCAATGGAGACCACAAGAAGAGAAATCAAGATGACAAGGCAAGTCCTACTTTTAATGAAAATCAAAAGAAGAAAAAGGAGGATGTTAATGTGAACAAGAAGGTCAGCTTCAAGAGAAAAAAATGAAAAATATGTTAGACAACCTAATGCCATAAGGTATGCAAATTCATCCAATGGTTATTGTTTCTCATGTAATCTATTTTGTCATAGAGAAAGAGAGTGGTAAACATCTAATGACACCTTGGAGGAGGGTTTTAGGCTATTTCCATAGACCAGGGTGCCCATATCTCATACTAGGGTTCCCAAGGGCACCTTTGTCCCTCTCCAGCTACCCAAGGGCACCCCTTTCCCTCTCCAAGTGCATGTTATGTTTGTGGAGCGTGTTTTCATGTTAGAGTGTGGTACACCTTCTATGTGTTACACTTGGGTATTTTTACGGCGGTCCCGCTCACCGGTGAGCGGGTCAAGGGGTTCGGGGCGAATCCCTAAAGCAAATTTTCATGGGTGGTTTATTAACTCATGGGTAATGGGTAACCGTTATGGGCTGTTTTGGGCCCATGGTTTTTTGGTACCCATTGTTTTGATACCCACGGTTTTTTTCCCATGGTTTTGATACCCATAGTTTTGTATCAAACTGCTTAAGCAATTGTCTATTTATATGGTTTTATGAATATGATAGATAAACAAGCAAATGTAGTACAGATGTGCTTTGAATTCGTGTGTAAATTCTATAGAGTTTGTTGAGCATAGCTCCAAACGGATCTGGGTATTGTATTGAGAGAGATGGAGACTTGTAATAAAATCGAGCAAGTGATTCTTGGTGGACGTAGCCTAAATTGGGTGAACCATGTTAAATCTTGTCTCTCTATGTTGTGTTATTTATTCTGCACTTTTATTTGAGATCTGTAATATTTTCTGCATATTAGTTTCTATTGTTGCGATTCTGTAAGGGATTATTCCACATATTTTATCTCTTATTTCCTAACAATTGGTATCAGAGCCTGGTTTGGTTTGTTGAAGTGTTGAATTGCAGGGAAGTTTTTAGCTTGAGTGGGAGCTATGGCAGATGATAAAAGATCTAGGGTTGATAAATTCAACGGGAAGAATTTTAGTCTTTGGAAGATGTAGATGGAAGATTACCTTTATCAGAAGGATCTTTATACTCCATTGTTTGAGAAGGTGAACAAACCCTCGAGTATGATAGATGCGGAATGGGATTTGTTGGATCGGAAGGCACTTGGAATGATTTGGTTGTGTCTTGCATCTTCGGTATTATTTAATGTTTCAAAGGAAAAGACCACAAATGAACTGATGGATGCATTAGGGAAGTTGTATGAAAAACCCTCTTCCTCTAATAAGATATTTTTAATGAAAAAGTTATTTAATATGAAGATGTCCGAGAATGGTTCAAGATGAGCGCATCATCTAAATGATTTTAATATGGTTGTAAATATGTTATCTTTGGTTACAATAGAATTTGATGAAGAAGTTAGGGCTTTACTAGTTTTGTGCTCTTTACCTGAGAGTTGGAATAGCCTGGTAATGGCGGTAAGCAACTCGATTCTTTCTAACTCAAAGTTGAAGTTTGAGGATGTTGTAGGGGTGATTCTAAGTGAGGAAATGCAAAGAAAAAGTTCTGGTGAATCTTCTACTTCAGGGAATGATTTGATAGTGGAAACTAGAGGGAGACAAAAGAATAGAGGAAACCGTGGAAAATCAAAGGATCGAGCAAGGTCAAAATCCAAAATCAAGATAGTATGCTGGCATTATGGAAATTATGGGCATGCAAACAAGGACTATAGGGAGCTTCGAGACAAGAAGAAATAATAGGAAGAAAACAAGAAGAAAATGTGGCATCGGGTAATGTATGCCGGGATGCTTTGATTCTTTCTTTGCATAATATTACCAATCTTGGGTTTTAGATTCAAGGGCTTCTTTTCATGCTACTCCACATAGGCATTATTTTGTCGATTATGTTCAAGGGGATTTTGGGCATGTTTTTCTTGGTGATGATGAGCCTTGTAGTATAGTTGGAAAAGGTTCCATTCAGGTTAAGATGCAAAATGGGAATACATGGCTATTGAAGGATGTCAGACATGTGCCTACATTAAGGAGAAATTTGATATCGGTGGGCCAATTAGGAAGTGATGGTTATACTATGATATTTACAACTGACTCTTGGAAGGTTACCAAGGGTGCTCTTGTGGTGGCAAGAGGTAAGAAGGTTGGAACCTTGTATTTAACCATTGATAGTACTAATGATTGTAATTTTGCAGCTTCAGATGCAAATACAACATTATGGCACTATAGGCTTGGTCATATGAGCCATAAGGGCATGAACATCATAAAGAAGAATTTTCCTGGATATACAAAAACATGTTTGGATTTCTATGAGAACTGCATATATGGGAAATAGAAGTGAGTAAGGTTTCTCAAGGTTAGACCTACGAAGAAAGTAAGTAAGTTAGAGCTGGTACATTCTGATGTGTGGGGGCCGGATCAGGTATCATCTCTTGGGGATCAAGTTATTATGTTACTTTTATTGATGATGTAACAAGGAAAGTTTTGGTTTATTGTATTAGAAACAAATCTGATGTATTTGATACTTTTGTTAAATGGAAAGCCTTGGTAGAGAATGAAACAGGTCTTAAGTCAAAATGTCTCAGATCAGATAATGGAGGGGAGTATTTCAGTAATGAATTTGATGATTATTGTTCTAAGAATGGAATCCATAGGCAAAAGACAGTTCCAAGAACCCTACAGCAGAATGGGGTGTTAGAAAGGATGAACAAAACAATAATGGAATGTGCTAGGAGCATGAGGATACATGTAGGACTACCTCTTTATTTTTGGGTAGAAGCGGTGAGCATAACTATGTACTTGATAAACAAAGGACCCTCAAGTGCCTTGGATGGAGGCATACTTGAGGAGGCTTGGTACGGTAAGAAATTCGATTACTCATTTCTTAGAGTCTTTGGATGTGAGGTGTTTGTTCATATTGACAAGGATGATAGGACCAAGCTAGAGGCTAAATCAGAAAAATGCACTTTTATTGGTTATGGTGGTGATGACTTTGGATTTAAATGTTGGAGTATTAAGGACAAGAAAATCATTTGGTCTAGGGATGTGGTCTTTAATGAGAAAGTCATGTATAAGCAACAATTGCAGGAAAACAGGAAGAATCTAAGAAAGAATATGCAGTGGTAGAGGATCTTCCGGATGGGAAAGTGACCCATGAATCAATTTAGGAACCTACTCAATAGGAACCCCAAACTCCTACAGTGAGGAGGTCTTCTAGGGTAAGAAAAGAACCTGAACATTTTTCTCCTTCTCTTTATTATTTATTACTCACTGATAGTGGAGAGCCAAATAGCTTTGATGAAGCAATATAGGTAGATGCCAGTAAGAAGTGGGAGCAAGCCATGGATGAGGAGCATAATTCTCTCATGGAGAAACACACTTGGGATTTGGTGAAGCTACTGGAAGGAAAAAGAGCTTTGCAGAACAAGTGGGTGTACAAAGTTAAAGATGAAGAAGGAGGAAAGAAAATATATAAGGCCCGATTAGTGGTCAAGTGGTTTGCACAGAAACAAGGTATAGATTTTGATGAGATTTTTTCTCCTGTAGTAAAAATGACTTCTATCAGAACTGTTCTTGGAATAGTGGCAGCAGAAGACTTGCACTTAGAACAGCTTACATGTAAAGACCGCATTTCTCCATGGTGATTTGGAGGAGGAGCTATATATCCAAAGCAACCATAAGGATATGAAGTCAAAGGTAAAGAGGAGATGGTGTGCAAAATGAAGAAGAGCTTGTATTGCACAAACAAGCTCCATGTCAATGGTATAAGAAGTTTGATAGCTTCATGATGGAGCAAGGTTATATTAGATGTCATTCTGACCATTACGTGTATACAAAGAAATTTGAGGATGGAAATTATATTATCCTATGTTTGTATGTTGATGACATGTTGGTTGCAGGTAAAAACATGCAGGAAATAAAAGTACTCAAGAAATAGCTAAGTGAATCCTTTGATATGAAGGATTTGGGGGTAGCCAAAAATCCTTGGTATGAGGATAACTCGGGATAGGAAGGAACGAAATCTAACTTTATCTCAGGAAGAGTACATTAATAAGGTATTGGATAGGTTTAACATGCAGGATGCTAAACCGGTTTGGACTCCTTTGCGAGACCATTTTAAGTTATCAAAGGAGCAAAGTGTCCCAAGATAGAGCGAGAAAGAAACTAGATGTCCAAGGTACCTTACTCATTAGCGGTTGGTAGTTTGATGTATGCTATGGTGTGCACTAGGCCCTGATATTGCCCATGCAAAGGAGTTGTGAATAGATTTATGAGTGATCCGGGTAAAGATCATTGATAAGTAGTAAAGTGGATCCTTCGGTATTTGAGAGGGACCATGGGGACATTTTGTGCTATAGTGGATCGACACCACTTTACGTGGTTATGTAGATTCGATATGGCTGGAGATGTTGATGCAAAGAAGAGGAGCACGACAAGTTATATTTACACTATAGGTGGGACAACAAAGTGAGTGGATTTCACAACTACGAAGTTTGTGGCTTTATCAACCACGGAGGTTTGAGTATGTTGCTGCCACAAAGGCAAGCAAAGAGATGATTTGGTTATAACAATTACTTTAGGAGTTAGGGCATAAGCGAAGGAATGTAATTTGCATAGTGATAGTCGAGTGCTATACACCTAGCTAAGAACTCTACTTTCCACTCCAGGACGAAGCATATACAATTGAGATATCACTTCATCAGACAACTTTGGAAGAAGATAAGTTGAAGTTGGAGAAGATTCATACCACTCGAAATCCTGCATACATGATGACCAAGGTGCTCACAAGGGATAAACTAAAGCTATGTTCAGCTTTGGTTGGCCTTCGTGGATGACAGTGAAGGGTTGAGAACCTTTCTCAGTGGAAATCAGTCTCCAAGTGGGAGATTGTTATGTTTGTGGAGCCTATTTTCATGTTAGAGTGTGGTACACCTTCTATGTGTTACACTCGGGTATTTTTATGGCAGTCCCACTCGCCGGTGAGTGGGTTAAGGAGGTTTGGGGGCAAAGCCCCCGAAGTAAATTTTCATGGGTGGTTTATTAACCCATGGGTAATGGGTAACAGTTATGGCTTGTTTTGGGCCCATGGTTTTTCAGTACCCATTATTTTGATACCCACGGTTTTGTATCAAACTACTTAAGTAATTGTCTATTTATATGGTCTTATGCATATGATAGATAGACAAGAAAATGTGTTGCGAGATGTGCTTTGAATTCGGTGTGAATTTATAGAGTTTGTTGAGCATAGCTCCAAACGGATTTGGGTATTGTATTGAGAGAATGGAGCCTTGTAATAAAATCGAGCAAGTGATTCTTGGTGGACGTAGCCCAAATTGGGTGAACCATGTTAAATATTGTCTCTCTGTGTTGTGTTATTTATTCTCGCACTTTTATTTGAGATCCGTAATATTTCTGCATATTAGTTTCTCTTATTGCGATTCGTAAGGGATTATTCCACATATTTTATCTCTTATTTCCTAACAAAGTGTACGAGTTCAATCAAAGAATTTAGATATGTAATTTCTCAAGCTTCTATGTGGTTGTTTCCTCCTCCTGTTTACCTAGTTTACACTGTGACATTGTCCCGCACCTTCATTGAATCAACTAAGGGATTCTTAACCCTCTCTCTGCACATTAGGGTTTCACATTTATATTTACTTAGTTTATTGTGTCATTTTGTTTATGCATTTATATGTTATTTATTGATTTTCTTAAAATTAGATTAACTTAGAATAATTCCCCATTTTAGTTAATCAACTGCCACCAAGCATCCATAGCCCTAATATAGATACTAGAAATACCCTTGAGAGAGAGTGTGTTTGATATTGCTCATGTTTATTTTCTTTTTTCTTTTTTTGAATTTTGTTTTTGACATGATATTTATCTCTCTAGTTTTTCTAAGGGGTTTAGAACAACTAGTGGCTTGATGGAGGGAATGGAAGTGATTATGGAGATGATATTGATAAACATCAACAAATGATGCCCTCGGGTCTTCATAAAAAAATTTAAGCGTGTAAGAGTTCATAGATCTCTAAGAGGATATTCATTCTTAATTCACTAAGGAGAGACTAAGTTCAAGAACTTGTAGTAAAGACTATTAACTCACAAAACAAGATAATCAAGAGTTCAATAAAAGTTTTGAGACAAACCAAGATGTAGAATGTGAAAAAATTACAAGTGAAGTGTGTGGTAGTGAACAAAGAATTAGAATGAAATATGAATCAATAGAAAATGTGGAAGAATATCCACGAGCAAGTGTTGTTTATTGAATTTTGGGGATATATAGATTTTTTAATTTATTTTGAAAGATGTTTAGCTATTTTTGGATTTTGTGTGTTTTTTTTGTGTCAATGATGATATTGTAGGATTTGTGGAGAATTAGGACATGTTTCAAATCTAGGATGGATGAATAGAAGTGGATTGTATGGATGAAATAGGATGTAATAGTGAAGATAAATGAGATTACCCCCAATCCATGTAGAGACTAGATGAGTGAGAGACATGATGTATAGGAGTATGTGATAGATGAGATAGATAATGGGATTATATTCTATGATGTGGATGATGAGTGATGAAAAGATGCCAAATAAAATCCATAAAATATTGGTGAGTGGAGGATGAGTGTGCGAGGATGAATAAAATGAGAAATATGTCAAGTGTGGTGAATTGTGCTAATGTTGAGTAGATGAAGACATGAAAATAGATCAATGGTAGAAGATAAAGTGTTATGAAGCATGGTGCTAGTGATGATATCAGGTGGACAAGGAGTGGAGAAAATATTGATATTTGAAGGAAGTGTGAGATCTAAGGGTGTGGTCTTGTGATGAATGAGTGTAATGAGATGATGGTTGCATGGAATAGGAAGGGGTATGTAAGAGTGAATGTCGAAAAATGAGAATGTGGGATAAAATCAAAATGATGTGAAAGTGTAATTAGATGGGGAAGAGGCTTGTGAGGTAAATGTGTAAAAACAAATGGTTGTGTGGTCGTGATAGATGATGTGAATGAAGGAGGATCTGGTAATAATAATGGTGCCTAAATGAGTAGTGAGGATGAGATAAGGTTCATGTAGAAGAATGCTCCAAAATTAGTGAATAAATGATTGTGAGTGCAAGTGACTTATGAATAATATATGGAAGAACAAGTGGATATAAATGATGGGGCATAGATGCAAGAGGAGTGTGAATGAATGTAATAGATAGTATAGATAGATGTAATGGAGGGGTAGGTAGCAATAATGGTGCCTAAATGAGGGATGATGATAGAAATATGATGTGTACGAAGAGGTCTATAAGATAGGTGAAGTGATGAGTGGAACCATATGTGATGAAGAACGCAATGTAGGTGTGGTAATGGGTTGTGTGATAAGTGGAGTGTATACAATCAAACTAAGTGATGAATTAGAGGACGTGGTGGGAAATATAGAATCACATGATGATATAGATGATGGAAATGTGGAGAAATCTGGAAAGGATGATGATGATACCACGTCCAAAGTGGAAGCACATGATGGTGGAGATTGAGAAGGGGATGACATAGATGAGGAGACACTAGGTGTGCATGGTGATTGAGAGATAGTGGAAAATGATGATTCGATGATGGATACATGACACATGGGGAAGAAGTGGGAATAGTAGTAGTGTGGGAAGTGATTGGATTGGTGTTAGTAGGTGAAATTGGAGGAGATGGAGGCTAAAAACAATTCCTACCATTTCTAGAAGGTCTTGAATGAGGTTTTGAAGTTAGGGACATGAGTCAGTGGAATGACCATTAGTAATATGATGATAGGAACATGTTTCATGGGAGGCATGCCACAATGGCAGGGGTGATATGGGAGGGAGAGTGATGAGATGAGCATCAAGAAACTTTTGGATAATAGAATAAAATGACCGTTAAAGGAGTGAATTTATGAGGGGTTCGAACAAGTGATGAGCCCTAGTAGAATGTAATGAATTTGAAGATATGTGTGTAGAAGGAGATGAAATGTGAGGAGGATTTTATTTGATGACACTTTGAACATGGAAGTGTGATGGTGGAATAGGTGGAAGATAAATCGAAATGTGTGGCAAAGAAGGATGAGAACAAAGATGGATATCCTCAAGGCGTTGTGCCATATGTATGGCCTTGTTAAATGTGCATAGTGGATGAATTTGTAAGTGGTGTGAGATGTGGGGATGAAAATTTTGGAAAAGAGGTCAATGGGTTTAGATTGTGGGAGGGAAATTAGAGGGTGAATGAGTGGACGTCAATGTGCAACAAAGTCAATAATAGACTTGTTATGGGATTGTCGAATCATGTGAAGGTCAACTAGTGTTGATTTGATTGAAATATCGATGAAGAAGTGGGATAAGAATGTGTAGTAAGTTGTGTGAATTTTTAATGCTATGTTGTGAGAGGCATGAATATCATACAAGTTCTTGGCCAATGAGTGAAATTGGAAAGGTGCATCGGAGGAGTGTTTCGTCATGTTGAATGGGGTGGCATGCATATGATGAAGAGATGTAAGTGGTGTTAGGGGTCATTAGTTCTATTGAATTTATCAAATGTGGTGGATAAGGATGGCATGGTACCATGGGGTGGATAGGTTCATTGTAAATTGTGTGATAATTTGGTGTGGGTGGAAGTCCCCAAGTGTTGGGACTCAAGATTGGAAATGAGTTCGATGAGGAGTTGATGGATCATGTTGGGGTGAATGAAGGTTAGATGATAAGGTGGTGTTCGATGGTGTAGGTGGTTCTAGGGTGATTATGGGGTGGTTTCAGGTTGGTTGCGGGGTGGTTGCAATTTGGTTTTGGGTAGTTACAAGCTGGTCATGCCTATGATCAAATGAAGTAAAGAGATGGAGAAAACGATAGATCAAAATTATTAAAATATAAGAGTGCGTAAGGGGCTAATCAGATCACACAAAGGACCATAGCACATAAGGGGATGACCGGAGTGCACAAGGGACCGGATTATGTAAGGGGTTAACCAGAGCGCACAAGGGACAAGAGCGTGCAAGGGAAGACTAGAGCGCATAAGGGACCGTAACACACAACGCGTAGTAGAGATGTGGGGCAATCACACTTGTGACTAAGACTATGAAATATGAATGAATTGAATGAGAAAGATGAATAATATGGAAGAAAATGGGAAAACTATCTTACTAGAAAATCGCAAGGAGTCGCACCTACGACTGGATCTACAAAAATTTGAAAAATGACAAAATGTAGGAAATGTGGTGGATGGAAAATCGTAGGGTAGTCACAATTGCAACTGATTCTGGGAAAAATACGAGATGAAAAAAATATGTGGAAGGTACTCGCAGCTATGACTTGAGACTAGGAAAGTTTTTAAAATTGAAAGAATATATGAAATGTGATGGATGGAAAATCGCAAGGCAGTCACAGTTTTGACTGAGTCTGGGAAAAATATGAAATAAAAAATTTCAAGGCATTTGCGGTTATGACTGAGACTAAGAAAAATTTGAAAAATGATAGAATGTAGGAAATGTGATTGATCAAAACTCTCAGGATAGTTATAGTTGTGACTGAGTCTGGGAAGAATATGAGATGAAAAATTGTTGGGAAGTCACAGTTATGAATGAGATTGTAAAATTTTGAAAAATGATAGAATGTAGGAAAGGTGATTGATGGAAATCATAGGGTAGTCAAGTTTGGATTTATTCTAGGAAATTTACGAGATGAAAAATCGCAGGGTAAGTTATAGTATGATGAGACTAGGAAAATCAAGATTCATAAAAACTGTTAGAAATGGATATGGAAGTGCGAGAGAATATTGTTAAGAACAAAAATAGTCATAATGACTCGGATACAATGGAAATTTTTGGGATGAGGTATTTTATTTGAGATAATATTGTTTTGTTTGTTTTTCAGGTTGAATATGGGTCTAGTTAGTTTGGTTTCCTATGTAAAGATATCTCTCTAGCTAATAATGTTATCCAAATGAGTACCATTCATCGAAAAATTTTAGTCACAGACTTTACCCCTTGATCAATCAAGATGGAACCATTACCACGAATAACATTGGGTCTACATCACAAGTGGAACTAGTCAATCAGGTTGGGTCATTCACCCTTTTCACCAACGAGTCCTCTCAATGTACCTACTAATTTGGGGTTTTGTGCTACTCCTCAAAATGATTTTTAGGGCTTATTCCCAAGTACTTCCCACGATTATGTGAACAAGTATTTACCCTTATCTAAACTTGTATTTAATGTGTATCCATTCCCAATTTTTTCCATTAAGAAGAAACAAATGTTTTTAATGTTTTTGTAAAATCAAAATTATAGAAAAGTCACATCTACGACTACCTTACAACTAGATTGCTATATATTTTGGTAGGAAAAATCGCAACACATTCATTATTACGATCCGGCCTACGAACAATTTTTTTGTCTTTTTAGTATATCTACAAAACCAAGTGTTAGATTTGCAATAAAAATGTTAAGGAAAAATAAAAACAAATGTAAAAGACTATAAAACCTTAAATAAAAACAATATTAGATTTAAAAACCAAAGTAATTTACCCATAATCAAAACTATCCCACTATGGTCACCAAAATTAATGCCTAGATTTGGATCACTTATGCAAGATAGATTAGTTGATATAATAATCACCAAATCAATGCTACTAAAAATAGTCATCTTACACTACCATTAAAAAAGTAAGGGACAATCATGGGTTATTTAATGAATACAATAGGTATAAAACTTCTTGATCTAAATAAAAATTTTCACACATATGCACTTAGAGAAATTTTAGTTGTATTTGGTGGTTAGGAGGCCTACCTCGGGTCATATCCCTAACCATTTAAGGAGATAAACGACATTTTATTAAATTATAAATGATAAAACAATATATGCAAATGAAAATTATACTTGACTCAATTACATGCTAGTTGTAGTTGTGATTCACTTTAAAATCACATGGAGATCACAAACCAATCACACTTACAAATGACACCTTTGTGTGAAATTTCAATAAAAAATTTGATGCAAAAAGTTACACCTATCCTTTTTGGTCCACCTTCACCTCTCGAAAATCTAGAATACTGAAATATGTGAGCAAAGAAGAAAAAAATTAAGTATGGGCTCAAGGGGCTAAGAGTTAAGGGGCTAAGAGTAAGAAATGATGGGGTAGAGTTTTGTTTTATAGTTTTTGAGTATATAGAAGAATGTGAGACATATGGGTGCAATGTGTATATATGGGTGAGATGATAATGGTCCACAATGCATTGGGCATGCAAATGGGTAGGCTAGATGGAAAAAATTAAATGTGAGTGGGTGAGGGTTAGTAAATGAGTGATGAGGTGTCTTTTGTCACTATTTTATGGGGTTTTATATTTTTTATATGATTTTATGAGATTATTGTGTTTTATGATGTTTTTGGTATTTTTTAATATGATAACTTATGTGCAACAATTTATTTTCTATGAGAGAATGCGAGAACGAGGATCAAGTGGGATGACACGTACATCAACCAAGTTACACTCAAATGATAGCCTGATGTAGTTCCATGTAGTAAGCAAGTATTCAACCACCCTGAAATGTGAATGCAAAAAGGGTCTACTCATACTCATAGATCAAAAAGGAGGGTACAAATAAGAGTGTTGTGTAACTCCCAATGTAAGACCAATCATACCTCTATAATGGAGAAAGGAGTTACATTCCAGAAATGGAAAGTAACTCTTATATGATGCACTGACACACATTGACGCATATGACAAATTCCATGATGGAATCTGTCATACCCCCTAAGGACACATATGACCTATGATCTCACCTAAGTGAGACAACTCACCAAATGATGTGGAAAATTCCCTAAGATGACAAGGCAAGTACCTCACACCAATACCCCCATTCATCGTAACTTAGGATGAGGTATACAAGTCAAAAATGATAAATAAGTCCAAGAAACTATGCCTGTTGAGGTACTCATGTACAACAAGGATCTCAAGTAATGGAGGAAAACATAATGGGAAAAACATCCACTTACAAGAGATAGAAGAATCCCCTAAAAACTAAGAAATATGCATTAAATGGGTCCCAAAAACTAAAGGCCTAATAAGTTCCCATGGACAAACCGCAATCTCTCTAGAAGAAGAAGAAGAAGAAAGATAAGGAGGAGACTGGAGAAACCGAATAATATGCGAAGCTGCGATGGACCTCACCCAAGACAAGAGCACAAGTAAGGATACTTGGCCTCATTTAAGGGTCTACTCATACTCATAGATCAAAAGGACGGTACAAATAGGGTGTTATGTAACTCCCAATGCAATAGCAGTCATACCTTCATAAGGGATAAAGGAGTTAGATTCCAAAAATGGAAAGTAACTCTTATATGAAACAATGACGCATATGACATATTCTATGATGGAATCTGTCATAACCCCTAAGGACACCTATGACCTATATAATCTCACCTGAGTGACATGACTCACCAAGTGATTTGGAAAATGCCTCGAGATGACAAGGAAAGTACTTCATACCAACACCCCCTTCATCATAACTTAGGATGAGGCAAAAGTCAGAAATGAGAAATGAGTCCTAGTAGTTACACCTATTGAGGTACCCATGTACAACAAGGATCTCAAGTAATGGAGGAAAACCCAATGGGAAAAACATCCACTTACAAGAGATAGAAGACTCCCCTAAACAACCTAAGAAAGATGCATCAAATGGGTCCCGACAACTAAAGGCCTGATAAGGTACCCATGTAAAAACTACAATCTCACTAGTAGAAGAAGAGAAAATAGGAAGGAGACTAGAGAAACTGAATAAGATGTGAAGATGTAGTGCACTTCACCTAAGACAAGAGAAAATTAAGGATACTTGGCCTCGGTGAAGGGTTTGGTGAAGAATCCTACAACCGATCTGAAATCTGTAACTCTATGAAGTCTCTAAGAAGAGTTTCGATGATGTGGTCTTCTACACTTAGAATGAAGAAGTTTCATACACATCGAACAATATTTCTTCCCTTAGGAAGAACAAAAATAGAGTACTAGAAGTTCGCCCACTCCGCAAAGGAAGATGAAGGAAATAATATGAAGAAATTTGAATATGGTCCACTAAAATGTGATGTAGGTCTAGAAAACATGTGCAAAGGAACCAAAGGTAATGCCATGAAAGTAGAATTATCATAGTATGAGAGGAGAACATCCATAGAAAGGATTCCTAGGTGAAGCAACAACCACCAAAAAAATAAAAAGAAGATTCATAAGAGGAGATGGATCAGTGATGGTCTTTGAATTAGTGGAAGTGATTAATTTTTGAGAAGGGACACTCCCAACAAAGGATATGAAGGAATCCTTGAAACACCTGTAGAAGGAAGAGAAACTCCCTGTACTACAACATAAGAAGGAACTGTGAAGAGATAATGAAGGTTTGGTAGATACTTTTCCCAAAAGGGTTGCTTGATAAATAGAAGAACAATGTCTGACATGTATGAATCATCATCACATGAAGGAGTGAAATAATCCTCACACACTGGATGTGGAAAGGAGGTAGATTAATGAGAGTAAGATGTTGGGAACATGACTTCCTGATATCCGATGGGAAAAGAGGGGGTTTAACATTCTCTAAAAAGTGGTCAAGAGAAGGAGGAGAAGATTCTTAATCAGTACTCTCGTCATTAGAACTAGAAGAACAAACCTAATAAGAAGGATTATGAACAGACAAGTTTGTGTCAATATAACTATCACCACATGAAGAAGGTGGGGAAATAACTATATCAGAGGAAGAAGAAACAATGACAATAGCTAAAGGGTATCTAAATAAGGACTAAAGAATGCTCCAAATAGTACAAGGAAACTTTGTATGTGCTACAAGATGGTGGATAGGAATGGAAACATGTGTCAAAAAGAAACCATAAACCTGATCATAAGAGTTGAGTGAATATTCAAGATGATAAAGATCAGTGGGTGCAAGAATTTTCCCATACATAAAGGGATAAATGCCTTTTTGAGTAAGGTAATGTTCCATATAAGCACACCATGATGTATAATTCTCTCTACCAAGAAGAATATGAGGAGGTTAAGAAGTAATCTTGTGAAGTTCATATTTAGAAAGGACATCTTCTATGGTGCATCAAAAAAAAGAGAAATCACGAGAAGAGTCACAATGAAAAAATGCTCAATTAGACATTAGACTCAACCGAATATGTGTTTAGAATGTAAGAAAGGAAGGGTTCAAGAATACACACAAGGTTGTAAGACATCAAACTTAGCTGAGAATGCATCTACATCAAATTACAACACCCAAGAATAGTTATAACCCCATGTTTGTGGAACTTTATAAACAATATGTTGATTACAATAAGGTTTGTTTGTGCAACGTGAAATGGTTGACCACTCACTTTGTAGTAGGAAAAAAATTTACACAAGAGTAGAGGCCACGGTAAGTTTAAGTTAGAGGTAAAGGAACAACACATAAAAAGGTAAAAAAGGGAAAAAGCAACAAATGAGGGGATAAAACAAGGTTCGGTGTGAGAAAAATCGTCTAACATTGTAACATTCCCATTTAAAAGCTTTAGAAATAAGGGAATTTTTTTTTGAATAACGTTCTCTGTTCTAAATTATCATAATTTAGAACACACATTTCAAGTTCTTAAATAATGTTCTCTATTCTAAATGATCATAATTTAGAACACACATTCCATGTCAATCAATCTCATAACAGATAACCATATGCAACTGTAATGACTCGGTGAACTATCGATCTCTCATTTCATGACTTAGTTTCTTACCGATCTCTCATGTTAATTCAATGTATCGTATACTAAGTATACTTGGTTCTCTTACCCTTTTCTAGGTATTGAAGTGTTCCATTTAAGAGGCTTATCTGAATATTTGTTACCAATATCCATTTGAAATCCTGCTTCTTAAACTAGGTGACTTAGGACAACGCAACCAACAGCTTGTGATACTTTGGCCAAAGATTTTCACATGTTGTGCATGTTCATATTCCTAGATGAAATACTCATCAAATGGAATACGTCCTTCATCCCACTTCATTTTTATCTAGAATGGTCTTCATTGACTCTTGTCAGTCCACTAGTCCAAGGTTTAACCTTAACCCAGGTTAGCAACATGGATTGGTATAGAGAATCACTTGCAGTGTCTAAGGGTACATAGACATACTCAATCGACCCAAGCTGATTGCATGTGTCTAGTTACCTTTAGTCACCGTGAGTTACTTCCTTTACAAAAGCATGTTCCTAACCTGACCTAAAGTAAAACTAAGGTCAAGTCCGAGTTTATGTAGGTCTAGATGATCCACTTCGGAAGGGTGTTGCGACAGGTCAACTGCAACACTGTGCCCTCATGAAGACCCCAGTCTTCATGATGACATAATACTGCAGTTGGCATGTACCAACATCCCACGAAATCACCTCATCTGGAGGTACATATCCAGTTAAGTAGTTAAACATTTACTTATCTCCTTAATTAAGATTTAATTTCAGCAACCTTGCTGAATTCTTAATTTCTATGATCATTAAGGTTGCTAGCCATAAATGATTTATAGTTACCATGTAGATAAATTTGCAATCCATCCCTCTTCCCGAAGGTTTGTGTTTCAGTCCACGGTATCTTATTATAATATTCAGACTTATAAATGAATCAACATACCACAAGTAAGATTATCTTACTTAGCTTAACCAAGTTTAAGCATGATTGAATTTAAATTTTGTTTCCTTATTAATAGACTTCATTAAGATGAAGTCTATTTATTACGTATGTATTTATTTCATTTTGGTTACCCTATTCTAATTTTGATTTAACAAGAGGAAGTATATTTTCTTCCTTCCGAACCTCATTTGAGTATGATTCTCAAAAAGTATTAACAGAATGCTTATCCCCTTAGAATGATTGTCTTTCCTTTAACTTATATTCGTTAGGGTTCATTTTTGCCATTTACTTTATACAAGAATCATATGTATTTTACTCTTCTATTAATGTCAGCTGATAAACCATAGTGACCTAGTTGAATGTTCATCTATGCATGCCAACTTAGAAGTTGCATTTAATAAAAGAATAAAGTATCAATTCCCTTCTTATCAATTTCATTTGAGTTCAACTGAAATGATTCCAACAAATATGTTTATGAGAGAATAATGACAAGTTTACAAATTTCCTTTACAAGTAAGCCCAAAGTGAATGATACATCAAATACAAATGACACTCAATCCTTTTTCCCATTCCTCAAGGTAAAATACACATTTTACAAGTCTAAACATTTTAGACTTCACTCAAGCCAATCAACATTGATAAACTCAAATAAGAATATAACTTTTCCCTTTTCAATTACATTTCAATAAGAATAATAATTCCTCATAAAGATCCAGCCTTTAGGTAAACATAAGAAGCATCATAAAAGAACTTGTCTTCTTTTATCACTTACGGAATCCATCTACAAAAATTGCTAGCATGGGTCAGTTCTTCGAACTGAGCATGATAAGCACTAAGCATTAAAACGATGTGCTTTCAACTAATTGTCTCATAAAAAGAACTCTACTTTTACGAAACAGTAAAGCAATTCAGATAGATACCTCAAAAGAAATAAAGATAAAAAAGAAGAACAACGTGAACAACCAATTCACATTAAGTAAGGATCATGATCAAATCAACACTCTTCAATCAGTAATTTCATAAGAAACATTACAACAGATAAGTAATATTGCATACAATTTACTTATCTGTTTCATACTATAGCTATCTATAGTTCCTTTCCTGATTCATTCAATCCTAATCAAGAGGGATGTTAACTCTAATGATCTTCTAATAATAGAGATACTTTTGAGAAGTAATGATCTCCTAATTCCACCATTAAAGCACTTCATCCACAAAAATCAGAACCAAACACATTCCTTCTCTACAACAAGATTTAGGAAGAATCGACAACATCCCAATTAACAGTTTCCCGATTAAGATATAACATTCAAATGTAAGCCAACTCTAGCCTAAGTTTCATGTTTATCCTCAACAGATTTTGTAAAGCATAAATTCCATTACATACACCTGAATGTAGTCACTCGCCAATTCATTACATCCCTAACAAGCATTAGAAAAGGAGAAGAAAATGAATATATATATCCTTCAACTAATCATGTTACCATTTCATTCGGATTGATGTGACCGAACTGAAATATCCTTACCCAGGAATAACGTAATGAAGTAATGAATGAGAGAGAAGAGGACACTAATAACTTCCTCCAAACATCGAAGAAAAACAACATTACATTCCACAACTCATAAAGGGGAGAAGATAGAATATAATTTCTTTTCGATTTCCTAGAAATCAACAATGAATACCTTAACTCGAAAGGAGAGTGAGAAAGGAGGAACACAGTCGAAATCTAAAAGGAATGAACTAACCCTCCCGAAAACATCTGATTTTAACAATTCTTGCAACACAAATATCATAGTCGAAAATGATTCGATAAGATATACAACTGAAACCAACAAGACAGAGCCCGAAAGAGAAGGCTTCTTATCAAATAAAGAGAACAACTACTGCAGTATCAACAAAACTAATACAAGTTTTCAAAGCAACAAGCTCAATAACTGAATCCATAATTTCATTTTAGTGAAGATAACATATGCCCAGATGTTTCCTCATTTCCCAAATAGAGAGAAACCCACAAGGTATTCTTATGCACCCAAGGGAAACGAAAACAAGATTACAGTCAAGCCAACCATGCACCCACTTACAAGGATCAAGGAAACAATCTACAGGTAAGAAGAAAGGAACTCCAATCCAGATTCTATCCAAATGAAAGTAAATCAAAGTGACTTAACTTCAAGTCGATGCTCAAAATCGAATTGAAAGGAGAAGAGTAAAATAAAAAACATTCCAACTTATTTCCTTCAAATAACCAAAACTGAACTAATCTAAAGTCCCGCTAAGGTAATCTTTCTTCAACAACATCTAATGATGTCAAATCAAAAGGTTATTCACAAACCATTTCATAACATGTAGATGGGTGAAACAACAATACCCTCACACAATTCCAGATGGAGAAGTTAAATCGTATTTACCAGATTTCGAGCAAGGAAGAACAATTCCGAACGAAATCCTTTCTAAACAATTTCACAAAGTTCACAAATTCAAAACGTGTTAAACTCAGAAGGTGTCAACATATCACTGTTGTTTTCAAACAAGTTTGAATCCACAAGAAAATGATGAATCTGAAGACCCATTTCAACATAACTTAGAAGCAGTGATAAAATTTGAAGCCACTTCAGGTTTCAACTAAAAACATCAATTTTTTTTTTACCTTCTCCTAACAAAGGAAGATAGTCCCGATCAAATTTTAAAACAACCATTATTTTTCCTTAAACCATTTTGCACAGAAATCAGAAGTTCACACAACTTTGGCTATATCCAGTTTCAGAAAAAGATATAACATGATCAACCCAAACATTATCAAGAAAATACCCATATCAAATCTTTTCCAAACAACAAATCCAAGCAGAAGAATACAACAAAATACACCATAAGCATTTCCACAAAACCAATTGCTTCTAAGAGCAGAGTTCTTTTAATGAAGACATTTAGAAAGAAGCGAACTATTTAATAAGAAGAGCCTATCATGCCTGATAGTGTTTTCTTTTGATTTGAAGAAGACCTCCACCGAGCCTCCCAAAACCTCTTCTTTCCAAAACAACGTCAACAACCAAATCTTCCTACCCCCTTTTTCTTCCACAGGCTCAGAAATAGCTCAAAGATACCCAAGATCACAAAGGGTCAAAAATGGAATTGTTGGTTTGAAGAACCAGAACCCACATGTAGAGCAAAAACCAAAAGATCAAATGACCAAACAACTTCCCACAAAACCCGTTTCTCATCTTTCCTAGGTGGTTTCTTCACCATAATCGATGCCATTGAATGCATTGAATTCCCATTCCCTCCTCTTTCCTTACGCCACCGCCCTTCCAAATTTGGCAAGGTTAAATTAAAAAATTAACATGCATTTTAAATTTAGCAATGATGTCAGCTAAGCATCCCACTAACCTTCCATGCCTCCGCCAAACTTGGCAAATTAAGATGTAAGGACTGAAATTTAATCCTCATTAATACCTTAAAACCATCGCCACCAACTTCCCACTTGCCATGTAACCCTTAGGTCCCCTTTAGGCTTAGTAATAGTTTAGATCACCTTAACATTAGTTAGGTTTCCACCTTAGTTCTTAGGTCATTAGAATTTACCTTAGGTTATTTCCAAAACCCCATATCCACTAACCATATTACCTTAGGTTAGGTTATAAACCTTAGATTAGAATCCATATAGGGTAGGAAACTACAACATAGGTTAAGGTGTAAATCAAGTAGTTTAGTAATAGGTCCTAGGTAAGTATTGTTACCTTAGGTTAAAAATCCAATTAGGATAAAACATTAGCATTTAGGTCAAAACCTAATAGCTTCACCCATTCCGACTAAGGCTGAGGTATTTGCCTTAAGAGCCCAATAACAAATTCTCAATCTCCTCACGCTGCTCAACATTACAAAACATCTATAAAGGAGGTCCAAACTTACCATTTACAGCATGATGCCAAATAAGGATACCTGAAGCCAAGTCCTTTACAATTTACAACAAAACACAGCTCGAGTTCCATAATACATTTCATTCAGAATGTCAATTAACAAGATGACATTAAAGAAGAACTGAAGCATACCTTGGATCAATGGAATTGATTCAAGGTGTGTTGTTATCATATGGTAAATATGAAAACAACAGTACAGATTTTTAACTTACAATTCATAACTACAGAATGGCTTCATTTCCAAGTAAACAAAATTACAACAAGCATGAATTCTGAACAGTAATAACTCATCCATTGCAAACATGATTTTCAACGTCAAAAGAATACACCTTCCTAAGACAAATCACATGTCAACGTTTACAATGTCAAAAGTGGAAGTCATCATAGTAATAGTCATGACCAAGACGTTACAAACATTACATAAGGGGATATTTTGCCGCAATGTTATGCAAGAACACACTCACTAGCCCACAAACAAATAAGAGCACTACAATGAAGAAACAACTCCAAAATATGTCAAAAATCCCCAAAATGCTAAAAGCTACTCCACAACACATAGAAAACCACTTGAAATGCCCAAAATGCCAAAAAGTCTCCAAACAATACCTACAAGCCACAAAAATGCTACACACTCCCACAAAATGTCGTCGGCAAAAACACCTAAGTAACCCTAGTTTTAGAATTATTTTTGGCCAATTTTGAATTCTTGAAAAAATGAAAATTAAGCGAGTTAGAGAAAACAAAAGAAGGTTTACTGATTAAAATGACCTCCTAATTCAAAAACTAACGACCTACCTTTAAAATTAACTACATCCTAATTAAATAGATTAAGACCGAATTAATATTAAAAATACACCTCCATTTAATTAAATTTAAAGACCTTACCTTAGAAGATTTCCTCCTTTAATTAAAAAGGGCCCAACTTAAATTTATTAAACCTTAGATTAAAGCTATTTTTAAAAAAATATGAAAGCGGGATTTTAAAATTAAGAAAGAGATATAAATAAAGCGGTGGAAAGGTCAAAGTTAGGAGGAGGGATGACACGTGGAGATATAGGCTCGAGCATTGGGAGCGAGCAAGGTGGAAAGCTCGAGGTGAAGACTCGGTGGGAAAGGTGGAAAACGTTTGCGGTGGGCATGAGGATAAGCTCGGTGGGATAGAGAGATAACACCCACAAGGTGAACAACAATGGCAAGGCCAAGAAATATAGGGTTACAAGTGGTTGAACACATGGAGGGTCGAGGAGAGGCGAGCTCGGGTAGGGTGAAACAACAACTAAGGACCGAGTGAGAATGAAGAGTAGGTCAGAAAAGGAGAGATCGGGGAGCTAAGGCCAAGACAAGTGACGATTATGGGCTCAAGACATAGTAGGTAGGGTAAATAGGGTTGTTACATAGTATGTGAGTTAGCACAAGTTCAACGCAATTGAGCCAGAAAAGCTCACCATAGGTGAGTGGAACATGAAAAGGGATTTCATCTTTGGGAATATGACAAGAGACATTCAAAGTGGAAATAACCAAGAAGGAAGGGAATATCCCTTTAGGGCGGGCGAGAAAGAAATAGGGCTAACACAACACAACACAAGCAAGCAAAAAAACAAATGAACCAAGCCATTAAACAAGTTAACTCTTCAAGCACAAGGCGCGAGCTAGGAGGATCCCGACTTACCCAGTGTGATCCTGGCAGAGGAGAAACCGAGTTGGGTGAGCTTATGGAGGAGATCGATCTTTGGTAAGAGCCTTGCACAACAAATTTCAACACAATAAAATTCTTCTCAATAATCCAATGTAATACATTGGCTATTATATAGCCATGGAGGTAGGCAAACTACCTCCTACAAATTAGGGAACTAATAACCCGTTTATAATATTACGGGTATAACAAATATATTTGACTAACAAACAAGTATGCACTAACAAATATTTTCCTAACATTCCCCCCTTAGTGTGAACATGGGGAAAACCTATCTTTGTACTTGCACTTGTTTTCATGATTAGGTGATTTTCACAGGACAATCACAAACCCGACGGATGGTTTTACAACGTCGACCACAAACCGATATTGGTGGTTTTCAAGTGGTTTACCACAAACCACATCATGATGTGCCAAGTACTATTTTTAGCCCTCATCAATATCACACTACAGGGAATAACATAGGAAACACAATTCATCAAACTAAAACAATAGAACATATATTGGAAACATTGAACATTATCACCTCTAAGAATCGTAATGTTCTTAATTTTAGCCACCATTGTTGATCATTTCCACTCGATCTCGAACATCATAGACAACTGCAACTGACACCGTAAGTTGCCCTTGACTTTAGCTATTTTGGCGCAAAATAGGAATGAAACATTGGTTATTATTCCCTCCACAATGTGAAATTCCAAATAGGAAGACAAAAAAGAAAAATTATATCGTGTTGCATCTTCTTGTTCAAATCTTGTTGTCTGGATCTTTCTGCACATGATCACCATTGCCAATGAACGTATTCATTGACCGATCATCTTCCAATGAAGTATGACATTCGAGAATCATCGCGATTAGAGGATCAATGCGCTTATCTCTGTCATCATATACAATCTGTTTTCCAAAGATACACAATACACATAATGCAATAGAACACTCCTTAGAAACACACTTTGCAAAATTGATAAGCACATACTCACACTACACAGATGTCACCACATTTGAAGCGACCCCATTATTGGCGTCTGATGAGAGCTCATTGATTGACCTCCAACCTCCTATGCCTCCATCCTCCATTTATAAGTTGCTAACTCAACCGAATTTGATCATGTAGCTCAATTACAACTTGGACATCGATTCTACCGAAAATATGTTCGTAAGGCAATTTTTTAAAGACTTTTTGACACTGACAAATATTGACACTTGACAACTTCAACTCACAAAAAAATATTTGACGGACTCAATTTAGTGAAAATATACACAAATGAGTATTTTGACATTAATAATGATATTTGACACGGTCAACACTTTAGACCGATGATACAGAAATATTATGGGAATAATGACTCTTTTGATAGAAAAAATCAAGACTCAAAGACACACAAACTTTTAATGGCAATCAATAAAACTGGACGACACTAGATTAGTAATTATAAATATAGCAAACATACTTTTTATGTAGACTCAACTAGACTAAAAAGACTACTATCGTGGCCAAAAAAATGGGACAGTGACAAAAGATAAATAATCAGCTTATCAGGGCAACAAATATGGACTGGAACAGACTTTGCATTAAATAATATAAAACTATCCACCGCAAATTCGTCACCTTGGAGGAAAACAAAACGTGGATCCCATTGTCACTCTACCATATGTTGAGTTGGAGGAAGTGATTTCGATCGGAGCTCATGGACCAAGAAAACGTGATGCATCGAATGTCTCAACAGATCTGCCGCCACACTGTAGAACTTTGCCTTAGCCTTGTGTGGAGAGAGTGAGCTCGAGCTCCAAATATGACTTATTGCAATTGAATTGATAATGCACGCCCTTAAATAATTCCATGCTTAAACAATTATAATATCCTCTGATAATTTTCTGTAGCAAAATTTGCTTGCAATCAATAAATATGACGATTATTTCATACTTTGAAAGAGAATAAGCCAAGTCCACGGAAACAGCAGTGGAAGAACCCTCAGTAGCAAATGGGCCTTATGATGATGTTTTAGAAAAGCTTGTACAACAGAAATCTCCTCTCAGTTTAATTGAAAACGTGATAAAATTCCTGTGGAGGAAACATGACCTCTTCAAAGATGACGCACCAAAGAAAAAAATATACCAAGTGTTGGAATGATGTTCAACAATCTGACGGGGCTTGCATGCGGGGTTCATTTTAAGAGACCTCCTGGAAATCGGAGGTGGAGAATACCTGGCGAATATCCCCGGAACCGGTTTCACGGGAAGGCGAATTTTTTGGGGGTTGTATATCAAAAATTTCGCCTGATTATCAAGCACTGCGACAGAAGGCTGCAGACGCGCGACGGGAGATTTTGCTGTCGCGCGTCTGACCTCCGACCTCTGCTTTCTCATCAAAAAATCTCCGTGTCGCGCATCAACAAACTCTTTTTCGTGCGTCTGCTATGCGTCAATATGTGTTGTAACTCCTTGTCGCGCGTCACTAAGGCCTATTGACGCGCGGCGTCACGTGCCTTAGTGACGCCGGCAATAGGCCTTAGTGACGCGCGGCGTCAATAGGCCTATCGACGCCGCCACTAAGGCTCGCTGACGCTGCGCCACCAAGGCCTCGTGGACGCGTGTCATTAGGCCTTAGTGACGCGCGTCGATAGGCCTTAGTGGCGCACGCGTCAATAGACCTATTGACGCCGCGTCACTAAGGCCTCGCTGACGCTGCGTCGCTAAGGCCTGTGACGCGGCCAATAGGCCTTAGTGACGCCGCGGCGTCAACAGCCTTAGTGACACGCGTCAACAGCCTATTGACGCGCGCGATGAAAAAATTTTTGTCGCGCGTCTCGTAACCTCTCGCCCTCTTCTTGCTCATCAAAAAAATCCATGTCACTCGTCAACAAAATATTTGTCATGCATCTACTATGCGTCAATATCTACAGTATCTCCTTGTCTGCAAACCCTCCTTGTCAGTGCATCAATAACTTACCCCTCACGCCGCACCTCTATAATATGGGATATATCATATTGTTGAAAAATGTGAAGTAGAAGTGTTCTACCTGGCGAATAATCTAGGTTTATATAGGGGATATTTTTCAAGGGTAGGCGAAGCCGAATCCCTAAAAAAATTAAAGTGTAATTTTTAGGCGAACAGGTCACTGACCCGTGCCAAAAATTCGCCTTTTCAAAATTTTCAAAAATGGAATATTCGCCATATTACGAATATTCGCCACTAAAATTATCCCCGCTTGCATGTATGGAATCTTAGTTGCAAAACTTTATTCCACCATCCACATTCACAGTTGGAGATGTTCACGCAGTCTGCAAATAAATGATATACACATATTTGGGGCAAATACACCACATAGTAGAAAATACAATCGAACCTCCTCACACAAACAAACTAGACAGTAGAAAATACAATAAATTATGGCTTAATCATACAAAAGAATTGTTTCCATCGACCGGGCAATTCCAATGATCAACACAAGTGCCCCGACAAATTCATTAGAGCTCCATCAAAGATAGGATTAATACACTCTGATACCAAATCTTTGGTAAGAGCCTTGCACAGAAAAATTCAACACAATAAAATTCTTCTCAATAATCCAACATAATACATTGGCTATTATATAGCCATAGAGGTAGGAAAACTAACTCCTACAAATTAGGAACAAATAATCCGTTTATAATATCACGGGTATAACAACTATTTTGACTAACAAACAAGTATGCACTAACAAATATTTTCCTAACAATCGATGGGATCCGAGGAGTGAAGGGGGTGGAGAGGCGCAGGGGCGAGCAGAGCATAAAGAGGCCGGAGCAGGGGTGCAAAACAAGGAAAACCAGAAAAAATGAAAAAATTCCAACAAAAAATAAGTAAACACCTTAAATACCTCCAACCAAGAAATTTCCGCCAAAGATGGTCATAGACAACCAGGTTTGTGGAGAAACTCTTAAAGACCTCGAAAATCCAAAAACAACCTCGCACTTGCACCAAAAATAATACACAAATGAGCGAGAATCCACAAAAATCGAGATGAACCCAATGATACAAGTAAAGCACAAATCAAAAATTGAAAAACAAATCTTACACAAGAAACTAGTAAGAACAAAAAACCGAGAGTAGTAGGAAATGGAAGACTGCAAGTGATGTGAATCCCAACGTCGTGCTCGATACCATGTGAGAGAATATGAGAACAAGGATCAAGCAGGATGGCACATACATCAACCGAGATGCACTCAAATGGCAGCGTGATGAAGTTCCATATAGCAAGTAATAATTCGACTACCATGAAATGTGTACGTAAAAGAAAAGGGTCTACTCATACTCATAGATCAAAAAGGATGGTAAAAAAGGCATCTTGTGTAACTCCCAATGCAATACCAATCATACCTCCACAAGGGAGAAAGGAGTTACATTCCAAAAATGGAAAGTAACTCATGTATGACGACCGACATACAATGATACATATGACAAATTCTATGACATAATCTATCATAAACCCAAAGGACACCTATGACCTATGATCTCACCTAAGTGATATGACTCGACAAGTAATGTAGATAATGCCCCGAGATGGCAAGGCAAGTACCTCACGCCAACATTTTCTTGCGTCTACATCTACCTAAAGAAGATGTAAGGAAAAGTGGGAATCCTTGATGAAATCCCCTTGAATTATTTAAGAAGGGTTATGTTGACCCATTTATTAAAAATTGTGAAGGAAGAGGAATAAACACAACCCATAATCCATTTGACAAGGTGCGGGAAAACCCGGATGAATCAAGAGAAACGTAAGTACAACTAGGATAATATATCATATGCTTTGTAAAGATATAATTTTATAATGACAAGAGGCGTTGAGGATGTCTTAAAAATGTGTGAACCCTCTTGGGTGGTAATTATGGGTTCATAAATAAGTCTTCCTTCAAATTTAAGCCATAATTTTATGAAGAGATGTATCTAGATATTAGTGGTTTATGTCTCATAGCAATAACCTTAAAGGTATTTTTTTATACACAATTACAAAGTGAAACAGGCTTGAAATCATCAAATGTCTTAGGGTAGTCAAACTTAGGAATTAAGGCAATAAAAGTGTAATTGAAATTCCCAAAGACCTTCCCAATAAATTTAACCTCTTGAATGACCCAACGTAAATCATGTCCTAAGTAGATCCAAAAAGTCCAGGAATAATTCTACCATCCATCCATCTAGGCCCAAGATCTTTTATTTTTGAAAAGTGTGAAGTACTTTCAACATCTCCTCCTTAGTAATATCTTTATATAGGTTTTCATTATCATCCTCTTCTAACATCCTAGGAAAGTCAAAAAAAGAACCCTAATGGTTTCTCTTATGTTGGCTCTATCTATCTCTTTAAATATTCTAAAAATATTAGACCCCTAGATCATTTAGATCATTAAAGAATCTTTACCTTATTACCATCACTTCCATCCACCTCCTATATAATATTCTAACTTTTTCTATGCTATGTGAAATGATGAAAATATTGTATATTCTAGTCCTCTTGAGAAATCCAAATGGCCCAACTCTTGAGTCTCCATTCTGTTTCTTTGTCTAGTAAAATTTTATATTTCCTTGTCTCCAACTATTTGACATGCTTTGCATACCTTCATCATCAAAGTTTCCTTAAGGAGAATCTTTAAATAATTAATCAAGTTGATGTTCCACCTCTTTTATATGACTATCTTTATCCTTATATCTTTCCCTAGACCAACCTACTACCTTTTTGACCATTTTTAGGGACTTATGAAACCGAAAACCAGCCGAGAGACCATTATTTCCATCAAATCTCTTTCATGGTGTTTAACTAATTCTTGAAAGTCTTCCACCTCAAACCAAAAAGGTCATATTTAAATGGAGTATCTAGTTTCAAATCACCATCATCAATCTCTAGAAAGACTAGAAAATGATCTAAGCATCTATATGAATACGTCCATGATCTATATCTTCCAATATTTTCCAATAAATTATGATGAATTAAAAATCAACCCATTTTCCAAACATCTTCAACTCCCACCCAATTGTTAGACTAAGTGGTCATAAGATCACATGGATCAATGTCAACCCAACCATCCAATTTAAACTAATTCCTAAAATAGTCAAATAATTTTTCATGATTCGCCAAGGGCCTCATATCTCCCCTATTGAGAGTGAGATTAAGATTTCCACCAACAATCATAGTTTCACAATTAATCCACCAAAATGAAAGTAGTCTATCCCAAAATGATTTTCTGTCTTCATATGGTCTATACACATTGAGCAAGGTCGGAAGAATTCCTAGACACTTGTAAAACACTTTAGTACACAAACCGCAGACACAACAATAAAAGAATTTAATAGTGAGAAATTATGATACCCGCTAGTGATGAGACCTCTCGAATAACCATCTAAATTAATAAAACAAAAGTACCAACCCAAAACATCCTTTTTCAACTTGAAAATCAACCTATCCCCTTAAGCAAATATTCTTGTAAAAATATGTCCTCTGGCCTATGTAGAAAAACCAAACGTTTTAGGAAAACTTCTTGTCTTGACCCCCTAAACCACGAATGTTTAGTGAGATTACTTTCATGGGATAACCCCTCGAAGGGTTTTTCTTTTCTATAATTACTCCGGAAATTAACATTTGACACCCCTGATTCACTTCTCTAATCTCCCTTTCTTGTGTTTTTTTACAGTAGACTTCCGTCCTACCTTTAACCCCTAGGTTTTTTGGAAAATAAAAAACCAAGATTGCCCGAGTGCTGTGAAGCACGGGGTACAACTGGTAATGACCTCCTGCATGCAATCCCAATATGGTCTTAGACAAAGGTTGAGTTTTACCTTCGACCAATGAGTCTGATTCGTGAGATAAGTCACCAGAGAATTGCCCATCCACTTCCAATATTTTGTATGATCTATCACACCCTATAATATTGATAGGGAAGGAGTCATTTTTGATAGATAAATGAGAATGAATGAATTCCTCCAATACAATAGGTGGACAATAAAAATTATCCAGAAAATTAGTGTGCCGATGTGACATGCCCTCTTGTGAAGCGCTCGTATTCCATAGATGCTCCATCTTCTCCCAATTTGAATGGGAGAGGTCCATAAATCTTGAGTCCCCTTTTGGATCAACTTCTGCCTGATGTGAGCCAGAAATCAATGGAATTAATATATCTCCCACCATCAGATATTGATTTGACACTTGAGATTCCTGACTGTTTGTAGTTGAAAAGGAAGGGTAGGAATCTTCCTTGTTTCCTCCTTCCTTCTATCCAAGGGTCTTCTTCTCTGGGAAATCACTCATCGTGAATTCCTATCCACAAGACCAATTAAACCCTTTTTACCATCTAGATTTTATGGGTGAATTCTTTTTTCTATTCTGAGAGTACATGTCCATACTGATGGCACCGCACACAGCGGAAAGGAAAATTTATATAGTCCAAAATTTTAGTGTAGCATTGCTTTCCATCCAACAGATCTATGGACTCAAATAACCCTTGAACGACGTTGATATCCAGGTCAATATTTGAGTAGTATACCTCCCACTACATGACTTGTAGCTTTTTTCCGCCAAGATAAATTTCCCCAATGAGTCTCCAATCAACTACAGTGAACGCTCCAACAAATATTCCATTGGAAGGCTAGGAAATTTAACCCGCAGTGGGGTCCTAGAAGAGAACTTGTCCTTGAAATCAAAGCAAGGATGTCAGGGCTTTATCAGTAGATATGCCTTATCTCAGAAATAGGTTCCTCTCAGAGTTGTTAGAGCATCCTCCGGCGATCTAAAAATGAAACCAACCCAAACTTTAGCAAACATGTGAAAAATTGGCAAACAACCCAGGATGGGATCCCAAGCTAATTATATCCAGTCATTTAAACCACCCATCGATGTTTTCTTATGTTAAACAATTGTTAAAGCTGGCCTAATGCTTTATATTAAATAATTGCCGAAGCCCTGGTTGATTTAGTAAAAATATGTTTATTTTATTAAATTCTAATTGCAGGAGTAACTGATGTAAACAATGATATACAAGTACTAAGTATGATATGATGCAAGAAAATAAGTAAGTATGATATGATGCAAGAAAATAAGTATGAAACCCTAAGCAATAAATATAGAAAGAATGACTTAGTTGAATTACGCTTGATGCAGAAGTGCTATGGACTGGAAAAACTGTTGAACATGAGGTGAATACTGTCGTAAATACTCAAGATAAATTATAGAGCTCACGAACGATGCTAGACATGGGCGCCACGGAAGGACATGGATGCATGGGCACTTGGAGACTGCTCACTGGGCCCCGTGATCGCACAATAGTCAAAATTTGATTTTTACTATGTCACACAAGTGTCACAAATATTCCCTGTTGATCACCTGTGTGTTGCTCTTTGATCGTCGAGGGTACCTATAACCTACAAAACAAATATCGCCTATAGAATCCCAAAACCACATCAAATCCAAAAAAGAAATATGTAGAATGGGGAGTCAAACTGACCTCGACGGTCATCCCAAGAGTGAACTTACAATCGAGCATTGCACTACATCTCAGACTCCATGTGGTTTTGGTGGGTGTGTGTAAGAATTGTGCCCTATGATTCCCTTATGCAAGTGCACTTGATAGCGGGTTGTAACTAGATGTAATAATGTAATAGAATGCGTGGATGGAAAAATGAACTTCCCCTTCCTACATTGTGTATGCAGAGTTGCATCCTTTGCCCCTTGGGTGATTTGTTAGATGGATGCCTTTGGAGTGTTTTAGGTGCCTTTTGGATGCGAGGTTTTAGGTGATGAATTTAATGCTTAGTGCTTGGTCCCTAATTTTGAACACATAACTATGTTTTTATACGATTCCCCTGTTTGAATTTCATAATTGACAAGCGGAAGGCTGACCCACAAGTGAAAAATATGCCCAAAAGATAAAAGAGGCTCAAAAAAGCAAGTAAGATGGAAAAGGGTCGGGCGCCCGAGAGAGGACAGGGGCCACAGGCACTCTATCATGGTCAGGGTGCTAATGTCTAGAGCCATAAAAAATAAAAAGGTAAAATACCGATTGAAATTTGTAAGGTGTGTAAGTCCATATAGAAAATAAGAAACAAAAACAAAAGTCCAAAGGCAATCGTCAATTACCAGTTTTCTTTCTTAGGAATTATATGAATGCTAGTATGTGTTTAGGACCTAGTAATGTACCCAAGTGCATGATTTTGTGTCTACACTAATACACCCAAGGCTTTTTAGACAAATTCAAACTTTATGCTCATCAATATGAAATTCTAATATATTTTTGATATTTGACACAAAGCTTCATGTTGAGGTGGGACCCAATTAATAGCATAGTATGTATTATGGTATTATGGATCATACACACAACCTACTATACAAAGTTCTAAGGGTCATTATTCCAAGCAGTAAAAAAGAGAGAATATTTGAGCCCCCTTAGTCTATTTTATTTTTAATTCTTAGTAGCGAATCAACGATATTCTTATACCAATTGATCATCCTCATTATCATACCAATAGTTGTGACCAAGACAATTACCTACTCTCTTTTTCAATGTTTGTGCACCAATAAAGTAATCGTAATGGTATTTTACATGTGTCAATAATGGTTGTGACTATCCCTCACGTAAGTTTGCATGGAGGGTGATGTGGCATGTTAGGCACTTCTGTCTATGCTAAAGTTGACCAGCCAACTCCGTTTGCCTCCGTCTCCACATCTCCCTCTTGGTTTTTCCTTTTCTATCCGTAACTATTAACTGCATTGCACATGCTTAAGCCTATAAGAGGGTACAAAACCCAAGCGAGGATCACGAGGGATTACGTGCACATCAAAAATGTGCGAATGAAAGTGTGAAGAGATCTCGGGAGGAGCAAGCATTAACCGAATGTGCATGCAAAGATTCAAACACATGCGTAACCTCGTTACAATCCACAAACTCTCCTCTATCTCATAGATCAAATGGGGTGTACATATAGGAGGTGCCGAGTAACCCCCAAAGGCTGCAATCATGACAACTCGAGTAGATTGAGGGAGTTATATTCCCGAATAGAAGTGTAACTCTCAATGACACATATGACGACCGACATGCTTTGATGTATTGACGCGCCACGACGCACCGGCGCGTAAGAGAATCTCATAATGACCCCTAAATGATACATGGGCGTATGATCTCACCTAAGTGAGATGACTCACCTAATGATGTGGAAAATAATACACACCAACACCACCCCCCTTTCATCGTAACTTAGGATGAGGCGGCAAGTCGAAATGAGAAATGGGTCCCAACATAAAGCTTGATGAGGTACCCACACACGAAAAGGTCCCAAGCAAAGTGAAGGAAAACCCATTGGGAAAAACATCCACCACAAGAGAACAAAAGACTCTCTTATCTAAGAAAGATGCCAAATATGGGTCCCACTCTAGACAAGCCCGAAAGGTACCCATTTACAAAGAGGCAATCTCTCGGAAAGAAGAAGAAGAAATAAGAAGAGGGAGACGAGAGGAATGCGAGAAGATGTTATGGACGTATCCAACTCTACAGACTTTAGGAGGTCTCCCAAATGAATGTCGATGAAGAGATCCTCTGCCTCTGGATCAAGAAAAAAGCTATCCGCACCGACCGTGTGCCTGCCCTTAGGAAGGACAGAAATGATGTGTTGGAAGTCTTCCCACCGCACGAAGAAAATCGAAGGTAAGTAACACAAAGAAATTTCAGATCTGGTCCACAAAAGTGTGATATAGGTCTAGCAAGTGAGCACTAAGGAACCAAAGGTAATGCCACGTGCGTAGAACTGTCGAGAATGAAAAAGAGAAACACCCATAGAAAGGATGTCCAACTGATGTGAAGGCAACAAAACATCCCCACATGATAGAAAATGGATCCATAAGCAAGGATGGATCAATGAAGGTCTCTGGAAAAGTGGAAGTGGTAAGAGTCCTAGAAGGGGCACTCCCAACAACGGAGATGATGAACTCCTCTCGAAAACCTGTAGATGGATGATGAACCCGTAATAAATCACAAGTGTATTATAGGAAAAGACGACTAAGGTTAGGCGGATACTCGTCCCAATGAGGGGGCTCAACAAACAAGAGCGATGTCGAGACAGGTATAAGTCATGCAATAAAGGTAGAGGAGTGGAAGGGGCCTCGCACACTAAAGGTGGAAAAGAGGCAGTGTAATGACCGTATGAGACTATATAGGATACTTCTCAATATCGGATGAGATGTGGTATGTGTCAACACTCTCGGGAATAGTGAGAGAAGGAGAAGAAGAGTCCTCGGTAGTACTCTCGACATCGAATCGGGTGCACAATCCTTGTCATCAGAAGTAGAACCAAGCGAGTCTGTTTTCAATGGAACCGTAATCACATGAAGAAATAGAGGAGACAACTAAATCAGCAACAACAAAAATGGTGGCAGTATGTGAAGGGTCTCCATAGAGGGACTAAAGAATGCTCCATACACGGTGGGGAGGATCTAAGTCTGCCACGTGAAACTAGAGAGATCTGGAGACATGCATCATCATGTGACCAAAAACATGGTCACAAGTGTCAAGGAAGTCCTCCAGACGATGATGATCTATGGGTGCAGGAACATGCCCAAGTAAGAAGGGTGAAAGACCCTCATAGGCAAAGTAGTGTTCCATGGAAGCACGCCAAGCTGAATAGTTCCCTCTCTCAGTAAGAAGTGGCGGACCTATAAGGTGATCCTATGATGATCAAGCTTGGAAGGATCACTCTCCATGATGCAGAAGCAAGAAGTGCAAGGTGCACAAAAGCAAGACGTCAGACTCGGCCAATAATGCGTTTGCGTGTGAAAACACAAGAGTACTAGTGAACCCCCCAGAATGCGGCACTTTATAAAGTAGTTCGTTTACAAAACCTGACAATGTCATCACATAATGTGCAAAAAATCATGCAAATTTGACTAAAGAAGTGCTCAAAAACAAGCAGCGAGTCAAAATTTATGGCATTATTACGATTCCAAAGAATCGATGGAAAATGCCAATAAACACACAAACCGATTAAAAAGTGCTTGAAATGGGTGCAAAGGGTGTCGTGTGGGTACTTTCGTTGGAAATGGCATCAAATTTCGACAAGGTTTGTTTTTCTTGCGAGGGGAGATTAGCCTCCTGCCAACCTCGGACCTTGCCCTCCGTCTTTGACATGCGTAGGAAGGGAATGATGCAAGCAAAATTAGAACCCAAAAAATATTACAATGCCATAAAAGGAATGTTTTTGCCTCAAAACATTAAACAGGATTGTTTTAACCTGCAAACAATTCTAAAAGGGATTGGTGGACGAAGTGCATGGTTTGACCAAGGGCCGCACATGTAGGAGACAAAGGGCGTGAGTAGAGTTGGGATGTTGATGACACATCAAGATCCTCGTGCAAACCACCGATCAAACAGGTTGTTGTCACTTCATCCAAGGTGGTTAGAACTACTTCAAATCTTCTACATGTACGTCCAATGCAGGTCCCAAATAGGATTACAGGAGGATTCCAACGTAGGTTGCAGGTAAGAAGGTACGTGGAGTTAGGGCCACGTGTTGGATCTGCAAGAGAGAGAAACGGTTTTGTGCGAGGGAACAATATAGTGCACAACACCAGAGAAATGAAGAAAACCACGCAGTTTTGAGTGACTTCTCGAAGAAATGGCCAGTGTAACACGAATGGTAATGCCCAATGATCTGCAGATGACCAAGACACCACAACCAGTCCCCGAGTATGTGCAAGCCGAGAAAACGAGGATGTGAGGCGGCCCAAGCCGGACTCGAGCGGAGATCCGGCATGAGGGAGGCTATAATCAATAAAGCCAAAGCACCAGGGGTGGAGGTGATATGCCAAACAACCAATGCGCAGTAAGGTAGAGCCGAGCCGGTTGTGATGTGCGTAGACAACCTTAAACACGAGCCAATAATGGAGATATCGATGGCTAATGCAAAAATTTTCACATAAAAGCAACCTCGAGCCGACATTCTAATGCGAGAATGGGAAAAACCCGAGTGAAAAACGTGAACCAAGTCACCAAACAACGAATGACGCCTGAACACTGCAAACAAGGCAACCCCGTGTTGAGCAAACCAAGTCACGCCAAGGCACAGGCCTGTCACTCTGCAAGGTGAGTTGTCCAATGGAACCAATGACTGATCCGACGAGCAGCCAACATAAGCAAAGTGAGCTTGTTTAAAAACTTGAAACCGCACCTTCAAACTTGTAATATCCTGAAAATAGCATTGACCCAGATCTGAAACCAATGTATTCACATGCAAAGCTCTAGAAAACACACATGCAACCCGAAAGGCCACAAAATCAATACAATAAACACATAGTAGGAATAACCATTACGACACATGCATGAGAAACTAAATATCACGCCGAAAGCCGGAAAACTCATGAAAAACACTGAAGAGTGCACGAATCCACAAGATCCGCTTTGATACCATGTAAGAGGGTATGAAAACCCGCAAGCGAGGATCACGAGGGACGACGTGCACATCAACGGACGTGCGAATGAAGCAGCGTGAAGAGATCTCGAGAGGAGTGAGTATCAACCGAATGTGCATGCAAAGATTCAAAACACGGGAAGAACCTCGTTACAATCCACAAACTCTCCTCTATCTCATAGATCAAATGGGGTGTACATATAGGAGGTGTTGAGTAACCCCTAGTGCTACAATCATGATAACTCAAGTAGAGAGGGGGAGTTACATTCCCAGAATAGAAGTGTAACTCCCCAATAACGCATATGATGCACGCGACGTTTGACGCAATGACGTGTAAGAGAATCTCATAATGACCCCTAAATGACACATGGACCTATGATCTCACCTAAGTGATATGACTCGGCTAATTTTTGGGAAAATAATACACACCAACAAATCCGACCATTATATCTATCAAATAATTCGCTATCAGGTAATAAATTTGTATTTCAAACTTTAAATTTTCCCACTCGTCCATTCCATATCTGAAACCTTTCCTTTCTATGTTGTTCATAACTTCATTTTCCCCTATTTTCTGCGGGTGTCCAACCGAATATAGGTAGTCGATTCACAAAGAGGAAGATAGGTTTATGAAAGCACCGACATTCTACCTCCAGACAAGTTTTGAAGACATTAGATACTAATTATTTTGTTTTCCCCTATTTCCACAGGTATTAATGTTTGAGGGTGGGATGTGGAGCTTTCATTCAACGAAATGCCCTGAACTTTGCAAAATAAAGATTCTCCAGCTTGGACTATTTTTCCATCCATTCATAGAATATAATATAGGTTTCAAATAGTTCTACACTCTCCTTTTTTAATTAAAAGAAGTGGTGTCCACTTTTTAATGTGTTTCTGTTACATATTGTGTTGTTGATTTTACTGTTTATAGTGGTGTAATGATTTTATTCAATATTATATACAAAAATATCATCTCTTTTCCAAATTTTTATTTCTTGTTTTGACTAAACTAAAATAGGTTTAGAAATTTAGGATATATATATTCTTGTTTTGATTAATCTATTTGATGAAGCTTCTTCATGTTAAATTTAAGATGATGTCTACCATATCTTCAGATTTTCAAATCTCTACCTAGTTTTCCTTGGGCATATTTAAATAAATGTTAATTTTTTATGTTTAGTTTTCCTTGACTATATTTAAATTTAAAAGGGGTCCTGGTTCTATATTTATAGGGCCTCTTTCTATTACAAACTGCGATGTCAAAGTTTCGTGATCATACAAGATATATATCAAAGTAGTTTATTGTTCCACGTACTACATTGTTACCTAAAAAACATGCATTTTCAATGCTTGTTTTGTAATACATAGTTTGATGACCTTATTCAACTGATGTCATTCTATTATTTTTTAATAATTTCCAATTGATTCCCACCTCCTTTGATTACAACAATTCAACAATGTATTTTGTTGTCTCTCCTAATAACGACAATCTAACACATTGCTCTTATAGAAGATACTCAATGTACTATATAAAACTAGAATGTCAAATCTTAGTGTGCCTACAATATCTATATCAAAGTAGGTTGTATCTCAACGTAATACATTGTTTCTTCGATGACCTACATTTTTAATGTTTATTTTGCACTGCATAATATATTCAAAGTTGTTTCATTCAATTATTTTGATATATTTTTCAATTCATTCCCTCCTACTTTACTTACAATAGTTCAACAATGTATTGCGTTATCACCCATAATGCATGATGAATGAACACCTTATTCTTACAAGATGTGGTCACTATATTGTATAAAATTGTGATGCCAAATTTTTATGTGCCTACATGATCTATATCAAAGTAGATTGTTGTTCCGCGTAATACGTTGTTACATTGACGACATGCATTTTTAATATTTGTTTTACACTACATAGTGTTATAAATCTATTTAAAGTTGTTTCATTCAATTATTTTTTAATAATTTCTAATTCATTCCCTCCTACTTTGAGTACAATAAATCAACAATGTATTACATTCTTACCCCTAATAACGATGATCCAACACATTACTCTTACAAAAGATACTCAAGTACATACTATATAAAACTAAAGTTTCAGATCTTAGTGTGGCTTCAAGATCTATATCAAAGTAGGTTTTTGTTCCACCTAATACGTTGTTACGTCGATGACATGAATTTTTAATGTTTGTTTTGCACTATATAACGTTATGAATCTATTCAAAGTTGTTTCATTCAATTATTTTTGAATAATTTCCAATTCATTCCCTCCTAATTTGAGTATAATAATTCAACAATGTATTATGTTGTCACCCCTAAAAATGATAATCCAACACATTACTCTCACAAAATATACTCAAAACAGATATCAAGTGGGGCCATATCTATATCTGCTTCCCTCCCCGTTTCCCACAACAATAGGGAGGGGAGGTGTAGGAGAAAGAAACACACATCTATGGGAACACACATCTACTCTACTCTACTCTATGTCGACATCTACGCCCCACGTTAGAATGGAGATTATATTTAGTTGATGTTGTCTATATCTCTGCACCATGCTAGAATAGAGATTACATTTAGTTGATGTTGGCATCTATGCCCCATGTTAGAATGAAAATTATATTTAGCTCTCTAACATGTTAGATTGGAGATTACATTTAATTGAATCGATATCTCTAACCCATATTAAAATGGAGATTACATTAAATTGATGTCAACATCTATGCCCTATGTTAGAATGGATATTACATTTAACTGATGTTATTGAAATCTCAGTCACATATTAGAATGGAGATTATATTTAGCTGCTCCCTGTCCTATCCACTCTTCAGGTATTTAGAGGGACTTGTACCTTAGTAGATGGGTTTAAAAGCCATTATCCTCGCCATTAAACTACAAGATTTTTTAGATTAATATTCATACTGTTTTTTTCTGGCCATGATAAATCACGAGTGTTCATTGAAAATGCATCCATTAAAAAAAAAGCAGTACGCACAAACATAATTTCGATCTAAACATAAAAACTCTGGAATTCTACAAATGACAGAACTCAACAGAATTTCACCGAACACGATTGGGTAGACAGAAAGAGTATATTCACATCTCTTATGAATTCATCGATGTTACGGATGGAAGAGCCCTTGCTCTCCTTTCCTTTGAGGGGCGAACACGACACAGAAACTGCTTTCTTCGCCGCATCTTTAATTTCCAAGGCCTTTTTCCGCAGTGCACTTCCCTTCTCCCCCTCCATAAACATCTTCAACGTCCTTTCGACCCTGCTCTTGTCCAGATCTCCGTAGGCGCCCCTGCAAATCTCAACGCAGACACCCACTTCCTCCTCCAACAGCTTGGAATTATAGAATTGCTCTGCAGCGATGGGCCACCCGATTATCGGCACACCCCGGCTTAGGCTCTCCAGAGCGGAATTCCATCCACAGTGGCTCAGAAACCCGCCTGTGGAGGAATGTGACAGAATCAGTAGCTGCGGTGCCCAGCTCCGTAACAGAATCCCCTGCTTTGATTCTTTCATTCGTTCTTCGAATCCGACGGGCAGGAAGTCCGTCGAGCCATCGGTTACTTCGATAGGAGGTCGGACTGCCCAAATGAAGGGCCGTCGACTGGCTTCTAACCCAAGTGCCAGTTCCTGCATTTGGAAATACGGAATCCTCACCTGCGTGCCGAAGGATATGTAGAGAACAGAGGAGGGAAGATGAGAATCCAGCCACTGCAAACACTTGGCATGAGCCGCATCGTCGTTAATGGAGAAGCCGTGGCTGGAAGCATAATCGGGCAGCACAGGACCCACGGTCCAGACTCGACCGGAATTGTTTGCTCGCATGCGTTCGACAAATTTTGGCTCGAGCTCGTCGAATGTGTTGAGCAGGGTACCCCAGCTGCGGAGGTTACTGGGTATCTGCCGTTTCAAGAAGAGATGCCAGGGATCTGCATCGTTCGTCGCTTTCAGACTCAACGGGAGCTGAGATCTATGAAACGACACATGCGGAAGGTCGGGAGCGAGGGAAAATGTATCGGACTCGGTGTTCTTGTGAGGGAGATGCATCCACAGAGAATAATAAACTTCGGTGGCGAAGGCGCCCATGGTCATGAACGTCACCCTCGGGATCCCCAACCGATTCGAAACGGCCAAACTCCACCCGAAAAACATGTCGGTGATGATGCACGTCGGCGGTTGGGAGAGCCGTCGCAGCAACTGCTCGAACGGCTTTTCGAGCTGCTCGGTGCTCCGGACGAGGAGAAACATGAGATGGTAAGGAATGGAATCGGTGTTCTCCGCGTCGGGAGGCAGTCCTTGACGTCCCTCGGGAAGGGCAACTCTCGGAGACGAATTTCGATGCCGTGAGCTTTGCATGCGGCGGAAACCATGGGGTGCAGTCGGAGGAGGTTACGAGGTGTATTGACGATGGTTATGAGAAATCCGGATCTCTTAGCCAGCAACTGGGCGAGCTGGAAAAAGGGAATGATATGGCCCTGCGCCATCAGCGGCAGCAGAACAATATGAGGCCGCCTCTGCTCTTCGCCTTCCATACTTTACACACAAACCTATACTTCCACCCAAATCAAAATTACTAGTGGGCAGTATTTCCACGACAAAGCTGTCTAATTGAACACCGATAAGGTACGGCATATGTAAACATCGAATTGAATATATGTAAATTTCTAGAAGACGGTGACAATCCTTGGAAAGCCTCGTCTCTTGGCACGTTTCGACGATTCCAAATGTAAGTCGACAAAAAATAATAAAAGGTACCTATATAAAACATAGCCGACCTTTGGATAATTATAAATTTTGTAGTTGATGTTGATAAGGGTTATTTGATGTGATTGATTTTGGTTGTGTAGAAATATAGATGAACCACTTCATTTAAAAAGCGCAAACATGAGGCCTATCCCTTAAAACAATTCAATATGCAAAAAAGTGATATAATGTACAAAGCTTTGGATGGAAGCAACTATAAATTGCATGGTTCTTTCTCAGGTTTTTAAAACTATAGGCATTTGTATGTAGATATAATGAAGAAGACATTAAAAATGTGATGTTGTTAGTTTACATAAAGAAGTGAGCAATAATAAAAACAAAAAATTGAACATGTATGTTGTAAAGTGGTATTTTATTGGTGTAGAAATATAGATGAACCACTTCATTTAAAGGTATCATCTCTTCATTTCAAACTTGTTACAAATTCGTACATATACAATTGCAAATATTATATCATGAGTGGTAGCATTTTGCGGACTATTTTATTTGAACTTAACATGAATACATGAAATGCACAGATTTGCAAGCGAGGGAACTCTGGAGAAAGTTGTGAATGTCAAATCTTGTCTTTCAGTGGTTCCAATGTCGACAGTTGCTCTATGCAATTTAAGTCCCTTGGACATGTGGATATTTAATCCCCGGTCATTTTAATCGACAATTGTCTTTGATTCCCTCTTGAAATAGGGGGTATGGGAATATGTAACGGTTTGGAGGGATCCCAACATAGGCCATTGTATCTATCAAATTTGAAAACAAATAAAGGCAATGCTGGTGGTGGCATTGATGCGTCGTAGACAATGTCGGTGATTGTTCCTGTAGCACCATTTGTGAGGCCTATGTCAAGCCATAAATTTGCAATAAGCATGATTTTTCTTTGTTTGCACAACAAAACTTTGTGTTCCAACTGATCATCATCATGGATCTCCTAGTCCAGCCCGCCTGTTACTTTCAACAATGGATTGGGTGATTGGAACCTTCAATGCCTTCACCATCTGAAGGTTGTGGGAGTCCACGAGATCATTTTTTGCAAACAAATGTGGTGCATCCTTAAAATGTTGAGCTCCTGCTGAGTTAGGTGTCAGTCGGTGTGAGACATTAAGAGTTCTCAGTCCTCAATAAGAGGAGTTGAATCTCGCATGTGGAGCAATAAATTCCAGAATGAAACTTGTGTATTGTTTGTTCCTTGTTGCCGAAATATTGTTTGCAATGTAATGGAAGAATGAAATCCCTTCCAAAGGCTGGCTCCATAGGAATTACTTGCATAAAGAGGACTATCCAAAACCGATGGTAATTGGTCGAGGTCGCCGAGGAGGATGACTGATCTATTCCCAAATTCAAATGTTTTTTATTGTGGGAAAGCTTCGTGTAGCCTAATGTCAATTTTTCTTAGCAACTTTGGGCCGATGAAACTCATTTCATCAATAAGAACATATTTTATATGTTTTAGCGACTCTTGAAAAGATGATAATGCATGGCCTTCAAGGGGTTTTAGTTCTTTGAAGAGAGGATTTGTGTTGTATGCAATACAAGGGCAGTTGACATAGAGGCACATTTCATCCTTGAATGCTGAAGGTACACAAACATTAGAAACATGTATGAGAAAATTCTAAGAGTTGATTCCATGATACAATTATTTGAGAAAAGTGAAATAAAAGGGTCAATGGAGATGTTATCTCAATTCAACAAGAGGGGAAACATTCTAAAAAATACCATTAATCCCAAAAATCTTTAAGTAGTTGGAATTTGCAGAGGTCCCATAAACCCTCGACCTTGTGGATGTGATTAAGACCATTTCATTTCATTTCTCTTTGTAGAAAAAGATTGGAAAAGTTTTTAAATTGTCTACCTACAAAATTTGGACCTCTTAATGGACCATGCATTTGATGGAAGTCATTTCCCGCTCATTTAATAAGTTTGAAGAGCAAGATGTCAATTGCCACATGTTTTTTGTTCTCACATGGTGTCAAATTCTTAAGTTGTATGTTGTTTGCTAAAGACTCAATATACAAAACATGTAGTGTGTTATCCGTTAATAAACAACATGCATAATTTGCTTGGGGAAAAATATAATATACACATAATTTTAGAGGAGTGGATGTAAAATTTTATGAAACCTTGACCATTCAAGGTGGCCTTTCTACGACAGACTTGGAAGTGGAGGAGGGTGAAAAACAGGTGATAGAGACGACCGAGAGCATAATTGTTTTACGAGAAATAAAAATGGTCAAGATGCACTTCACAGGTTATGCCTTATCATCATTATGCCAGAATAACAAAAAAACAAAGCAAAGGATTGCACTAATTATTATTTAAATGACACTCTTACGAGGGGAACAACATGAATTGGAGATGTCATCAAGACAACTTCAAGACCTTAGAGGCTCAAACAAATCCACAAAATGTTGTGGATAGAGAAGCCAATGGAAACGATACAACAATTTGGCCACCTACAAGTGAATGATGGAAAGGCCAAGACCTTCCTGGGGTTTTGATCTACGAAAATCCCTCAAGCATATGCCATTGACCACCACTAAAATATGGCCCGAAAGTAGAAGCTTTTGTGACATGAAGGACTCAAACAATATTCCCCCTAGATGGAAGTGTGTGTGTGAAAGTTGACTTATGTTCAATTATTCATGATGTGATAAGAAAATAATTGGAGCTTGTTACTTCTTTAAAAGCTACAAACCAAGGTACGATAGTCTTGATAAAATTGTGAACAAATTAGCGAGCCATGGCATGGGGCACAATACACACATTGCTTCACTATGGTTGGGTCCCCTGTGGCGAGAGTGAGTTTCTCTGGGTTTACCAATGGACAGGCCACAAGGATGGCTCCCCAAGCCAGATTGGCTACCTATAAGATTTTTATTGGGAATAAGAATGCAATGTTGATATCAACATTATCGATGCCATGGAGAAGGTTCTCGTTGATGACATAGATATGACTTCTCTCTTGGAGGATTTGACAAACCCTTTTTTATTTTTCTCTTAGAGGATTTGACAAACCCTTTTACTAAGATAACATGGCACATTAGATGACCAATGTGGGAGAGGGGTGTGAACAAATAATTCTTGGGGACGAAGTACTCATGTCCACGTGACTTATTGTGATTAGTTTGATTTATTTTTGGTAAAATTGTTATTATTTGGAGCAATTGTTGTGATTTTAATGGTTGAGATCATACATTTGGTTGATGCATTGAAGATATGAAAAGAGGACCATCGGATTTACGATGAAAAACAAAAATAGTAGTAAGACCACATCCCTAATAACCACATGAACAACTTCCACCAAAGAGGACCATTCAATTTACCATGAAAAACAAAAATAGTAGTCGGGGCACATCCATAATAGCCACATGAACAACTTTCGGCAATCCGGACTTCATCGTATGTTTGACTATTCACTCTCCGTCCATCGTCTCGTCTGAAATATTAGACTTAACAATTTACTAAATATTAGCATTTGATTGGACAAAAAGTTTGAAATTATGTGCTCGAACTCTATTAAGAAACCAATATGTTGTGGAAGTACTTGTATATTGAGAAACAAGTAAAAAGCGTTTTAAGGCTTCTACAATCCTTAATTAGTAGCGAAAGCCTTCTGGAAAAGACCCTCATTCAATTTTGACTTTCATTGATGTTTTGGATTACAAATTTTGTTTGGTGAGGAAAATGTTATCTTCCTATTTTTAAGGATTCCATGTCCCATAATTAGTAGCAAAAACTTCTGGAGAAAACCCACAATCAATTTTGAAATTCATTGTTGTTTCGGATCACACTACATGATCCATCATCACAATGAATTTCATAACTGATTGCAGGTCTTTTCCAAAAGCCTTTTGGTACTATATTGCTAGCCTCATAATTCCAGAGGTGATGCCTTTTATGAAACCTTTGATATTATTTCAGAAAGGGAATCAACTTTAGCAAAAAATATGGAACACTGAAAAAAAAACAAGATATGTTAACGTAATGCATATGGGTAGAAATTAAAATAATGAATTTAAAACCATCTGAAAATACGTGTTCTGTGATTTTTCCTGCATTTGTTTATTGTGTGATCAGAAGGGGAAAACTGGCTAGAAATGGAAAACTGAAAAGGTTTTTGTTACTAGAAGCATTTAAGGTTTAATAAAGAAGTATGAGAGCAACAATTTTTTAATAGTTATGGTCAATTAGAGATGAAATTTATATATCCGGGGCAAAAATCAACTAAATATTTTGCAATTTAAAATTTTGAATACAAGGTCCAAAAAGGTTGTAGGAATTTAAGTTTTTCTATGTGGGTAATGATGCATCATCCTGCATTGTAAAAAATAATTGAATGATTTTCTGATGCTGCAATGTCATAATTAAATGATGAAAATGGAAATTAGGATTAAAAGCACGAGTCCAGTGTGCGTAGCCTAGTGGTAATTTAATGGGACTAAACCCAGGATGGGGCTAGGTGCTATTCCTGGGTGAATTTTGATGGAATAGAGCCCCTTAGATAGTGGCTTGTAGCCCGAGGGATTTCTGAGTCTGCAGTGAGCTGATTGATGTTGCTGTAAGGGCTCTCAGTGCTTCAGTGTTTTCCCTTAGCAAAGTAGGATTGGAAATATAAGATACATAGTCCCCTGTAGCAAGAAATGTGAGGTCTGTTAGTCGTCATGTGTTATAATGCACATAAACAGGAATACCACGGACACGTGCATTTATGTATTAACATTAAGAAATTAAAATATGGTTAGATCTATGATTTTACTTTTAATTTTTTAAATAAATATAATAGTAATTATATGCATATACGAAAACTTGTTTCTTATTCACAACCTTTGTCAATTGTGTTACTTGTTACATTTCCTTTGCATCACATTACTCTGTTTCTCGTTTGTTGAAACATAGATATTTTCTTTGTCAAAAAATAATTAGAAAGCAGCAGCATTGACTCTCTTAATATCTATTCATTAATATCCTCTGGCACTTCCCCACTTCCCGGTTTCATGGACAATAAAAATTGTTAAAAGAAATGGTGCGAAAGGTTCTGTTGGGTTTCTTGTAATGCAGTTTACATAAGCAATTTTACTCTTGGATGCCGACACTGATGAAGTGATAGAAATAAAATGCATCTGTCGACAACATATTTTTTACACTATGGGGTACATGTAAAACCCCCCTTCATACAAGGACCATTACAATTCGGGCACGGATCTTGGTCTGGGCACCTCCCGGATTTGTCTGGTTTTCTAGTCAGAGCTGGGTGAATCCAGGCAGTATTTGGCAGACCGCCTCGCTTCACTTAAAAACCAAAAAAATGTATCATACTACAACTACCTCAACCTTTTAACCTAACGACCTATTTTGTTGAGTTTTTCTTACCTTTATGTACGGATGTATCAAAGACGAATCTGAAGCCAAGGTCCCCAAAAATCTGGCAAATTCCATACCTGGACCTGTATCCACTACACAGTAAAAGGAACAAGTGAAGACCCTTTCCATTGGTGCTGCTGTGTGTTCTATCACATGTTCCCTTAGAGATTTGTGCTTTTCCATAATAAGGATTGTATTTCTGACATACATGGATCTGCCAAGACTCAAACCTAGGGTCTTCTTTCATCAGGATTCAGTGCTGAGTGCCAAATCACCGAATCTCCAACCCTTCACATGTTCGGACATTTTTGGAGTGCGGATTGGACCTTCAACGACAGAAAAACCTCTGTAGTGTAGAAATAAATTGCTACATAATTTTATTCTACTTGTTCTGAAGCTCATAGGATGTAACATTTAGAATTGGAAATCATGAAGCTTTAGCATATGTAGGTAAACCATAAAAGGTAATATAGTCGAGACATTTAAACGTGAGAAGGAAGTGGTAAAAGTAAGAAAATCATTTTATTGCTAATTTTAGGAGAGAATATGAGAACAAAATTAGGACATGCCTGAGTGTTAGCATGACATGGCAAGTAAAACAAACTAAAGCATAATTTAATTCTAATAAAAAATACTACACAACAACGATAAAAATCTCATCAATACTGAAATTCCATCTTCAATACTGAAATTCCACTCACTCTCCGACCACGGTTGCGCGCAAGAATTACACAAATCACTGTCAAAACAAACAAATCCGCCGCGTAATCTCAGGAAACCCTTGCAGTGTCATATATACACAATAATAATTCCAAAGATAATGAATATACACAGTTCATATACGCACCTAAAAAAGTGGTAGGGTTTGGTATTTCACAGAAATCATAGATCCGCTGGCAGTATAGGCAACCTCCATTTCAGAGGGCAACGAGACAATCAAAATAAAATTACAAACCGTACTTATTGGAAACTATTTTGCCTGGTATAAATCGTACACCGTTTCTGCAAACAAGGTGGAAAAAAACCCACTGTTTTGAGGTAAAACCGCTGAAATTGGACTGAGAATATAAAAAAATTCGGGGATGACAAGCGTCGATAGTGATTATACCACCAAAAGGAAAAAAGTAAAATAAAAACATGTTTCAAATTCACGCAAGTTGTATAGTTTCTTTATAGCAATTGGATTACATAAACCCTTCCACAAGGTAGGCAGTGTAAAATCCCTCCCTGTTCGAATCTGCAGAAGCTCCAGTTTTAGGGGGAACTATAATAGACGAAATGAAACCCCAATGGTTGGCTTCCAAACACCTTGCCAGTTCCCTAGTTTTCCGAAATATAACAGTCACCTTCTTTTTTCAATGTGTTTTTCGATATAAAGACCAGACGTTGTGTAAAACAGAGGTGCCAAAAGTCCCGCATATAGAAAAAACAACCCTAAGATCTAAAGTCACCAAAAACGACTGCCTATCAAAATGCCTGTCAAACTGTCAATTTTAACGTAGTTGGAGAAACGTCCGCAAGAGCCTTTCCCATAGGGGGAACGCCTTCGGCGTAATTACGGTCGTAATTTTGGTTCACATTTTTCTTGCTCGTGCTACTTGTCGTGGGGTCTTTCATTGCTTTATTTATTTCAAACTATTCTTTCTTTCATCTCAAATGAATGTAATCTATGTTTCGCTTTTCTTTTCTTTTTTAAATGATGTGCCAAAATTAACAGGATTTGTGAAAAGTCATAACTTGAACTTTGGGTGTCCGTTTGAATCCGCTTTTTTTGAAACCACATGTTTTGTTGAGACGAACGCATCTTGAGGCCAACAATTAGGATTTAAGTTGTAGTTTGGTTTTTTCCTATTTTTGGGCATTAGTTAATTTTAGTCTATTAGTTGCATTATGAGTTAGAAAGTTGACAATTCATCTAATTTAGGAATGTAGAAGATGCGTGACAATTTTTGTGCCCATATGAATAAGCATGCGAACTTACTAAGAATAACAGGTTCTAGTAAACTGTTAAAAATAGTAATTTCTACCACCTAGAGTAGATTTAGTCAAGTTAGTTAGAATTTGCTTGGCAACTCGAGTTGGAAGTTGTTTTCCTATTTAGGAAACATTGTAATTCATTATTCGAGAACAAAGAAGGAGATCTATTTTCTTTTGGAGTTCATATTATTTGCAGTATATCAAGTTTGTTCAGAATTTGGCTACATTAAAAAATCATTTTCAAAAAATATTTGTTATTGTTTCAATTATCTCATACGAACTCGAGGAGTAAAGATTAGGAGTACTCTAGCCAATAATAAGAGTGGATGTTGGTCAGATAGGCTTCAAACTTTTGAAATACTTTTAACTTTTGGACCAATACAATTTTGCCAAGTGTTTTTAATTACATATAAACTAAAGTATTTCAATTAATTATTATTAAAAAAATTTACTTTTTTATTTTCTCTGATTAGCTGAAAAATTTATAGTCATATTTACATTTTGTAATTAGTAAAAACTATTTCTCTTTCTTGCCCACTACCGAAGTGACACCTCTCATTTTTTTTTGGTGGTTTTCCTATAGTTTAAAACAAATATTTCTAAAAACCACTATAAATTCTTTACTCTTATTATTCCAAAAAAACAAGGCATTTGTTACAAATTTGGCTACCAACATTTAATATATATCCTCCATTTAATACCCACAGGGTTTCTCACAGATATCTTTGAAAATTTGTGGCATAAATGATCTATATTTATAAAGATGTGCGCATTCACTTCACATTCTAGATATGAGCAAAGAACTAAATTTTATGGTAATAAATCCTCAAATGGCTCACCAGTTGCTCTATTTATGTGTTTTTTCCTTTTGCTTTATTCAGGCTAATAGTATGAACACAAGGTTATAAACTATCATCCTTATTTCTCAAGTCGGTAATTCCATTATTTCTAATTGGAGTAAGGTGCGCTTGGTCCCTTGCACCAAGAAAGCCTATGGCCATACTCAAGATGAATTGGATTGAAAGGCAATAAATTTGGGCAAAAGACACCAACAAGTTTCCTCATTGTTGATGGGTGGTTCCCTTTTGTAATTGGATCCATAAATCTACATATACAAGTGCCACTCAATTTTATACGGACAAATAATAATCCACATTAAAAGTTTGTCTTGAGATTGTTGGGATACATATTCTTACCACCAAACATGACGGTCATAGGACGTATTTGTTAGAAATTAACATTTACATGTGGTGAATATTCGGTAATTGTAAATGAGTTGTATCAAACTCATATACTTAAGTTATATTGGTTTGATGTAATATTGTTGTGTATAACAACAAAGAGTTCGGATATAGATTATCGAGATATATTCTTGTAACAATATATCGTCGAAGATATTCTAATGAGAAAATAGTAGAGAGATAATAGGAATCACATTCTTATATATTTGTATTATATCCCGAGAAATATTATAATGTATATAGAGTAATATATTGAGAGAGTGATATTGCAATATAAATCAGAGCTGCATTTATAGTATTTGAATAGGGCACAATCCAAATCGACACCAACATGATGTCAATCGATCCCTTCTGCACCGCCTACAATATATACGAATGGCCGATTGAGGTAATCATAGTTTCCATACATACTCTATGTTGAAGTGTTAAATATTGTAACTATCGCATATCGGTTACCCGATAATTGGTCATGTATAGGCGAACATGAGCCGCATGAGAAACCAACAAGTTATGTGCCACAATATATGGCTTTGTAGCCGGATTGGCTCCAAAAACAAAGTAGGTAAAAGGCTCTTTTAAAGTAATCCAAAGTTTCACTCTATCTCCGAATTCTTGAAAGAACACTTGATTGTAATCTTTAAATCTTTTCGTGCGTAGATCGATCGTAACAGTCGTTTCTATGTAAACATAGTACATCTTTTGGTGATGGATAATACTTGATATTTATATGAGTTTTTACTCTGGTTTTTATCAATTACCGTGTTCTACGAAGAGTCTTTATTTGTAATCGTATCTTTTATTATGATGGACAATTTTGATGCGATGAACCTCTGTTCTTGCTATTTTAACAACACGATTGATGCTGCATACAAAAATTAAAGCGCAACATGAACTAAATCAAACAACATTTAACATTTAATAATTTGATGCATCATCCTCCCCATGTTTAAAACATGTCATGAACTTCCTATTTCGAGATAATTTTATTAGTTTTCTTCTGCTTTCCTCTATAAATTGAATCACGTCTCTTCTAGTCCAAGCTAATGAATATTTGCAAAAATAATTTATGGATTTCTTGTAACCACGTGTCGGACCAACTACACCTAATAGGGTTTTGAAATCTCTCTAACGTATACTTTTTTTTTATGCAATAGATTGCGGACATGGGCGAGTATGAAAGTGTGGCAAAGGCAATAAAGGAGTCATTCTCATTGAGTAAAATAAAAACATATTCTTTTTAGTCTTTGAATCCCTTCAACCACACCAAAACACATTTTTCTCTCTCTATTGGAAACAATTATCTTTTCTTTCCGAGTTGATAAAATTTTAAGATGCCCGAGGTTAGAGGTTTGATCCCCGGTTCCTCTACCTTTTTGTTTTTGGCATTGGAAACAGAGCATCTTCATTTTTTGGCCATCACTGCCTTGTTCTCTATGCCACTGTTTTTCTCATTTTTAGCTCTCACTTGAGCCACATTCAAAATCCTACATGCATTAAGTTTTAAAAACTTCTATTTGCACATGGATGTTGATTTTTTTTTGGACAAAATGAATGGCTAGGATTGATAAGAGAATAGCTGCTTCAACCTAGAGGAGTTATATCGATCTTGAATTAAGAAAAACATGGAATATCTTTCAAATATTTACACAAAAACTTTGATGGTTCTATTAGTTAAAATCCTTCTTCCTAAATTAGAGAGCAATTTGCATTTTTATTAATTTGATTGTAAGTGATACATTCCCCCATCTTCAACAACTCTTTCCATACCAAGAAGAATATCATGGCTAAAACATTTAAACCCAACACAAAAAAATTATAATCTGCTTTTATTGTATTTTTTCCTATTCTTTATTTTAAAATAGAAGACTTTTTAGTTTCACTCATCCAAACGAAAATGCTACTTAGATCGTCTCTATCATGCACTTCAACACTTGCTTCGGCAAAGATATATGTCATACATGGCCTTGTTTCAATTAATAATTTTTCCCATCAAATAAATAAATAAAAGTTGTCCGCATTCTCGTATTTTAAAATTTGTATTAGGATCATAATAAATCTCAAATATAAAGAAACTTTTATACAAAAATATTTTAAATATCCTATTAAGTTATCACATAAGGTTGATAAATATTCTATGGATGGACAAAATTAATTGCGGGAGATGCTGAGAATGCAACAAATACATTTTTTTATACAAGGTTGCTTGCAAGTCCAATTTACCAATATCAAGTAGCGATGGTACTCTAGCATGAACAAAGCACCATTTTTAACAAAGAAATGAATTTTTTTGTATCTCCCATGGTTTTGTGAAGAGTGGTATTTGGACTATGCATACCAATTCCTCCATTAAAAAAATAGACGGTTTCACCAAAATTTCAAAAATAGAGAATCGAATACTTTTTCCTTCAAGTATACTCACCTCTACTACCTACACTACCGACATTATCAAAATTATAAGAACATTTTCCTAAGAAAAATTACACATCGACATAATTTAAAGTTGCATAGGAGAATGGATAACAATACCAACAAAATCATACAATCTCATATATATGTCATATATTTTTTTTACTTGCAAAAATATTGTGATACTTTTTATGTATATGCATAAAATGTATGTTACTATATAATAATATCAATAAATGGATCAATTAATATTGAACCTTTATGTAAATTGTTTTAATGTTTGGCTCTAAAAATAATTGACAATAAGAGAAATCTTTATATTTAAGTGCCCCCTAAGTATTGGTGCCCTAGGAAACTACTTAGCTTGCCCAAGACTTAATCCCCCTTGATTTCATATGCATGTTAAAATAAGGCTATGATATGGCGCCTTAGCGATGCATTTACAGAGGAAAAATTTATCAACTATTGAAATTTTGTTGATTATGTTTAGATATTGTAAATGCATATATAAACATATATGTATAAAAACATCAAGAGTTACCAATCAAGACTACAAAAGAAAAACATCGCTCGACATAATATTCAAATATCTATTTGATTATTCTACTTATAATAAATTCATTTGAATAGTGAAATATAACTTATCTAACCTATTCATGTCTAATTTAAAAGACGTAGGGTTTTCAATCTTATGATAACAAGAAATTTAAAAAAATAAAGTTTTGGTTCTTACCTCTTACTATCTCTATGATATCAAATATAATACGTAAATGCATCTCTCATAATATTTGAATATTTATTGGGTGAAACTATAATAGTATGTCTCACTTTTTGCATTTGTTGTACCTTTATAAAGATGAATTTTTAGTTTTATTGATTTCCCAAAGGTAATAGCCACAAAAATGTACACATTCATGAAATTCCACAAACTAATGAAAAGTTGTGTTTAGAGTGTAGAATACATATAAAAAATTTAAGAAAAAAATCTAATTTTTCCTTAATTTTATTCATATATTGTTTCTTATTTTATAATGGAAGAACAAATGTCCGACATGGTGTTTTTAAATGAAAACTTATTTTTCATAGTGAATATATATATATATATGTTCTAGATTTGAATATCAAGTTCCCGAAAAATTTCGTATTTTTTTTTTTTATATTTTTTTATTAATGTTTTAGTGAAGATATTTTCATATTAAGGGCGTACATATGTTTATGCCAATATATTTTCAAATTTATATCGAAATTGAATTTTTTTCATAGCTACGAAGAAGACTTCAAAAAATAGTAAGTTTATTTTTTTAAAAAAATGATATATTTTACTATTTTTCAAATTGTGTTGAAAGTGTACTACTGATTGTCGTAAAATACCATACATTGGAAAAAAATTAAAAATAAATAGTAAAAAAATTAAAATAAAAATTATATTTTTAGAAAGGTAATAAAAAACGTATTTTGGTGTAAAATTTTGTAATTTAACTAATTAATTTACCCTAAATACGTGGCACCTATGTGGCACATTTTGGCCAATAATTATCCTCTAAATGGATTTGGAGCCAAAATGTGCCACATAGGTTCTATGTAAGGGCAGGTGTTCCCATGAAGGGGTTCACGCAAACACCCCCTTCACGTGAACACCCCTAAACCCCAAACCCACCACCCAAGCACCACTACGTGCACGATTCCGTTTTAAAATTTGTTTGTTAGTGTAAATTTAGTTTTAAAAAATAATTTTTAATAAGTATAGTTTTAAAGTAAAGCTTTTTCTAATATTATTGTTTTTAAGTTATTTTTAGGTTCAATGATTTTAATTTTAAAATATACTTTTTTATATTATTTTGTTTATTTTTAAATAAAAGTATATTATATATTTTTTAATTTATTTTTAAAAATTAAAAATTAAAAACATTCTATTATTTATAATCAAATTAACTTTGAAATATAGTTAATTTTATTAAAAATATATTACAAAGTTAAATAATTGTATATTAGATCTAAATTGTTTCAAAATTAGAAAAATAGTTTTGAAGTTAGAAAAGCATGTAATTAAAAATAACTTAATTTCTATTGAGATTTTTATATTATAATAAGAGTTATTTGTGTATAGTTTTGTATTGAATTTACTCTTAGATCCAGATCTAGCTCAATTTGTGTGTGCAGTGAAAATTATCGAAGTGGAGGAATCATGGGAAATGAGAAGAATAACAAGTGAAAATATAGCGAGGAAAAGAAAGCAGAGGAGAATGTTAAAAGATCACTTCGTAGGAAGAAACAAAGAGAGAGAGATGGCTACAAAACTGGTACATACATACTTGAAACCCTTGATATTGTAATTTTTTTCTATCTAGGGTAAATATGAAGTTTTAGCTTCATCACGCCTTCTAGATAGAAGAATATTATATTATAAATACAATAAAATGATTAGTATTGTGCAAACTGTCTGTATTGTGATTTTGTATTGTGTGTTTTTAAATACAAACTATGATGAGTATTGTGTATTTAACTCTGAGCTTGGTATCCCTTAGACAAATTCGCCATAAACTTAACCAACAAATCCAACTTGCACATAATTATATTATCCTCGTATTATTATAACAATAATTAACCTCATTTTTAACTAGATAAGGTACCAAATCCTTACTTTCAAACCTTTTAGGTAGATATCCGTCTTTTTTTATCCCTACCCTCTACACCTATTTTGTCTTTGTCCACATGTCGACAATGATGATTTTATCACTTGTATATATTTTTATAGGTTAGTAATTTCCTCATGGGTTGAATTTTATACAAAATTATATATAGGAACCCATATATAAGAAATTTAAATGCACTCATCTACTCACTTAGTACTTTCAAGAGCCCTATGATAAAATTATCATTTCAAAAGCACTCAAATATCTCCTAAATTACCTTCAAACAATCACAAATAATAGGAGAACCCCTACATAGGTCTAAATAACTCTAACCTTGGTCCTAGAGTCAATTTTACCGAGAAAAAGTATTTTCAATCTAATTTAAGCACAAATCACACCAAACCAAATTATCTATATTATCAAGTGATAAAATTTCCAAATCTAGTTGCAACCACATAGATATCACATGTTCAAAGTGGTTAACTACATGTATTTTAATCCCTATTCATAGTAGTACTAACATAGGTAGTGTACATATTACACTTTACCCCAAACACAAACCTTTTTGCATGGACTCTTACCCATGGTTCAGTTTTGAAGCTATTTTGGGTCATACAAAGGGTTTCGTGATACCTAGGGTTTCACAGTTAAGCATATTTTCAAGTCTTACATAGGTAAAAACACCATAAATTCACAATTTAAACCACCAAATAGGTATGAAACTACCAAAAAAATTCGTACACATCTAAAAGTTCCATACCTACTTATCCTACATGCTTAGAATTAGAAATGAAGCACTTTCACATCATTTCGAGTATTTTCACCCTTCTTCCACTACCATATTAGTTTCTTTACTTGTAGGATAGCTAAGTACATCTCCCTTTTTATGTCTTATTTTATTTACACTTGTTTTGATCATTCTATCTTGGAAATTTCTAAATAGGTATATTCTAATCTATATATTGATGTTAAGGTAATTAATGTAAATATATATACTATTTTAACCCTTAATTCAAAATGAGATAAGAAACACAAACACATTTTGTTTCATTTTTTGGTTAAATATTTTAGTGATACCAAGTTAGCTGATCTAATCCTTATCCTAGTTTGAACCCTAATTACCCTAGGCTTTTTGTTTATGCCTTGGCACATGATCATTTTCCTAGTTCTTGGATTTTTCCTTTCATGGCTTATACTACCATTAAAAATGTATTTCCTTTTAACTCAGTTAAAAGTGGTCCCCTACATTTAAAGATGGAATATGTGTAGTATTGCAATAAATCATGATCCCTAATGTCTTTAATGTGAAATGAAAATTCATATCTTGGATTATTTATTTGTATTTTTTCTCATTCCAAATGAATGTGAACATCAATATTTTGGCTTGCACATAATGTTCATCATTCCAATATCACTTATCTTGACAAACTTAGGGTTAGAGAATATTTTACAAAAATACACCTTGAGTGGAAGGTAAGTTTGACATTAGTTGAAACTCATTCAAAACCTTGTTTGCTATTCGTTTTAACAATATTAAAGTATTAATAGTTTAACATATTTACTTTAAGCATCAATAGAGGGACGTAAAATTAGCAAATATTCCCATTATTTAAATTGAGATGAGTGATTGAATTTAATCCAATCATGGAGATTCATAATGAATAAATTAAAAGTGATCCCTCACTTGAGAATAGTGAATTTATTAATTACATCGAGAGGCATTCCTACAATGACATGTATGGGGTAGAACTTTTCTAATATTGTGAGTATATTCAGTTTGATGACTAACACATCAAAAAATCATATGAATTACAACCGACTAAATGTATTAAACATGTAAACTTATAAATAACAAATGAAATCAAATAAATACAAACAAGAAAGAAAAATTGTTCAAAATTAATAATTGCACTTAAAATAAGAGGTAAGAACAAAAGACCTATTTTTAAAAATTTCTCATTAACATAAATAAAAATTGTAAGTCTTTGAAATTAGATAAATATGTTAGATATATTAAATTTTACAATTTAAATGAATATGATAGATGTATATTAATTAGATAAATATTCAAATATTGTGCCAAGAGGTTTTTATTAATTCCATTTTAATATCTTAGAGATAATAAGAGGAAAGCATTAAAAACCCTAAGTCTAATAAATTAGATGAATAGGTTAGATATATTACATCTATCTTTTAAAATAAATATGTTAGAAGTAGATCAATCAAATAATGTGGAACCACAATATGTGGAATCCCTTCCCATACCTTGTATTTACACATCCCTTCTCCATACCTTATACATACACATGTTTCTTCTACATCAACAAGTAGTCACTCCTCCTCTCTCACTTACATGAGAAAGAAATTGGACCTCATCTTGACTATACAAGTATTGCATGAATACTACCCTTTATTTTCGTACATTTTATCTTCATAATTCTTTTTCTCACTCTTGTCAATTATAGTCGTTAGTTTAGATAGCCTAATTAGTATGTTATTTTATCTTCTCCTTACATATTTAATTTATAAAGGTCATCTTGTCTAAAAATTTGGCTACCCCTAACATCTATATAGGTTATACAAATCAATTTACCTCATTTTCCTACCCATGTTATAATATATAGTTTAGAAAGAATAGTTAGTCTAATTATCTTTGATGACCCACGACCTCAACACCAACAAATAACGAGCCTAATGAGCCAAGTTGACTCAGGCCCTCAACATCAAGTGATAGATCATGGTTGGGCTCATTCAAGAACTGTGTATATGTCATATGTGAATATGATGTGCTTTGTGAAACACCACAATACTCACTAACATGCGCTAGAGAAGAATCCTAAACACACAAGTAAATGTTCAATATTATATGTCAACACTAGATCTTATATATTTATTTAAATATTAATAAATTGTAAAGTATAAATTTTAATTAAATTAAGGTTTAATTTTCACACACCGTATAATAAAAGTGTTTAACATCGGGTGTCACAATCCCAAAATAGGAGGTCCGACTATAGCGATTGCATAGTACCACTGAATAGAAGATATACTACCGTGAATGGTACTCTTCTCCATAAAATCCAAAACCCCAATAGTGGAATGTCGCACTGCTTCATGCAATCAACTCATATGTACGCAACAATTCAGCATTCATGATGTGTCCTAGACAACATATATGAGTGATATCAAATGTGCACAAGTGTATAACTCGCTACGTGCATCACTGCTGGTACTAGCTCATCCACTACTAGTACCACGTCTCTCAAGGAACTGACCCACACAATCAAAAGAGATAAATTTGGTCTCGTGATCAATTCTCCCAAGATCTTCTATAGCATCCTCGTGGGCACTCATAATGATAGGTGCAACGACATCCTGAAAGCCATATAAGAAAGGTTGTGGCCTCTCTACAAATTGTCACATGTCAATAATAAGAGGATCTCACTCTTGTTGATATGTAGGAATGTTGCTAATGCGGCCACACCCCTTCCTAAAATAACCAGGATGTCTAAATAGTTCACCTTTAGGTTTAGGTGAACCTCAACGTGTAACATCAATATGAAATATAATGGTAACTGGTCATTATTAGGAAATTGGCCTTGAGAGGCCACAAATATGGGATAAATCAATGGTGCGCAAAGGCAACATGAACATTTGTTTACATAATATGCCTTGATTTTATTTTGGCCTGCATAACTCAACCAACATGAGATCTTAACGACTTCCTTATCAGGAAGTCTAGTTACAACCTCATTATATCCCACATCACCTGTCACACTTGATTTTAATTCATCCATAAAAAAATTTAGTGACTCGGGCTGGAAAGGGTTGTATGTTTTCAAGTTTGTTTGTATTTTTTGAAGATCTTTCAATATATTTTCACAATGTGTTTTGTATTTCCCAACTATAGTTAGAAGCTCAAGAATAGATGATAGTTTTGTTATCTCTAAGTCAATCCTCTCAAACAAATTAGCAGAGGAAGAAGCCATAACTGTAAAAATGAAAGTAAAATTCAATTTAGAATACTTTTTTGAAACCGTAAACCCTAAATTGATAAAATTTCACATAAATTTAAATTTATTTTCAAAAAAATATTAAAACATATACTTTTCCTATGCTGAAATATAATTCCTTAAAATATTGTGTATTTATGTTAAAATATAGATTTTATTATACATGTATTTAACATATTAATATACAATGTAAACAATGATTAAGGTTATGCAAAGTTTGTGTATGGGTTGTAGGTTGGAATTTAGTTTGTATTGTATGATTCGAAGATCAATAAGAGAATGATTTAACAATGGTAAATATACCTGTGGGCTTCTCATAAGATTCAGTGAGAGTGTGTAAAACTAGGATGTTCAACATCTTTTGACACTTAGCAAGATATTTTCAAAGACACGACTTTACATCTCAAAGATAGGCAATGAAACCTTTTTCATGATGTATGATACACAAACTCATAAGTACAGACTTGTCAAAGAAATTTTCATTTTTGATTTAAGGTCTTACCAATTCGGACTCAGATTATCTCAGTCAGAGCATGCTTCATGATTAGCTTAATAAATGACACAAGGGCTTAGACTCATATTCAAACATGATAAGAGAAGACTTCAAAACCTTGACACACCATGACCTCAACACAAATACTTTTGACAAGGACTGACATACTTTTATGAGAACACCAAGGAAATCATCCTCACAAATCTGTGTTAGATCGGGGAAGAAACTATAAACCCCATAATCTTGAAACAAAGTAATTGTTTATTGGAGATTGTAATGGTTTATTGGAAACTGTGATAGAGTAATGGACATTTTGTTCCTTTTCCACTTGCCCAAGAGGAATGTTTTTGTCAAAGCTAAATCAATCCACTTTCGATACTAGTAGTAGTACAATCTTATGTTGATGTTTTCTCTAATTATATAAGGTTCCACAAGAAAAATAGTTGGATCAAATGACATCAAGAAAGCTCATGTTGATATAATTTTTGCTACATTGGATAAGAGCATCGTGTGTAGTTCAGACCAAGATAAACTTAATTGTAGATATAATTACATATAAATGACAAGAATAATATGCTTATTGGGTTTGTGTTCTCTTTAAATGCTTTGTTTGCATGATCCCAGGTCATGTTGACATGGAAAAGCATAAATGTAGGTCCATTATTAATCTTGTAATGAACTTCCACCTGGTTGAAGGATTGAACTGATATAACAAAAAAGGTATAGTATTTGACTATTGTAGTAATTTTGTGAAGTCAATAATGAAAATAATTGGGGATTGAAGTGAAATTTGGGGATTAGAGAGAAATTACCTCTCGAGCTCACTCATTGTTGACTGTTAGCTAGGATTTCAATTTACAAGCTCGAATTGAAGAGTTTGAGTCTATAATTTGGAAGCAAGGTTATTAAGAAGGTTCCCCAAGGTATTCAAAAGGAATTTTGAAAATTATTCGATTAAATCAAGAGATATTTTTACCAATCTAAACATGCAAACCAAAGACATACAAAAACCAAAACCAAATTGGCACCTTATAATCTTGTGAAAGAAATTTTAATACAAAAACAAAAACCAAGTTTTTACAAAAACACAAAGATAAAAACCTCAGTGCGGGTGACGTTTAGCATGACCTATTCATAGAGAATTTGAGGTATCTTCCTTCATGTGAAGACGTACATGGCAGAGGAAAATGTGAGAACCTCCATGCCACCACAAATATATAAACAAGGGTTTTTGCGCAAATTGTGTTTGCATGAAACCCTTTCACACAAACACCTTTATGTGGCTTATGTGGTATTTCGGAGAAGGGTGTTCATGCGAAGGGGTGCTTGTGTGAACACTCCTTAAATCCCAACCCGCCCAAACTCCTACTCGCATGTTTGGAACACCAAGTGGGACAGAGTTTTGTGATTTCACCCAATGTCTATTCATATTTTGACAGAATCTTGAGATGTTCACTACAAGATGAAATAATTCCTTCAACTAATCCTAAGAATAAAAATATTATGTAAAATAATATTACAACTGCCCTTTAATCCATTTGGGTTGTTATGGTCCCAAACTTTCCTTTGAATTTTTAAAATTTTATCATCCAAGCGCTTTCGTTAAGTATGTTGTTTATTATCTAGTAGTAAATTGTAATAATTTGACATTACCATATTTCACATAGTGTTCAATCATGTGGAATTTGGGTTTTTTTATTGGTTCGATTGCAAAAGATGGTATTCTTTTCCATTAAAATTGCATGCGTTATTAACTATGAGTGATGTTGATGAAAACTGATGTTCTAACAAGTCTATAAGAATCCTTTTTAGCCACAAGATTTCCTTGGTTGCATTTGAATTTTCCATATATTATTCTTCAGCTAAAGAAAGTTCCAACACACATTTATTATTTGAATTCTAATTGAAAATTGTTGTTTCCAATTTCAAGGATCGCATCAAATATGATATATGAATTTTCGATCGAATCAATATTTTGATTCTACTATCATACACACACAGGTAACGGAATTTTTTTTTTTCGAAAGATACATACATTCATTAACATCAAAAATCATAACATACATACACTAGCATTACCTCAACCTACTAGATTGAATCCTCAACATATAGAAGAGAATATATCAAAGGGTTATGTTCTAATCATGATGGAAAACATAACCACATAAACGTGGAGAATTTTTGTTTACATTAAATGTGTCTTTAAGGAAAAATATACTAAAGATAAAGTAGTATTAGTTCGCTCCAATGAGGATATTCCTAACCAACTATATCTTGTCATGCACTTTTAGGTGCTAACTACCTACTTGAAAAATAAAAAGGTGACTATAATGATTGAATTAGGAAGTATTCATAATTTTTTTAATGATAAGTTGGCCATACACTTGAATTGATTTGTTTACCCAACTCTAAATTTGAAGTCACGATTGCATATTGTAGTAATATTAATTATTCAGAAAATGACATAATCTCCAATTATTATGAGTGACTACATGTTGAATATCCCATGGTGTTACATTCCCATGAAAATAGATAATATTACATTGGGATTTTTATGGCTTACATCCTTTGGCACAATCGAGATGAACTTCCAAGGATTGTTCATATGTTTTAATAAAAAGGGGGAAATGTTTGACTAGATAGGGTTGTGTACTAAGTTACTGCATACAATAATATCTTATAAAATGCACATAATTATTAACAAGGGATCAATAGGTCCTTCCACACAACTATTTTCAATCTAGAACTAAAAAGGTCACTTACACACCAACAAATTTACGGTAAGGGAAGAAAATTATCTAGTTATTTTTTAGAATCTACCAATCAAGAAGAACAAGATAGTTTTTCTAAATGGTCTTTAGATTATTAGGCACCATCCACCATCACTTCTTGGAGGATAAAAAAATTCAAGCAATCAAATAACATAACCAACATTAATAGGAGATAGAGTTACTTGAGTTTGAAGGCCAAAATAGGATGAAACCTAATAAAATCCTTTATATGCACAATATGAGGATGAATAAGAGGGAACTCAATGATTATTTGATCAAGTGGAATAATTGAGATAATGAAGATACAATGTGGGAGGATGACAATTTCCTATACCTATATCTAGATATCATCAAAATTGAGAACAAATTTTGTTTAAAGGAGAGAGACATGTTACACCCGTAGGATATAACATGTATTGGGTTATGAATGGCCGAATTGGGGCTAACATAATCTCTTTCCTTATCATATATTCATTTATAATTATTCATACTTGTATTAGGGTTGACCTAGGTAGTTTTCATAACATGTGTATGTTCCCAATCCTTTTTAATTGACTATGTACATGAATGTTAACATATAAAATGTTGACCTAGTTTCATTAAAGGGTTTAACTTTTGTGTCAAATATCAAGTGTTGGCATATTAAATGAATCTTTCATTTGAAGGCATCACCAAAAGAACAACAAATCAACCTCAAGGACCTTGTTTTTGAGATAATTATAAGGTTTAGATGTTAGTTGTGAATCTAATTATGCAAATAATTAAGATATATGTACAAAATAATGTTATTAAAACACATCATATAACACAATGAAGCTCCATTATATTCATTACAATGAAATATTACATAACACCAAACCCTAACAACCATGAAACCTACTAAAGATATCGTACAACACTAACTACTCATAATTCAACTAAAACATTCATTATCATCTCTTGTGTTTCGAATTAGAAATGTACGAAATGACTATGTAATCAAAATTGAAATAAAAGAATAATCATTTGATCGTATTAAAATGTATATACTTTCATCCAAGTTATTTATACTTGTAAAATTGATAAAATAAAATAAAATAAAATAACAATGAAAATAACAAGTGTTAACAAGAAGAGAGAAATGGGTGTTAAGAAGCATGTGGTATCTTAGAGGTTTAAAAACATCAAAACACTAATAATACTAAAATTAGTATTTTTAAAATTTATTTGAAAAAAATATTTATTATTTTTATCCAATTGGAAATCATTTATGCATGTGTGAGTAGAGATTACTATCAATTGGAGGTATTTGATATGAGACACCCTAGTGGACATGCTTTCTCCACTTTGGGGAATACTCCAAATGAGTTATTAGTGGACCCCGAGATTCCTCATAGTGTCGATGACATAGAGATATAATTTACATAGCCTACCATGGATCACAATTATTTTTCGTTAAGAGGAGAAGACCATAGCATTGGAGGTTGAGGTATAGACTCTATGAGACGTGATGTGGGGTTGATCGAGTGATCATGAAGCTACTTCCAACTAGAGGGTGGTGAAATGGGTGATGCCCATGGTTGATCCAAGTGGATCCCAACATAGGAGTAGGTCAAGGATCCCTTAGTACTAGTTTTTGTATGGATCCCATAGGCAAAGGCATAATATTTTTCACCAATCTTGGGAGTGACACATCAATTATTAAAATGTACTATCTAACGTACTAATACATGTTATACATGAATTCACTTATATGCCCCATTCTTTGTATTTTTTTAGTTTTGGGCCCAGATTAGCCCTTTTCGATTGGATGCAATTACATGATTGTACTAAAACTTATACACGCACATGCACACATAAATTAATTTTTCACATGGTGCTACAAGTATCGTGTGTGTGTGTGTGTGTGTGTGTGTGTGTGTGTGTGTGTGTGTGTGTGTGTGTGTGTGTGTGTGTGTGTGTGGTTATGGGTGTTGGTGTGGGTGTGTGTGCGCGCGCATGCGCGCGCAAGTGTGTGTGCGTGCACGCTAATGGATAACATAATGAAAATATATATATATTTGTAAAAAAATGGTAATGAAATAGATGATATACATACATATGTTATGAAACTATTTTGAAGGTGTGTATTCATATGGATTTTTTTCAAAGATAAAATATAGTGTTCAACCAGAGGACATGGGATAAATTCCATCCTTGAATAAGGGGAGACATTATTTTTATTTCTAATCTAATATTAAAGAAGGGGTATGTGTAATATATTCACTACTCGAATTGTGGGGGTGGGATTTCATCCCGATAGATTTCATTTTAGGAAGAAAAGAATTGGAAAATAGAGGAAGATAGTTCTTTGAAAATATAAGAATGATAAAAGTAGAGAGGAAGAGAGAAAATGAGAGAATGAATTATAATTTTGAATGAAAAACACAAATCTTAATCTACTCATTCAAGTTGAGGAGAATAACAAGAAACTAAACTAATGCTTAATAACAAGATCATGGATTTACAAGGACATATAATGCATTAAACGTAAGAACAATAACATAATATCAAGGATTTTCATGGATTCTTGCTCATGGAGGTCCAAGTTGTTCCCTCAATCCACAGGGGTGTTTACTGCCCTTTCCCCCATCTAGGATGAAGAAGCGAAATCGCACTGCATTTCGTTCCGGAACTGTGATTGAGAAGGCCAAGTCCAGGTTTCCTTTTGCACTCATTGGAGCTTTTGCAGGATACCGACCAAATATCGATGCTGTCCGCAAATGGTGCGGGCGGAAATGGTGTTGTTGGGTTGATATCATCGCTCTTCCCAACAGCGCCCTTCTTTTCAATTTTTCGAAGGAAGAAGAGATGGTTAAGGTCCTCAACGTTGCCCCTTGGATGTTTGGAAGAGCTACCCTGCATCTGAAGCGATGGAAGCCAGGGGTTTCTCTTCAAATCAAAGAGTTGCCCATTTGGATATCTCTGCCGGCTCTTCCAGTGGAATTTTGGGAGGACGAAGTCCTACTTGGCATAGCCACTTCAATGGGAGAGTTAATCTCCTTGGAACCTGCAACAAAAGCCAGAAGCAGGCTTGTAAGAGCACGACTATGTGTTAGCATGGAGGTGGGGGCTGTTCTCCCAAAGAATATCATTCTTTCTTCCCCCACTGGCCGTCTTGTGTAGAACATCATCCCTGAAGACCACGGTTTGGTCTGTCCCAAATGTTGGAAGGTCAACTTCCAAGCCAAACTATGCAAGTGTTCCACGGAGGCAGTGGATGAAATAGACAGGAAAAACAACAGAGAGGAGGTGCGGGTCTTCGGCGGAGAGATCCCTGGCCCATTGCGCACAGGAGACTGCAACAATGGCGAAACTGGCCCGTCTGAACTGGCCCTGCTCGGGGCATTGCGTGGTGATCTCTCTGCCCACGTGGGACAGGCTACTATGGCATGGAAGGCGCGGGAAAATCCAATAAAAATAGTTCACGAGTCAAACAAGGTAGATAGTGAATCTTCCGAATGGGAGACTGGGTCAGAGACAGATGTAAATACGGCAGATTTGGAGACTGAAACGATGGAAGTGAACCGACAAAGTAAATCTATGAAAGATCATAAACAAAGACCTTTAAATGCTCATTTGAACCGTGGCGGAAGGACGATGGACAGTTCAGGTGAAAAGATTACACTGTTGACTTTGGAGGCGAGGGATCCAAATTTTGATTCACCCAAGTTAAAAGGCAATTTAGAAGTGGTTCGGATGTGGATGACGAAAACAAGGCGGAGTGGAGCACTGTTAGTAGAAAATATTTCCGCGGTTTTTGTGGGGGGTGCGCGCCGGGCACTTAGGTTGGATGCAACTGTTCTCATCGGCGTTGTTTTCTTTTTGTTGTTTACTCGCTGGGTTTTGCGGGTTTTTGTGCTGTTTTTGGTAGGATTTCTTCCTGCTTGCGTCCTTGTTGATTTTGATCTTTTGTTCTTTTGCTCGCTTGGGCACATCCGGCTTCTGAGCCATCTCTGTACAAGGGTATAGTCCCTTTCATCAAAACTATTTGCCAATAATAAAAAAAAAACATAATATCAAGATTAACCTCGACATAAAGTTTGAATGTTTAGATTTGTTTATTCCTTTACCGTCAAAAATAGAATACAAAGTCTCTTTTTCTCTTACAAAAACCAAAAAAAATTACTTCAAAGTGTTAAAATTCCTTTCTTACACCTAGAAAAGTCTCGAAATGCTTTGAACATTCTTAAATTTATATAAAATAAGTGAGAGATAAAATAGGCATAGATGCACCCCTTAAATAATTCCCAATGCTAAAAATAATAAGTAATAGATCATTTTAATTAAAATATATTGATTGGTTCTTTTACAAAATGAACAAGTCAATTTACATGATGTTCAATATGATGTAAAAACATCTCAAAAAACTACATATTTGAGAATAGTTAGAAAAAGAATAAAACTTCAACTTGCTTCCTTATCCTCGTATTTCCTTATGTGCATCCTAATCGGTTGAAATTTCGATGATCTCAACTTCCGCATGATTTACCTTTACTGATATTCATGATATTTTGTAATCATTTCTTGGAAATCCTTTTCATCCGGCCTACATGAGTGTCAATTGATTACTTCATAAGTATTGGTTGCAGACCGATCAATTTTCCTAGAAGCTTTTGGAGTTTATTCATAAAATTTCTCAAATTATTCAAAATATTTTGATATAATACCAACTTGTTAATGGATTGAAAATTGAATGTTTTCTCATACCTTGAATCCCCTTCTACCAATCTTTTATACTTGGAAAAAATGGTGTTAGATGGTAATGCATTCAAATCTTAGTCATGAATTTGAAAAGGTATCTTATAAAGTTCATCTCTAATGCCGAAGAAAACATATATCCATTCTCTTCTTTCCTCTTGCAATTTCTCATTTGCTTGGGTCAAAATTCAGACCTAGAACTCAATGGCCTCATAGTATTCATAATGTCTACCCCTTTCTTCAATTACTTTCTCCTTGATAATGGTGTGGATATCTGCCTTCTTTAATTCACGTAATCCCTCTAGAGCGAGTTCACAATTATTGCATTACTCCTCAAATTCATTACTCACCATCCCGACTGTTAAATTCTCAATTTTAATGTCATTATGGACTTTGATGACTTCTTCTATCAGTTTTTTCCATCCCTAAGAATTATTTTGATCCAATCATTAACAACCCTTCCTTGTTTTCCTATCTTCTCAGCTATTGTGATGGATGATGCATCCAAGATCATTGTTGCAAGAGCGGTAGTGTGAGTAGGCTGAGTGATTTTATATAAAAGGGTTGTTAACTGGTCCACTTTCTCCCTTAGCTCATTTTTGGTGGCCTTAGCCTTGTCAAGATTTCCAAATAGGTTTTCAATGGAAACTTCCACACCTTGTTTGATGCCTTTTGTGGTGGATTTTCCCAAATCAACCTTTGAGATATGGTAATCCAAAATAGTTATATCCTCCTTACTCTTATTTCCATATGGAACAACAATTTTAGCAATTCTCTCTCTAGATTGATCAATAGTGATATGGGTGAGATTTTTGGATTCTTTTCTATTGAGGAAGGAGTTGGATCTATTATGTTAAAATTGAATTCTTCTAGGAGCACCACCTTCTTTCTCTTCATTGAGGTTTGGATTACTAGCTAGGATGGAGCAAAAGAAGGAAGCATTTTCACTTTGAAGAGGATGTGGATGTGTCCATAAAAGTTGGTTGCACAAGTAGAGGATTTGATCATTGAAAATAAGAGAGAGGGAGTTGATAAAATAGCCATGGGAATGGTGGAAGCTAAAACAATAGAGAGGAACTAGGAGGAAGATTAAAAACAAGGATGTGATTGGATGATGAATAAAGAGGAGTCTTTAGGGGAGAACCCATGAAAATATTGATTCATGGAGAAATAGGTGGAAGGAAAGGAAAAATTGAGCCATCGGTGTGGAAGAAACGGGAGTAGAGGAAGTGAGAATGGTAAATGTGGGGAGTGGGGATATGTGAGCAGGAGAAGATGTTATCAAATACATTAATGGAGAAGAGGAATGAGGTGGTGAGAAAACATGAGGAATATGAGTGAAAATAAAAATGGTATGAATGACCATAGGTGTAGAGGAGGAGGGAAGATGCATGATAGGGGTGTTGGTTAGAAGTATTTGACTTGCTTGAAGTGGACGAGAATTCATATCCACAACCATTATTGGAGAAAAATAAGTGGAGAACATTTCCCCTTTTCTAACAAGTTTTAACTTTACAATCTTCATGGGATCCTTTCCTTTATCCTTAAGGATTTGTGAGGGACCCACTTATGATGAGGTTGTCACGCTTATTTGACTTAATGGTAGATTGTTCTTCTTTAAGGGTTGGATTCCCAAGTATATGATCTAGTGGATGGAATGATTAAGAATATTGGAATCACATTATTTGGTGTAGGTGCAATATTTAATTGATTAGTTGATTTGATCAAAACCCAAGGTTTTCATCTTCATTTGATCATATGTATTATCCAAGATCTCACCATTATCATATGTTCCCTCAGAACATCGAAATGTCTTACTTTGCAAATTCCTCTAGAATTAATCTACGATAATCTTTCTTCCTCGAGAAAAAATTATCTCTACAGTTAATCCATATATCTTCTAACTCATGTACATATATGTGCAAGGTTCCAAGACTCTTCATCGCCCCTTATTATAAAAAATGAGTTTTGGGTGAAAATATTTTAGTGTTACCCTTTACATATTTTCCACAACATTCTTAGATTTTATTGTGGACAAGCATGTGTAATGACCAAAATAAATGGGAAGTGGATTTTTGCATAGTGTTTCTCTTGTTGAAACTTATCCATGTCCATCAACTATCTTATTAATTCCATCAAGATCCATTTATCACTTGGATACCTGGGGAGCATATATAGAGATCATTAGAACCATCTTACTCGGATATAAATGAATGTAAGGAATTGAAAGAAGATGCATCCCCATTGTGAGATGGTATTCCAATCCATATGGGTGTACCTACATTAGATGATATCTTTATCAAAATTGCATATGATGTTATAGAAATAGGCATAATTCACCCTTTGAAAGTGTTTATGACTTTCTTCAAATGCCAATTGAGGGTAGATATTATATACCCCGGCTTGATTTCTTAATCCTTGTATTGTTAAACTAGGATATACTTACATTCAAGATATATCATAGATAAGGTAGGAAGTCATATAAAATATTCATGGTGTACGTAATTCCTTGAGCTATTTGTGTAGGGAATCATTTATCTACTCCCCCATCTAATATATTGTTAGCTCTTCCTTATAATATAAATGTATTGATACGTCCATTCTTGAAAATTCTTGGCAAAAGGAAGACCTAAAACTTTCCTCATCAATGTGATAATACCATTTACCTTTGGTATGAAATTAGTTTGAGACACTAATTCTTGGGAAATGAGTGGTGAAGGATTTGCCTTCTTTAGATAATTCTTGTTGAGGTGCTTGGTCCAAGCCAAATAATTTTGTTCCAATCCCATTGAGATAGTAATTTATTGGTATCAACATACTCATTAAGATTAGGGAGTTTGAATCACTCCTCAAAATAATCAACATCTAATCTTATTACAACTTTCCCATGTTGATTCTTCATGGTTCTTTTTCAGCATCATAGTGACTTGCATATATGCAAGAATTAACTCAGAACATTCAGGTTTGTGGTGGGAAAGTTGCTGTGAATGATAATCCATCATCATAGATAGCTTTGAATCCAATTTTAATTAGATGCTTTATTTACCTTGCTCCATAAATCATGAAGGTCATTGTACCCCAATTCAATGTCCTTTATTTGGAATATATTGGAATCAATTTTAAAAGGAGGCACCACCCCTTGATATATGAATTTAATTGTTTTCTCTTTTCCCTTAGATGGATTTGTCATTAGTGTAAGAAATAACATTGAAAGTTTACCAAGAAACTCTCTCGGGAGCTTAAAAACCAATTCAAAATTATCTTCTTTCTCAACAACCCAAAAAATCTACAAAGAACTTGGTGGGGTTTTCACCTTTTCAATACTTTAAAAATTCTAACAAACACTCAATTGGGGATTTTTACTTTCTCAAAGAACCCAGAATCTCAATACACTAATTGAGGATTCACACTTGTTATGCACCTTTAAAAACCTAACTCGAACCTTTCAGGTTTCCTCCTTATCAATCAACTTGCAAATCCTAATAAATACCAAGTGGGGTTTAAGAATTTTTAGCACCTCAAAATTTATGAAAGGCACAAATTAGGTATTTCAAATTTTTATACAATATCCAAAACCTAAAAAACATTAGTTGGGGTTTTACCCTATTTGTCAAGTCAAAAGTCACAACAATCACTTGGACTTGGACTTTTTAACTCGAATCTCCTCATGAAGAGTAATAATATAAATAAGAGAAAATCACGAAGTAAAATCCTTATAAAAAACAATAAAAGCTTGGATGGGGAAGAAAAACTAGGATTTATGATAACTAAAGAATAGTAGGCCAAAATCAAGCATAAAATGTGCTCAAACATCAACAAAAATCATGGAGAATATAGGACTTACCAATTCAAAAAATGAGTTAAAATAATTGTCTTGAAAATATTTCTAGAAGATAATAAAAAATTGATTAGGGTTTTAAATAGCATATGCAAAAAAGAAAAAAAATTACATTTTACACAAGGTTTAAATTACGTGAAAAAACATGATTTTATATTGAAAATTGCATTGATTACATGTTGGTGACACATGTGGAAATCAAATATATTTGGCATTAAATGCATTGAACTGGGGATTAGGAGTTCAGCCATATATGACATGACTTTCTTCTATGCATGTGAACCCCAAAACTCGATGGAAAAAAGAATCTTTGTATTTTGAGGTTCGAGGATCGGGACATTAAGCATGTTTTGATGTTGGGATGATATGATGTTCCAAAACCCTAAAATCCATAAATACATTGTTAGTGCATTTCGGGGTTCAAGGTTCGAGAAATATATTACAAATTACATTTTTCATGTTTAAATGCTTCTATGTCCCAAAAATTCAAATCCCAATAAATACTAGCAGTGTATTTTAGGGTTTATGGTTAGGAAGAAAATTGTATCTAGTATGTTCACATGTTTGAAAATCCTAAAAGTCCGAAAAACAAAGGAAATTCACAACTTGGATCAAATTTCTTGATTTTCCTAGAAAAAGACTAACTCCAAACTTCCCAAAGACAAAAATTTGGAAGGTTATCCCAAAAGTATCATGAAATTTGATTTTTGGATAACAAGATAATAGGTGTAGAGTAGATGAAAAAGTGGAAAATGACCAAACCTAGAGGTAGATAAGGCATTCATGGAAGATGGTCTGATGGAGGTGAAAATATATCGATAATTTAATACTTAAGTAACCGACCAAATAGTAGTTGTGGCATAGGATTAGGTAACTTTTAGGAAATTATATAGATGGATCAATGCATAAGTCTAGGATTAAACTTTTCAATGTCCAATCATTACAAGATGGATGATAGGGATCTTAACTCTCTTTTTATTGTGAACAACTAGTTTTTTCTCTAGATTAAGAACATCCGATTGTTTCAACTTTTATCTTTTCTTTATGTATATATCTTCTTTTCTATTTGAATCACATATTCCCCTCATGCCTAGAGTCATGCAATCGCTTTTGATTGGAGAGAATTTATGGAATCACCAAATTCCTCACATTTAAGCATGCAAAGGTTGAAATAACCATTTTTAAAGTCTTCAAAGAATAAGTAGGGAACTAACTAATTTGGATTGAACTTGTAACCTTCAATTGTTTTTCTTATCTATATGAATGTTCGGAAGAGAAAATGTTCATCAATTTGAATAAGATGCTTATGAATGTTTTTGTTGTACCTTCAGGCTATGTGGAAAACATATACCTTGTGGTGTTGGGAGACATTGAGATGGTTCTTGTGTATACTTTCTAGTGTAGCTAAACACGATTCCTTATACTTGTCCTCATCTAAAAGACCTTAAATGGATACGTATAGGATAAGGAGTTGTAACTCCAATAGAAGGACAAATATGTAGCCAAGTATGAGATAGAAATGGGTATTATCACCGGGTATGCATAAGATTTTTGTATAAGCCCATAAGGTGAGATATAAATATAGGTGTCAATCTATTGGCCTAAATATAGTAGAGAGATGCAATGTGGGGTGAAATTGAAATTTTTTTCATAGATTGTGCATCTCACGATTCTTGAAGGATCTTCCTTTTGTCAAAGATGATAACCTAGGGAATTTATAATCTACAAATGATATGGTTTAGGAAAAAAATTCCTATAACTAGGCTGGTGGCAAAGTGGTTAGAGGCATAACCTCCATCCACTTAGTGAAATATTTAATAGCAATAATGATGAAATTATACTTGTTGGATGAGGTAGGTGTTAGCTTACTAATCATATTTAAGCCAAATTGGGAAAAGGGTCATGGCGTAACAATAGGTCAAAGTGCTTGTGCTAGAATGTGTATAACATGAGTGAAATATTGGAACTTCAAACACTTCTTGACATATTACATTACGTCATTCTCGAGGTGGGCTAAAAGTAACCCATCCTGTGTATTTTTTTGGTAGTCACATGGCCACCACAAACTATGTTGTGACATTCGAACACAATACATTTGGAATATTATTGATCTACACATCGAGCAGCATTTCATCAAAGGATCTTACAAATAAAACTATATTTAGAGTAATGAAGTTATGTTGGTCATACAAAATATGGCACTTAGCGAAAAACATACATAAGGTTTGTGCGGAAGAGCAGAGCATGTTCAAAAGTGCGGGAGGATTGGTAAGGAATCACATGCTAAGGATAGAGACAGACTGGGACTTAGCCACTTTCACGGTGATGAGCTATTTTCGGAAGATGGCATGGGGAACACACAAACATGTTGAAACTTGCACGACACACATTGGCTATTTTTGGAGGATTGGCTACAAAGTGCTTTACATGAGTACAAGTTGAGAATAGATTTACTACCGACGCTTAACTAGGAGAATTTTGTTTTTAGCAAACTTACATGTGTGGCTATTATTGTAATGGTGCGTGGCTAATAATAGCATGTGACCTATTTTGGGAATAGATAAGTGGTGAAGGGAAAGTCCCCACCCTTATAAATATGTAATGAGCTGCGTAGTATAGGTGTGTCTCGAGAATAATATGTAAGAATTGAGTTATTATGAGATTATGCTCCTGTTGGGTTTTTAAATGATACCTTAACAAACCACGGTCGGGGATGGAAAGTCCCTCCTCTTTAATGGGAGAGATTCCCTTATTGAAAGAAAGCAACAAAACTTATGTACAAATGTACAACTTTCAAAGTGTGGATTCTGATACTTTGAAGCTTTTATGCCCAAAGTTCATCAATACAAAAGAATAAAGGAACTAAGGGGATGAGAGATGAAGAACATAACAATACTTTCAGGAAATATAGATGGTAGAGTATAACCTCATACGTATTGAGCTAGGGAGATACAGAATAGAATCATTCATGTTCATAACAGATACAATTCCACGACGCAAAGTTCCAAAATCATATAAACAAGAACACAAAGTTTCTTATTTCTTATCATAAAAATGGATGATTTAAAAATTTTCGAGACAAGGAAAGAAGGAATAAAGAGAGGAGGAAGAAAGGGGAAAAAACTTCTATATTGATTACTTCGAATCTATTACATCTACAGAGTACAAGGATCCCACCCTAATAATGGCGTGGAGAAGTCATTAAATAGCTTCCAAGGACTTTTACATTTGGTTACAAAGAAAAATGATGAATTTGATTTAAGAAATTGACGTCTGAACTTCTCTAATGCCTCGGCCGTTTCAATGCCTGGCGGAAAAACCAAACATATTGAATCACAACCGTTCATCCTACCTTTGCAAAATTTGAATTTGAGTCGTCCACATGGGAGAGATTTAAACTGAAGTGGGCCTGAGGACACCTTTTGTATTTTGTGCCTTTTAGAGAAATGACACTTGAACATTTCGGCCCGCCCATCTGCTTTTGATATAGGCTTGACACATAGCTTTACTTGAGTGGCCATGAAATCAAGGCTCACAACCCGATTTAAATTTTTTTAGAGGCTCTAACCACGTGGAGGGCTGCCACTCATTTGAGGTATGTCCCTTGGGCCTCACTTTTGAAGTTGCACCGATGAGACACGTGGTGCCATCTCACGTCCCTTCCATACTTAGTCAATTTGGGCTTGTTCTGTCTTCTTTTCGGACACAGGACACTTGGAGGGCTGGAACAAGTTTGGGGTCTCTCTTTCGGCCACACATTTTGAATTTGCGTTGATGAGGCATGTGGCACCTTCCGTGGTCCTTCTATACTTAGCCGATTTGGGCCTCGATTGAACACTGCCTTTCACCATTTTTATCTTGCTGATCTCTGATCTCCTTTGATGTCATTGGCCTCCTTCGCTGACCCTGCCCCTTCATTATTGGATTTGGAATTTGTTCTTGCATGAATGAACCGCCCTTCGATTTTCTCCCCAAGTGCGGGGAGTCGTGTTTGATCAATTTTACCGAAGGGAAAAATTGGGGTAATGGATGCCAACTCAAATTTTTCAAACTTGACTTGAAAAATGAGGGGAACTTTGAGGGTGAAAACACTACCAAATCGATGCGCGCATAAACTATGGTATTATCTATTGTAATAAGCTTATGTGTATTTATCATATTTAATGCAATGGATTGTATTGGTTAAAACAGAGTATCAAATCCTAAGTATAATTAGTTCTTGCATGCTTGATTTCATCATGGTTATTATTTAAGTATGTTATTCTCTAGATCTAGATCTGAACATGCACTATAGAATGATATATTAGTCATGGATCTGAATGTTTTAAGTCTTCATCATGATAACATCCTACAATAACAACCCTAAAGAGGGGCTTGTACCTTTACGCACTTCGGTGAGCACTCGGTCTAGGGTGATGTGTCGATTCACCCGGGATTTTGGTGAATTCTAAGTTGCATCATTGGTTCCATTGCCAAGACATCTTTTTCGAGATCTTTTTAGGATGGTTCGCAATGAAGACGTATCGATTGACCCTAACAAGTGTTGAAGAGTGGATACACAATTTGGAAGAGGAACACGCACGGTGGCTTAACACTGGATTTGAGTTCAACGCATATGCATGGGTGGAGCAGAATATGTATGACTATTTGTATGAGAGCTTCTTTGTTATCTTTTCGATATAACTGTATTTAGTGTTTGGTTGCTTATGCATCTAAATGGAATTACAGTATCGCACACTTATCTCGACACAGGAATAATTTTAGGCCCTTTATGATGTTGATTTGATTTGAACTCACGTTGTGGATATGTGGTTCCATGGTGTTTTGAACAGTTATATCTTGGAGTACCCAATTTCCACTTATTCATGCCCATAGGTAGCTGAATTCCAATTTTTACGATATCCCAGGGGAACTTACCTGCAAGGCATTCCACTAGCGATCAAAATTCTGATGGTAACCCTGAACTTGGAGAGTAAACCAATGGCTAACTAAACCCCACCACACACGTAGGGGCAGGAGAAGGCTTGGTGAAAGATGGAAAACCTAGCGACAGAGAGGTAGAGAGAGGAAAGGCAGCTTAAATATAATGAGGTGCATGAGAGGGAGGAGCATCGGGAGGTTGAAGAGTAAATGGCTTTATGGAGAAAGATAGTTCGGGAATGAGTTAAAGTTCACACGAAAGATGTGGAACTCTAGCATCAGAACTCCCCCATTTGGGAAATCATGACAAGGAACCCTCCTCAGCCTCACGAAGAAGAGCGTTAGCATAGATGACCTGGTCTGTAGGTGCGCATTTGAATCCACTTGGCAACCTTTCCCTTGCACTTGGTTTTCCACCATCTAGTACAACAAACCTCGTCAATCTAATTCAAGAAGTGGGAGAGTAGGAGAGATTCTTATAAAAGGCACAATGATGGTAGTGCAAATGGCTTTGTTCTTATATGGGAGTACCTTTTCAGGTGTATCATCCACGTAGAATTCAAGTGCGTAGATTTTTAGACTATCTTCTGGGAGTAGTAACACTTTGCAGACTATTGGGGTGCAATTTAGTATTATGGTTGGGACACAGGGAAGTACATATTTTGGTCCGACTCTATCTATAGGTTTGGGATCGGGGAGTTATAGGTGGCTCTAGCTCTGGTGGATCTAATGGTTCTAGATGCAGAGGAAACACTGGAGGTTCTCAATCATGTGGGAAAGTTCTCGCACCAACTCTAGAATATTTACATGGAGATGTCTCTTCATCTCCCAGAGTATAGGGGCATCGAAGATGTTGTTGAACACGTACACATGTGTGAAAGACTATGGTGTGTAAAAGGAATAATGAATTTTGAGTGTAGGGAAAGTCAATTTGCTACTATCTTACAAGGGCACACACACGCTTGGTATAGAAAGTTTGATCCCGATCGACTTGTGTAGACTATGCAACTTTAAAATATGCTTTCCTTAAAGAGTTTCACATCCTTGAGTTTGATCAAGAGTATAAGTGTAGTTAAGGATACTAAGCAAAGGCACCACTGAAAGTGTTAGAGAGTATGATGCTCAGTTCAAAACACTATTATCTAAGTTGTCCTATGATATTCATGCAAGCCAGCATGCACAATGGTTTTTTGGAGGCCTAATTACACCTTTTAGGAGGGCGTTATCACATAAAACATATACTTATCCATGTGAAGCACTTGAAGCATCCTTACATGCTAAGGCAGTTGGAAGTATAGACACTAGGGTGAGCCCATTTTTAGAAGCGTGATCGTATTTATGGAAAAGTAGTTTGAGAAACTATCGTAAAATTCAGCACATGAGATGCACATAGGGATTTGGTGCAAGGTGGAAGGTCACACAAAGGATAGTTGTCCCTGCAGATCAGTGCATTCATTGTTGTTGGATTGTGAGATATTCCATCTAAACCATGTTGTTAGTCACCGCCCATTACTTTGCAACATGCGATAAGGAAGAACATTTCAAGCTACTATAGCATTTACTGAGTCCACGACTCATGACACGGAATACTATCACCTGATTGGTAAGATACGGGATGCTATAGATATTGGTGTATGATAGGCAGAGTCTCGGATAACTCTAAAGGTAAGAACAAGCATCGGGATCGGGATTATAATCAAAGCGTACTATGAGCGGAATGAAGGGCATTTTGAAGGTGGTCGTGGCAAAGGTCGAGGATACCGTGGTGGATTCGGAGGATGAGGCTATGGTGGTGGAAGAAGTGAGTTCCCTTGTGGAACGTGTTACACATGTGGATATCCTAACCACTACAGGTGTGAATGTCCTTAGAATAGTACATGTTCTTTCTGTGGAAGGAATTATAGTTATGAGGAGTTCCCAAACTTGTATGAGCATCTTAGCAAGCATCATAAATAGGAAAACAAAGGTGCAAGGATGGTTAGGATACAACGCGCTTTGGAAAATCAGTGGATGCCCAAGTTGGAAGCAGAATCCAAGGCATTACAGGTAAAGATCACGACCCACACCAAGCCATGTGCACTAAAGAAGCATTACAAAGCAGAGGCCTACCATCACTAAGGAGGAGGTTCTACATGCACAGTACCCAGATCCTGCCCATCAGAAGGAGGTTTACTAGGAAACCAAGGAGGTACTCAGGAATCTCCAAGGTGAAATACAATATTTAAAGGAGCAATCGCGGAAGATGGAGAAAAATAAAGCATCAGAGACAGTCCAAACTGATATAGATGACTTGAGAGAAGTGTGAAAATTGTTGCGTTAGGAGAATATCATTCCACTATTGGGGAATTGGTTAAAAGGAAACACTCAATGTGTAAGTACTAAGACTATATGATATATCCTACATGTAAATATTCCCCCTTGTAGCCTAGATTATGAAAAGGAAATAAGTTTGAATGTTATTGTGGATGGGTGGCTATTGAGTAATATACTAATTGATATTGGTGTGGAAGTCAATGTTCTTACCTTAGATGCATGGGTACAAATGGGGAGACCCCATTGCAGCCATCCTCTAATGTATTGTTCATGACTAATCAGACTAAGGCCACTCCCATTAGAGTTTTAAAAGATGCATCCATTACCATACAAGGAGCCAAGTTCACTGGAGATTTTGAGGTTTTAGCATTGGCAGAATCATTTAGCTTCCCAGCTCTATTGGGGCGTCCTTGGTGTTATGAAAATAATGTTGATCTTCAGTTCAACAAGGGTTATATCAGCTTTTAAAACAAGGAGTAAAGAGTTATTATCCCTCTAACAGATGGAAAATTTGTGCCCAATGTTGAGCCCTTGAGTGAAGAAGACCTGATAGGATTTATGTATGCACCATCTGGGTTCCAGAGGTGCTTGAGCCATGTAAAGAAGGAATCCTTTAGTGGGAGGATACACAGTCTATTAGTGATACTACAAGTGTTTCTTGTGATAATTAGGCTCACAACACTTATGATTTGGTAGGGCATGAAGTAAAGAGCATATTTCCTAAGGGAAACAAACCACGTTATATCAGGAGAATAGGTAACAACTCGGTACCTTGTTACACTGGAGAAGGAGACCCTATGGTGTTCCTATGTGCCATGGAAGAATAGTGGATAGACCAGCTAGAAAGACAAAATATGCTAGCATATACACTACGCAGGATTGCAAAGCACACTAGTGGGTGGTCAACAAGGATAATATTTTAGGGTGGAATGAAGTTAGGATTGCTCTTGCCACCGGTTCTTCGAAGTAATGCACCTACTCAAATATGTACTTATCATGGTAATCAACCTGTTCAGCACCATGTTCAGAAGTGTGAGAGAATCTAGACAGAGGGGCAAGAAGCTTTGCCACCTTCGCTCTACGTGTAGAAGTTTTATTCCACTCTACATGGTTGCATGTGTGCTTGGTATGTATATGCAAAACTTCATAGAGAGACTGAAGTTGGCAAGATTTAATTGTAGGAATGACCTAGACATTTGACTTCTTCTCTACCAAGCCTCTAGTGGAAGAAGCATTAAATTTCATAAAGTGCTTAACTATGGGAGATAGTGCCAAGGCTAAATAACTCATTCAGAGTTATTGGATGAAGGAAAATCAGAGTGCGTCTTGTTGAAGAAACAGAGGCTGATGCCACACTACTTCAGCACACTTTCCTTGAGAAAGAAAAAGTTAAAATGGTCTACTTAGTGGATGACGAAGAAGTAGAAAATCTAGATATAAACCATTCAACAAGTAGGCGTGAGGTGTTGGATAGTGCAGATAATACCACGTGCGCCTATCATGAACCTATAAAGAAAAAGAAAGTGAATATTGGATCAGATTCTGAGCCTAAGGAGGCCATAATTGGGGACTATTGGTTAGACTCTGAAGTGGAAAAAATCATAGAGTTATTACGGGATTATCAAGATTTATTTCTTCAGGGGTACCATGAGCTTAAAGGTGTGCAAAAATCATTAGGGGAGATGAGGATAAATCTTAAAGAGGGTGTGCACTCGGTTAGAAGAGACCCTACATGATGAACCCCAACTTGCGTGAAAAGGTTAAAGAAGAGATTGAAAAAATGTTGAAATTTGGAATCATCAAGCCCCTAGATGAGTCAAAATGGGTTATTCTAATGGTGATAAGTATCAAGAAGGATGGTCAGATAAGGATCTGTGTGGACTACAGGGAGCTGAATCTTGCATGTGTGACTGATCCCTTTCCTACGTCATTCACCGAGGAAATATTAGAAGGCATTACAGGTGCAAAATCTATGCGTTACGAGATAGGTTCTCTAGGTATCATTAGGTTAGGATCAGCCAAGAGGATTAGGAAAAGACTAATTTTACTACTGAATGGGGTAGCTTCACCTATATTGTGATGCCTTTTGTCCAAAATGTGCATGCTATATTTTCACACGAGTTGTTCGCGTTTAAAGAGTTTATTCACAACTTCTTACAGGTTTATTTAGATGATTAGATGGTGTATGGACTGGTCAAAGATCATTGTGACAATCTACGCTTAATGTTTGAAAGATGTAGATAGTTGAGTATCTCTTTGAACATCAAGAAGTGCATATTTGCTACACCATTTGGAATATTGTTAGGACAAATAATTTGTAAGGAAGATTTGTTGGTTGCTCCAACTAAGGTTGCAGTCATTGTAAGCCTAAAAGAGCCTACCAGTCAGAGTGAGGTACATAAATTTTTCGGTCATACATGATATTTTACGAAGTTTATTAAAGGATATGCCAAAGTTTCCGTACCTTTAGAGGAGTTATTGAAAGGAAAAGGTACATTCTACTGGGGAGAACTGTAGCAACGCGTATTGGAGATATTCAAGGAGAAACTTACTACCGCACCTATTTTACATTTTCCTTTATGGGACCAACCATTTCATGTACATGTGGATGCCTTTAGCACGACCTTTAGCGCGGTGTTGGCTCATCTGGGAGAAGGTATTATAGATCATCATATCTGTTTTTATAGTATAAATTTGACTCCTTCCGAACATAATTACACAACTACAGATAACAAATCTTTGTAAATGATCTGCCCTAAATAAATTCAAGAAGCACCTACTAGCTACACCATTTTTCTTTTATACAAATCACATGACATTGAATTATTTTGTAAACAATCTCATTTTATAGGGGTGCATATGCAAGATGGGTACTCTTATTTCAAGAATTTGATTTCACATTTATGGTAAAACTAGGGAAAAGTAATTCTAGACCAGACCATTTATCCATAATACAATCAAGAGAAGAAGCACGACCATTGAAGATACCATGCCCAATTCACAGTTATACAAGTTACAACATGTACCATCATAATTAGAGGACATTGTTGTCTTTCTATGAATAGGTATGGCACCAGAAGGAATGAAATCCTTAGAGAAGAAATAACCTTCCATACACACGGCACCCTATATGTTAATTAGCGGTGACCTATACAAGTTAGGCCAGGATGAAGTATTGCGTCATTGCATACTAGAACATGAGTGCACATATATCATGGGGAAGCTCATGGTGTTATTGCAGGTGGCCACTATGCAGGTGATGTCACTGTGCACAAGATCTTACTCACTGGATTATGGTGGGAGACCCTATATAAATATTGTAAGGAATTTTGTAAGGCATGTGATCATTGTCAATGTCTTGGCAAACCAAGTCAACAAGATGAAATGCCTCTAAGACCTATTAATAGTATAGAACCATTTGAGAAATGGGCTATAGATTTTTGGGTCCTATTTCACTAGCCACACACAGGACTAGATCATGCTATATCATAACTTGCACATATTATCTGACAAGGTGGGTAGAAGTAGTGCCTACAAAGGATTTTACAATGGCTACAACAACCAAGTTTCTTTGGGAACATATTATTATAAGGTATAGATGTCCTTTGAGTTTGACCAAAGATAGGCGCACCCAATTTCGAATGAGACAATCCAAATTTTATTGAATGAATTCATGATTGCACACCATAAGGCTACACCATATCATCCTCGGAAAATGGGATTGTTGAGGCTTTCAAAAAAATTAAGCCGATATTGACAAAAATATGTGATGTTTGAAGAAACGATTGGGATGATAAATTATCTCATACATTACTTTGGGCATATAAAACAACATATAAAAGGTTGAACAAAGCCACACCGTTTCAGTTAGTGTTTGCACATGAGCGTTCTTCCTATGGAATTCATGTTACCATCTTTGTGTATTACGCGCGCTCGAGGTATAGCTGATGAGAAAGCATTAGAAGAATGGATTGAAAAGTTAATCAAGCTTGGATGAACGAAGAGAAATAACACGTTGGAGTCAAAAAAAGAAAAGACTAGGAAGAAAGCATGACATGACAGAACATCAAGGATAAAAAGTTCACAATTGGGCAGATGGTGCTTATTTATGATTCTAAATTTTTATGTCATCCAGAAAACTAAAGGTACATTAGTTGGCCCCGTATGTTTTCACTCACATACTCAAAACCAAGCACTTGTCAATTAGAGGCGCTTGATGGAATATGGTTACCCAGATACTTCAACGGGAGTAGGTTGAAGCCCTACTATAAATAAGTCTTCTTGGTGTTTGTAATAAGGTAATGTTGCCATTTAGATTAGGTTTCCAATTCTACATTTCCTTAATGTATTTCCTTCTTCGTCGCTATGCTTTTTCAATTTAGTTGGTGTTTTTGTGTAATAAGTGTGTTTACGCACCATAAGCTAATTACTATTTGGAGAATTTTTATGCACAGAGGACTACACATACCCTTAGTGTGGGGTGGTTATTAATATCTAGGTACAAGATTGATGAAAATAAGTACACATGAAAGGAACTAACTACTACAAAGTATTATTAAATTTGGATAATTGAAAAAAAAGTGCTTCTTGAAATGAGGACCATAGGTGGAGGTGAATGAAGAAACAAGTATAATGTGAGGTAAGCAGAGGCCATGGGAACTACTAAGGGAAGGCGTAATGGTGAGGTACTTGGGTGCATGGAGGTGCGTTGAAGAGAAGTCTACGGATAGAAGGTAGGAAGGCGTGTTAGAAGGTTATAGCTTGGGCACGAAGATGTACCACGCGGAAAGAACAAAAATGGTTGATTAATGAAAGGATTGTTAGTAGGTGGAGGAGCAATAAATGCACTAAATTTTTGAAAATCTATATAAGGACGGGATGCGAGTTCATTTTTACCATTGCAATTGAGATAACTTGAAAAGAGCTAAGTGTAAACAAGCCGAGAAATCGTGTTGAGGTACAAAGAGTGTGAAATCGAATGTGGAGAGAAGGTTAGCGTGTAGGAGAATCTTGCATTCGCATAGGTGAAGGGTTTGAGCAAAACATATGCATTACAAAAGAGCTAGGGCACACAATTTCCACTAGGGCACGGAGATTTGAACTAGGGTTTCAACTTTCTCGATTATAGAGGGTATAAAAGAGAGATTTTTCAAATGGCACCGAAGAAAGCACCCAGAGGAGTAAAAGGGAAGAAGAAGGTCAAAGTGGAAGAAGAAATTGCTCCCGAGAGTAATTTCTCATAAATGTAGTATCTAGAGGGCATGATCGTGGGACAAGAATGGGATTCCCACATCCATCAATGTAAAATCAGCAATTACAACCATTGTACATCAAATAATAAGAAGGAGCTCGATGTGTTGTTGAGCACAAAAATGAACAAGCGCATAATAGAAGATATGCCAGTGTACGATGATGTTGGTTAGAAGTTACTAAAACAAATTGAGAATACCAACAGACAAGATGCCATACTTTGGAAAGTATGAACAATTATATTGATGGTTGATGAGCAGAGTCCATGAGGACTTCTTCTACTTCGCCAAATGAAGGGTTAGAATCACAACCTTGTTGATCTCAACAGTAACAGGGTTGAAAGGCATAGGGGTAGATCTAAATAGTGATTTAACTAATAAGGCCACAATCATGGAGACAAGGAATGATATGGGGTATACCAAGGGTCTATGCAACATGGACATTGAAAAATTGAAGAAGTACCCGAGAGTGCAGTGTAGCTGCACATCTTATAACAAAGTTGAATGACCAAGAAAGGTGGTCACATGCAATGTGGCTACACATTGTGAAGAAGATGTCATAGGGAGTGATTTACAACATCTCCAGTTACATCACAAAAACTATCATTGAAGAAGCACGCACAGGAGATAAAATCAGTTTCGGGGTTGTTCTATTATCTCTAGTGTTTATGGAGATCGGGTGTGCCGATGGGCGAAAGGAGAAAATTTGGGAATACCCTATGGAGAACAAGTCACTTGCAGAAATATTTAACAAGTACTTGTGTAAAGGATCAATGAGCAGACCATTCAAGCAGAGGGAAGAGAAATGGTATGATAGGATTTTCGTAACGTTCAAAGAAGAATGACACATACCCAAGGAGTTACCTTTGGGTAGCTCATGAATATACCAGCACTTTTGCATCACACGATTCACCATAAATAATGGGGCTTGGATCCCATGGTGAAAATTACCATATGCCTTCACAAAGATGATATTTCCAAGCATCGTGTCACTAGTTTTTAGATGTGCACCGCCTAAGCTTCAATGCGAAAAGGTAGATTGTGACTACCATACACTAAGAAGTACATATGTATATCCAAGATGGGCTACCTACATTGAGAGGCTGATCTTAGATATTATAAGCATGAATCATATAATCTTGGTCATTAGAGACGTTGGAGCAGTGCTTGTGTACCTACAACTCAAGCCCAAACTAGAGAACACCACATATGTAGAGAATGAGTTCGTGCTCTCAGGGCTGTCAAAAGGTAAGCATACAATGGAAAATGTTCTAGCACATAAGCCCATAGAGACAATAAAATTAGATGATGAATAGGAGGAGCATAAAGATAGTGGTGGTTTGGAGCATAGAGGAAGAAGACAACCTACAGATAGGGTAGAAGTTGAGCACGCAACTACTCCACCCCAGCCACAAGAGGAAGATGATGAGGACTTGGATACATTCCAAGGAGAGCACTTCTTCAAAAGGGTATTCATGAGAACAAAGACCCAAGGTGATACTCCAAAATTAATGCGTAGATCACCTCAAATCTCTCCACAGAAGGATACAACTGAGAAGAGAAGAAGGAAGTTGAAGTTTAACGAGGAGGTGGAAGAGTCTGAGGAGAGCGCGCTTGAATCTCCTACACCTCCATAGAACGTGGAAGAACCAAAGGATGAAGAAATGAAGGATGGAGAAGAAGGAGAGAATGAGGCAGATGAGACAGTGATTGAGACTTCTTAGGTTACAACAAAACAAGATCCAAATCTTGAATCCCAAGTTCTTAAGGGGCTAAGATCGAAGAGAATAAGTGGAGAATATGTTACATCATCACCATGGGCTATGCCGAGGATGCAAGTAAAATTCTCCACTCTGTTTTAAAACACAAGTGACACCAAATGAGTTGTATGGGTGGGAGCCGATCGATGAAGATATGGCAACCATGTGCACAAGGAAGCAGCTATCATGTTCTATGCACACGCACATGGATGAACTAGACTTTGATGTATGTGAAGAGTCGTGTGTATCAAGGAGGTTGAAGAAGACACCTCAAGCCAGACACATAACAATAAATCCTATTGTTATGTCAAATGAACAAGTGAGTAATGCTTTAGTGAAAGTCTTGATAGAGGTGGCATGACAAAATGTGGATAAGGTTGTAACAATTAGGGCACTGAGGGAAGAGATCAAGGCCAAGGATGTATAAATAACGCACCTAAAGCAAGAGAAATACTTGGCACAAAAGAAGAACACTATTTTCATCAGCATGGTAGAGGAAGTTGGGGAAAATATCATGAAATAAAAGCCACACTTAGAGCCTAAGGTACCCAAAATGTTTCCTTTGGCAATGCATTATGTACAAACTTTGGTGGACTTGGTGCTTGAAGATGAACCTTTATGCATGCTAACCAAAGAATCTTGAGAAAGAAGCAGAGCAAGAAAAGGCTTCGTGATGATGAGAAATATTGCATCATATGAGGGATTGCTTCAGATCTTATATGAGGAACTGAAGAAAGCAGATCAAGCATTGAATATTTATACATCCCCAAAAGCTGTTATAAGAACTAGGACCATTATAGAGGACAATGAAGTCCTAAAATCCATGAAAGATGAGACCTTGGGCTGCACAGAATGATTAGCACTTGTCAAGCAGAAGTGCGAGGCCCTTACAATAGCATAAGAGCCACACAAGGAAAGGCTAGATGAGCTTGGGAAACTCATCGTGTAAAGATGGACCTATTAGAAGGAAGAATGACTGCAATGTCCAACATTGTTTTGGTCTTGTAGAATGAGAAGGGAGGAATTGCAAAATATGAGCTAGATTCAATTCCAAAGGATATCCTATAAAAATCAAAGGCCACACTCAATGATTGGCGACTTTAGAGGCAGAAATAAAAGAAGAATATCCAGAATTGATTCTTTCAAATTGAAACAAAAGATGCTACAGGGGTAAATTCATTCTTTTATTTTATAAAAATTATTTATATTATTCTATTCATATTCTTTGATTCACTTTGGAGACAACCATCATTGTGAAGCAATGTAATTATTGTGGGGTAATTTTGGTCAAAAAATATGGCACATAGTGAAAAAATATAGAAGGTTCGCACTAAGAGCAAAGCACGTTCAAAATCATGGGAGGATCGGTAAGGAATCACGTGTTGAGGATAGAGACAGAATCGAGACTTAGCCATTTTCACAATGATGAGCTATTTTTGGAAGATTGCGTGTAGAACACACAAACCGGTTAGAAACTTGTGTGACACACATTGGATATTTTGGGAGGATCAGGCCATACAAGAACTTTACATAAGTACATGTTGACAATAGATTTACTACTGACAGTTAACTAGGAGAAGTCTATTGTTAGCGCACTTGCATGTGTGGCTATTATTATAACGACGTGTGGCTAATAATAGCATGTGACCTATTTTGGGAATAGATAAGTGGTGAAGGGAAAGTCCCCACCCTTATAAATATGTAATGAATTGCGTAGTATAGGTGTGTGTGAGAATAGTATGTAAGAACTGAGTTATTATGAGGTTATGCTACCAAATCTGATGCGCGCATAAACTATGGTAGTATCTATTGTAATAAGCTTTTGTGTATTTATCATGTTTAATGCAATGGAGTGTATTGGCTGAAACAGTATCAAATCCTGAGTATAATTGGTTCTTGCATGCTTGATTTCATCATGGTTATTATTTAAGTTTTTTATTCTCTAGATCTAGATCTAAACATGCACTATAGAATGATATATTAGTCATGGATTTGAATGCTTTAATTCTTCATCATGCTAACATACTTCAAAAAAACCTAAAGAGGGGCCTAGTACCTTTGCACGCTTTGGGTGAGCGACCGACCTAGGGAGTGATGTGCCAAAGATGCCCGGATTTTATTGGTGAATTCTAGGCTGCATCAAGCTCATAGATAAAATAAAAAAATGTCACCTATGTTGGGATTTGGCATCTTATGGATAAATTCATTCAATAAGGTAGGTGATACATCACAATGTACTAAGGGGAGGAATTAATATTAGGATCTTTGATGTCGTGAATCACTATATCGTGAGTTCGGCCACTAAGTATCTTGAATCTAACAAATATAAACAACTATTTTCCTTGATATATTTCTATTTGAATTATGTTACATCAAACACACTGAGAAGTGTGACCAAATGAACAAATTTATCAAGAGATTCATTAAGTCAAAACGTGTGAAGGCCTTGAGACTTGACAATTACCTTATTTTCTTGATTTAGCATATAATTTTGTATTCATTTAGTCATAAAAACTATAACAAGACACTCCTCAAATTAGGAATACTAGATTTTTGTAATCTAAGAAGATAAGGTTGATGAAGTATACATCATGTTCCATATTTTCATTATTTTCTTGGGAAAGCATTCAAGCCGAGAGACCTCATTTGTATGTATATAAAAGATACACACTTTTTTTTACCATGGGGCCATGAGGGTAGGATGGGATAGGAGGAAGCACTTGATGGTCTTAAAATCCTTGAGAAAAGTGGGTCCATTCAATCGCATTCTCTTTTTAAGTAAGTTGTTGCTAAATTTGATAATGTAAGTGAGGTATGGAAACAATCTATGCATGACTCTTGAATCTCCTAAAAATTAACTATTTCCTTATTCTCTTGTTATATGAATCATTTCATGAATTTTGGCAAGATCAATGTTGATGCCTCACTTCGACATGCCTCACTTGGATATGATACCCTAGTATTTTCCACCTATTACCATAAATAAACATTTTTATGGATTTAATGTTACACCAAACTCAATGAGTCATGTAATAATGATGTGCCTCTCTCCCACGTGATCTTATCTCTTCCCACCTTGGAAAATAAGTCATCAATGTGGGATTTAATGATGTTATGGGATGAGGTCATGGAAGATGTGTTTCATTTCCCATTAATAGTTTTACCATGCATTATTAACGCTGAAATTTATGTCGAATAGAAATTTCCCGTGGGGTGGTAAATTAAGTCTAGGTTTAATCTTCCTTAAAAATTTGGATTTGAGTATAACCTAAGAAGCCATCCATGAGTGAAAGAATATCATAACTAGTTGTCTCATCAACAATGGGGAAATGAAAAATAATCCTTAGGGAAATCCTTGTTGATATTATGGAAGTTGATGAAAATCCAAATATTTCCATTATTTTTTAGAATAGGCACAATACAAGATATCCAACTTGTGTATTTTATTAGTTTAATGAAACCAACTTTAAGGTTTTTGATAATTTTCTCCTTTACCATCAACGTTTTTTTTAATTATTAGTAAATAGTTTTAAAGGGACTATACCTTGTTACAAAAAGGGCTCACCAGCTTGATATAACTATGAAGATTCAATAAAAAAGGTTCAATATCCAAATACAACAATATTTCCAAAAGTAACCAAGAGTTAGTTACAACTAGAGGCAAAAAAAGGACAAAGACTACAACAAAACCGCAAAAAAGCAACAAAGTTAGAGTAGAAAGATCACAAAAGAACAACATCTTCAATGAATCCCACCAACCCAAGTGAATCTATTTCTTGGATGCTCTTTCAATTCTAGATTGTATCATTTGCAGCAAGGTAAACATCACCAGTGTGGTTATGTGCGTTAAGTCCGAAGCATCCAAATTGCGATATGGTCGACTTCTCTCTTTATCATTCCTTTACCATCAACGTTATCTTAGGTTTTGTAGGGTCATAATATTTAACTAATTTGGCATAGGGATTCATTACCAGGTTGTGTATGAAAAAATCTATTTGAATTCCAATCATGTTATATTAGAGTACGAGAACACCTTGGAAAAATCATTAAGTAGTTCCTTGTGATCCTCTACTTATTATGATGAAATTTAGGACATGAATTTTAGGATATTTGGGTCATCTTCTATTCTAATGTTTATTTCTATGGTGTATTCAATAAAAGTGATTTACCCTCTTAAAATTTTTGTGGCATAGGAGATGGTCCAAAATATCATCTTGGCTTCATAAACATCAAGATATTTAGTGAAATATTCATAGTATTCAACCTTATAAGTACGATTCATAGAAATCATTTATGAAAGGTGAGGATGGGTGAAATGTCGTTAAAAATACACTCTTTTAGTGTGAAGTGGGAATTTTCTCATAATCCTAAAGGTATTATAAAATGTCTTTATCATTTTTAGCTCAATCGAGATTCATTAGTCTAAGGTCGTCTATTATAACCCTACCTTTCTCGATTTGGGAACATTTCTTAACAAGGGGGTTTCCTCTCATAGATACTTTGAATTCATCATTGGGAAGCCCCTAAAAGGGATGATAATGTGTACATGCATTAGAAATGACATCAAAAAATTGGTTCTAAATTATAGGAATTAAAATCAATGGAAACAGAGCCAAAGTCTTGAAATAACAATTGGGTAACATTCTTGTATAGTTTTTGATGTTTAGCTTTGGTTTGATATAAATCAACAACTTGGTTAGCAATGAGTTTTGAGTCATAAAATATTTACAAGTTTCATACACTGAATCTTCAAGATAAGAGGAGGCATACCAAAAGAGATTCATACTCAGTATTTTTTTCATACATTAAAAGTATAGGTGAAACCAAAAGGTAAGATATTTCTTCCATGAGAGATTAAAACCATGCTTACCCCTACTCTAGTTACAAAACTTTTCCCCATTGTAATAAAGGGTCCACAAGTTTACTTGGTAAAGGGGATCATAGGATAGGATATAAAAATTAATTGTTTGTCACAAATCTCAATAATGTTCACATCGTCCACCATAGCTTGGGAGGACTGGTCTTGAATTTTGGGTACTCCTAGGGAGGTAGAAACAATACATGAAATGTCCTTTTGGGTTGAACAAGATTATAAGTGTCAAATCATTTTCTAGTATGTATATGGATTTTGTAGTATTCTTCAAGGTGAAGGTCTCAATCTAAGGTGTAGGCCTCTTGGATGGTGTAAAAGTTCCCTTCCTTGCTTTAAGCTCTTCCTTTATTAGTGTTTTACGAGGGGGGTCAAGAGTAAAAAGAGTGGTCTTGAGTTTGAAATTATCCTTAGTGATCATGTTTTTTCCTTTTTATAAGGTTGTATGAATTCATAAGACATTTATGGGTAGATTTTAGTGGATATGAGCCCCTAGTAGCTTCTTGATGCTAGCTTGGATGATATCAAAAAGGGCTTGGATCTCCATTGACACAAAAACCTTTCGTATGTGTAGGAGATATATCCCCTAGAATAACATAGATGGAATGGAATTCATTTGGTTAATTCAAATCCATCCTAGGATCATTTTGTAATTAATTTCTTGATTGATGATATAAAATTATGTGAGAATAATTTTGGGACCCATGATGGGGAGAACAATGGTTCTGATCGACATAGCTCTAATTATATCATAACTACGTATGGTATTCCAAGCTCAAGAGTAATTAGTTTCACCACACCTAAGATTTTTATAGGAGGTTGAATGGGACAATGTTAATTTCTATCATATCATCTACCATGGATCACTTTACTAAGTTTTTATAGGCCAAAACTTATCGGTGGAGAATGAGATCTTCTCTAGCCACTTTTGTAAGAAGTTAACATAATTCAAAGAAATAATTTGCATCCCTCATTGTGGAATTTAGTCGGAACTTGTCCTTGTCTATGTGGTTGTCTTGTGTATATGGTGGAGGTGTAATGTAGTCTAATTTTTTTAGTCCCGTAGCATATGGTAAGAAAATTTGGTACTGGGGGAGTTTTTTGTGGTCTACGAATGAGATATGTGAAAAATTGTTGGTAAGATTGATTATTATATCATAGTTTCCTAGTTGATTAGGAATTATGTTATTTTATATTTTTAAAAGGCCTTGAAAAGGAGCATTAGGAGCCTAATGTTCCTCCATCTAGGTAATTAAATTGGCATCTTCTTTAGTCTTTGTAGACACAAAATCACGCACTTTGGGTAATTATCTAGTCTCGAACATATACTACTATTCATATGGTTCTTAAGTAAGAAAATTACTAATTAGACCATGTCTTTGGCCACCTTTATTTGATTTATGCTTATGATTTCATTATTGCACTCTTACTTTCTCACTCAATCTTTTCACCTCTTAGAATTTTTCATTCTGGACACCAAATGCGCCAAGCTAGAATTCCAAAGCCTTGGTTGCCCTCATCCCCTCTAGGAACCTTTTTCTTCTTTGTAGTTTGGTCACACTTTTTGGGTCCTTTCTAGCCATTTGAGCATCTTATCTTTTTGGTAGTCAACAGTTTTGAGGTTAATTACAAAGTTCAAGCAAGGGAATCATATAAATATAAATTTATGTGATCATAATAAGGGACCAAGCACTAAGCATATAGTATCTCCACCTAAGATTGCATCCATCAAAGGAATTTATAATTCCATTTGCATCCATCTAGCTTCATCACAAGGGAAAAATTTTAGTTCATCTCGCATCACACTTTATAGGAGGGGAGTCTATTGTTTCCATACACACATTTATTATCCACATTTGACCGACAAAAGAGAAACCTAGGGCACAATTTTGTGCACACACACAAAACTACATTGGGTCTGAGATGTAGTGCAATGCTCAGTCGTAAGTCCACCATTGTGATGGATGAGGACAATCCAACCCCTCATTTTTCATCTTTTTTTTTTAGGATTTGATATCTATTTGAGGGTTTTACAGGTGCTTTATTCATTACAAGTTTATATCGACCTCAGTGATCTTACAGTGGCATACACGTGACAAAAGGTGAATAAGTGTGAACCTCTTAACACATCGAGGAGGTTTTCGAGCATCTACACGCACCAAGGAGCCTTAAACTAGACCAGTGGCACCCACGGCACCCCATCCCTCTTCAAGTGCCCCAATATAGTCAAATATCTTGAAAATTTATTTTTCTAGGCTTCTGTGTGACTGTCCTCTACCTATGTTTATCCAGTCTCCACTGCGACATAGTCTAAGAACTTCATGCGCGAGTCAACTACGACTCTTTTAACCCTCTTTGCACATCATGGTTTCATATTTTTATTGCTTATTTTCTTGGGTACTATTTCAATATTTCAGCATTCATTTATTTACTACAAACTTGCATTAGATTAGGCTATTATTTCACATTTTAGCATAATTATTTTGGTGAACCCCACTCATGATCGGTCTTTCGGATCCTTCTTTAGCACATCATCTTTTCTATCATGGCTCCTAAAGTTTCTCAAATTTATTTGTATGATTTAATTCAAATACATCCTAATTGCCAAGTTATTCTGAAAAAAATCCTAGACACCATGTATCTCCCTAGCAATATGTTGTTACATCAAGTGAGTGCTATTTTAGATCAGCTATCTAATGACCCTAGTCTTAGTGATCCTCCATCTAATCAATCCATGTTGGACTCAATTCAAGCTTTACATTATTTATTTCAAGATAAATTTCGGGTATGGAATCCACAATTACATCTCTCAAATCTGAAATCCAACAACTTAAGGACGTTTCTCAAGCTCATGTTTGTTCTCCTTCTACATCCCATCTTCATTTTATGTCTTCTACATGTGCTTATATTAGTGAGCCTCAAGTCTTTCCATTACCAGATCCTCTCATGTTTGGTCACAATGCTAAGAAACATGACATTCTTACTGAGCTCCTTAGTCATCAATTGATCACTTTATCGTCTACTCAAGGCTATCCTCCTTACCGACTTGAAAAATATCAAGGTCACCCATATTGCAATTATCATCGAATCAATGGACATAATGACAATGATTGTTATGCTTTATGATTAAGAATTACACATATTGAGCATCAAGTTTTTATCGCATTCACCATCTTTGCGTCATGTCACATTATGCGCTTCAATTGTTACATCCCAATGGGTTCCTAAATCTGATTCATCTATGTCTAGTGAACACCATCCTATTACCTCTAGTGTGCATCCTTCGACCAGTCAAGTGTCACCTAGTCAACCTAATCAAACGAATAAACCTCCTCTCAAGGTTGGTCTAACTTCTCCTCCATCAAAGGTATCCACGACATTTCCAAGTCAAGATCAACAACCACCTCCTATAATTAAACTTATAATTCCACCTTGTGCTCCATAAAATTCCTATTTTAATGAATGGGACCTGGATGAAGCTTATGATGTCAATGAACCATTTGATTTCAATCCTAGCAATTTGGTTGACTCCCATTCTGATGATGGTCACACATATTTACCACCTCAACATCCCATCACTTTTGTTAAGGAAACTACTCCCTACATTGATCCACTTAGTATTTTGACTAGATCTCCATCGCTTACATACTTGGGGGCATCATAGCTCTCCCCGTTTGCATTATTTTCAAATGTCGATATCATCTCATACACTTGACATTTCTTGCTTTGATGACTAATCTTCTATAATAATTATTACAAACCTCTTGAAAAACTCCAGTATCATCATTTTTGTATGACACACTCTTGTGCTATGGTTCACACTTGACTATTGAGGGCATCCTATACATATGAGCCTCACACACTACACCACACAATAGACACACACATTACACATATTCACAAATTATGCACTTTTTTACATACATATTATCCTCATCCTCCATCCATTATGAAGCATCCTCACCCTATGCTTTGTACACCCATACAGTGCATGCATTATACACACTACATTACTAAATATGTTTACAATCTACACATCTTACATTACACATTATACATTCTCTACCACACATTACAGATTTACACATAGTTACGACATATTCTCATGACCGCATCTTCTCGCACATATTAGACATTTTCTATGCATTGCACTTTCTACCCGATGACACACTCTAGTCCAATGGTTCATACTCAACTATTGAGGATCCAAATTAAAAGTGAACCTCACCTCATCACACATACACTTTCATCTTCACAATCAATCAATCAACCTTTTTATCACACTATGTGACATTTTAGCCACCACCTTCTTCACACATGTCATGATATACGCTTTGTGCTACATCATCACACTTTCTAACATCTTACCCATACATCTCATGATAAATGCTTTGTGCTACATCATCACACTTTATAGCATCTTATCCATGCATCTCATGATAAATGCTTTGTGCTACATCCTCACATTTTCTACTAGCACTACGTTAATATATTTCATAATATATGCCTTGTGCTACATCATCATGCATACTACCATCTTACTCACCCATCTTGTGATATACATTTTAGGCTAAATCATCACACGACACTCATTTCCTTATGTCACATTCAATATCATCAACACATTACCATCCCGCAATCATCACTTTATTCATCAACTCCTTTCTACATACAACACATCTCTCAAACCATTTCCTTATGACGCACTCTTGTTTATACGGTTCATTCTTGACTGCTAAGGGGGCATAAATAAATGAACCTCAATGCCTATAATTTTATTCACTCAAGAGGCACGTGGCTCCTACCATTCACTTTGTATTCCATTCCATCCATCCACAACATATTGCATATCTTGTTTGCATTTACTTGTTACTTATTTATCTTATTATACATGCTAGATAGGTATTTTGTATGTCATTATCTCTATCATACACATATATGTGTTCACTTGATTTATAGTTGTGATCATAGATTCTACAAGTCCATTACACGTAGCATGGATGCTTGGTGCAGACTACCTAGTACCATTCCCACAGTGGCTCCTTCGGGCATCAAATTTCATACACTACAGGTGTTATTGTTTCATTTTGTTTCATAACACACTACTTTATCATATTATACACGCTTTGACATACTTTTATCTTTCTAACATGCTAACCAGTTCTTCATGTGCAACATTTTTTATGCAAGTATATTTGCTTTCATGGTTATCTGTTACATTATTTTCCATTGCTTGTCATTGTATGCTCTTGTTTGTGAGATTTTCCCTTTGTCTTGTGTGTACATTTGTCTATTTGCGGTCATGATGGCCTTGATTGTCTTGCAACATTGTGAGTAATGTCCCATGTTTGTAGCCTACCTTTCATTGTCTCCATATTTTCTTCTTCCATGTTTTATCTTACATATTATCTTCGTAATGAATGTCCATTCGTACTAACACATCTTTTCTACCCATTTGTTTATATGTGCCTTGGTTTCTACCAAGCACATCCCCTTCCCCTGGAGGGAACATTTTGAATAGTTTGTCCTCTTTTGGGCCGCAATCTCCTTCAATGACATCACATGCACCCCTAAAGAGGGGGCATCATTTGGGTGAATCAATCACCCCATACAATAGTTTACACACAATACACAACACAACACAATACCGATATAGCACATTTTAGGGCTCATAATCAAACTTGGGTCCTTAATACAACGATTCCTTTCCTAGAGCTCCTATAACTGTGGGATAGTTACATAGTGATTGGTTTCAACACTGTATACAAACTCTACATAGTGGATTTTACAGGGCATATTATCCTTAGCACATGCGTTAGTACACACCATATGTAGTGGTGTTTTATTCGGGGAGTAGTTAAAGGTTAGAGGATAACAACAAACCTTCTTCTCTACACTAATTTTTCATGGCATCAAATCGCCGAAAAAACCAAACAATACAGAGATCTCTATAGTTTCAGGAAGCGGCTAAAGGTTGGAGGATGACACCAGACATTTTCTACCTACACTTCTTCCATTACATTAGTGTGATATTTCCTAAAAACTCGTGCACATCAACATCATCTACAGAACATTTCTACACTCTTTCCTCTTCACGGATCAGTGCACATGTTTTGTTTTCACTTATTTTTTCTTTTACATACTTCCTTACATGCTTTTTATACATATACATGTGTATTTGACTACTTGATCATCTTATCATTTACAGGTTCATCCATATGGGAAGAAAACAATCAACATCACATACATCGACACCAACAATCATGACATCGACATTTACACATGTGTTCCCACCTTAGGTTCATTCTCATCACTTTTTCATCTTTAGTCTCCACTCTCCACCTTTTTTATCACTCCACGACTTATCTAGTCCCTCAAGATGCTTCTACATCAATCTATGTGGATATCAAGTATGCATCTCTATCTACTTTATGTTATCAAGCATTCAGCTCACCAACATAAAGTGGTGGAAAATTTAGACACAAAATCACGCACTTTTGGTAATTATCTAGTCTCAATTACATATTACTATTCATATGGTTCCTAAGTAAGAGAATTACTAATTAGCCCATGTCTTTGGCCACCTTTGTTTGTTTTATGCTTCTAATTTCAGTCTTGCACTCTTATTTTCTCAATCTGTATTTTCACCTTTGGGAATTTGTTATTCTGGACACTAGCACCTAGCCAGGATGCCGAGTGCAGTGCCCCCCTCCCCTCTGGATGCCCTTCTCCTCTTTGTACTTTGTTCACACTTTTTGGGTCCTTTCTAACCATTTGAGCATCTTATCTTTTTGGTAGTTGGAATTTTCAAGGTTACTTACGAAATTCAAGCAAAGGAATTATATAAATATAAAGTTATGTGATCATAATAAGGGACCAAATACTAAGCATCTACTATCTCCACCTAAGGTTACATCCATCAAAGGCATATATAGCTCCATTTGCATCCATATAGCTCCATCACAAGGGATAAAGGATGGTTCATATGCATCACACTTCATAGGAGGGGAGTCTATTGTTTCCATGCACACATTTATTACATTCTACATCTAGCTACTTACTCGATATCCACGTACAAATGGCACAAGATCAACCTAGGGCATAATTCCACACACACATAGAACTACATTGGGTATGCGATCTAGTGCAATGCTTAGTTGTAATTCCACCATTGTGGCGGTTGAGGACAATCTGACCCCTCATTTTGCATCTTTTTTTAGGATTTATGTCTATTTGTGGGTTTTACAAGTTCTTTCTTCATTATAGGTTTAACACGACCTCGGAAATATTACTACAACATACGCACTACAAAAGGAGAACAAGTGTGAACGTCTTGTGACACATTAGAGGAGGTTTTCTGAGCATCTATGGAGACCAAGGAACCTAGAAACTAGACCGGGGTTCTCACGAGCACCCCTATCCCTTTCCAAGTGCCCAAGTCTAGTCAAATCTATTGGATCTACATTTTTCCAAGTTTTTGTGTGACTTTCCTCCACCTCTATTCAACTGGTCTCCACTACGACACCATCCAACAACTTATGTGAATTAGCTAAGGCTCTTCTAACCCTTTTTGCACATTAAGGTTTCATATTCTTATTGTTTAGTTACTTGGGTATTATTTCAATATTTCAGCATTCATTTATTTACAATAAACTTGCATTAGATTAGGCTATTATTTCACATTTTAGCATAGTCAATCTTTAGCTCAAAACACCAATAAATTTAGTTAATCTGTAATGAAATTTTACACCAAAACCTCATGGTGTTAGTGAATTTACACGCTAGGATCACAACATCCCACCACGGTTCCATAAAGCCTAACCTTGAGCTGGGTATGTGCCCACACTCCCATACGTACAATCCTCACTTCACTAATGTTTAGGTGGCCCACAGTGCCCCGGTTACATGGCATAACTAACCAAGTGGGATTCGAACATGGGTGGTCACTTTGATACTAAATGTAATGAACCATTACACCAAAACCTCGAGGCGTTAGTGAATCTACACACCATGATCATAACATTTACCCTTATAAGCCTAAACATGGGGCTATATTAGGGTTAGTAATATTAGAAGTTGAAGATTATGCGTTGTGAGTGCCAACTATATTAGTTTGTTGTTATTTCAGTTGTTGTTACACATTGTTTGGTTGTGTACCTTAAGTGTAGTTTTGTTGGTGGTTAGGAGTGGATTATTTTAGATATGTGAAAGGGAATTTCAGGGGTGCTACAAGACTTGAATGAGCTATTTTTTATAATTAAGGCTTTCCCTCCCTAGAAACTATTCATCAAGGTTTTCCTTTGGTTTTTAGGTAAGCATTGGACAAGTTTATCATATTATCTAAAAGTGTAGGTGTCTTGAACCTTTACCATGTGGATAAGACAAAATAGGTCTAGGTCATAATATTGTGGATGATATTTTTATTGATCAAAACCTAAAGTAAGATATTGTAGTTGTTTAATAACCATGATTTGGGCCAAAGTTATTTTCTTATATGGATCAATACGATTTTTGTTTTTTTGTTGTTGCTAGTTTTGGTTTTGGTTTGGAGCCCATTTAAATTCAACCACATTTACATTAGGAGGGTTGTTGTTAACATGGAATTTTCCATTTTTATTGTTATTGTTGTTGTTAAATTTTCCAACCATGTTGTTGGGTAATTTATTATTATTTGGTTTTTCGGTAACACCATGCATAGTGGCATTGTGATTTTGGTTAAGGAGTTTTGGACCTTGAGAATTTTTCGAGCTTGCATCTTGTTGTTATTATTTTGGTATTCTCCAAATATTTGGTTGAGATAAATAAGACTCCCATTCATGCCATAGGTATTATGGATGTTTATTATTGCTTCTTGTGCAATCCTTAATGCACTCTCTAAAGATTCCTTGTAAGACTTATACAAGAAATTTTACATGTCTTCCTTGATTTCCCTATTAAGGTCATGAAGGAAGAGCTCACACAAGTCTCATTGGTCCATGTTTGGAGTATTGGCAGAGGAATAAAGTACTTGACACCACATCATAATGAAGTGCGTAATAGACGCATTTGGTTATTTCTTAATGTGAAGGAATTACCTTAAGCTAATCTCCACAATTTTGTTTATATCAAAAACATTAACAAATTCAACTATGAGTTATTGAAATGAATGGATGGATTCCTTATGTAGGTGGTATTACCAAACAAGTTATACTCCCTCAAGTATTTTGGGAAATTTCTTTGTGATTACCCCATCCCATGGGATTAGTTCATAGATTACGGTAGCATATAACTTTATACGGGAATTGGGTTTTCCTTTTCCCTTGTATTTTTAGTAATTCAAGGAGGGATTGAGGGAGGATTTTCATAAAGACATCAAAACTAAGGGTTCTTTTAGGTACTCAATGCATGTTCCAAATACACCAAATTAGTGGTAGAGATGCCTATAAGGCCTAATAATGGTGGTGGGGATGGATAGGAATCAATCAAAGGACACCTAAAATGAAATTGTAATTTGAAATGGGTTATGCATGGTAAGTAGGAAATAACCATCGAGTTGTGTAGACTTTGAATTCATATACATGTAGGATTTCACAAATCCTATACATGAAGACCTAAAAAATTATTGATTAGGTTGGACATATGACTAAGCAGTTGAATATAAGCTTGTGAAGGTTAGAAATAAGCTAGGTTGGGCATAAGCCTTTGTAGGATGGACATAATCCCATGAATATCCCAATGGTGTGATTCTAGGTTGTGTGAAATAGTGTGAATTGGATGTCAGGTTAAGAGGGATAGACTAATAGGTAGCATTATTATCAAATACATTTTTTGTTTTTTTTTTGTTATTGCTAGTTTTGGTTTTGGTTTGGAGCCCATTTAAATTCAACTACATTTACATTAGAGGGTTTTTGTTAACATGGAAATTTCCATTTTTATTGTTATTTTTGTTGTTAAATTTTCCAACCATTTTGTTTTTTAATTTAGTATTATTTGGTTTGTCAAGAACATCATGCATAGTGGCATTGTGATTTTAGTTAAGGATTTTTTGGACCTTGGGAATTTTTCGAGCTTCGATCTTCTTGTTGTTATTATTTTGGTATTCTCTAAATATTTGGTTGAGATAAAGAAGACTCCCATTCATGCCATAGGTATTATGGATGTTTATTATTGCTTCTTGTCCAATCCTTAATGCCCTCTCTAAAGATTCCTTGTAAGACTTATATAAGAACTTTTACATGTCTTCCCTAGTTTCCCTGTTAAGGTCATGAAGGAAGAGTGAACACACGCTTCTCATTGGTCCATGTTTGGAGTATTGGTAGAGAGAATAAATTACTTGACACCACATCATAATGAATTGGGTAGTAGACTCATTTGGTTATTTCTTAATGTGAAGGAATTACCTTAAGTTTATCTCCACAAGTTTGTTTATATCAAAAACACTAACAAATTCAACTATGAGTTATTGAAATGAATGGATGGATTCCTTATGTAGGTGGTAGTACCAAACAAGTTATACTCCCTCAACCCATACCTATCATGTCACTTACCATATAGAGGTCTCCCGTGTTTGGTTGCATTGTGTAACTAAAGTGTGGTGTTTTTGTAATGTTTGTTGTCCTTTTTGAACATAACCTCAGTGATTTTCCATTTTTTATGTCCCAAACAATCTACTCTTCATTTTGAGAAGGTAGGGAATTCTCTAATTCTTGGATACATCTGATCATGGTGGAGACAAAGCCACTTAATTTTTTTAGTCGTGTTTATAATTTATATTTACATTGAAATATATATGGGAAGATTGATATTTCTTAATGAGTTATTCAATGGTTACTTCCACCTCATGTATGTATGTTTAAGTCTAGGTTGCGAGGATGCAATGTTTCTCTCTAAGAATGTGGTGGTATGTGCATGCAACTTGTCTAACAACTCATCTATGGCATGGAGTTGGTCACTAACCTGATCAAATTATGTGATAGGTTATTCATTGAGTTTATAACCTAGTGGTAGAGAATCTAATTTCAAGTTGATTTGGTGTCTAGTCATTACCCTTGGGTAGACCAAATCCTCCAATAAAGGTCAAATCATTAGAGTTTTAACCTAGTCATTCAAAGAGTTTTTTAGGTTGATTTTTTATTATTCTTCTAATCTTCACATTAGATGAGAGTACTATAATATAGGTAGAGTATCTATGTGACATTTGTAAACTTTTTGGGATAGTTATCTACATATCCAGTAAAGAGAAGGTGATTGGGATCGTATGCGAGTGTAATAAGCCAGATACCTAAGATAAGCTTATCAAATTACCAACTTGACATATTTGGCTGGTATATAAATACCTACATAATAATTGGAGAGGGAGAATGTGGGGTGGAAGAAAGAGAAAAATATATATGAGAAGAAACTAGTCCTTCATGTTGGATTCACCAAATTTGTACACACTAAAAAGTGTAGGGGCTTGTGTGTGTACTTCACAGGATTATGGGATGGTGTTCTATGGGTATCATGGATCACATGAGGATGATATGAATCAAGAGGATATTGGAGGATAAATATTTAAACATGGAAAAATGAATATTCTGTAGATCGATGTTCTTGTGAAAGAAATACATGACCATCAAGGGTAAAGAAACTCATATGGACCTACTTGTGGTGGATAACATGGTCAAGGATAATAGTGGAACATATTTCTTGGTCTATCTCATGGTTGGTGAATGGGATAATTTTAGGTTAGGCCACATAGATGAAATGGTGACTAGACAAAGGTTGACCTTGATCATGTAAGATCTTGTGAGGAATGTGGAGGAAAGATATGAAAAAGTGATGACACTCAAATCCCTAAGGAAATGATAAGGTGAATGTCATTGTTGTATAGAGGATCCTTACCTCCAATAATGATGAATTGTGACACAATGAGTGTGAGAAAAATTATAGATTGAAAGAATCATCATCTCAGCTTGAATAAAATGTCATCTTGAATGTTTTCTAGCTCAAGAGGAGCAATAAAACAAGGGAAATATTTGAATCTACATGGGAAGACTTGGATACCCAAATTCATTCATGGAGGAGTATTCATTGTGTGGTTCTAGTTATGATCAAAAGAATAACATGAACTAGGGTAGTGTAGATTATATAACTAGAATGGGAGAGGTATGGATGTGTGGTGGGTATAAGGGGATTTGTGTATATAAGTTATGGCTTGAACTATATCCATATGAGATGTTTTGTTGAAATACTTTGTGAAATGGAAGCTTGTCATCCTATAAATCAAAAAGTTTTTTTGTGCAACTTTAATGTGTTTAGAAGGTTGAAATGGCATAGTTACATTTCAAGAATTTTGTGGGTTGTTTTTGGAATATTGCTAAAAAATATAATTAAGAGAAAGGTGTTGGCTATGTGGAAGTTGATTTTTGAGGTCATTTTCCATGTTTGATTTAATGTTTAGATTGTAAGCATTTAAATGAAATGAATTAAGTTAATTATTATAAATGAATTAAATGTTATGAAAGTTATTAAATGTTAATTACTCAACCGCATGCAATAAAGATCAAAAATGAAAATTTGACTACTCTATTTTATGTTATGCAAATGGAACTATGTTTTTGTTGTTTTGAAAGTTTTTTTATAACAATAAAGAGTAGAAAATAAATTAAATATACAACTATGAATAGATAGAATAATAATTATTTAAATGAAGTGAATATAAAGAAATAAAGACTAAAACTCCTTACATGCAATTGGATATTTTAGATATGACCATATGCAATACATGAAATTAAAGTTTTTAACTCTAAATAGTCTTTTGACAACAAAAAGGATGAATGAAATAAGATCTACAATCTAACCTGAAATATTGTTGTCCCTAGACTAAAAATTTTGTCAAATATTTTATGTAAGATAAGATCTAGCATTAAATGATTCTAATCCAATAAAGAGTTCAAAATAATCCAAAGGTAAGGTTGTTTTTTGTTTCCTAGTTTGTAGATGAAGTATATGCAACTATAATTGATAAAAACATAAATATAGATAAATGAAAAAACAATACATATATGGAAACTAATCCTAAAGATAAGAAGAGATGGGAGAACAGATTCTAATAACCCTAAGCTAAAATAACATAAAATTCAAAATTGGATCTAATTTAACTTATTTCCCGTTCTTTTCAATGATTTTCCAAGTAAACCTAAGCTAAAAGATACTAACTAAATAAATAACTAAATGTAAGTCCAACCTATTTCTATATATGGAAAGCAGATGATATTGAATTATCTTGTCTATACCCCGAGTACTACATTTGATGCTTAATCGACCGGTGTGATAGTGGTAATGCAACAAGGAGAGATTGAAGGCTATATGTATTGTGAAAGTGGAAAAAGTATAAAATATGTAGTTGATTTAGGGATCTTTAAAAAATGACATGAAACCCTCTATATTGTTTATTTGGATGGTAGAAGAAAGAAATTTTTGTGGGGTGATTTACACAAGAACCAATCTCCATTATGCTTGATTTATCTCTTTCTAGATAAAAATGGTAAAGAAAACACTATTCTCTGAAAGCTCAAAAATTATAGGGGGTATAAAATGAGTACACAATGTCCCTTAATAGGAAAAGATTCTAAGCAATCAAATTATAACTCTATATGAACAAAATATATATGGACAATATTAGATCACTAGGTGGTAAAATTGAGTGGATTCAAAGTAAGGAAAAGTGAATTGGCAGCTAAAAACAAGGCCAAACATGTACGTAATCTAAAATTAGAACAAAAATCATGTAAAAATCAAGAGGGGGAATGGTTACATGATGGAACCACAAGTGTCACTAGGAATATTTTACTCAACCACCATGATTGTAGATGGAACCACCGATAAGTAAAATGAAACCACCATGTTGTGAATTAAAACCATCGCGGTGACTAGTGAAAATACCATGACATAAGAAAAACATTGTTACGATAGCATAGTGTGAAAAATATGAAAATAGGTTTGAAAAGTAGGCTAAAAAGGAAAACATTCTCTTCAAACAATTTTTGAAGGAGCTAAATTTGGGAAAAGTAAGAAAAATGGGAAAGTGTTGGCTTGTGTGAGTGGTTTGAGCATTTCAAAACATCGTGTCATATTTTTGGAGATCCTTATAATCATCATTGGGTATTTTATATATTGCACCGTGACAAATGAAGTGCATATTAGTACCTCCAAAATACACAATATGTGATCCAAAGATTCCCATACCACTTCCCACTTTGTACTTATCTTTTTCTACATTATTATCTCTATTTTGATCTTTCCGTCCTACCCTGATTGACAAGAGGAAATATTTCCTTCTTTTTCATATCATTTCCTTTCCCTTTTATCACCTATGATGAAACTGATATAGAAATTACACGAGTTCTATAATGGTTATCATTTCTACCACAACAACTTAAGAATTCTCCACAACAACCCTACTCTATGCCACAATGGTTTTGGTAACTTTCATGATGGTTTTATTTTCCTAGTGGAAGTTTTATAAGATTACATAACTATTTAGCATATGTCCCTTGCAAACATCATTGGTTCCAACACACCTTGCATGATAATTTTTCCTCTTGTATGAACTTATTCCTTTTACATTATTTTTATTGTTTCATCCATTTAACCTATATTTGACCCCATCGATTCCCAAATTGACTCCACCCCACTTGATTTTACCACTTAGTGGTTTAATATTAAACATAAATCTATTTTTATCTAGAGTTAGGGTTTTCCTTACTTAGAGGCTTTTCCTATTAAGGAAGGCCATGTTGCTCAAAAAATAAGAAAAGGATTTTTGGGTTAATTGTATTTGTGTCCTTCCTACCAATGATTTTTTAACAAGATTTGTGTTACTCTCATGCCTTGAAATATCATTAAATAGTGCATGGATCCATGTGGATACTTTGAATATCAATGTTATAGATGTATCTCATCAATATTGATGTCTAGCCTATGTATTAACCCAGTTTTACTAGCTTGCATGATATCTTTTGTAGTTTTGATATATAAGTTGCAAGTGCCCTAAAAACATGTTTTCAAATGTCAAGCATCAACCTCTTCAACAAAATTCTTGAAATATGTTGTCTAATAGACTTGAATGATTGTGGGATATATAAAATAATGGATTTGTTGAAAAGGAAAATTTCATGCAAATGCAATCGATAGGTGTAAATTCATAGTCCATAATATTTTCTAGTATCCTATTAGCCTCTCACAAAATGGGAACTTAAAAACAAGGAATTTTCCTCTTCCATAGGCAACATCTAATTTTGTTGTGAAATGCATGGTAGCGCTTTTATATAGTGAAAGTGGAGTGTTTTCTAGTGATTATTCTACATTTATTAGTATCCCAAATTATCTTGAAAAGACAAAAAAATGAAAACATAAACTGAAATTTCTTTGAGTTTGGCCAAAGGAGGTGTAAAAAATGTAAAGGAAAATAAAAATTAAGGCTTAAAATCATTACTAATGACTAACCCTTCTATTTTGCAAGAGTAGTAGCAACACATAGCCTATCGTATGTTTTCCTCTCTACTCAAACCATATTACATGTGTCAATGGATTGTTTTATAGCCTATGATGTGGAGAGCTTGAAACAATATATGTGGAAGTATAAGAAGAAGTGGGTGTTGTTTTGTCCTTCGCCTTGCACTAGTGAATGGAAGAGGAATATGGAATGAGGTAGAAGTGAAACTTTTCCTTATTTTACCTTGTTTTGGTATTGTTTCCACACAATGTAAACTTGATTCTTTGATAGCCATTAATATTATTAATGAGATTCATTACAATCCTCATCATTTAATCTTAAAGAATGTCAAAACCAGGAGGGTGTCCAAGGCTATCTATAAAAGGGGCTAAAGGAAATAATGATTTTACAGTTCTTTTCTCTAGAATTGAAAATGCTTGAAATAAAATTCAATAACTAAAAGTAAATCTAATCTAACAAACTGAAATAAATAACTGAAAGCAAATTTAATCTAACAAACTAAAATAAATAACTGAAAACAAACAAATAACAATAAACAAATAAAAGTGAATCTTCACAAAAAAAACAAAAAAAAACACACAATGCTGATTTAAACAATCTAAAAAATAAAAATGATTATATTCTAAAAAACAATAAACCATCCTCTTCCTTGGGTAAGAGTGGGCCCTTACTCTTCCCTCGAGTTGTGTTAGCAAAAAAAAAACAATACCCTGCCAAGATACTTGAACTGTGGATTTTATTAATCAGAAATGGTGTTACAAAAATCATCCATATTCTACCACTGTTGCATTGAGTGCTTTGGAGATATATTTATAACTCATCCCTTAGTCAATACTCAAAGATTATAGAACTACCTACCTATAATCTTGGGCAAGACTTGACTACATCTTCCACTTTATAATGAGATAAATATGGAAGGAATTTATTCAAATACTACAACTTCAAATTTAACTACTTATTTCACTTGTAGTTAACTACTTCTTCCACTTGACAAAGAGACAAATGTGGAAGAGATTTAATCAAACACTACAAATTTAGATTGAACTCCTTTCATTTGCACTCAACTACTTCTTCCACTTGACAAGGAGACAAACATGAAAGAGAATTAATAAAATATTACAACTCTACATTGAACTACCTCTTCCACATGCACTTAACTATTTCTTTCCATTTGCCAAGTCTGCTCTTGCATGATTGAATCTTTCAACATGACAGTTGTCCCACCATATTCTCATCCTTGATTTTCTGATTGTTATTGTGAATTCAATTTGAATAATATTTTCAAAAAAATTCTAGGTTTGGTGATTGTTGTAATGTTTCCAAAACATTTTGAAATTATTATTTTTATTGAGAAATAAGGGAGCTATCATAGCTTTAATGAACCTATATTTTTTTGTTGTTTTACTTTCCTTTAACTCTATTATGCTAAAATTTCAAATGAATATATCTCCTCAATTATTTCTATTGTGTAAAAATAGAGAGAGGTTTTTCCTCCTAGCAATAAGAGGAACAAAAACCTTTTTCAGTTTCTCATTTGAGATCTGCAATTTTAGTTAGAGTGAATCTGGTGTTGCTTATGCAAGTCTTGCACTTGAAAACTTCTTTCTTCAAATGGTGATATCTTTGTAACCATTATTTTTGTGTAAAAATGGAGAGATATTTTTCCTCTAACAATAAGAGGAACAAAAACACATCCTAGATTCTCATTTTGAAGTCTGCAATTGTAATTATAGCAAGTGTTATGTTGATTGTGCGAGTCCTATGCTCCGTGACCTATGAGTCTTGCACTTGGAAAAATGATGATATCTTTGTAACCATTATTGTTGTGTAAAAATATAGAAATTTATTCCTCCTAACAATAAGAGGAACAAAAACCTCTCTCATATTTTCATTTGGAGGTCTACAATTTTAGTTAGAGCGATTTCAGTGTTGATTTTGTGAGTCCTGAGCTCCTAGCTTTATCAGTCCTGTGTTCTTTGTGATTTATGCACTCTTAGCTATATGAGTCATACATTATTTTTGATTCATGTGATCTTTGTAAATTTTTTTCACTTTGTGAGTCCTGTGCTCTTACCTATGTGATTCATGCACTCTTTGCAAGTCTTACACTTGATGCAATACATTTTAGAGATCAAATGACCTGCTCATACACAATACTACACTCCAACTTACAAGAAATATTAGAAAATGAAAAACTTCAAATTGCAATAGAATTTTCAAATATAGATCAAATATATTCTACATTTTATCTAAAATAAGCTATCTAGTTCTTAAGAGTGCATCTAAATCCACTTTATAAGAGAATGAATAATGTTATTTTGTGTAATAGATGAGACTTATTTTGGTCTCATCACTCCCCAATTCTTAACTTCATGCATGTTGTTGATTTCAATGCAGATTTTGACTTTGAGTCCTCTTTTTCTTCTTCCTTTTATACAAATCAGCATGTTTCTTTTCTTTTCTTTTCAAAATCAGCATATGTTTTCGGTCCCATCATTCCCCACACTTAATTTCATGCATATTTTTTTATTTCAATGCAAATTTTGATTTTGAGTACACTTTTTCTTCTTCTCATTTTGTACAAGACTGGGCATTTTTCTTCTTCACAAAATCAACATGTTTATTTTCTTTTCTTTTGAAAATCAACATATGTTTTATATATATAAACCCTTTTCTTATGTAATTTTCAAATATCTTTGTAGGCTTGTATCTCCTTCTTTCTCCCACACTCGGCGTCTTGTATGACTCATTTTTTTTCAAAAAAGTTATTCACTTTTTTCTACTTTTTTCAACATCTAATTTCTCTCATCTCTGCTACTACAAGCCTTATTGAAAAACAAATATTTCTCTTTTGGATAGGTTTTTTTAAGTGGACTTATCTATAATCAAAACAAATAATAAATTTATCTCGAATATACCTAGACCATATTTCAAGTCATCAATGCTTTTTTAGTGTTACACAACCTTGATTTCTATAAATGTTAGAGAAATAAAATAAAGTCGTATCTTTCACTTACTGCAACACCAATATTTTCAGCTTCAAAGGACTCTAACCTCTACAGATATTAAACAAGTAGCAAATTGTATCAAATATATTTTATCATAGCTTGGGAAAAGTATTCATTTTTGTTATTCTACTTTCTTTTTGGAAAAGAACCACCATTTGTTGGTTTTCAACTCTTTCCTCTTTTTTTGGAAAAGAGTCGCCATTTTCTAGTTTTCAACTCTTGCTTTTATTTCTTTTTTATAAAAGAGACACCATTTGCTGATTTTCAACTCTTTCCTTTTTTACTCTTTTTTTGGAAAACAGTCGTCATTTGTGGTTTTCAACTCTTTCTTTTTTCTTGTGCACTCTTTGATCAACCATGTAGCTATTTCTATCTCGCATTTTTAGCTACTTTGCATGATGGTTAGAACCCGTGGTTGAAATCTCTTTGTTCTACAAAAACTTTTGCTTTTGCAAAATCTTTCCCTCCTTTGATAGCTAGAGTCAAAAGAAAAGTGGTAGTTACATGTTGACAAAAAATTACATGAGTTACTATAGTAAAATCAATGCATGCAATCCCTTTTCTTTTAGAAAAGCATTCAATATGATGTCTTCTTTTTCATCTTTGTATCAACAAATGTTGTAGGCATCCTTCTTCCTCTTTATAGCTCTTCAATCATAGATATGAGGGTTTTCATCTCTTGGTATACATTAGCTAGATCTTCATGTTTTTCTCAACCTCGTATTTCCATGCATGAGAAAATCTTCCCCTATAATTTTTATTGTTTATTCTACACAAAGTTTGTTTTGGGGGTTTGTTTTTGGTAAATCTTTTGTGAATCTCTAATCCTACGAATTTAAATAAAATTCTAATCTAAACTAAGGATTTGTAAGAGATTCATGTTCCATTCACTCAAATAGCTCAAAATTTACCTATTGTCACTACAGATACTTTTTATATCATCTGAAGGAATGAAAACTTCTAGAATTTCTCTCACTAATCCCAAGAATTTAACTAAGAAAAAGAAAAATTAAAACTATTGTCTAAAGGATTGCTAAACCAATATCTCCCTAAGTTAAGATTTCGTAAGAAGTTCATGTTCCACTTACTCCAATGGCATGAAGAGTAATTTGTTGTCACAACAAAAACTATTTTATATCTTATGAAGAAGTAAGGAAATTATCTTTTAAATGAAAACTTACGAGATTCTTCTCACTAATCTTAACTTAGCAACTCACCCCTATTAACACACTGTACTCGGTAATGGAACCAAAAATGATGAGAATTGTTGCAATCCTTGTCATTTAATCTTTAAAAATGTCAAAACCAGATGATGTCCAAGGCTATCTACAAAAGGGGCTAAAGGAAATAATGATTTTACAGTTCTTTGCTCTAGAATTGAAAATGCTTGAAATGAAATTCAATAACTGAAAGTAAATCTTAGCTAACAAAATAAAATAAATACCTGAAAATAAATAAATAATAGTAAATAAATAAAAGTGAAGCTTCACAAACAAAATAAAATAAAACACATAATGTTGATTTAAACAATATAAGTAAAACAACAATGATTCTATTCTAAATAATAATAAACCATCCTCCTCCTTGGGTAAGAGTGGGCCCTTGCTCTTCCCTTAGAGTTGGGTTAGCAAAAAAATAAACTACTACCAAGATACTTAAACTATAGATTTTATTAATCAGAAATGATGTTACAAAAATCATCCATCTTCTACCACTATTGCATTGAGTTTTTTAGAGAGATATTTATAACTCATCCCTTAGTCAATACTCCAAGATTATAAAACTACCTACCTATAATCTTGGGCAAGACTTGACTACATCTTCCACTTTACAATGAGATAAATGTGGAAGGAATTTATTCAAATACTAAAACTCCATATTTAACTACTAATTTCACTTGCAGTTAACTACTTCCACTTGATAAGGAGATAAACGTGGAAGAGATTTAATCAAATGCTATAACTTTAGATTGAGCTCCTTTCACTTGTACTAAACTAATTCCACTTAACAAGGACAAAAATGTGGAAGGGAATTAATCAAATATTATAACTCTACATTACACTACCTCTTCCAAATGCTCTTAACTACTTCTTTCCATTTTCCAAGTCTACTCTTGTAAGATTGAATCTTTTAATATGATAGTTGTCCCACCATATTCTCATCCCTAATTTTATGGTTGTTACCATGAATTCAATTTGAAGAATAATTTCAAACCTTTTCTAGGTTTAGTGCTCCTTAGTGTAATATTTCCAAAACATCTTTAAATTCTTATTTTCATTCAAAAATGAGGGAGACGTTGCAGTTTTACTAAGCATGTGTTTTTTTCTTATTTACTTTCCATCAACCATATTCTGTTAAAACTTCAAATAAATATATATCCTAATTATTTTTGTTGTGTAAAAATAGAGAGAGGTTTTCCTCCTATCAGTAAGAGGAACAAAAACCTCTTTCAGTTTATCATTTGGAGATCTACAATTTTAGTTTGAGTGAATCCAGGTGTTGCTGTGCGTGTCCTGCGAGTGAAACTTCTTTCTTCAAATGGTGATATCTTTGTAACCATTATTGTTATGTAAAAATGGAGAGATTTTTTTCCTCCTAACAATAAGAGGAACAAAAACCTCTATTAGATTCTCATTTCCAGATGTGTAAATTTAGTTAGATCAAGTCCCGTGTGGATTCTCGTGAGTCCTGTGCTTTATGACTTGTGAATCCTATGCTTGGAAAAATACTTGATATCTTCACAACCATTATTTTTGTGTAAAAATGGAGAGATTTTTTCTTCTTAATAATAAGAGGAATAAAAACCTTTCTTATATTTTCATTTGGATGTCCTGTAATATTAGTTAGAGTGATTTCAATGTTGATTCTACGAGTCCTGCACTCCTAACTTTGTGAGTCATGCGCTCTTAGCTATGTGATTCATGTGTTCTTTATGAGTCCTACCCTCTTAAATATGTGATTCCTATACTCTTTTTGAGTCTTTAAATTTGCTATGTGAGTCTTTCACTTGATGCAATACATTTTAGAGATCAAATGAACTGCTCATACACAATACTACACTCCAACTTACAAGAAATATTAAGAAATGAAAACATTTAGATCGCAATAGAATTTCTAAATATAAATCAAATATATTCTACATTTTAGCTTGAATAAGCTATCTATTTATTAAGACTATATCTAAATCTATTTTATAAGAGAAGGACTAATGTTATTTTGTGCAATAAATGAGACTTAGTTTGGTCTCATCAATTTTCACCCTCATAAAATATCAATATAGCACTATAATGTGGAAATACCCTTTGTTAGACCTCATTGTTCCATGTGGCATAACACCTTTTATTTTCTATTGGTTATGTTGATGACAAGTGGCATGTGTATTTATCATTGGTATTGCGATGTTACGAGGATGTGAGATTATAACAAGTGACACCAAATGGTCGGGTCCCACTATCGTAAATAATACTTATGTGATTTTAGAAATGTTATAAGCAATAGTAAAGTGCAATGTTGTGTCGTGATAACACATGGATCCGTTAAAACCAAGTCACACTTTAATTATTAAAATTCTCCACGTGGATGTGAATGAGATGTAAAGTGGGAAACATTTTAATGTTTATTTTTTTATACTTTACCTACTTGAAAGGAGATTAACTAAATAAAGAGGATAAAACAAATAAAAGCAAACAAACAAACTAATTTCTTCTAATTTAACTAAATTGATTCTATAATAAATCTAAACAAGTAAATAACCGGATTTAGTTATTTCCTTGTGTTGGATGTATTTAATCTACTCTAAATAAAATAAATATTTTTCCAAATTATAATTGTGGATGTAAATCCTCTGTTCCACCTCAGAGACATGGAAGAAATCAAAGCTTCTCAGAAGCTTTCTTCCCCTGAAACTTCCCGATAGAAGTAAAGAAGGATTCAATGGAGATTGCAAATTGAAATGGATTGTAATTTCTAAAAAAATGCAGAATATTTCCTCCAAAAATATTCCCTTCAAAATCCACAGGATAGGTAGGGAAAGCTATATATCACAAGAAGCTTTATTTAAAGAAATAAAGCTATAGTAATGATCTAACTATTGCAATGATTTAAATTAAAATGGTTTTACTACTCTAGTCAATAATGTGCATACAAATTAAATAAATAATTCAAGAAAGCTTCAAGAAATCTAAGTACATCCCCAACCTAGAATTTGTAGTACTATGGCAAATTCGGTTGTGGTTTACTCTTATATCCCCTCAATTATTTTCCAACTTCAATGTTCACGTGAGTCCAGGAGTTGTGTTGGTAATATAGAAGAAAAAGGAAGAAGGTGTTGGAGAAATGGTGGCTTACTTGGTAAATCTAGTAGCAATGCAAGTAGAAGAAGAACAATGCAAGAGAACAATGTTTGGTTGTGTAATTTCTAGCAAGATCACAACAACATAACGATGCAAATCACAATAAAAATATCTAACCAATGCTTTAGGAAGAAGCCTGGATTTTATAGAACATAGGTTGGGAAATGGTCTAAGCCATTTGGCAGCCAAAGGATGCCACATCACAACAAAAGGGGAATTTAACTGTAATTAGTCATCAAGGGAAGAAGAGGAAGTTGGTACGCATCTATCAAGCCTATAAACAACCAATTTGACTAAGAAATGTGTAAAAGGTGAGTTGGAAGAAGTTAACACGCATCCAAATCATGCTTGGGAAGTCTCGATTTGAAAATGCACAAAACCACCGTCTACATACAGAAGATGGTTACGCAACACCACTCGGTGATTGCACAAACCACTTGAGGGTAACCGATGGTTTGCACAACCGCCACCTAGGTAGACCGGCGGTTGTGTAACCACCGCCAAAGTAGACCATTGGTTACGTAACTTAAGGCCAAAAACTAAGGAAAAACACTACGGAAAGATAACGAAAATCAAAAAAGCAAAATGGCTAAGTAAAGTATTATAAGATACAAATATACATAAAAAAGAGGAAATAGGACTCAACACCATTGAAAAGATAGTAATCATCATAGGGACTTTTAACCATTTTCTGACAATGTAGCACGTGCAAAAATTGGGTGCGTACATATTTCCCCCTCGAAGAAGCGTTCTAGCCATGAAAGGCGTAGAACATAGAGTCTCGAGTATGGCATTCCCAAAATGGGGAGTTAGAAGTTATACCTGACACATCCATGTGTGTCGAAAGTGATGTCATCCAAACTCCCACTACCTGTAAGATGCAAACAAGAATCAAGTGCATATAGATATGAAATCAAAAAACATACTAAAACCAAAATGACAAGAGGACTTACCATATCCTATGGGATAGGGATAAAAATATACCTATGCCAGCTGCTCAACCCTACAAAGTACACACACACTCAAAATAGAGTTAAAAAACTATATATAACTAAAACCACTATTTTCAAAATCATTTTCACTCACCCTCATAGAGAATTTGGAGCTCTAGATTACCTGTGACCATTTTGAGCATGAGAGTAGTCAAATTGAAAAGAGTAAGATGACATGATCATGGCCCCACCAAGTGAGAGGAGTAGTGGCTAAGAAAAAGGTTAGTATTTTACATTTATTCATTTTAAACCTAAAATGTGAAAAATTGAAAAATATCTACCTAGGGGGTGATTTTTAATAATCTTATAGTTAAAATGTTCCTAAGGGGGGGCTGCTAGATGTGTATTCTTTTATTTCATGAAAAATAATGTATTTTTGTTGTTTTTTGAATTTTTTGGGCCTTAGGGTATACGACATGCCCTTTTTGACATGACCACCACTCTACGCAGGTGGTGGTTATGCAAATTCCACTACACTAGTGGAGGTGGTTGTCGCAACCCACCATGGAAATTACATAACCAACCTACTTTGCACAGGGGTGGTGGTTATGTAATTGTCGGGCAGAGGCCAATTTTGACTAAGTTAAATGAATTTTTTGGTTTTTATGTTGTTTTTTTAATGTTTTTTGATGAGCTTATTTTGTCAAACATGTTTCTAACTTGCTCTTTTTCTTGTTTTGGTGAATGCAAAGGATTCCTACATTTAATGGAATTAGGCTAGAGTGTGAGTGATTCCTCCTTGGGATTATTGATCAGTTTTCTCAGGAGGAGAGAGACTTGTTACATAGAATTGGTTTGATATGGAGGATATCTCAGATACACATTAGTAGTCACTAGTCATTTTTATGTGACTTATTGAGCTATTGGGATGCGACCAAACACTTTCTATTTTTCCTGAGGTCTAGAGAGAGTGGACCATCACTCTTGAGGATGTATACATGATTTTGGGTGTTCCTAGTGATAGGAAGGAGGTTGACTCTTAATGCGTGGTCATGGTCAATGGTGAGATCACATCGGTAAGGGGTCTACATATATGGGAGATGGTGCGGCACACAATGTGGGTGCCAAACAGGGTATGAGAATTATTTTTTGTTGCCTCCCAACCTATATCCTTTCCTTATGCAAGGCCATCATTGGTATCTTGGCTTCACATTTGGTAGGAGACAAGGGTCAGGGAAAAGCTCCTTTATTGTTGGGCTCCCATTATCCAGAGCATTGAGAAGTATGGTCACATTTATGCACAGGGCATTGATATATTGGGACTACTACCATGATTTGTATCGAGTTGTTAGACTTCAAGGAAAGTCCTTAGTCATCCCACTTTGGTCATGTGTTGGGTGTACAAGAGGATGATCCCCTACCAAGAGGGGAGTTGGGATAGATGATCCAGGGCTATCATCGAGGGCAGCGAGGTGGATAGTCTTGGGTCCTCTTTGGGTGGCACATCAACCTGTAGCCACACTTACTACTAATGATATGGTCACACATCATACCAGGATATGGTCAGACTATGGGGTGATGACAAAGTTACATTGATTTCATACAACACTATTACTCCAATTTAGTTGATAGGACAAACTAGAGTTGAGGCCCATCCTATAGACAAAGTTCCATAATAGTTTGGGTTTCGTATGTTGTGATGCACTTCCCATTGTTCCTAAAATATATCATGGGATTAGAGAGGCTCGAGACGGCCCCCTAGGGGCATGACTTGATTAGATAGTCATGTGACTCCCAAGAGTTCCTATTACTATAGAGAGGGTAGCTCTAGATCCAGTCTACCAGGCTAGGAGTTATATTACAAATTGAGGCTACTCCCCACATATAGGGGAGGAGGAGGAGAGGAGGCTAGGAAAGACAGAGAGGAGACCGAGGGAGGAGACCAGAGAGGAGATTTTAGAGAGGAGGCTAGAGAGGAGGACATGGAGGAGATAGATAGTGACAAAGAGTGGAGAGTTTACTAATGGGGAGATCTTTCTATAGAGAGAGAGAGGAGAGGGGAGGTGGAGGAGAAGGAGACTCTCTATTATGAGGAGCCTCTTTCCCATGAGGGAGGTGGTGATGAGAAGTTTGTGATGGGACAATGAGATGCCTCAAGAGAGGATTGCAGAACCGAGGGTAGACCTATAAAGCTCCACCACCACCAAGCACCAAGTTGACCCTTCCCTTCCTGATGCCAGAGATCCGAGTATGTAGATACTCTTCCTCGACTTTATTACTTAGAAATGTTAGTGAATTACACATTGTATTTTTTTGAGTTTTTAATAGTTTTCTAACTCACCATTGTTTTCACTTGTGTTTTTAGCCACTGTTGATGGTGAGTGAGATTTTTATTCATTGAATCCTTGGTTGACACATTTCTCATTCCCATGGGGAAGACTCGAGAGGAGTTGCTTGCAGATGTGGGGCAGCCATGTAGGCCAACTCATCATCATACTTATGTTTTCACACCAGTCTGGTGAGCCACAAAGATTCTTTTTGAGATGAGGACCGAGCTCACCACATTTTGATTAGCTGAGAGGAGACATGGGAGGCCACTCTCATAGCAAGAGACTACTACCAATAGATCACCAACCTCATCTCATGGTCATTCTCATCATTTCAATGCATGGAGGGCTCACATTCACATCATAGGAGCCAACAGGAGTCCTCATCATGCTCCTTCATCTATATCCCATAGGGAGGGATAGGCCATAGGACTTTATTGCTTTGTTATACTTTTTTGAGACACATATATATAATTTTTTTGGATTTTGTGCTCATTGTGAGCATTTTGACCACACTCTAGAGTGTGATGGCATTGTATACAAACTTGATTATTATATATATATATATATACATTTTTTGGATTGGTTATCTTCATGTAAGAGTTTATCTCATCATTGATTTGGTTTACTTCACTTGTGTACTCTTATGATTTTTCATTGATGATGTTTTTATATATGATTTTTGAATGCATGCTATGGATGATGATGATGCTAACAAAATGATTTTTTTTTTTTTTTTTTTATATGATGCTTATGCAAACACAATGTAACCTGAAACTTTGGTTTTCAAACAATATTTAGTACTTCTTGTTTTTGTTGGAAAATGTGATGAATGTGATAAAATAAGAAATGAACCCACTCCTCTTCTAACTCCACACAACTAGTAAGATGCGAGGGCTCAACACCAAGAGATCCAGAAGGGATGTGAGTTATATGATTTTGATGAATGGAAATGATGAAAGGAAGACAAGATTTTGACAAAAATCCAATTAGGAACCTACAACCTAACTCTACACATAGTTTACTACATAGTCTAGAATGTGATTTTCTTGCAAGTTTATCTAGACTTAGATCCATAGATGGCCTCTTGATTGAAAAAATTTAGTTTTAAGGTTTTGACTCTCTTGGAACATATACATCTAATTCAATTTTCTTGGGATTTGAAGTTTCAAAGCACTTTTTATTTGTTAAATTGCTTATACCTTATTGACTTATTATGAAAAGACCCCTACACCTTGCCCCATGCTACTATTAAGAAGCATGGGCTCATCACCAAGGACAAGATATAGGTGAGTAAGGGAACTTCCCTCCTTTCCCAACCTCATGCCACCAGTATGAGGCATGGGCTCATCACCAAAGATTGGTAGGGAAAGAAAGTGTAGTTTTATTTGTAAATGAAATATTTTTGCATTTATTGATTAACTTATATCATTTTTTTAAAACTTTGAGTTTGCTTTTTGGGAGGGAGATATTTCCCTAGCCTCAACCCCACACAACTAGTAAGATGTGAGGGCATCACCAAAGGTTGAGATAGGTGGACAAGTGATCTAGGGTAAAGTGTTTAGAGTGCTTTTGTTACCAAAGAGGTTTCTTGGGAAAGATGTGACATCAAGAAGCTTCTAGAACAAACCTATGGGAAAAGACACCTATGCTAGAAGAAAACTATGGGCAAAACCAAGTATGTAGGCCTTGGTAGGATCAATGTCAAAATTATGTCTTAACTTGTTGAAATGATGAAATGATTAGAATTGTTGATGATAATATGGTGGATATTTGAAGAAGTATGATTGAATGTTTTTCCAATATTTAGAAGTTTTGGAAGTTGTTTGAAAAATAAGTTTCTTGACTATAATTTTACAATATGATTATGCAAATGAAATGTAGTATGAATGCAATAATGTACATGTGGAAATGCAAATGAACTATGTATGGAAGTATTTAGGGTGAAGCCAACTGATGAATGTCAAACTCCTCACCTCCCAAGGTACACAAATGATACACATGATCTTTAAAATTTCCATTCTCTTGACAAGGGCCTACTATCTTGGGTTTAAACTTACAACCCTTTCCTACAATTATATATATATGATCATATAACATTGGTGTGAATCCATCCATTTGAAAGAGGTCTTTGTGAACCTCTTTGTCACATTTTTGACATATCATATTCATGTGAGCATGACTACACTGCACTCAAATTTTTCCTACGTAGGGAGTAGTGGTTTCATTTGACATTTTTTACGTTATGGGATTATGTCTCGTGGACACAATGAGCTTGGTTTTTGACATATTTGTGTTTTAGACCAATTTTGGAAAGGAAGAATCCTAGAGATGGCTTTGATGGGTATCACTTTGTTCTCAAAATCCTCTCCTTCCTTTTATTATTTCTACCATGTTTACACCTAGACCAAGGTCATCGACAGGAAGAGAGGATATACCAAGGAGGTCACCCACTCCTTGTGGTTCAAATGGGAGGAAGATCATTTCATCACTCTCTAAGAGTTTCATGATCTCTTGTTGTGGTTTTAGTGGACACAAATTCCATGGATATTGACTTTACCTTTATCTATTTTTTCCACCTCAAATGTTTTTGGGTCAATGACTTCAACCTTCGGAACACTCGGGTGGTCATGACCAATTATTTTGATGGAGGTGGTTTGTTTAATTGGTTCATAGGGAGCTCATATTCCAAATGGACTCCTCTTTTCTTCTTGAGGTTCTCCAAGTGTATATCGAAGGGCTTAGGATCCCCTTGAGTGAATGAAGACTTTTCCCAAATGGAGGAATCTAACTTCTTGAACAAGGTAGAAGGGATAGCCTTCATTCGATGAATCCAAGGTCTCCCAAGGATCATGTTATAATTTTTTTCCTTTGATGATGATGTAAAAATCTATCAAGATGGTTTTTGGCCCAAGGGAGACAAGAAGAACTATGGTTTCGATCGAGGTAGCCTTAAGACTGTCATACCCTCACAACATGTTTTCTTGTAGAGGAGAAATTAGTCTCTCCATATCCTAACTTCTACAAGAAAGAGAAGGGAACCACATTTACAACAGCCCCATCATCGATCATGGCTCTCTTGATGTAATTTTTATAAACCCAGACCTACAGATATAACACAGATCACCTCTTCGGGCTATTTCAGGTCAAATGACATCTTGTCTATATCAAAAACAAACCCAATATCCCTATCACTCTACCCCGGAGGATGTATGTCAAAGTCAATATGATTTATTTGAGCTCCAGGAGGAGGCATAACATGGATTAGATGACCAAGACCTAATGCATCAAGCAAATGCATAAATGATGCAGGGGAATTCTTCAACAAATCTAGGAATGAGATGTGAGAAAAGGTCTTGTTCAAATCCGATATCAAATCATAGGCTCCTACCGGTTTTGAGATTGTAGGAACGTCATCCTGTGAGAAGGAATGAGTGGGTAGGGGTTTGAAACATATTCCCTTGTCTAAGTTGTTGCATTAATTTCTGGTTCAACCTCTAGCTCAACTAATCCCAAAATTTTTGTATTGTTGTTTAAGCCAAGGTTGGGAGAAACTTGAGAGTTATCAGAAGTTGAGGCTTCATGGTCATTATTCCCTACAAGAATACCCTTGTTTATGTTATGAGGATTCACCTTAACATCCTTAGGATGTTTAGGGAATGGATCCTAAAATGCTTTAGGTTTGCATTCTGAGGTGCGATGGGTCCGTATGACCAGGTTGTGGGGTTGTTTTAGGATTTACTAAGAACATGTCCACAAAGAGCTACCTTTGATTTTCGGGAGTCTTTGTAGGAACTTGTTACAATCTCTACAAGTCCTAGCGTCATGACCGATGACATGATGGAAACCATAATATATGTTAGGATCGTAATTTCTTGGTCTTTGATAAGTCTTCTTGTTGTTGATTATAACCTCGATTGTAGTTTTGAAATTGATTGTTATAACCATGATTTGTTTCCCCTTGGCCGAGTTTTGTACTGGTTTAGGCCTTGGGTTTGATTTTTTTGAGGAGGGGATGGTTCACATCAACCATGTTGACTAAGGAAACAATGTTAGGGCCTCTTTGATTTCCCATGTTGTTGTTTTGTTATGGTTGTTAGTGTTATTGTTGTTTGTAAAAACTAGTGTTCTTTTCTTGATCAGTAACACCATTCATGGTAGCACCATGATTATGATTCAAATCCTTAGGTCCTTGGTTGTTGGCTCCATTTTTTGATGGTTTGTGTTATTGTTTTGGTTAAAGGATACCAATTTCCCATTGAGACCATAAGTCTTACACCCACTATCAATAACAACTTGGTCAATTCAAAGTGCACCTTCCAACACTTCTCATAACTATGGAAAGGAAAATTTTAGACTTCTTCCTTGGTCTCTCATTGAGAAGTGAAGGAAAAGATCACAAAGTTCCATTTGGTCCATGTTAGGTGCACTTGTAGAGGAATAAAGAACTTGACGCCATCTCTGGATGAAATGGGTGGTAATTCATTTTTCTCCTATCTAATATGTAAAACTCCCTAATCCCTATTTAAGAAACTTGTTCATGTCAAATGCTCTAATAAATTCTAAAACAAGTTGTTTAAAGGAATGTATATAAGCTTCTGGAATCTTGATAATACCAATCTAAAGTGATTCCCTCAAGAGTCTTTAAATATTTTAGCTACTACTACATCATCCCAAGGAGAAACTCCCTAATAGTCATAGCATAGGCCTTGATATGAGCATTTGGATCTCCTTCCCCCTTAAATTTGGGAAGATCAGGCAATGGGCGTGGAAGCATGACACCACATATGGTAAATTCAAGGGGTTATTTTAAATACTCAATGTAAGTACCCATTGTGTAAGATTCCACCATTGAAGACCCTTGATGAGGAGGTGGAGGAGGAGGAGGAGGAGGAGTCGGATAAGCTGCATTATAGGCATTGAATGGGACATATGAAGCTCCTTGATACAACATATAAGGAGTAGGGAAGGTATACGGGTCCATCTGGGGGGACTTTGAATACATATGCAAGTAGGGTGGGATGATACCAGGATATGGACTAGTGGGCATGAAACCAAGAACATCACATTTCTGAAGGAGTGACATTTGAGAATGCACTTTCAGCCAGCCTTGCATAGGATAAGCTTGAGAAGGATGAGGACCCATCCCTAGTGTGTCAGATCTATGTGAGAAGATCACCCAAACTCAGTTGAACTAGATAACCTTGTTGTATAAGATGTTGCATTGGTTGTTCATTGGTAGGGATGTATCCCTTGTTATCAACTAGATACCCCATGTTTTCCCTACTACATGAGTTGGTTGTGATGGTTCAACACTCTCTAGCTCTCTAATCCTTCCCACTAAGGTAGAAATGACATTATTAGGAGAATATTGAGTTCCATGTGTAATAATCACGTTATTTGCATTGGGATGAATGTATCACATGTTCAAAGGTTGATCAACCTCCTCTATTCTCTCATAACTAATGGGGTTTGAGGCATAACTAGGGGAGGTTTGCATGTTTTTGTGTAGTTGTCAGCCCATCTAGAAAAGGAAGGGGATTGTTGTGGTTGAACATTGGTGTAATATCTATCAAAGCCAAATGGCCCACCAAACTCTCTACCAAGACATATTTTAGGAAGTATAAAATACCTACCAAAATAGGGAAGAAATGGAAAGGTGAGGTAATAACAATGAAAGAAAAGGAAATAAGAAGGAACTAGTCCTTCATGTCGGGTTCACCAATTTGTATGACTAAAAATCAACACGTGACTTTCAATGCACTCGACCTCCCAGAGGTCATGTCAAGACAACCGATGTGGAATATTTAGAATGATGATGGGAAACTATAGGAGAATCGGGACTAAGATCGGGTAGTGTGAATTCCTAGTAGTTGAATTGGCCAAAGGGGAATTAGAGGCTATGAGTAGGGTAGCATAAGTTCCCTATTGTTTTTTTGATTTATCTACTACTTGAAAGGAATTAACTAAATAAAGGAATAAAACAAATAAAAGCAAACTAACTAATCTAATCTAATATTTTTGTATTTTATACTTTCTAAAAAATAGAAAAATACACAAACAAACTAATTTCTTCTAATTTAACTAAATTACTTCTATAATAAATCTAAACAAGTAAATAACTATAAATTGAAATGGATATTAATTTCCTAAAACAAACGTAGAATTTTTCCTCCAATAATCTTCCCTTGAAAATCCATAGGGATAGGCAAGAAGCTATCTATCACCAAAAGTTTTACTTAAGAAATAGAGTTACAATAATAATCTAAGTATTGCAACAATTTAAATTAAAATGATTTTCTACTCTATTCAATAACGTGCATATAGATTAAATAAAGAATTTAATAAATCTTTAAAAAATCCAAGTACATCCCCAAAGTAGAGATTCTTGCTAAGGAGGTCAAACATTCATGATCCGACCACCGTGTAATCAATGACAATAGATATTGAAGATCATATAATCATTTTCAACAAGATAAGAAGGGACTCTTACAAGCCTAAAAATAAAAGCACATCTCAAACCACCACAGATCCTATGATTCAGATATTGGCTAATGATTTTCTAACTTTTAAGAAACAAATGTCCCAAAATGTGCCTAATGCTCTTTGTTGGGATATCCTAAAGAAATTTTTAATAACAACAATACTCCTGCCGAGAGAGAAGAATCAATTTCCTGCTACTCAACCCATATTAGCTATTAAATATCCTTTCAATGCCACTATTGAGGTAATTGACAAAAGAGAAGAAGAAATTGATGAGGCCGATGATTATTTTCAAGGAACTAGTTACACCGATGAATCATCTAACGAACCAGTTGGTAACTCCAATATCGGGTACCTTGAGTATGAAGAAGATGATTATGATGATGCAGTGAATGATATGAATGACAAATCCTTTTCTATTTTTACCCATTTTCAAAGTCAAAGGAAATAAGTGGAGAGACCCAAAGAAAATGTCAAAGAGAAAGAAGATCCAATGGTTACTCCTAATATTGTTAAAAGAGGGACTCCTTTTCCCATTCAACCAAAAGAGAAACCCCATGTTAGAAAGGCTACTCCCACTTATAATCCTTCCTCTTCCTCTATTCTTAATGCCAATTCATCCCCTACATAATCAAGTAAGAAAGGGCCTACACCTTGACTTACCCCATTCTACACTAATTTTGACATCATTGATCATGCCAAGAAAACCAAAATCTAGATGTCAAAAGCAAAATATCTTCAGTCTAATCTTGATTAGTTTGAAATATTGGCTAAGTTTATTAAGAGTAAATTTGTAGTAACTCCCCATTCTTACTCCGAGGAACTTCTTCCTAATCCCTCACCTCCCTCATCTCATAATAATATGGCCTCAAACTCCTTATGTCAGGGAAAATTGAACCATTTTATTTTTCACTATTCATTAATGGTTTCAAACTCAACAACTACATCATAGATTCAAGAGCATTTGACAATGTCATGCCCACAAAGGTAGCTCATGCCTTGGGAATCACTCTCACAAAACACATCGGTGTTGTTACTGAATGGAAACCAAACAAGTTTCATTTATAGGTAACATCAAAGATGATTAGTTTGCATTTGTGACATTTCTTGAGAAGAGAGTCAAGATGACAATTATGGTTGTAGATATCCCAACTACATATGCGATATTGTTTATAAGAGGATTTTATAGAGATGGAGGAGGATAAATCCACATGGATTGGTCAAAGGTGAAAATACACGTCAATGGAATCATGTGCACACTTAAACCTGAACCTCAAGAAACATACTTGGTCACTAACTATGATGATCCTAAGGCATAAATTATTTTCAAAGATGTTGGTTTACATACTGACTTCATGAATTCAAATCAAAGATATACTTCTAATTCTATCATGGAAAGAGACTCTAATGAAATATGGACCTTGTAATTTGATGGAAGTTGTTTAACTTATGGATCTCGATGTCGGTGTAGTGCTCATATCTCTTGAGTATGATATTTTTCCTTTCTCTTTTAAACTACAATTTGATAATACTAATAACACATCCGAGTATGAAGCATTATTATAAGGTCTAAAGATGGTGAAATAAAAATATTTAAATATATCAAGGCCCAATGGGATGTTGAACTTATTGTCAACCAAATCGGCAATGTGTATTAGTTGAAGAAGGATCGCTTGAAACATTACATGAACAGGGGTTTGGGACTACATTGAGACTTTGAAGCTTTCTCCATCAAGATAGTATCCAGAGATCATAATGAAAAATTAGACTCCCTTGCTATGTCTTCTTCCCTATTTATACCACATCCAGAGTTCAAGGAAGACAAATACACAATTGAGATTTTCTACCGACCAAGTGTTCCCGATAATGCTACCCATTGGAAAGTCTTTAATGACAATCAACACATCTTGAACTTTCTTGAAAAGTATAATAACTTCAGAACTCTACTTCAAAGGTTCTAAATAAAATTTTCATGAATCTACCTTTGATTCATGAAATGAAGTTAATGAAGAATTTATTTAGCTCAAGGGCACAAATACCAAAAAGGATTGGTGTCTCTTGAAGGATTGTTCGACAAACATGCCCTCTTCATTCGGAAGAAGCAAAAATATAAACCCAACTCTTCCACCAACATCAAAAAAGTAATTCTAGGATCTAAATGATAACCAAGGATTGTAAATCTTGGAAAATGTTTCCCACTCAAAGAAAAGAGAAATTTCTTTCCACTTTTAAATAAATACATGGATGTTCTAGCTTGGTCTTATGTATATTTGTGACGCATAAGCATCGAGAGGAGAGAAGAATAAAAGTGGTAATTCTCCTTCTTGACATGTTTTTGAGTTCTTGGAGTGTCTTAAATTCCTTAGTGAGACAATTTGAGTCATTTCAAGTTGATGAGAAGGTTTAGAAAATTTGAATTTTCTCCATATTGTGTCTTTCCTCCAAAATGGGAATTTAAACTTATAAATCTTGAAAATGAAGAAATTGGCTTATAGGTGGTTAAAATTATTTTTTAATGACTGAAAGGGTATGTGTTAGACATCTAGGAATGTTGTAATACATATTAGAGCTAGATAGAGTCAATAAATGCTTAAAAATTGTAAAATGCCTCGTTATGTTGTGAATTGGCATCATGAGTCATGAAAAAAATTTAGTTAGGTTTACAAAAATGAGTTGAATTTAGAGTATTCGAGTGAGAGAGGGATTTATCCTCCTAGAGAAGGTAAGAAATTATGGGAGAGAGTATTCCTTGGGGTATGAGGAGAGGAATAAGGGAAGCAACATGAAATTTTGTATCAATTATACAACTTGACATGATAAAAAAAAAATTGTAGAAGGAAAATTGTGTGGATGATTTATATTATTCAATTTTTGACATTTACTGGAGAAGATTCATTTGTAATTTTGAATTCCATCTCAAATCATTAGGAGGAAGTGTTTCAATGACCTAAACATAGAAATATGATACAAGCTTAGTATCAAATTGATCAAGGTATACTCTATTATTTCATAACAAAAGAATTTTAGACTGTATTTGCATGATGTTAGCAATCTTTTGGTGGCTCTTTTAGGATATTGATATAGAGATCATTTTCATAAGGAAATTTTAGTCTTTTAAGAGGTGTGAGGATTATATTTAACACATTTAACTTTGTTTTTGGTATAATGGTGCCTTAACATGTTGAAGCCCTACTCTTTCTCCTTGAATGTGCTCAAGATTGAAAGAAACTTGTGGGGATATGAGAATTGATTGGGGAATTTCATTTGGTATTTCATATTGAAGAGAGGAGAAGACCATATTTTTAGGTTGAAAGGTTAGGATGAGAGAGTTCTTATTGTTGAAAAATCCTTGACTATGTAGACTTTCTAACACGACCGTTCATGTAGGAAATACCTCAATTCCAAAATTACATTGGTAATTTGTCTTCTCTATTAGCACAGAACTTTGAAGGAAGATTAATTAGACATTGAGGTCAAGTATCAAAGGGTAAAACTAAAGGAAACTTGTTTTATAAGAGTTTGAAAATTCTTGGGATAGAATAGAGCACAATGAGGGTTTGACAAGAAAAACTTAGTTGGAGTCTTATCCTTTTGAGTTATGACCCCAAATTTGATGCAAATCATCTTGGAAATGTATTCATTCATATTTAAAAGGTTTAAAAAGTTGTTTTTGGCCCATACTTCTAAAGTCTTTGACAGTGAGGCAAAGAGGACAGGTTCACTATAGTGATAGACCTAATTAGAGAGGTCAACTTATCAAGAAAAGAGGTTTTCCTTGGATTTTGTAATGCAAGAAAAGATTAGTGATTTGAAATGCAAGAAAAAAAAAAAAGAAATTTTTATCCTACTCTAATCTTGTCAAACAAAACCTCGGGAGAGAAATATATGGAAAGAAAGGAGAGATTCAATACTTAGAATTACCTACAAGATTGCAAAAATACTCTTTTGATGTGTTGGATTTTATCTTGATGGTGGATTAGATGTGTTTGCTTAAGATTTTGGAGACATTTGGGCAACACCTCCCTTGATTTTTGCTTTGATTTCTTGATGAAGGATGAAGGATTGGATCAAAGGAATGATAGAGTGATGATTGAGGATGAATTGATAGAGTGGGTGGATTGATTGAGTGATAAAAATGGAAAATTTTGGTTATGTATTCTTAAGATCTTCCAACTAGATCTTATGGAGGATGAGATTCCAATTTATAGTTTTTGGGTGGAGGATTCAATGGCTAAGATGAGGCCATGTTGGATTTTGATCAAGGGTGGAGAATGCATGTGAAGAATGGAGGATTCTAAAGTGGAAGGCTCTATAATTTTGAATTCAAAATTCATGGAGGGAAGAAGCTTCCATTGAATTAAAAATTGAATGGAAGGAGAGAGTTGAAGAGGCTTCTAGAAATAGAAGCCTCTAGATTTAGAGGTGTGAGGGTGTGATTAGGATTAGAATTAGATTAGGTTAATAACTGATGATTAATGGTGAGTTTACATGGAAAGGCTAGGTGTAGGGATGTGTAGGGTAGGTGGTAGGTGAGATGTAGGAATATTAAATTCCTATAAAATGTTAATGAAGGATTATGATGATAATATGGTATAATAAAATATTAATGATGAAAATGGGATATTGGATGAATTAAAATGATTAATGATGAAATGTTGGGATATTTGATAAATTATTAAAAAAGGGAAATATGATAAAATGTGGTAAAAGGATTAATAATAATTAATCTCGTGATTAATTATTATGTGGATAGTGATGATATTGTTTACGGGACAGATTAATCATAATTGATCATGTCGACATTTTAGATGTCTATCAATATCTACAAATTTTTGAACCATGGAAACAATGAAATAGGTAATGGGAAAACTCTACGGTATGATATAGAACATCTAGCATGGAAAGATATGCATAAAAAAGTAAGGTGATAGGGCTAGTAGGAGCAATAATAGTGGGAAAATAAGTTATCGTGGAAAAGTGACATAGAAATGGATTCAAGTTATAAAATTTACTCCAAACCTTGAGGGACATAAAGGGTATTTGGAGGATTTTTTATTTATTTTTGGATATGCACTAAATTTTGTAACCATGAAATCACTAGTGGTCATGGTTCTTGAGTACAAAGTAGGCAATTTTAAAAAGGAAAAGTAATTTGATTTTTCCTATAAGTTTGATCATTTAAGAGGACTGATTTTACATTTATTAAGGTATTTGAGGTAGGGGAAATTTTTATCATGGTCATTTAAATATTAGAGGTCCAAAATTGCTTAGTTTTGAACAGGTCCTTGTGAAACTAAATATGACAGATTTTGAGAAAAATAGAGGAGTTGTGCTTTTTCCTTCTGAAGTAGCCATTGTATAGGTGGATATAGCCTTAATAGATAGTATAATTCAGGGGTAAATTGATGGTGGGGGTTATTTGTATTCATTGAAAGGTCAATATTGGGCTTATTTGAGTTATATAAGTTAAGAACAAGATCTATAAAATAGGGTGTTTATGTGAATGAAGTTATTCATATCATGTTGAGTGCATTAAATTGAGATATAAATCTGCATCAATTTGAAATATTTCAAGCCAAAATATGTTCAACACAACATTCCTCTCAAGACTGATGCACATCCCTACTGGCAAAACAATGTCATTATAATCCAAAATTGTAGGCACAATTCTTGTGTAAATTCAAAATATGTTGGATGCAAGGATCATATTTCTCATTCACCATTCTATGTGGGTGGCCAACATCATCCCAATGCATAATAAAAATAGAGAAGTCCGCATTTATAGAGACTTTAAAAATTCAACCAGTCTTCACTAAAGGATAATTACCACTTTCCCATTATGGATCAAGTTTTACAAATTGTTACTGGTTCTGAAATGATTTCCATGTTGGAAAAAAATTCATGATACAACCAGGTTGAGGTAGCTACCGAGGATCAACACAAAACAACATTCACTACTCATTAGGGTACTTTCACATATTGAAGGATGTCATTTGGGTTTATCAACACACGAGTCACCTTTCAAAGGGAAATGGACATGGCCTTTCTGGATTTAATGGGTAAAATAATTTAGTGTACCTAGATGACCTCACAGTATTTTCAAAGAAAATATAGGATCATTGCGACCATTTATAGAAGATCCTAATCGGATGTTGATAACATGGGATTTTCCTTCAATCCTAAAAAATCCATGTTTCGGGTCACAAAAGAAATTTTTTTGGGGCACATTGTGACAAAGGAAGGAACTAAATTTTGATTCTAAATGTGTCAAGGTCATACACTTACGCTTCCTACAAGTAAAAATTGCATGCACTCGTTCTTTGGGAAATTTAATTTTCTCGATAAGGTTTGTTCCCGATTTCACTAACAAGACTCTACATATTGTCTAGATGATGAAAGGTAAAGTTCCATTTCTATGGAATCCTGATGGAAAATCCACCTTTAGTGAAATCAAAGAAACCATTGCTCATGCCCCGATCCCGGTATGTTGTAATTTCTAAAAGGATTTCATCATGTATAGTTATGCTTCCACTCATACTTGTGTCCACCATTTTTGTCCGTAAGAATGAGGAAGAAATTGATGCTCCTATTTATTTTATGTGTTGTCCTTTGAAGGATCGTGAGTTGAAAATTTCATAGATCAAGAAACACGCTTATGTAGTGGTTCAAGCAAGTAAAAAAATTAGATATTACATCTTGAACTCTCACACATTGGTGTTAGTTCTTGATATGGTTGTCAAATCCATCTTAACTCAGAAGGAGTTAGGTAGTCAAAGAGGAAACTGGATCACCAAGGTACAATAATATGACCTATAGATCAAACCTACTAAACTTATACGTGGAAGAGGATTATGTAAAATTGTTTCTAAAAACAACCCAAAAGAGACAACCGATAGTGTAGATGATGTCAAAGATGAATTACCCATGGTGTTTTTTATAAGCACAACTGATGAGTGGCATTCCAACATTGCATACTTCCTCGCTTATGGGGAATTTCCTGAGAACTTAATTTTGAAATAAAAAAAGACTATGAAGTTGAGATCAGCTAGGTACGAAATTTGATATAATGGCTTGTATAAGAGAGGAATCGATGGAGTTTTTCTCCATTGTGTGGATACTAATTAGCAAGGTAAGCTTTTGGAGGCTTACCATAATTTGGATTGCGGAGGAAATTTTTTAGCATCTATCACTGCTCATAATATTTTGTGAACAAGATATTATTGGCCTACTTTATTTCAAGATACATAAACATGGGTAGCTAAGTATGAGGCCTATTAGCAATTCATTGGCCATCCCAAATTGGAAGCACTTCCCCTTAGGCCAAGTAATGATCAATGAACCTTTTCAAAGGTAGGAGGGAATTGATTTCATTAGTACACTAAACCCTCAGTATAGAGTAGGCCACAATTATGTTCTAACTACAATTGATTATTTCATGAATTGGGTGGAATCCATTCTTATAAAACATGGTACCTCTGAATTTGTTTGCAAATTCATCAAAGAGAATATAATAGTAAGGTTTGACATTCCTCATAAGATTGTAGCCGACAACACTTATAAATTTTCATCTTATGAACTCACTGAGTTATGTTATGGTCATGAGATCACTTTGGCTCATGCCTTTAATTACTACCCTCAAGGGAATGGTCAAGTGGAATCAAGTAACACAAACTTGGTGACTATAATCAAGAATATGGTTGATGCCAATTAACAACCGTGGCATAAGGCCTTATATGACACACTTTGGGTAGGCTATGTCACCCCTAAATGTAATATTTTATGTCCCCTTTCCAAGTTCTTTATGGTGTTGATGTTGAGATTCCTATCTCCTTAGAGTTTCTAGCTTTAAAGTTGGCTAAGATAATTGAAGATGATACATTTCAAAATTCTATGGAGAAAAGATTCATGTACCTAATAGAGCTGGAAGAAAAGAGGTCCAAGGTATTTGACATCATCAAAGAGCATAAGGAAAAGGTCAAAAGGGTTTTTGACAAGGAGGCCAAACAACTAGATTTTTAGTTTGGAGACTTAGTCCTTTTATGGGAAAAAATAAGATACCTAAGGGAATGCGTGGAAAATTTGACTCCTTATAGAGAGGTCCCTTCAATATATCTCTCTTTTATAGAGAAAAAATATTCTACCTATCGTACCTAGATGGAGGATAAAGTTTTTAGATAGTAAATAAAGTGTTCTCCTACCTATATTATATTTTTCCCTTTCATTTGTGTGTTTCCCTTCCCATTTTGTTTGTTTTCTTTCGCTCTTTAGTTTAGTTTTGTGTGTTTTCTTTTCTTGTGTCTCTACGTTCCTCTTGTCTTTGAATCCTTTTCCCAATGGATTGACACTTATGAGATCTGGGAAGTTCTCATCCTTTGATTTATTCTAAACCTTAAGAAATTCACCATTCGAAGTCAATTTTAATCCCAATTTTTGAGTTCATCAATAAAATTGAGATAATTGACGTCTAAGAATCAACACGTGACTCTAAGGCAAACTCGACCTCCCAAGGTCATGCCGGGACAACCGATATGATATGGAAATATGGCTATAGAATGGATAACTAGGGTGAATAGGTGAAATATGTGAAATGGATAAAAGACAGTCAAGCCAGGTGAATGTCTGCTATGGGCACTAAGGGGATGTGCTCGTATAAGGTGATGAAATCTTGTCTAACATGTGCGGGTGAGATGGATCGGTTAAGGAGAATGGAAGCATGAAGGTTTTGATCAATATCATAATCACCAACTATTCCTTGAATGAGTTGTGGGATACGTGGGAATTGTCTTGCGTCTTCTACATAAAAATCTCTAGACAAGGTCATGGAGGTGTGAAAAAAGACGTATGGGAAGGAAAAATCTTTAGATCACGGAATCTAATCTCGACTAGGTTGACTATGCCGAACATGCAAGTGTTGTCTACTTTGACGTTTAAAGTTGTCAATTGTGAGATAATAACGAGCGGAACTGGGGTGGTTTGAAAAACAAGATGTCGAGGCCTTAATATATATCTCACAATTATATGCCATTATATTTGGTTGTGGCACCCTTGGATCACACACTAAATCTATGGGTTTCCTAGGGCCTTGGATGGTCATGTGGATGTATAAACAAATAATCTAAAGAAATAAACAAACATGCAAAGAATATGTAAGAGGAAAGGTCAAATTCGTAACCTAGGCCAACTAAGGAAACGTAGGGAGTTGTGTTAATTTCTGTCTAATTAATTCTATGTGCCTAAATTAACAAATAAAAGAAAACAATTTAAATTAAATAAATTTGATTACCCTCCTTAAATCTAATTAAATCTACGTGTAACTAATTAATCTAACAAATGAAAGATAATTAATTAAACAAAGAAAGTAAATCTAATCTATTTGTTTTTGTGCTTTTTCAATGATTTTTAACGAAAGGAAATAAGACAAATAAAACTAACTAATTTAATCTAATGTTTTTGTAATTTTGTGTTTACTAGAAATTTAAAAAATGTGCACAAATAATACAACTTCTAATTAAATGTAATTGCTTCTACTCTAGAACAAATTAAACTAAACAGTGAAATAGCCGAATGTGGTTATTTCCCTATTGCAGAGGATTTAATCTAATCTAATAAAATAAAGGCTTTTCTAATTTGAAATTCTGGATATTAGATCTTCTCACTCTACCTCAGAATCATGAGAAGAATAAAAATATTCTCATAAGAAATTCTTCCCCTGAAGCTTCCCTAGTAAAATAGAAGATTTATAAATGAAGAAATGTAAAACTATAAGTGAATAAACTCATGAAGAATTAACAACACATTGTGTGAATAACATCCTCTAGATTCTTCCCAGAAAATCCACATGGATGAGATGAGAAGAAATACTCAATGAAAGCTTTGCAAATGAAACCTATTGTAACTACTATTGTAATTGTACCTTTCTAAGCAAATGTAATCCAACAAATTATAACTTTAAATATATCTGAATAAATAAAAGAAACTTCTAGGAATTTAATGACACCCCAACTGAAATGTTATATAGATACAAATCCAATGCTAAAAATACTTTTTGATATCCCCTCACTTATTTTCCAATGAGTATCCAAACGTGTCTAGGGAGAAGTGTTGGAAAGTGTGTAGAAAGAATGGGAGAGCACTAGAGCTAGCCACTTTATAGGTAGTCCGGTAGCAATGTGAGAAAGACAAAGAACAAGGAAAATGAATTGGTTTTTTTGTGTACTTCTTGCAAGATTCGATAGTGTAACAAATTAATTCCAAAACAACAAACTCCAACTAATGATTCAAGAAGAAACTTGGTTCTTATAAAAATTGGTAGAGAAGTAGTCTAGCCCACGTAGAAGCCAAGAAATTCCACATCATTCAAAGAAGGGTCAATTAACTTACTAATAATAGTAAGTAGGGAAGGAGAAGTTTGTATGCATCTAACAAGCTCAAGAACAACCAATTTGGTCAAGAAATGTGTGTAAACGGTGAGTTTGAAGAAGGTGACATGTATTTAAAACACGCTAGAAATATCTCGATTAAATGCACATAGAACCGCCAGTGTGCGCAGATCGGTAGTTATATAACCATTACAGGTGGTTGCGTAACATCCGCTCGGGAAGACTGATGGTTACGTAACTAAAGGCTAGAAAGCTAAGGAAAATCTAGGAAAAGATAAGTAAAGGATAATGAGCTATAAGAACATTTTGCAAGCTAAGAAATAAGACTTGGACATCATTGGAATTGAACATTTTCATTATTAGGTATTTAAACTATTCGACAATGTTGTAACGTGTAAACTTGGGTGCATACATGTTGCCCCCTCAGAGAAGCATTTTAGCCATGAAGAGGCGTAAAACATGAGATCTAAGTATGAAGCTCCCAAACAGGAAGGTTAGAAATTATACTTGACACACCCATGCATTGACACCATGCCAATCCAAGCTTCTCACTACATGTAAGAAGAAAATGTGAATCAAGTCCAGATAAAAACATAATTGACAAAACATGCTAAAATAAATTGACAAAAGAACTTACCATACTCGTGGGGATATAAATATACATGCGCCATACGGCACTCTCGTTCCCTATGAAACACACACAATCAAAATAGAATTAAAACATGCTATATATATTGAAATTACTATTTCTACGAATTATTTACACTTACCCACTTAGTGAAAATTAATCTCTGGATTACATGTGACAGTTTCGAGCAAGAATATAGTCAAAACGAAGAGTTCTTCGATGCGATGGCAGCCCAACCAGCGGGAGGAGCAGTGGGTCATGAACAAGTGAGTTATATGTACTTGTTTATTTTTACCCTAAAATGTGAAAAAACATGAAAAATTTAACTTAGGGGAGATTTTTTCAATTTTATTATTAAAATGTTCACTAGGGGCACCACATGGGATGTGGCTTTTGTTTTATTCAAAATGATGTATTTTTGTCCTTTTTTGAGTTTTTGGGGCCCTAGGGTATGGCCCGCTTTTTGCGGATGGAACCTTCATGGCGATTGTGCAACTTCCACTCTACATAAAGTGGCGATTACGAAACCATTACACAAATTAGAAAAAAGTGGAATTTCCATAGTGGTTAAGTAATCGTTGCTCGAGAAAAGGGTGGTTACACAACTATTGCTCTGCACAAAGCGGCAGTTGTGTAATTGTTGGGGCAATTCACAAAATTGACTAAGTATGATAAAAAAGAATTAAATGTTTTTATGATGTTTTTGGTGAGCTTATTATGCATTGAAATGATTCTAACTTTCTCTTTTTGATGTTTATGATTGTTGGGGAAGTACATTAGATGGATCAGAGCTTGAGAATGTGACTAGTTTCCCCGATTTTGGATGCTCTTACTTAGGATGAGAGAAACATACTACACATGGCCGGGATATGGAGGATATCTCAGACACAACTAGTTACACAAGCTAGCCATTTGTTATGTGACTTACTTGAGTTACCTTGGGATGAAGACCGAACACTTTCTAGCTACCTAGAGTCATATGGGAGTAGATGATTAGTTTAGAGGATGTCTACTTGATACTAGGGGTTCCTCATTCATCGAAAGGATGTTAAAATTGGCGAGTGCATGTTTAGTAGTAAAGACCCGTAGTTAGGAAGCATACATGGGAGATGCACATGAACTTGATATTGGTGCCAAGTAGGGTATGATATTATTGCGCGCTACCTTCGCTCATATCCTTGCCTTGTGCAAGGCCATCATTAGCAATTTATCTTCGTGATTGGTTAGGGATAAGGGTGGAGACAAGTTACTCTATTGTTGGGCATCGATTATATAGAGAATTGGGCAGCATGTTCGCATATTTACATAGGGCATTGATATCCTGGGTGTCATCTACCATGACTTATACATAGTTTTCTCAATAAAGGGAAAGGCCCTTAGTCATCTTACATTAGTTATGAGTTGGGTGTATGAGAACATGGTTCCCTATCAGAAGGGAATTGGGATAGCATATCCTGAGGTTATTAGAGTGACTAGATGGGTTGACATGGCTCCACTTAAGGGGTGACATTAGTCATTTTCTATAATTACTACATATGATATGATCGCAAAGCCATACCATGACATTGTTGGCTTATGGGGAGATGAGGCGATCACTTTGGCTACATGCAATTCTACTTCAAAATTAGTGGACAGACTAACATGGTAGAGACCCATACGGTTCATAGGGTACCATTGTAGTTCAAATCACCCTCCATTTCCCTCCGAGTAGTCCCAATAGTATACAAAGGGATCTAAGAGGTTAGAGCTAGCTCGAAGGAAAAGCTTGAGTGGACCATTGTTACACCTAGAGTTCTTATCGGTACTCCACATATTGTATCGGATCTAGCTATATTGAGGCCATGCACGCATACATTGGGGAGGAGGAGGAGGAGGCCAAGATAGAGGCAGAGGCGTAGTTTGAGCCGAAGGTGGAGGTAGAGGCAAAGGCGAGATAAAGAGTGATATGGAGTGGGAAACCACTAGAGAGGCTTCCTATTGAAAGCACAAGGGAATGAGAGGTGGGGTGAATTAGTCCTATGATTAATTTTCTTTCATTTACCAAACCATACATTCATTAATTATATTGTTCATACAACATTCATAACCATGTGTGTTTATTAAGATATGCAACCTCAACCACAAGAACATAAAACAAAGTACTCAACACACGAACACCATATGTAAGTGGGAAACCCTCATGGAGAATAAAACCCATTGAAATGATTCTTATATTACACAAATAAAATTTATTTATTGAAGCACCAAATTCACAAAGAGCACCAACCCCTAGTTTAGTAGAGCACCAACCCTATAAGGAGCACCAACCCCTAATTTATTGAAGCACCAACTCCAAAAGGAGGATACAACCCCTAGGATGACCAAGCACCAACTTATCCACCTGAATATGTTTGATATTTGATAATTCTACTGCCACAACTAATGGAGATCACTAATTCAGCTCACAAACCCTAGGTCAAACCCTAGGTCTTCAATCTTGCTCTTTCTTCTTCTTTCTCACCTTGTCTTGCCTCTAAAAAATTTTCATCATGATTTCATACCTTCCTCAATCTGAAACACATCTGATCTAACCTCAAATCATGCATTCATACCTTAAAAACCTCTCCTCTATGTCACACTTTTCTCCCCATCAAGACTAGCTCACCAAAAATGAGCTCAAACTTCACTTTTATAGCACTTTCTTATCATAAACCAAAAGGATGTCAGTCCCTCATGCAAAATTTGACCCAAAAATATTTATAAATTTCATTAAAATAGTCACATATGACCCAAGTAGGTCAGCCTAGCTAAAAACCTCAATACATGTGCCAAAAATGGCTCAAAACCCCATGGGCACAAAGTTAAAAATTTCCTTACATCAAAACCATACTTATCAATGACCCATAACCCTTTACATATGATTGAAATATTATTTTTCATTCATACATGTTCATACATTTGATCAACCAATCAAATTATTTCATTTAATGGCCCAATTCACTTTGCAAATCTCAAAACAGTTGTTTCCTAAACCCTTTAACACCCTGGAAACTTCATAAGGCTCACCAAATCACTTAAACATGAGAAAACCATGCCATGTAACCAATTGATTGAAATATAATCACCTTTATAATACTTTTAATCAGTTTATAATCCTTGAATCAACCTCGATGCTCAAACCACAACTACTTTTGTTTTCACCAAATTAACCTTCCAAAACCATTTTTCCAAAGGATTAGCTCATAAAAAATAGTTCTAAAAACATTAAATACCTCCAAATGGATTTATTGGATTCTAAATTAATCCATATTAACATTTCATGTGATATAAAGCATCACCTAATTCATCTCATGCTTCAAACAACTCCAAAATTGCACTAAAATGCATCATGTCTCGCATTGCCAAAACCTTCCTATCCAAAGAATGACTTGGAAACCCTATCAAATCACATCATCATGAGAAAAAAATTATGTATATATATATATATATATATATATATATATATATATATATATATATATATATATATATATATCTGAATCCTCTTTCCAACACAACTTTAATCATATTCAAACTCCATCTTTATCTCAAGATATAGCCATTTTATTAAACCCTACTATTTGAGACCTTAAAATGCCCTTTGACCAGTCAACCTGTATGGACCTCAAATGACCATGTACCTGCATGAACATTTCCTAAAACCTCTATGTAAATCAATATCATCTCACATACATCATGCACCATCAATTTTTCATGCTACTCCTTTGACAACCTTGTCCCAAAACCTTCTTCTTCATAAATTGACTTGTTTGAGTGGGGCCCACTCATCACCATGACCTCAACCATACATTTATGGAAATATAAGATATTCCTATACAACATAAAATCATCACTTTTTATTAATCAATCAAAACTGGTCACTATACCTCTCTTTCTTAAACTACTCCTAACTAGGGTTTAACTAGGGTTTTAGACCACTTTATCTTCTTAACATTCGTTCATAAAATACCTGACAATCAAATGACTTGATTTTTTTTTTTAAACCTTATAAAATCACCATATAATCATCCCTAAAATCCAAAAGGTCCCATGAAAATCACAAAATTCACAACAAGCATCAAAAGTTCAACTTCGAGCTAGAATTTCACTTATTTTTAACCATGTCTCACATAAACTGTCATATATTGAAAAATTAACATCATGGAGACCTGTAATTTTTCTCAAAGAACTATGACACATCCCACTAACATCTTCAATCATCATAATTTCAATACCATGTTTCAATACCTCTATCCATTAAGACTTACCTTTGTGTGCATGTATGTTTCTCACTATAGAATCCAGGGTCAACTAAAACAATGTAATAGCTCATCATAAAACATCAACAAATGACCCAAACATACCTAATACACTATTATATGTTTTAATTTAAGATTTCATGAGACATATACCTCCAAACCACATTGTCACACCTCCAAACAACCATACATACTCCCAATGAGCACTTGTAACATAGTGAACCACCTATATCCGCATCATGCCACTGTTGTGAGTGACCAAACACCCTCAAAACCTATTATTCATCATTTCAACATTCTTCTCAAGCATCCAAGAATTGCCTACCTCCATGTAACATCACCTAGGCACTTGAATGGGCTTACAAGAGAAAGCAATCTTCATTGAATCTCATTGTAGCAACACAAACACATATGAACCAGTATGTCAACATCATGCACATCATCATATGATCATAATCCAATATCCAATTTTTCATTAATGTGGTTTTACATCAATGACAACACCTATTAATACCACATGCCAACAATCTCCCCCTTTGTCATTGATGGAAAACACCCTAAACTTCTCCCCATTTTTACATTAATGACAAAGGCATACCTATAGCAGCATATCCTTCATCTTCCACAGCTTCAAAGCATCATTTTTGGTTAGAAACATCAACCAAAGATCTCATCTTAGCTCAAAATATTGAAAATTACCTCAAAAATTTATTTTTGTTTCATTTCAAGCATGTAAGCACCATGTTCCCCCTAGGACAAGAAACTCCAACATCTGAACATCATCAATGAACAAGAGAGAAGCATAATCATACCTTATTTGGAGAAAAAAATCATGATCCACCATCTAGGCATGCAAAATCAACTATTTCTTCTTCTTTATAATATTTTAAGCTTCATGGAAACACTATAGCCACTGTGATCTGAAACATACATCCCTTGAATCATGCCAACAATGTTAGAGAATAGCATATAATATTGTCACTCCACCTTTCTTAACCATACTCCAACTAGTCTAGGCTTAGACTAAGCTCTACTAAGCAAATTCTTACTCACCATACCATGCTTGAGACTTAGAGCCCTAAATAGACTTTTTAGTGCAATTTTAACCAGAGTTTTTAAGCTCTCACTAGCTTTACTCTTCTTTTGACTTAGAAAAATATTACTTCCATTAGAATCAAGACCACTAAATCAAGTAGAGACTCAATTTCATAAAACTTACCTTGGTTACTTGGCTATAAATCACCTTGAGCAATAATTTCAGTCCTAAACACCTTTCTTAGTCATGAACAGTCATATTTGACTGAGATATAGCAAGTTTTGATCTTGACATGCATAACCAAATGAAATCATGCCTTATAGGCCTTAAGAACACCAAGCCACCATCTAGAGATCAAACCACTAGTTCCCCTATCATAAGGGAATCATACACACTAGAGCAATAATTACATACCCGTAGAAGCAACTTCCTCTTATTCTTTGTAGGACTATAAAGCAACTTAGAGATATCAATGTCACTCAACTTTTCAAGGGTCGGGTAATTATTTATCACTCTTATACTTCTTCATCATTAATTTTTTCCTTATGGAGCTAATAAGAACACTTAATCTTTGTGCTAAGACTCTTATCAACCCTCATTAGTCACCTACAGGCTTGAAAAACACGGTAGGAACCCATTTTCAATTCTAAGAATACTATGACTAATTCTTGCCATGCAACATTTTGACTTTTCCATCAATCCAGTCTTTTAGTATAATTCATAAAGCATGATGTCAACTTGTAATTGAACTTGTACACACTATATACATATGAAGGACTTCATTACACTGTCATCCACGAGTATTGTTATCCACAATGTGCAGTCAATTTTGCATATGTTTTAACTAGGAGCCACAACCACACTTAAACCCTCTAAATGTCATCTTAGGGTGCATCAAGGCTTATACATCACATTACAAGACTACGCACACTATAATTGAGGTTTAGACCTATGAAAGACTAATAATAACTTCTCTAATTTGTAGAAGCTCATTTTACACAAGGATCAACAGAGAACTCCCTCAAGCTCACAATTATAGGATCACACTCAATATTTCTTCCTTACCATAGAGATGACTTTGTCAGTGCTCAAACATAGATCTACCTTCTATAATAATCACAAAATGATGTGAAAATAACACCCATACCTGAAGGTTACCATGCTCTACCTCTGAGTTGCTATACTCCTGAAGATGGAAAAATTTGGCTCAATGTATAACTTAGAATCATACCAACTTTCTCTACTCTTGAGATGTAACATTCAACATGTTAATAGGCTAGTAACTTCTTCAAGACCTCATATTGTTATCCATACATAGAGCACGGAGATTTCATTGAGACCTCATAATATCATCAAATGCTCTTACACATCCTATAAGCCCCTATAAAAGAAACACATACTAATCACTTGATGCGAGACACCTCAGTGAATATCTCAAGATTGATTTTTATACTCTTTTGATAACATATCCATAAGTTTTGATGACACATTCCAAAAGTAGCATTCCTAGATTTTAAGTTACTTCTTCTTCATTAGACCTTTTTAAGCACAAAGGTTGTCATCTCACCTACTATAAAAAAAAAAAAAGTGAAGGTTTGCACTCTAATGACTTGAAACCACCCGAATCCTTTGGTTCTCATAATGAAGATGATATGTACAGATTTCTAGACCAAAATTCCATCATATGACCCACCAAAATCAAGTTTCCATCTAAACCATTCATAGTCACTAGCCACGCTTATCCTCTTAAACCATTTTGTTGATCAAGTTGTCACTTGATCACACCATCCAACTTCCCAGAGATTCTCCAACATGTTAAGAGTGATGTAGACTCTTGTATGACTCATGACATAGAATAAAAGACCTTCACATACAGATACATATGCTCCAACAACCTTGTAATGACTAAACTTAATCATTTAGACATATGATGACATATAATACTTCTAATACACTTTCATACCTTTATACACCTCATGAACCGAGATCACTTATGATGCTTTTAGATAAGACAAAGACAACACACTTAATGATACCCTAACTGAGGTTCTTCATATTCATGATCTCAAGAAAAATGAGATAGACCTTTTGATAAGAAACATGATAGACTTAATACAACTTCTCCCTTGAACTGACTTCATTTAATCGAGACAAGATCCATTTACTTCCTTCACAAACCACCGAGTCTAATAGATCTTTCACATAGATGAACATATTTTATCATGGCTTACATAGCATGGGTACCACTCTTCATGACACTTTACCACCTTGATACTCATTCATGACATTTAACATTCATCTTGATGAAGTGATAGCTCCTTCATGCACTTGAATGCACCATGATGGCAGAACTCTTTTCCATCATAGAAACTCTGGGATGAGTAATGTCTTTGAAGAAAAACTTTCCTTTTGCACAAGACACATTGACCTTATACTCAGCTTTGATTATCTTGACATCATGCAATAATAGATTTAGAACTATGACAATGTCTTTCAAACTTGCAAGAACACATACTCAACATTGATCTCAAAGACAATGATTCATAACACTACATCGACCTTATTGTGGAGATATCGGACTGCTTCCACTTTAATACTCCACATTTAATTGATATTAAACCCTTGAAAACATTTGATGACCTACATGACTTAAGACACTTTTGGAGACATGGGAACACCTTTCTCCAAAATCATGACAAACAAAGAAATATCCATGAAATGATGAACCATACATCATAGCATTAGGTTTTCTAATGGAGTTAGACCTCCTAAAATCAGTCCTCTTAGTCACCTTCTCATCTGATTTTGAACTTGTACCAGCTCCATCATCATTCTTATTTTGCACTCCTTTAAACCCTAAACCTGTTTTTCATTTGTGCCTCTTTGACTCTCCAACATGTCATTTAGAGCTTTTGAACTTTTCTCTAGCTTTTCATAGGTCTTCAACTTACTATGTGCCTGCTCTAAATCTGATTTTAAGGATCTCAACTCAGCTTCATACCTGCTACAATCTTCTTCTTTTACCTTTAGGGTTTTAGTCAAAATTTCCACTTGAGATTTCAAATCCATGATAGCTTGATTATGATTTGTCTCCATATCCTTGACCTAAATTTGATAGGCCTCAATACATGACTAATATATTTCATTCCTTCTCCTCAATATATCCTTAGTAATCGAATACTTACCCATTATTTTTGTTTTAAAGGATCTCCTTCAAGTTGCTAAAATTGCTTCACAAGGACCTTCTCTAATACAAATTGTTGGAAGCACAAGGGATTGAGAGGGGGGGTGAATCAGTCCTACAATTAATTTTCTTTCATTTACCAAACCATACATTCATCAATTATATTGTTCATATAACATTCATAACCATGTGTGCTTATTAAGATATGCAACATCAACCATAAGAGCAAGAAACAAATTACTCAACATAAGAACACCATATGTAAGTGGGAAACCCTCATGGGAAGAAAAACCACTGAAACTCTTCTTATATTACACAAAGCAAAGTGATTTAGTGAAACACCAACTTCACAAGGAGCACCAACCCCTAGTTTAGTAGAGCACCAACCCTACAAGGAGCACCAACCCCTAATTTAGTGAAACACCAACTCCATAAGGAGGATCAACCCCTAGGATGACCAAGCACCAACTTAGCCACCTTAGGATATTTTATATCTGATAATTATGCTGCCACAATTGATTGAGATCACTAATTCAACTCACAAACCCTAGGTCTTCAATCTTGCTCTTTCTTCTTCTTTATCACCTTGATTTTCCTCTAAAAACTTGTTATCATACGGTAATACGTTCCTAAATATGAAACAAATCTTATCTTCCTCAAATCAAGCCTTCATACCTGCAAAAAAATCTCCTCTAGGTCACACTACTCCCCCATGCAAGACTAGCTCACCAAATGAGCTCAAACTTCACTTTTATAGCACTTTCTTCTCATAAACCCAAAGGAGGTTGGTCCCTCATGATAAATTTTACCCATAAAAATTTATAACATTTAATTACATTCATTACAACAGTCACACATATGGCCCAAGTAGGTCACCTACCTAAAAACCTTATTACATGTGCTAAAAATGGGTCAAAACCCCATGGGCACAAATTTTAAAATGCCCTTACATAAAAACCATACTTATTCATGACCCATAACCCTTTAAATATTATTAAAATTTAATTTCATATTCATTCATGGTCACACATTTAATCAAACCATAAAATTATTTCATTTATTGGACCCAATTCACTTTGCAAATCTCAAAACAGGATGTTTTCTACACCCTTTAACATCATGGAAACTTCATACACTACCAAATCAGATCAACAAGTGAAAAATATTCCATGTAACCACTTTATGGAAATTTAATAGCATGTATAACACTTTTAATCAATTTATAATTTTTTAATCAACCTCATTCTCAAACCACGGCTATATTTGTCTTCACTAAATCAACCTGCCAAAAACATTGTTTAAAACGTTTAGCTCATAATTTTTTTTATAAAAACATTAAATACCTAAAAATGGATTCATTAGATGCAAAATTAATCCCTATTCACATTTAATGTGATATAAAGCATCACAAAATCCATCACATGCTTCAAAAACTCCAAAATTGCACTAGAAAACATCTTGTCTGCTTTCTGCTAAAAACTTCATGTCTAAATTGAAAGAGGGTTTAAAACCCGCAAGTGAGGATCACGAGGGATGATGTGCACATCAACGAGATGTGTGAATGGTAGTGTGAAGAGATCTCGAGAGGAGCAAGCATCAACTGAATGTGCATGAAAAGATTTGAAACATGGGTAGAACCTAGTTAAGCCATAAAACTCTCCTCTATCTCATAGATCAAATGGGGTGTACATATAGGAGGTGTTGAGTAACCCCCAGTGCTGCAATCATGACAACTCAAGTAGAGAGGGGGAGTTACATTCCCAAAATATAAGTGTAACTCATAATGACACATATGGCCTTGCACGGACGCACTAACACGTAAGAGCATCTCATGATGACCCCTAAATGACACATGGACCTATGATCTCACCTAAGTGAGATGACTCACCTAATAATGTGGAAAATAACACACACCAACACCCACCTTCATCGTAACTTAGGATGAGGTGGCAAGTCAGAAACGAGAAATGGGTCTCGACACAAAGCCCGATGAGGTACCCACGTCATGAGAAAGAAGTCCCAAGAAGTGAAGGAAAACCCAGTGGGAAAAACATCCACCACAAGAGAACAAAACACTCTCTAATCTAAGAAAGATGCCAAATATGGGTTCCAACTCTAGACGAGCCTGAAAAGGTACCCATGTACAAAGAGGCAATCTCTCAAAAAGAAGAAGAAGAGAGAAGAAGAGGGAGACGAGAGGAATGCAGAAGATGCCATGGACGGATCTGAACTCTGCAACTCTAGAAGTCTCCCAGAAGAATGTCAATGACGAGATCCTCTGCCTCTGGACTAAAGAAGAGCCACCCACAATGAACTATGTGCCTACCCTTAGGAAGGACATAAATGACGTGTTAGAAGTCCACCCACTCCACAAAGGAAACTAAAGGCAACAACACGAAGAACTCTGAGTCTGGTGCACGAAAGTGTGACATAGGTCTAGCGAGTGAGTGCCAAGGAACCGAAGGTAACGCCACGTGCTCGTAATCGCGAGTGAAAAAGAGGAACACCCACAGAAAGGATGTCCAAGTGATGTGAAGGGAACAAAACATCCTCCACAACAAAAAAGGGATCCACAGCTGAGGGTGGATCAATGAAGGTCTCCGAGAAAAGTGGAAGTGGTAAGAATCCCAGAAGGGGCACTCCCAACAACGGAGATGATAAACTCTTCTGAAACACCTGTAGATGGATGAGGGAATTGTAGAGCATAACAAGTGGACTCTGCGAAAAGATGACTAAGGTTAGGAAGATACTCATCCCAATGAGGGGGCTCAACAAACATAAGAGTGATGTCAGATAGGTATGAGTCATCCAATGAAGGTAGAGGAGTGAAGTGGGCCTCGCACACTAGAAGTGGAAAGGAGGCTAGTGTAATGATGGTGTGAGACTAAGAAGAAGACTAGTTCGATATCTGATGATATGTGGGAAGTTTCAACACTCTCTGGAATAGTGAGAGAAAGAGGAGAAGAGTCCTCTATAGTACTCTCAACATCAGAACTAAGTGCACAATCCTCGTCAGCAGAAGTAGAACCAAGCAAGCTGTGTCATTGGAACTACCATCACACGAAGAAATGGAGGAGGCAATTGAATCAACAGCAATAATAATGACTACAAGATGAAGGGTCTCCAAAGAGGGATCAAGAATGCTCCAGACACGGTTAGGTGGAGTCTCAGTCTGCCAAGTGAAACCAGAGAGAGAACGAGAGATATGCATCATCATGTGACCTAAGACATGGTCATAAGTGTCGAGAAAGTCCTCTAGATGACAATGATCAGCAAGTGCGAAATTGGCCCAAGCAAGAAGGGTAAAAGACCCTCGTAGGCGAAGTAACGTTCCATGGAAGCACGCCAAGCTGAGTAGTTCCCTCTCCCGGTGAGAAGTGGCAGAGGTTGTAAGGTGATCCTATGATGCTCAAGTCTAGAAAGAGCACTCTCCATGATGAAAAAATGCAAGATGCAAGGTGCACAAAAGCAAGACATCGGACTCGGCCGATAATGCGTCTGCGTGTGAAAACCCAAGAGTACAAGAACCCCCTAGAATGCGGCACTTTATAAAGTAGTGTGTTTACAAAATTGACAATTCCATCACGTAGTGTGTGAGAAATCATGCAACTTTGACCAAGGAAGTGCTCAAATCCGAGCAACAAGTCAAAAGTTATAGCAAAAAAATTCCCATGAATCGATGGAAAAATGCACTAGATGTTGCAAACGCATTAAAAAAGTGCCCAAAATGGGTGCAAAGGGTATAATGTGGGTACTCGTTGGAAATGGCATCAAATTTCAGGTATAGTTTGTTTTTCTTGCGAGGGGGGATTAACCTCCTACCAACCCCGGATCTCACCCTCCATCTTCGACACTCGAAGGAAGGACATTCAACCAAGCAAAATACAGCCTAAAAATTGATACAATGCCATGTAAATGTTTTTTTTTCCTTAAAACATCAAAAATAGATTTTTTTAACCACCCAACAATTCTAAAAGGGAAGTGGGCCCACGTTAAGGAGCCATGTGGCTTGCTAATCGCAATTTTGCGAACTTTTGCCAAAGAAAAAGGTGTTGAACCTATTGTTTAAACACCAAGCTGAGTTGTTGGTTGAAGTGCTCGAGTTTAATGTGAATGAGAAGGTCGCTAGATAAAGTGCTAAAGCTGAGTTTAGCCACATGGTGATAGTGCAGTCGCTAGACAGAGTGAAAATCTGTCCCGCTTTGCAGTGATGAGGCTCAGAATACGTGCAAGAAAATTTCAAACGCAGTGAGGAAATGGTCATGGTTGGAGCTACGAGAGGATGAAACGCTATTCCAAAATGTAGGTACAGATCTGTTGAGCAAAGGAAGCATGAGCCAAACCATAGGAAACAACGCCAGCATGGAGGAAACAACGGTTGAAGCCAAGTGCATGAGCTATGCGAGCAACCGTGAGCAGAGTGCGTGGAAACCTCGTGAACGTGCGATGTGGTGGCTATGAAGGAAAACAAGGGGCTCTACACACTTTGGCAAAACAAACTTAAGCCGTGTCAAAGTGACTCCTTAATGACAAATGAAGGTCACACAGGCTCACATGAACCCAAAACACGAGTTGAGTTGGAGCGGTGGATGCTGGGTTCGAGAGCCAAGCCACGTCCACGAGCCAACAAGCCAAGATTACCACACAATGCACGAGAGATCGGGCGAATAATGGCAAGTCAAAATGCCCACCTATCCTGTATGATCCACTTCACAAACAATACAAAATACGTTCAAGCCATGAATAGTGAGTAGCCTGATGCGAATGTATTGCACATACAAACCCAACAATGATACACGGGCATAATGCAGGAGGTTTGGAAGAAAATACTACAACCAAGTCATCAAGCAAACAATACACAGCAATCAATATATGGACGAGCCTAAAAAGAGTGCATGAGCATAGGTTAAGAGTTAAGGCGGGAAACAATGTTAAAACAACCATAAGTAGTGAGTCATGAGATAAGAGCGGTGAGCTAGGGTAGATTTGAGCCAGAAATAGCTCCAACAGTCCTCCAAAAAACTCACAAACAACACTTTTAAACTTGGATCTAAACCTCAAACCTGCAAACCACCTTCAAAGATGCATGCAGACCCTGAAAGCTGAAACCCATGAACATAGAAAACTCAAACACGACTAAACGAGGTATAAGGCCCCGAAATCAATGCAAGAAGAGCACAATCAATAACCATTACGACACATGCAACGAGAATCTGAAGATCACGCCAAAAGCCAAAAATGCATGAGAAATGCCAAGGAGTGCACGGATCCACAAGATCCACTCTGATACCATGAAAGAGGGTTTAAAACCCACAAGCGAGGATCACGAGGGATGACGTGCACATCAACGGACGTGCGAATGTAGTGTGAAGAGATCTCGGGAGGAGTGAGCATCAACCGAATGTGCATGCAAAGATTTGAAACACGGGCAGAACCTGGTTAAGCCATAAAACTCTCCTCTATCTCATAGATCAAATGGGGTGTACATATAGGAGGTGTTGAGTAACCCCCAGTGTTGCAATCATGACAACTCGAGTAGAGAGGGGGAGTTACATTCCCAGAATAGAAGTGTAACTCCCAATGACGCATATGATGCACTGATGTGCTTTGACGCACTGACGCGTAAGAGAATATCATAATGACCCCTAAATGACACATGGACCTATGATCTCACCTAAGTGAGATGACTCACCTAATGATGTGGAATATAACACACACCAACATAAATAATGGCCAAGAAATCATGTTAACTCACCTCATCATGAGTAAAAAATCATATCAATTTAAATAAATCTGAATCCTATTTCCAACACAACTTTAATCATCTTTAAACTCCACCCGTAGCTCAAGATATAGCCATTTTACTGAACCCTGTTATTTGAGACCTCAAAACTGCCCTTTGATCAGTCAACCTATATGGACCTCAAATTACCATGTACCTGCATGAACATGTCCTAAAACCTCCATGTAAATAAATATCAGATCACATACATCATGTAACATCAATTTTTCATGCTACTCCTTTGGAAAAACTTGTCCCAAAACCTTCTTCTTCATAAACTGACCTATTTGAGTGGGTCCCACTCATCACCATGACCTCAACCATACATTTTTGGAAATATAAGAGAGTCCTATAAAACATAAAATCATAAATTTTTATTAATCAATCAAAACTAAGTCACTATACCTCTCTTCCTGCAAACTACTCCTAGTTAGGGTTTAACTAGGGTTTTAAACCACTTTATCTTCTTAACATTCGTTCATAAAATCATGAAAATAAACTAACTTGATTATTTTTTGAAACCTTATAAACTCAACATAGAATCATCCCTAAAATCCAAAAGGTCCCATGTAAAGAACACAATTCACAATGAGCATTAGAAGTTCAACTTTGAGCTGGAATTTCACTTGTTTTTGACCCTATCTCACATAAACTATCATATCTTGCAAAATTCACATCATGGAAACCTAAATTTTTCTCAAATCACTACGACACATCCTTATAACATCTTTAATTATCATAATATCAATACCATACCTCAATCTCTCCATCCATTAAGACTTATCTTTGTGTGCATGCATGTTTCTCACTATAGAAGCTAGGGTCAACTGAAACAATACAATAGCTCATCATAAAACCTCTAAAAATGACCTAAACATACCTGATACACCATTATATACCTTAATGCATGATTCCATGAGCTCATATGGCTCCAAACCACACTATCACACCTCTAAGTAGCCATACCTGCTCCCAATGAGCACCTGTAACATAGTGAACCACCTGTATCTACATCATGCCACTACTGTGAGTTCTCAAGAACCCTCCAAACATATTATTCATCATGTCAACATGCTTATTAATCTTCCAAGAATCTTCTACCTCCATGCAACATCACCTAGGCACCTAAATGGGCTTGTAAGAATAAGCAATCTTCACTAAATCTCACTGTAGCAGCACAAACACATTTGAACCAGTATGTCAACATCATGTACATCATCATATGATCATAATACAACATCAAATTTGTCATTAATGTTTTTTCATCAATGAAAAAACATGTTATGTCCACATGCCAACACTTCCGCTGCAAATTTAGGGTTGAGGCGGAGGTTAAGGTAGAGACAATGTAATCGTAAGGTCCTTTGACCATTTGACGGGGAGGGGAGTAGGAGTCGATGTTTGGTCTATGGATGGCCACAGAGGATGTTGTATCCAAGGAGTTTCAAGAGGAGGAGAAGCCTTCCGTAGCTCCCCGCACCACCACCAACACCAGCTTGATCCCTTCTGGATGCCCGAAGATCCGAGCAAGTAAAATACTCTTCTCTCGACTTTAATTCTTAGCCAAGATTATTAGAAAACTACACACTATATCTTATTTATTTAATTATTTTTATAGGTTTTATGACTTGGTGTTACTTTCACTTTCTTTGTAGCTACTGTTGATGGTTGGTAAGATCTTATTCGTCGAATTCTCTTAAACACCTTCGCACACCCCACAGGGAAGACACGAGAGCGGTTGCTTGCAGACATTGGGAGACCAACGATGGTTGGTCGCCACATAAATGTGTTCGCACTGGCGTGGCACACTTGGAGTAGCCTTGACCGAGATGACAACTAATCTCATTGGATACCATCTAGCTAAGAGGTGGTAGCAACAAGCCCACTCTCGCGGTGAGGGTACTACTCTGGCAGATCACCTATGCCATCATATGGGCACTCTCACAGAATTCTCATTGATCAAAACATTGAGGATATCACTCCCACCATATGAATCGCAATAAGATCCCTCATCCTACACCTTCAGTGGGATCTCGTAGAGATGGATAGGCTACATGCCTTATTGCTTTGAGACTATTTTAGATACATATATTGATTTTTTTTATTTTTGGCTCATAGATGAGTGTTTTGACCATACTCATTAGAGTATGATGACATTGTATACAAACTCGACTTCATTTATATATACATATATACATTTCTTTTTGGTTTAGCTATTCTATGTAAGAGTTGACTCAATCATGATTTTCTTTACTTATATGATTATATGGATTATGGTTTTACTTACATGGTTAGAATCTCCTATGCTTTTATATGATTTTATGGATACATGTTGTGGATGATGATGATGCAAATGAGGACAATTTGTAATTTGATAGTTTGGTTTTCAAGTAGTATTTAGCACTTCCATTTTATTGGAAAAATATGGTGAGCGTGATATAATAAGAAAATGAACTCACTCAACTCCTAACTCCACGCAACCGGTAAGATGCAAGAGCTCATCACCAAGAGCCAGGAGAGACACGAGTTGTATAATTTTGATGAGTGAAAATGGTGAGAGAAAGACCAAATTTCAACAAAGATCAAACTAGAATGTACAACCCAACCCTTATTAGGTCAACTAACCAATCCAGAATGTGTTTGCTTGCAAGTTTAACTAGACTTAGATCTATAGATGGCATTTTGATTGACAAAATATGGTTTTAATGATTTCATTCTCTTGTAACATACACATCTAACTCACTTTCTTGGGATTTTTGACATTTCAAAGCACTCTTTATTCATTAAATTATTTACAACTTATTGACTTATTTGAAAAGACCCCCTACATCTTGACCCATGCTACTAGTAAGAAGCATGAGCTCATCACCAAGGACAAGACATGGAAAAATAAGGGCACTTCCCTCCTTTCCCAACTTCACACCATCAGTAGGAAGCGTGGGATCATCACCAAAGATTGGTAGGGAAAAGTGTAGTGTTATTTTGAAATGAATTTTTTTTTGCATTTATTGTTGATATATATATATATTTGACATTAAACTTGTGTTTTTTGGAAGGAATGCTTGCCGCTAGCCTCACCCCACGTAACCAAAGAAGATGTGAGGGCTCACCACCGAAGGTTGAGACAGCGAACAAGAGCCCCGTGTGAAATGCTTAGATTGTTTCTGTCATAAGAGAGGTATTTTTAGGGAAATATGTGACATCAAGAAGCTTTTAGTACAAACTATGGGAAAAGACACCTAAGCTAGAAGAAAAATTGAATAGAACCGGGTGTAATACGAGTCTTGGTAGGACCAATGTCAAAATTCCATATAATAGTTGAGATGATGAAAAGATTAGAATAATTTGTGATGATATAATGGATACTTTGAGAGGCGTGATTGAATGTTCATACCTATTTTAAAAAGTTTCTTAAAGTTTTCTTGAAAAGTAAGTTCCAGTTTACAATTTCACAATATGATAATGCAGTATGGATGCAGTATGAATGCAATAATGTACAAGTGGAGATGCAAATGAATTATATGTAGAAACATTTAAGGTGAAGTGAATTAATGGATTTTTGAATTCCTCACCTTCCAGTACATAGGCAATACACACCATTTTTAAAGTCTTCTATTACCTGGTACGGACCTAACCATTTGGGTCTCGAACTTTTCCTTCACGGTATTTTTTCAATCCAACTATTGAGTCAAACCACTAAATATCCTACATGTATTTCACACTCATATACTTTCTTGTTATACTGAACACATCTGGTCCACATAAAAGTTATGACATTGTCCGGCTCTAAGTTGAGCTTCATTAGGGATTTACAATTTAACTAATTGTGCTTCTAGGTACACGTCTTCATCCAAAATGCCTCGCAATGATATGTGAATACTAGGTAACTCGATTTCTAATGAAGAAAAATACTTTAGATCTAAAGACTAAAGAATAAGGGGTTTCCCCATGGAGTTCTAACCAAATTCTTATAGGCCCACAAGGTCGAAATACCTTGAGATGTCAATCCCTTTTGTTCTCGTTATCCGTCTTAAGGATAATGGAATTTAGGGTTTTGTTTGCCACCTCATCTTTTCCATTATCTTGAGGGTAATACAAAGAGGCTATGTGGTGAGATATCTTGAATCGCTACGCACATAATTCTCTTACCTCTTTGTTCTTGGAAGGAGTACCATTATTTGAAATAATGACTTGTGGGACTTCATAACTACAGATAATTTGTTTTAAGATAAACTTGGCAATTACGGATCCAGGGTACAAAGAGTAAGAGGCGTGGACTCAACCCACTTTTTGAAATACTCAGTGGCCTTGATAATGAAGTTATGGCCATCCAATGATGAGGGAAATAACTTCACTATCAAATCAAGACTCCAAGTAGAGAAAGGCCAAGGTGTCACAATGGATTGTAGAGCCTAAGCAGGAATATGTATCTCATGTGATAATTATTGTTATTTTTACACCTTCGTACATACTCTACAAATACGTCGTGCTCTAATGTGGGCCAAAAATATATCATGTGAGCAGATTGCATGCCCCCAAAGTGACCCCATAGACTCCACTATGGGACTCGAAGAGGATCTTCTCCAAATCTTCTTCATTAATTCATCTTAATAGCATACCATCGAAGGCTCTACGATAGATCACTTCTTCCACAATCATGTACTTGGAGGCTATGACACTTAGCAATCGTATTTTTCTGTGAGGTTTCTTCCTCGAGATATGCCTATTCCATAATGTGATTAATAATATCATCATACCACATGCTCGAAGTGACCGAGGGCTTGACCTAATATACTAAATCTCCACGCATTCATCAAGGAAATTTAATATATTAAATCTCCATAATATATAGGGTTATTTGCTAACCAATTTTTGATAATTTTTCCTTTTACAGACTTTTAGTTAACAAAGGTGAGTTAAAACTCACCCATCAGCATAATGAAATAGCCGACCTTTTTAGACAAGGTAGCCTGGGTTAAGAAGGTTTGCAAACTAGTTGGATTTGACTATCACTCTTGTTTCCGTTAAGCATGTAATTCCTTAACCTATTTGTTGTGAATACTATAGCCAAAAACTCCTTCGCTTGCATGTATCATGTTTCGTAATCGAGAAGAGTATGTTTGATGAAATAAACAGCCCGCTTGTGACCATCATCATCCTCTTGTGCCAACATACACGCAATTGAGACATCAATGGCTCGAGAGTATAAAATCAAGGGACGATCAAATTTTAGTGGCATGAGCGTAGGTGATGACATAAGGAAGCACTTCATAAACTCAAACACTTTGTGACACTTAGTTGTCTAGATTTTTCAACAATCTTTCTTCAATAAGTCATTGATAGGGTGAATGACATATGTTAAGTTAGGGATAAACCGGAAAATTTCTCTAAGCTTACCTAAGAGAGACCTGATGCTTGACTCATCAGTGGGCGGGGACATCTCTAAAACTTCCCATATTTTTACGGGATCAACATCGATTCCCCGAGACTAAATGATATATCCTAACAACTTACCTCATGTTACTCCAAAAATGCATTTCTCAGGATTTAGCGTTACTCCATATTCAATTAAGTGCGAGAGAATGACAGAAGAAGCTCATGGTAATTTCCATGTCTCTTTGCTTTCGCAAATAGGTCATCAACATATGATTCCACAATCTTATGAATAATATTGTGAAAAATTTACGTCATTTCCTCGCTAGTAAGTGGTTCTAGCATTCTTCAAGCCGAAAGGCATGATTGCATAACAAAAGGTTCCCCAAGGAGTTTTGAAAGTAGTTTTCATTTGGTCCTCCTTAGAGATCCTTATCTGGTTGTAACTAGAAAATTCGTCCATGAGAGACAACAACTCATATCCAACCGTTGCGTCTATGATAACATCAATCGAGGACAAGTGGAAAATTGTCTTTGGGACAAGCCTTATTAATGTCCCTAAAATCAATGCAGATGTGTATCTTCCCATTATTTTTAAGAAATGGGATGATGTTTGATACCCACATGGAATAATCTATAGGCTTGATAAACCCTACCTATAAGAGTTTCATTACCTCTTCTTTAACAATTAAAGCCACCTTTGGATTCATGGGTCTGACTTTTTACTTTAAAGGTTTAGCATTTAGCTTCGTAACCAGATTTTGCACTACAACATCAAGGGTAACACCCTTCATCTCCTTATAGCTGAAAGTGAAGGCTTTTGAATGCTCTTTAAGCACCTTCATGTGCACTTCTACTTCTTTCAAAGATAACGAAGAACCATGTTTCAATATTTTGGGTTCCTCTTTTGTTCCAATGTTAATGTCTATGGTCCCTTCGATCAAATAGGCATTACCCTCCTCAAACTCAAGTGGGGTTAGTGGTAACTTTAAGTCTTCCTTGATTTTATAGATTTCAAAATCTTCAAAAGAAGACCTCATCGTATGATCTCGGAAGTAAAAGGAAGAGTGAGGTATAAGGGAAAATCCCTTCTTTGGTGTGCGGGATGAAGGTATGTATAAACATGGAGGTATCCTAAGATTTCCTCGTCATTTTATGTAAAATCCAACATGGCGGGATCGTTCTCAATCTCGACATATGCCAAAATTGCATTGGTTGGAATCCTTCAAACCAAAGGCTTAGCTCAGATTGAAATGGTGGATTTAGTTCCCTTTAAGTCCTCACTTGAAAAAAAAACATGAGGAGGAAGTGGCCATAGAATCAGCTAATAGGTTTTACTCTTGTGGAATAGCTTCTATGGAGATGAATTCAAATCCTTTACAAAGCTCGAGAACAACATATTTGTAGAGTTGTAGGTGCTTTGCTCTAGTCTCATAGACTTCTGAAACTTGGTTAAAAATGAGTTGAGAATCACCTAGAACTTTGATGTTGTTCACACCCATCCTCTTGGCCATGATAATACCAATAAGTAGAGCCTCAGATTCAACTCCTTTGTTCATGCATTCAAAATTCAGTTTGAAGGAAAAAGGCATGATCCTCCCCTCAGGGGAAATGAGGATCACCCCTACCTAAGCACCAAAATGACACTTTGCACCATCGTAGTTGAGATTCCAGTAGTCATCAGGGAAGATAGAAGCTTGATCATTCTTGGAGTCTTCTTCCTTAACTTCCAAGACCTTAATGACACAAACCTCTTCAAAGACACTGGATGGAAGAGATGAAATTATAAGAGCATGGCCTATGCCTAAAGAATCAAATGGGAGAACAATAAGCAAATCATTCTCCAAAATCTTAAGAATTTCAGTTGTGGTTTTTCGTTGATACGGTTTCTATTGCATAATTTTTTTTTTGCATATACATTAACATCAGTCATAAGAACAATTTTAGACAAAGGTATTGAATCTTGTGGCTTGTTTAACTGATTGGCTGGGAGCTCAAATTTGGTGTGAACCCTCGGTTTCTTCTTAAAGTTGGCCAAATGGATGTCGAATGACTTTGGGTCACCTTGAACCACAAAGACCTTCCCTATATGCAAGAATTTGACTTCTTGGAATAACATGGAAGGGATTACCTTCATTCTATGAATCCAAGGTTGACCGAGAATCATATTATATTTAGTTTCCCAATCTATAATATAAAATTCAGTCAACACATTCTTAGGTCCAAGAGTGACCGGAATTACGATGGTTCAGATAGAGGTTTCTTTGAGAGTATCATAGCCTCTCAATGTGTTTCGAGTTGAGGGACTATATTAACAACAACCCCATCATCTATCATAACTCGCTTAACATAATTTTTATAAATCCAAACTTGCAAGTACAACATGGGGTCACCTCTTTATACTATTTTAGCGTCATTAGGCATCTTTCTTATATTAAACACAAATACGACATATCTCTTAGGATGCCCCGGGGGATAAACATCGAAGTCTATATGATTGATTTAGGCCTCCGGAGGAGGGTGACATGGATCAGATGAAAAGACCTATCACTTCTAATAAAGTAGATCAATGCACAGGGGAATTCTTTAACAAATCCAAAAAGGAAATATGGGAAAAGGTCTTATTCAGATATGTGATTAAATCATAGGCCCTCTTTGGATTAGGATCTACCAGCGTATCATCTGACATGGAGGGATAAATGGGGATAGGTTACAAAGAATAATCATGCATGCAAGTCACCGCATGGACTTCGATTTAGATTCTAGTTCAACCAAGCCCATGATCTTAGTTTGATTTCCTTGTCCAAAGGAGGAGCTACCTGAGAATCTGAGGATGTAGATGCCTCATGGTCATTGTTCCCCATGGGCATCCCTTGTTGGTACCATGAGGGTTAAGCTTTCCATTTTCAGGTGTGTTGGAAGAGGGTCTCTATAAACCCCAAGAGTAGCATTTTGTGGAGAAACAAGCCCCATGTGATTGTTTTGTGTAGGCATCATGGGGTTAGCCAAGAACATCTCAATGAAGAGTTGAATCTGGTCTTCTAGAATCCGTTGTATGAATTTATTACAATTACATCACATTCAAGCATCGCGTCCTCTAACCATATGGAAACCACAATACAAGTCAGATCATAGTCATGAGGTCTTTGGTTCTAGTTTTGTTATGGCCCATAGTTCTTGTTGTTATTATCGTTGTTGATTGTTGTAGTCAAAGTTTGGAGGCCTGGGCCTTGGTTTTGATGTTGATTTGCAAATTTATTTGGATATTGGTTTGAGTATTGAACCGAGCCTTGGGCCTGTACCTATTGATAAGGAATGGGAGGATGATTAAAATCAATCGCATTAATGGAAGGAGTGAAATTTTTACTCCTTTGGTTGTTCGCATTTGCATTGTTATTACCATTATTTGCCTTTTGTTAACAATGTTCAAATTCTTAGATTAGTCGGTTACATTATATATTATAGCACCACAATTATTTTTAAGGAATTTGGGTCCTTGATTATTATTGTTTGAACCATTTGGGTAATTTGAGTTACCTTGAGAGGGAGTGACCAGTCTCCCATTTGAGCCATACGTACTTTAACCACTATCTATCACCACTTGGTCAATGTGGAGAGCATCCTCTAAGACCTCTTCATAGCTCTTGAGAGGAAAATTTTGTACTTCCTCCATAGTTTCTCGATTGAGGGAGTAGAAGAATAGAACACAAAGCTCTGTTTGATCCATGTTGGGAGCACTAGCAGGTAATAGAGGACTTGCCACCACCTCTTGATGAAATGGGCAGCGGATTCATTATGCTCTTATTTGATGTGAAGGAATTATTTGATTCACGTTCTTAAGAGCTTGTTCATGTCGAAAGCCTTTATGAACTTGGATATGATTTTCTTGATAGATTTAATTGAAGCTTCTAGTATTTTATAGTACCAATTGAGAGCAATCCCTTCAAGGGTCTTGGGGAATATCTTCACTACAACTACATCCCATGGGAGTAACTCTCTAATGGTGGTGGCATATGGTTTGATGTACACATTAGGATACCCCTCCCCTTTGAATTTTGAAAGATCTGGAAAAGGTTGTGGGAGAATTACACTACATATAGTAAAGTCAAGGGGCTCCTTGAGATATCCAAAATATTTTCCCAACACACAAGAATCTACTATGGATGACCCTTGATGGGGAGCTAGAGGTGGTATAGGAGGCTAATATGGCATAACATAAGCATTCACATGGGGCATAAGGCACCCCCAAATGTTGAGCATATGAACTAGGAAAATAAAACATGTCCCCTTATGGTGATTTTAGATACATGTGAAGATATGGGGGGACATTGTTTTGATATGGACTGGTAGGGACAAAACTAGGGAACATCGCATTGTTTATTAGAATGGAATTTGAGAATGCGCTTCCGGTTGGCCCCTGTGGTGGGTATCTTAATGCAAAATAAGGGGGTGTTCCTAATGTGACCTATCTAGTAAGAAGGTCTCCAAGGCTAGGAACACCCATGTAGATCAGAGGAGGTGAAGGTGTGGAGGTTACATGGCTATAATTTTGAACATGGGGGACTTTTCCTTGCCCCGTAAACTAGGTAGAATGAGAAGATTGGACAAGCTCTAGTGGCTTAACTCTATCCACCAATGTTGAAATCACATCACCTGATAAAGGAGTTGCACTTGACTTAGGAATTTTTTGAGTCTTGTTAGGGAGAAAAGGCACATGACGTCCTTCCATGAATTGATACTTGGGAGGCCACCCCTCTTTGGATGTATTTTTTGTTTTAGGAGGAGGGCTAACAATGTTATTCTGAAGAAGAACATCAGTATACCCTTGCATCCTATCCAAGGATTGGTCTATTGCATTAAGATTCTCATCACTTCTAAAAAATAGTGTTAGGAATTCATCGTTAGGTAAAAGGTAAGAAGAGATGGAATCAAACTACATGTTGATTTGAGGTCTAGACAAAATGTGTGGATAAGACCCCTTTTCTCTTGGTGAACATCATATTATTAGAGTTGGAGAACTCTCGTCAGTTGTAGACTATATATAGGTTGGTCAATATCCTCAATTATAACTAATTTTTGGCACCTTGAGGAGGAGGAGGAGTGTCGAGGAAGGTAAATTGGATGAGTAATTATCATCCCACCTTGATAGTGAGGGCAATTGTTGCATACCCATCTGGTAATAATATGCTTCAAGACCCAAAATGGGCCTACCATATTCTTGACCCAACATATTAGGGGGTGTATAAACACCCACAGAATAATGGGAGAGGAGGATGGATGAAAGAAACAAAATAAAAGAGGAAATGAAAAGGAACTAGTCCTTCACATTGGGTTCACCAATTTTGTACGTCTAAGAATCGACATGTGACTCTAGGATGCACTCGATCTCTCGATGTCATTCTAGGACAACTGATATGATATTAAAACATGGATATGGAATGGATAACTTGGGAGAATAGGAAAAATATGCGAAATGGATTTAAAAATAGATCAAGGTAGATCAGATGTCCGCTACGAGCACTATGGGGATGTGCTCGTCTAAGGAAATGAAAGTGTGTCTAACCTGTGCGGATGAGATGGATCGGTCAAGGAGAATGGTTGCATGAAGGTTTCAATCAATATTGTAATCACCAAATATTCCTTGAATGGGTTGTGGGATACGTGGGAATCATCCTGCATTTGTTGCGTAAAAATCTCCAGACAAGGTCATGGAGGTGTGAAAAGAGATGTATAGGAAGGGTGAACCTTTAGATCACGAAATATAATCTCCACTAGGGTGACTATGTCGAACACATAAGTGTTGTCCACTTTGACATTCAAATCCATCAACTATGAGATAATACTGGGCGAAATTGGGGTGGTCTAAAAAAAAAGATGTCTAAGGCCCTTATCAATATCTTTCAACTGTGTAGTTATATTTGGTTGTAGCACCCTTGGATCGCACACTAAATCTTTCGGTTTCCTACGGCCTTGGATGGACATGTGGATGAATAAACAAACAATCTATGGAAATAAACAAACACGCAAAGAATCCATAAGAGGCAAGGTCGAATTTAGGTAACCTAGGCCAACTAAGGAAACATATGGAGTTGTGTTAATTTCTGTCTAATCAATCCTATGTGCCTAAATTAACAAATAAAAGAAAACAACTTTAAATTAAATCAATTTTATTACCCTCCTTGAATCTAATTAAATCTACATGCAACTAATTAATCTAACAAATGAAAGCTAATTAATTAAACAAATGAAATTAAATCTAATATTTTTTTGTGCTTTTTCAATGATTTTTAACATAAAGGAAAAAAAGACAAATAAAACAAACTAACTAATTTAATCTAATGTTTTTGTATTTTTTGTTTCTGGAAAATAAATAAAATGTGCACAAACAATACAAATTCTTCTAATTAAATGAAATTGCTTCTACTCTAAACAAATTAAACTAAACAGTGAAATAGCTAGATGTGGCTATTTCCCTATTACAGAGGATTTAATCTAATCTAATAAAATAAAGGCTTTTCTAATTTGTAGTTGTGGATATTACTTCTTCTGGCTCTACCTCAGAATCACGGGAAGAATAAAAATCTTCTCAGAAGCAATTCTTCCTTGAAGCTTCCCCAGTAAAACAAAATATTTCTAAATGAAGAAATGTAAAACTATAGGTAAATAAACTATGAAGAATTAACAACACAAAGGTGGAAGAACCTCCTCTGAATTCTTCCCAAGAAAATCCACAGGGATGAGATGAGAAGAAATACTCAATGGAAGCTTTGCAAATGAAATATATTGTAACTACTATTATAATTCTACCTTTCTAGGAAAATGTATTCTAACATATTGTAACTTTAAATCTATCTGAATAAATAAAAGAAACCTCTAGGAATTTAATGACACCCCCACTGAAAATTTTGTACAAAGAAAAAAATCCAATACTGGAAATGCTTTTTGATATCCCTCAACTTCTTTTCCAATGAGTATCCAAACGTGTCTAGGGAGTAGTGCTAGAAAGTGTGCAAAAAGAATGGGAGAGCATTGACGCTTCTTTGGTTTTGCGGGTAGTTTGGTAGCCATGCGAGCAAGAGAGAAACAAGGTAAATGAATGGGTTTTCTTATTTCCTTCTTGGTAGGATTTTGGCATTGTATAAATGTAATTATAAAACAAGAAACTCCAACCAATGCTTCGGGAAGAAGTTTGGTTCTTATAGAAAATTGGCAAAGAAGTGGTCCAGCCCACTTGGCATCCAAGAAATGCCACATCACTCAAAGAAGGGGCAGTTAACTTACTAAGAATAGTAATTATGGATAGAGAAGTTTGTACGCATCTAACAAGCTCAAGAACAACCAATTTGGTCAAGAAATGTGCGCAAGAGATAAGTTTGAAGAAAGTGACACGCGTTTAAAATGTGCTTTGAAAAAGCTTGGTTAAATGTGTTGATGCAGCCTAGAATTTACTATAAATGACCCATGCGCATTAGAACATCACTCATCCAGTGAGCCGAGCGCCACCAAAGCACATAAAGGCACCAGTCCCTCTTTATGGTTTCTTATTCAGAATGTTAGCATGATGGTGCATATAGGCATTTAGATTCATTACCAATAGTAAACAACACACAATGCATAAACCAGATCTAGATCTTAGAATATATGTAAGATGAACTAAACAATGACTATAACAAGATTTACCATGCAAGAACCAGATTTAGTCATGTTCAACACCATTATCCAGCCAATATGAACCATTGTATTAAATACTGTAAAACACAGAAGCTCCATACACTATAAAGTATCTCCATGAGTCATGCACATGACAAAACTAGCAACATAACTCTACAATAATTCACACATCCTAAACCATGCAAATCAATACATATATATATAGGGGTGGGGACTTTCCCTTCACCGCCCATGCACTTCTCAAAATAGGTCACATGCTAAATAATAGTCATGCTCCTTTACAAAAGGTTGCATAACATGCAAGTGCTCCTAAGAATAAACTTCATATAGTTAACTCTGATTAGAAATCCTATTATTAGCCTAAACTATGCAATGTGCTCAATTGTTGATTGTTCCCAAAATACCATTGCATAGACCGCAAGTCTTCATATCTTTGTGTGCTCAGCACTCTATCTCCAAGTATAGCCCTTGTCTACAAAACGGCTAAGTCCTCGAATTTAAAGTGTTACAGTGCACACTTATTCTACTATTCTTTCGTGCCCTCAAATGCATGCTTCTCTAGTATGTGCATCCTTTATGTGCCTTCGCCTTAGAGCAATATGATATCTGCTCAACATGCGCACGTAACTATCGATGTCATGTGCAGAACGATTATGTAACCGCTCGGGCGTGCGGTTACAGTAACTAAAGGCAAGAAAGCTAAGAAAAATTGCAAACTAACTAAGGAAAAGTGGGGAAAAGCTATGAAAAGATAAATAAAGCATAATGAGCTATAAGAACATGATACAAGCTAAGAAATCGGACTTAGACATCATTGGAATTGATACTTTTCATCATCGGGGATTCGAATGCTTACGTGACAATGTTGCACCATGTAATATTGAGTGTGCACGATAACTAATCAAAATTTTCATCTTGAGGACCTTTTAAAATCCAAAAGAATCTAATTTTAGCCTTGAATTAATTTTCATGTCTTTTTGGGTTTGGGTTTCCTTTTACATTTTATAGGTTTTTTACTAAGTGTTTCTCAACCTCGAAACTTGACACACTATAATATTTCGAGTTTTGGGTTTTGAAAGCATCATAACATTGAATCTAAAAGCATATTCTTCATGTTAGGTGTTTTCCAAACCTGAACCTCGAAACACTATAGCGTGTCGATTTTCAAACTTTTATGCATCGAAATATGGGAGGCTCAAAGCATGTAAATTACATCATGTGTTCTAATTCCGATCCCAAAAATTATTTTGGTGTCTTTGCGTCGGGTTTTGGGACCCGATTACACATTTACACTACATGCTTCATATAGTCAAACTTCCTCACCCGGTCAATGTAATTAATGTCGTGGTGGATTTGGTGTCCCACACATATTGTCCTACGTGTAATTAATGCTAGGAAGTTTATCAAAAAGAATTTTTCCACATCATTCGTACTTAGAACGATTTCAAATTTCAAAATTTTGTTGGACTACTTTTGCATTCCCAAAACCTGACTTGCATTTTTTTGGCGCTTTTGGTCGATTTTTCTTATTTTTCAACTTTTAGCCTTATTTCATGGCAAGTACTTTTCATCTTGTTGATTGTCCTTCATTTTTTTGAGGTTTTGGTTAAGTTTTCTTCATCATTTTTGAATGCAACATTGTTAAGGGAGTTATGCTCATTTTTCTTAATTTTTCCTTCTCCTTGTTTGTTTTTCTCTTTCGATGATGAAGAAACTTGGGTTTTCTCCTCATTCCTTTATCTTTATAATGATAAACACATAAAAACCCCGACATAAGTTTGTCGTGGATTTTTGCATGTCCATCATGATAAAAATCCCGAATCAACAAGGAAAATGCGCTTATGAGCTAACTCGTCATGTTTTGGTATTTTTGGTGCAAAATAAGTCTTAAGCTCTAACAAAGATGTCAAAGATTTGAGGTTGTAAAGTAAGGTTACCATTCCTCTAGTTTTTGGGTTTTCAGGTTGAAAACACAATCCTTTTTCCACCCAAGTGTTAGGATTTCCAAAGCATTCAACAAGTCCCGAATCCCAAGATTCTTTCAGGTATTTCAAGATACAAAGTAGGGTCAAGTTTCCAATAGTCTATTGGGGTTTTCAAGGTGTTGATCAAGGTGGAATTCTTGATTTTCATTCGTAGGCATTCAGGAGGGTCCTCAAGCAATTTTATAGGGCTCGTTTCACATGTCTAATTTAGGGAAAGGAAAGGGAAAGGAAGAATCCTCTAAAGAGATGAAGTACAAATATCAAGGGGGCATTCCCCTTCCAATATTGATTCTAATATTGATACTAGAGATACTTGAGCTAAGGAATATTGACATGAAATATTTCTCGAATAGGGTATGAGAATTTATCCCGAATTAACCACCCAAGGAACTAGGTCTTCATATTATGTATACAATTTTATCCTCAATTATCTCTCAAGCAAAGATGAAGTCATTTCAAAAGGGTGAATGATTTCTTTTTCTAAAACATTATCTACAAATTGAATAGGGATATCACTTGATTCAAGTCCACCGATGAAACTTGGAATGTTGTATCTCAATGGGTTTGCATTTTCTTTTAATTTCTAACTTTCACCCACCTTCCGCTAGAGCATTTCAAACCCCATATATTTTACCAAGGCTCCCAAGTGAAAAGTGGATCCTAATGGAGTTAGTGAGGCAATTTTGACCTCCACAAGTTCCAACAAAGCAATCATAAGGTGGGAATTCACTTCCCAATATCCATTGGTCATTATACTTGCACGCTAGTAATCAAGGCCAACAACATTGCAACTAAAATGCATGAGGTGGACAAGAAATCTCTTTATTCAAGGCATGTATTTGATTAACGAGGTATATTGGAGGCTTTTTCGAACAATGCATCTTCATATTCCTAAAATTAAAGACATGTGGATCGATTGCAGGAAAAATTACAATCGGGAAAAGGGATTACAGTCATCTAACTTTAGACAAAACAACATTGTCAACCTTTATACTATTCCTCAAGATGTTGTTGATGATGAGGATGTCTTGGATCCCATTTACAATTAGATGAATTTTGAGAGTTTGGACTTTCCCCAAATTGATTGATTAATCAAAGAATCTACATCCATCAAAGAGAGGACTACTCGATTTTGCTTTGAACCAACTATTGGCTCTTCTCAATTAATATTCATCCCAACGACCCCAAATTCCCAAAAGTGGAAGTAACTCCTACGTCATAGGTGGGCCCCTCTCAGGAAGGAAAGATAAAAGTGAAGCGCCAGGAAGAAGTTGAATTTTAAGTTATATAGAAGTCGAGCAAAGAATCCTCCTCCTCCTCATTCTCCGCTCCATCTCGCAACTAGCATTGAGGTTGATTCTCATACTTAAAAATGTAAGAAACATCAATCGGCTCCATGGTCACTCGGCCTCCTCTTGTTTCTCCCCTCCCTCATCACTTATGCGGTCCCTATTGTGACTTTGTTTCCACATGTGACTCTTCTCATCACGTCCCTTCACATGTTTCCTCTCATACTCATTTTCATCCTTTCCGATCTCATAGGTTATCACTTCCACCGCTCTCATTTCTTCCCTCCACCTTCATCTCCTCAAGTTTCGATAATGGAACAGGTCTTTTCATCCCTTTTTCTTCTCTCATCTAGGATGAGTATGAACTTGGGTTCTCCTCACATAACCCAATTCCCCTCTCCATCTTTTGCTTTCTCTTCCATGTCTTCTTCCCTCCCACATCTTCAAATATTGTCACAACTATCTTCTCCACTCCTTCATCCTTGTGACCACATTTATTAATCCTCCCAGTACCACATTCATGATCACTACTCCTCCTCGTGAAACACCCTCCTCTTCTTTCTATCTTGGCTAGCCATCCAAACCATAAAGAAGAGGAAGAAGTTTTTCCTTCCAAAAGCCTTTAATTTTATTGCAGACCGACTCCTACCCCATCTCGCATATCTAAGAAACCCAAGACCATTTCACACATCACCATTGATGCATCAAGTCAAAGGTTTGTTGAGATTGTTGTGCTGTTGTAGATAAAACCAAGGAAGACAACATTGCTTCCAATTATCGGATAACCAAGGTGGCACTAGGAAAGGTCACTACCGAAGTTGTGCAACATGATTTGTAGGTAGCCATGGATAATCTATTTAAGAAACTTAAAGAAACCAAGGCTACCAAAGATGAGTTGAAGGAAAAAGTGGAGCAACTGACATCCATACTCCTTAAACTCTCCGAACCAACTTAGGTTCCCTCTCTGCTCTCATCGGCTTTGACACATCATCTCATGCCAAAAATGGAAAAGATTGGACATAAGGGGCAAGCCATAGATGGTTGGATCCAATGAATTGACTCCTTACTCAAGGAAAAATGTTGATCAAGGATGTTGTTGAGGTCCATAATGATATTGAGAAGGAGAAATCATCCATTGAAAAAATGAACAATGAGCTCCATGAGGAATGCAACAACAGGGAGATGAATTTGTTGGCCTTGAGCAACCTCAATAAAATTTATTCGAATACCCTTCTCAAGGAGAGATTGATCAATGAAAGAGACACACACTTTGAGTTCTACAAAGCCATTGAATTTTGAGTCAATATTATGCAAGAAGCTTGTGAACAGATTCAAAAGGCTCGGGAAGATGGAATCGCTACCACTAGAGATATTGGTGATGAATTTGCAAATATCCTCCACCATGTCCTTAATGACGAGATGAACAAGTTACTAGTTGATGACATCCTCAAGGAATTTAAGGATTTATTCGAAAAGGAGTCCTTGGATAATATTGATTTTGACTTGAAGGCAATTGATAAGTTGATCTTGTGCAAAAATGTTTTGAGCAATTTGGCCAAAAATATCATAAGAATCAAAAAGCTCCCTAGAAATATGGTTAACATCATCGACATATGCGACATTCTAAATTTATGTTCATGTGGACCTGATGAAAAGGGGACACAAGATATGGTCTAAAGATTCCATGAATATCGACAAAGGCAAGTTGAGCGGAGACCGAAAAGGAAAAATCAAATTAAGGATTCGTCTTTTTTTCCTGTTTAACATTGAGCATGTAAATTTTTGAAATGTCAAGACATCGTTTGGATTTGCAAGTTGACTTGGTCATTTTGTGGGAACTAGTCAAATAAACTCTTAATGTGTATTTGTTATTTTTAGATTGCAATCTAAACAACTTCCCCTTTTCTCTTTATAAATGTAAAATGTTGAGGCATTGTGAAAGGGGGAGAAATTTTGGGAATAAAGGCTATAAGATGGAATTGTTAAAAGAGAAGAAAAACTTTGTATTTTCAATCTTTTAGATAAGGAATATAAGATACTTATTACAAAATTTGTGTTGAATGTATCTCTTTGATTAATGTATTGTTCTTAAGTTCTATGCATTATATTTTCCTTTAAATTCCAGTTTATCACTCTTTGGATTTTATTTCAAGTTTATTACTGTTTTATCTCGTGTTAGTATCTTTAGATCTGCATTTTCTAGAGAAAAAAAGCGCGTTTATTCTCTTTCCTTCATCTTCTCCTTTCAACCTTCACTTCTTAAAACTTTCTTCCATTCTCAATCTATTTTTCATTCCAAAAGAAATAAATCTATCGGGATGAGATCCCACCTCCAATATTAGATTAGTGTGAATATTGTAAATATTCTTTGGTGTTGTTAGAATAGTAATAAACTGGGTGCCTCTGCCGATGGGGTGGGAGTGGTGCGGTCAAGTCACACGGTTGTGTGCTTGCCCACTCATGTTCAAATCCCTTCAAGGCATGATCCTCTTAAGACTTTGTACTGCGATAACTCGATCAATAACGCTTTTATTTTCAGCAAGTCTTTAGTTGTTGATGTTTTCTAATCTGCACTATTGGTATTTTAACGATTTTTTGCATGGACAAGTATTTTTGTGCTCGGTACTTTCAATCATGCCCAAATAGTTGTACTCTTGCTATTAGATTATGAAGAAATCCATTTCTATCATGCATTTTTTTAGGCATTCGAGCACCAAGACAACCAAAATTTCATCGTTTATGCTTTATATGCTTAAACATACTTGAGAGGCCTATACAATTTTTTTTGACATCTCTTCTAGTTGGTAGCTTTGCAGATTTGCAGAAGCCTCAAGATGAACTTGACGGAAAGCCATGTGTTGTTGTTGGTCAAAGTGGCATGGCTCTTTATGATAATATGTTTAGCCAGGTGCACAAGATGTTGTTGTTGGCACCGTTGGCCAATGCCATCAATTGAACATTCAAGAGTGAGAATTAGATTTGATTGGATTTTGCGGTTGGCCGTGGCATCTACCCACCACATTATATGTTGGTGTTGTTAATTGGTGTTTGGAAGAAGGAATTTTGACCCTTTTGCTTATGATCCTTTGCTTTGTTATTTCCTGCATGGCCCATGCTCGGGGATTTGGAAGGCAAATACCGGGATCTCGGTAGACAGGAGGCCGGAATGCTGCCCAACTTCCCACCACAAAGCTCGTACTCTCCTACCAATGTCAAGAGTTTGGTGCACATGCCCATATGTTTGGGCATTGTCACCCCTGGGAAGTATAGACTCATCTTATATTGGTGTATGGAAAATGATTCGACATGTAGATAGAAGAATTATATAATCATTTAGAATCTTATGCAAATGTGAAAACATAAAACCTCACATATATTATATTTTTACCACCAAATTCTCACCTCTTGAATTTCTTGGATCAAGAATTCCCTATTAAAGAGCCTTATTTTTTTAATCATTTACGGTATGCAAATAAGAGAGATTCCAACTAGAGTTCAACTATAACAAATAGTTACAAACAAGGAGGTCTAAATTGGTAAACTTCTATCCCTTTTTTTCCATTTTAGTTATATTGATCGTAGTTCTTGTTGACGTTTCATTTATATGGTGAAAGCCAACGGTTTCTATAACATAGCTACACATATTGACAAATATACCAATTTATATACAACACCTCTTATCTGAATGTGTTAAAGAGCACCTTTGTCACACTACCCCAATTGTGACCAACAATACCTTCACATATGTATAACACCAATTTTTTACCGTACAATTATAATTAGCACATATTTTCCAACACTCGTTATGCACACCCACTCTTCTTACTTCCTTTGGAAAACCACCTGCCACTTTTTAGCAACACCCCAAGCTTGTTTTACATATATAAGCATTTGTTTTAGTACACACGTGTAGTGTGTCAATCTTATTGGAAATAACATGAACCCAAAGAACCATGCCGCATGTAATATTTATTTCACTATACATACTATGCACGATGTACTTAGCCAAACTACAAGACTACCGGGACCCTAACATGCCACTAGCTAGAACTGGGTATAGGAAAACCTACAAATATGTACCACCCCCACATACTTCTTAACAACCTTACAATTCCAAAACATAGTTTCCTGGTGCTTTAATTGATGCTTACCAATTCTCCCAACCAAATTAACTTAGTTGGACAACCGCTCCAACTTGTATCTCGAATTTGCAACCTAAAATTGTAATTTAACCCGAACCACCCCAAACATACTTATTTTTACAATCAACCTTTGCCCCACCACCGATATATCGATTTACATCTTATAAGCTTACTCGTTAGCTTTACACTGTCACCTCCCGTACTTAGCGAGAGTTTAGTCCAAAACCCTTATGTGCACCTCATGATACTTACATTACAAGTACTAACACAAAGTAAAGGCATGTTTAATGTTTAAACATGCATAGGTAAACACATAAATTATACCATTTTAACCCCTTCTCGGAAGAATTAGCTTTAGTGCCAACAAATAGCATAGCCTCGAGTTGAGCGGTTTATAGTTACCTTCTTATTCGTACTCAATGTATTACCTCCAACCTCCTCCTAAAAAAACCTTTTCCCCCAAGCCTAAAATAAAATTGCACGTGCTTTTTTAAACAATGCCTCCAACTTGTATCTCATAATTTGCAACCTAAATTTGTAAGTCATCCCACAACCACCTCGCATACTTATTTCTACAATCACGGTCTTTGCCCCACCACCGATATATCAAAACTTACATCTTAGAAGCTTATCCATCACCTTTACACCGTCACCTCCCATACCATCGTGGTTTAGTCCAAAACCCTTATGTGCACATCATCATACTTACATTATAAGTACTAACACAAAGTAAAGGCGTGTTCAAACATGCATAAGTAAACGCATAAATTATACCATTTTAACCCCTTCTTGGAAGAATTAGCTTTAGTGACAAAGACATATAACATAGCCCCAATTAAGAGGTTCATAGTTACCTTCTTGCTTCAGTACTACAATGTATTACCTCCAACCTCCTCCTAAAAACACCTTTTCCCCGAGCCTAAAGCAACTTGCACCAACTTTTTTACACAATGCCTAATTATTAACGCTTTTAAAACTCTAACACATATTTCCCAGACTCTTGTACACCACATTTTAATTATTCCATTGTCAATATATTAGAGTTGCGTGCTTATAAACTAGGCAACCAACTTTACAACATCGGCTGCATTACCAGTGAAGCTTAGCCCAAACTTCTCACATCCACACCATTATACATTCTTATAGACTATAACTAATTGTTTCCATATCACTACATCGTAGAATTGCACTAGACCTTTATTATGAATGTACGTGATGGCGTAAATTCCCAACTTTTCCCACCTTGTGCTACTTGCCCACCAACAACAACAAAAGCACCGTAGGCAACCGAAGATACTCACTTGATGTATTGCGCTCTTGATGAGTGGAACACTTCGCCTCTAAAACTAACAAGTTCCTCTTTTCGCCACTTTTACTTGCCCCTATTACATGTCCCCAACATTATTATGCATGCATAGTTGCTTCATGACTTTCATCCCATATGTTGTCTTGACATTCCTCATACTCCTTATTTCAAGTCATATCATTGGTTGTCTTATATGCTCCATACATCGGCCCTACATGACTACTATAAATAATGCCCACCCTTGGCTGGCCTACGCTTAGACTAAAGATGCGTCCAACACGTCACACCGTAAGAAACCCATGCACTCACCTTGACACAAATATGCCCCCTCCTACTTGATAAAGACCCCATCGGTCTTAATAACATTCATAAAAATTTGCTTCAATCGGTTAGATTCCCTATTTTGTCAACATATCTGCTCCATATGCAATGCATCATACCCAGGGTTGTAAACCAAAGCTACAAATACAGGGCCTTTGTCCATTACGAGAAATTCCTCTCTGTTGCCTCCCATAAGAGTCTAGGTCGTGTCTCACGTCCCCTACCTCAGGATTTCCCAATGGCTCACCACTAACTAGATCTCCCAACAACTCTCCAAACCCACGGCCCATCCCATCCATTCTGACAACAAAACTACCAACTCTATAATAGGGCATCGTTCATCTACCATATAGAGTCTAGATAGGGGCCCCTCCAAAACTAGCAAAAACCATTTATGCAAAAAAACACATAACGAAGAATATTTTTACATTGTCCCATTGTTTGCAAAAGTACAAAAAAACCCAAACATGTCTTAGTAGTCTCTAATTTTTGGTTATGATATATAATCATTTCAAGCTTTCTAAATATTACGACTACCATACACATCTCAACACATGCTCCACTTGTATGTTAGATTTCACCTTTTCTACTACCACTATGGAAATACACCATGCTTAGTAGCTTTAGTGGCAGTTTCACACCACCTACTACAGTACCCGTAGGATTTAGTCTCAAACCCTTATGTGTACCTTAAAAGCATCGACCTTACCAAAATCCCTTTTGGCGTTGCCTTGCTCCTCTTGAGCAACCGCTAGTAGATTGATTATCAACACTGTTCAATACGATGAAGACGAACAAATAAATTTAAAATAATGGGAAAGACAAAAATTACATACAAACCACCATCTAATTATTGCCTAAGTCTTGGATGCGTCATTAAAAAGTCGACGTTCACATGCAGATTAAGTGGGGTCTGTACTTACACGGAGAAAAACTAATCATCCAATTTTTAAACATCCTAATGCCCTGTGCCCACCGTTTGAAATTCACCACAACAGTAATATACCCAGTGAACTATGTGGCATAGCTTACATATTTACAGAGATTTTATATTCCTTTCTTAAAGTAGTTACCCAATGGAACAAAGACCTCTGATCATGGAATCTTAACCGTCTCCAACAGTCCTCTATATACATAGATTCAAGCAACGTCTAGCGTTAATTTAGAGCGACTTTTCTCGTCTAGCTTTGAACACAGTCGTTTTCCCAGTAAGAATTACAGGGATTATCCAGTAGTTTTCCCAGTAAGGATTACAGGGATTATTCAATCTTCCATCCATCTTCTCTTATTGATGTATTTATCTTATTTGGGTTACTTAACATCCATTTATCCTAATTCTTATTCTTACCCAATCTCCTCGCAACCCCCAGTTGGCACTATTTCTTGCTATAGATTTATGCAATTGTCCTACAAGCTTTTTGGGTTCTCTCAGATCTGTATATTTTGTACAGTATGGCACCTCCAAGAAAATTTAGCAACAAGAGGAGGAAAGATGATGACGCTGCTGCAGAAGCCTCAATGGACGGTAATGAATCAGCCTGGTGGCATGACCTCTCGCTCAAGCTCTCTACTTCAGGTACTAATATGTATATTAACTCTCAATAGTTAGTATTACTATTAGTTCATGAAGAAATGCATATTGTTTGTTTTGTGTGGTTAGCATTAGAAGAACTGTCGCATTAGTTTATTCTCAAAATCAAGATTGGCTTCGCTAATTTCCTTTGCTTTTTGAATTGACAAAAATGGCTAATCAGTGTCATGATTTTCATTCGTATGGAAAATTGGATTGGATCCATGAAGTTTAAACATACGTCCTTCTCTTGAACATTAATGGTCTAATAGGTTATAGAAAGCTCAGTTCCCTGTTATAGAAGAGCCGGTTTCTGTATTATTGGAAATCTGGGTCCATGGTTTCTTGCACATTGAACATTTGGGTCGATGGATAAAGAGACAATCAGCTCACGATTGGCCCCAGGCGGCCAGTTCAATCCCCAATAATGTACTTATTATTTTGTACTTAGGTTTTTTTCCCTTCTTCTTTCCGATTTTTCTTAATGTGCTTTATAATTGAATAGAGTATTGATTTCTTTCTGCTGGAAGAAGACTGGTGATTTGAACTGGTTATTCCTGATGCAAATGTATGCATATTTTGATTGGGTGTTTTGAGTTTATCTTCAGGACTCTTCTCTGTTTTCTATCCAACTTCTTTTTGATTGGGTGTTTTGAGTTTAGCTTCAGGACTCCTCTGTTTTCTATCCGACTTCTTTTTGATTGGGTGTTTTGAGTTTAGCTTGGATCCTTCTGTTTTCTACCTAACTTTTTTAGTGTGCTCTATAATTACTGAGGATATTGATTTACTTCTAGTTGAAAAATGAAGTGATCGGAATCAATTAGCCATATTGGTAATGTCTGTATCTTTGGGGACACAGCTTATAGTGTAAGAAGTTTGAAATCTCGGTTGGGCCAGGAACATTTTTTACCTTTACTATTCTTGTAGATTTAGTGGGCTGGATTGAGAACTCGTGGAAAATTGAAGTGGCGACCAACTGTGTCTAGAGAGCCTGATGTGGAATAAGTTCTCAAGTACACTGGTCAGCACCCAATTTGTGTCAACAAATCGGGTTTTCAAGTAATCCAAATGCCGGGTAACAAACTTTATTCGTGTCTATATAAAATATGCAGGTGCAGAACTGCAGCAAGAGTAATAAATTAACGATTGAACGAACAAAACGCTTAGAAATTAGAATATCATACCAAAAAGAAAGTTTTAGCATTTAGGGCAATTGGATGCTGAAGTGCCAAATTGTTTCATCAAACAGACGTCCTCATTGAACATAGGAGCTAAATTTGCCGTCTCAATTGATGGCCACGAGGTAAACAGGATTTGGGTTCTCAAATTAGGATTGGTCATTAGTGTGTCGCGCTTTACCTACTGATGGATATGATCATAAGCATGTGCTGCATTATGGTATTTTTGCTGGTCAATATGTGGAAATATTACAGTTGATCTAGGTTAGCCTATCAAAGATGGTATCAACAATATCATGGAATTAGTAATCATATTATGTAATGCTACTTTTTGAGTCCATATTTCATTGGCTTGTTTTACAAACATTTATCAGTCTACCTGTCGCTTGGTTTTCTCCTTCCAAAAAGAGCCCATGATTCTTACTCCAGCTAATATGCTCTTAATCTTCATTCTTGATCTATCAAACAGTATCATTAAGAATCTGAGTAGATTCTAATTTATTATGTATCTCGATTTGAACTTTCCTGTACTCTTCTACCCAACTTGTCCTCTTTCTGAGCATTTTCCTCATGTGTGATAAAACCTGAGCAGAGTGCATAGCAGAAAAAAAAAAAACAAGAGAATTAAGCAGACATGGCTGTCAAGGTTATACTCATTATTAGGGTGCATTGAATAGATGTAAAATGATGAGGTTATGTGGTAGCAGGATAAAGTCTAGCATATGCAAAGACAAAAAGCCAAAAAACTAAAAACTTAAAAACTAATTACAGAAATATTTAGAAGAGCGAATCTCATCAATATCACATATTGGATAATGAATGTGCTACCGATGTACATTTCCATGTGTTGCATTAGATTCTTAGAATATAATCTTGACACATAGTTCATATTTTGTCATCATCAAATTTGGATAGCAATTGTAAATATTTATTAACCGCAAGACCTCTACAGCTGTGACTTGTGATTCCTACAAATTAAGAAAAGGAGCATTTTAGGTTTTCTTTGCTAGTCTGTCATGAATAATAGGAAGGTACTGTATTTTTGTCAGACATTCAAGAGTCTCTCTTTTCTCTTAGATCTCATTTTCTTTATTTGGGAGTTTCTTTTTAATAAGCGAAGGATGGCTTGCAAGCACTTGCGAGAGTCATACAGAGCCATCAGTGCTGAAACAAGTGATGAGATTCATGAGTTCAATATGAGATGTGTAGAGTCTCAAAATCAAGTTTAGCAGATGCAAACGACTGCGATTACACACTATAGTTAAAGGTATGGCTATATAGCTAGGCATGGGATGGTACGTCTCGTGGAGTACCATCCCTGGTTAATTCTTTCGGTGTCAAACGATCACTTCTTTAATATGTTCTTTTGATGTTAAATAATTACCTCTTTGGGTTGTCAAAAGGTTCAAATAACCGCCTCTTCAATGCATACTCTTGCTGTCAAACAAATGCCTTTTGGCTCTCTATCTAATTGGATTATAGTTGGATACCAGTTGTTTATACACATTAGTGGCATAAAAAAAAAAGTACCAAAGGCATTTCATTTGTTTGTTTTGATTTTCTTTTGCATGAAAGCTTAGATATAGAACTTGGTTATTTTGCATTTAATTATCGTTTTTAGTGTATTGGTTTCAAATAGGAAGGTATATGGATTCCTTCAAAAGGCATCCCTTATTCAATTAAATACATGGGATCAAAACCAATTTCTATGCAACAACTTATTTTTAATGGGATGAGCTATGTGTAGTCTCAAAGAATTCTTCTCTTATTCAATGAAATGCATACGATCAAGAACATTTCTTACTCAAATGGAGAGGATCAAGCATCAGTGCCAAATGTTTCTTTAATTCACCAACCATTCGATAGAGATGCAACAAGTAGTCACAAACAGTTAATGACAAGAAATTCTATATTTGCAGAGGATGAAATATCTACTACCTATTCAAAAGCATAGATTTCATCGATGGACATATACTTGAATGATATAAAACTTTTTAAAGCTTTTTTTTCTGTACTCATAGACCTTAGACAAGACCTTTCAATAAGGCTCGCTCTTTTCAAGTAGGAGGCGACTATACATGTTTTGGGTGGCCAATGAATTGTTTGACAACAACTTGAGCAGCATATCATACAACTACATCCAATATTATCATTATGATGCTTGCGAGTATCTTGAGTATGGACCTCCAGCAACTGATGAACATCTTGAGTATGGATCTTTATAGCACTTGTCAGAGTACAAAACCATCATACCTACTGCAAAATGACACATCTAACAATCATGTATGGTGAATAGTCTACTGTTTTATTCCTACAAATATGGTCTTTTACAGATTGGCAATATAATGGAAAATTTTAATCTCTTTGTATAGCAGCCAGAAACATTTATCAACTACTGATCTGCTCACTAAATTTAGATTGAACGTGGAAAGTGCAAAATTTGTGCATTCCTCTGCCACAAAATACTTTCCTGAGTAAGGAACTTTATTCTCCTGTGTCCTAATCAAGGAACATTATTCTCCTAATCAAGGGACTTTATTCCTCTTGACACAAAAAACAGAGTATCTTTCTTTTCCTGTAACTACATTAATACTTTGCCGTACCTACACTATATTATGGTGCATGAACACTTTTACCATAGTTACAGGGAAATGGGTATTGTCGTTTTTCAGAAAAATGAGAGACGTACTCGGAAACGGAATTATATATATATGAAAACAATAATATAAAACCTAATATGGGTTAATAAAAACATCAACAACTTTGTTAAGTAAAGATGTTAGGTTCACAGATGACCAGTAATTATATTGATATTTATCTTTGGTATATCATCATATCTAGGATCAAGAGTACAAAACATATTAAAAAACAAAACACTGAAATGCAAGTGTCTGAGACAAGTACCAATGATTAACTATCTCCTAGATGTATCTATGGTGGTAGGAGACAAGTCTTCATGCAACACGTGTATATCCAGTGAATGATTATCAATGGGTGATTCAAACGTCAACTCCCAATTCAAGAGTGGATGACTATATCTTTAGGAGCATAATATGTTTTTATTCTACAAGCAAGATGGATATGTTGTTTACCATGTTAACCACTGCGAGAAAAAACTTTTGAAACAACCTATAAGCGCTGAATTGCACAGTAGGTGCAGATTGTTCTAGAAGCTGAAATTGTCCCACACTATATTGGAAAAAAAAGTAACGTGTCTTTGGGTTCTCCAAAATCTTAGTGTTGGTCATCATAACAAAGAAAGTATTATAGATGCAATGCTTTTTGAGACAGTAAACATATCACATTTGCATAGGTGTTATGGCATCAATGACTGAAATGCTGTTTGAAAAATTGGGTGTCAGAACTCAAATGGTTTGGATTCTATGATACAAATAGTTTTCATAATTGAGAGTAAAAACATGTGACTTTTCTTAAAATCGTAACTAGTACCACCTTTCACAAAAACATGGTCACAAACACAACAGTACGTTATGTTCTAGGTTGTACAATTTTCACAGATGATTGGAGTGAATTGTTTTTTTCAGTTAGTTTTTTTTTTTTTCTAATTTGAATTCCATCTCTCTTTCCACTTTCTTTTTTCCTAATTTGAATTGCTTCTCTCTTTCCACCAAGAAGAATTCGTATTTTGCCAATCCTATAGCATTGTTCTGCACTCCCTTTTGAAGCTTTTTCTAACTTTAATTTGCTTTTTAGCTTTCTTTATGTAGTAAACTATAAAGGCAAAGACTATTTGACTATTCCTGGCAGAATATGAAGTCAAAGAAGTTGCCAATGTATAAGGGGTTTCTGGGTACAACTGTGTAGAATTTAAGGTTTATGATGTTTTGGGTCTTTCTGCTGGATCCATCATCAGGGAAAAGAAAGGAGAGTTGCTCATGCCTTTTACTTCTCTCCCCACTGATTTCATCAATGATTCGTTTGACTCCATCTGTGAACTGTGAACGTATGTGACTGAACAGAAGAAATATCCAGCAACTTTGGCATTCATCTGAAAATATTACCAGATATATGGTGTCTTTATTTGCAAAATGACTTATTTCAAAAGAAAACAGATTTGAATATGATTTGGTTAGTCCTACAACAAGAGTCTTTGCAATTGGAGTCCTCTGTTTTCAGATTTATCGAATGGAGATATTTTTTAAGAGAATTATATTATTTTCTGCAATAGAATCTCTTTTCTCCTGTCCCACATTCATGATGGTAAGTGTATGTAAGCTTACTTGTGACGAAGCTGCATGTATTGACTTCACTTTATGATCTCTCAACACTGATGTTAGTTGACACTTATTCTAATAATAACAGTCCCATTTTGGACTCTTAAAATAGTTAAGCTAAAATTTGTTTTCTAAGGTCCCATTTTGGACTCTTAAAATAGTTAAGTTGAAATTTGAATTCATTCAGCGCCATAAGATTTCAGTTCAGGAATATAATGCAGGAGCTCTTGTCTAAATTTTAATTTCAAAAAAACAAATACTAGTTGTACTTCTTGAGATCCATAAACCTGTTTTGGTCATTCCTGGGCATTAACATAAATTTCTTTCTTTCTATAAATAGAAATTATAAAATATATCTAAAAGAGAATATGCAACCTTAATGAATTGAATGCCAATTTTAAGGCTCGTTGTACTCGTAATAAAATAACCAAGGGTGTGTGATTACTTGATCAAAACAAAAGCTACATAGGAAGTTTACATTTGAGTTACATAGGAAGCTTTTATGTCTGCTTTTTCTCCAAACAGTCCTTTTCCTTTAAAACTCGGTTCTAGATATAATATTGTTTGCTAAGCCAATTCTAAACTCAGCATCACCATGAGGGATTGTTTGAGATGGATATTGGCTTGTATTTTGACCTTATTTTTTCTCATTTCATTTAGATTTCCACTTAGCCTTCTACCGTGTCAGATTCCACTCCTGACTTATGATGTTTCCGCTCTCCCAAATGCTACTAGAAGTCTATTTCTGGCCCTTTTTTGGTTTTGTTTTTTGCAAATTCTTTCATAATTTTTTTCCCTCTACCGTATTTTTAATTTTCTTGATGTAGAACATGAAGTTTGAAATTGGACAAGAGGTCCCTTCTTCATTGGAGATTTATGGTACATATGGGTTCACTATTTGTTTCCTTGATGAAACTTCAAATCACTTCTTCCTAATGGTGAAACATCGATTCCAGAGGAAATTAGCATTCTCTGTTTGTTTATCACTCTCATGGTCTCAATATTGATTGTGTTCTAATAATCCCGTGGCAACTATACTCAGGGAGCCCTGCTTCAAAGGCATCCATCTGTGATTCACTCAAATTGGTTTTTGGAATGTTAGATGGTAAAGAAAAAGGCAACAGAAAAGCAGTCATAAGAAGTGGAATTGTAATAGGTTATTTAATGTTTTGAGGAAATATATACCTTAGTAGTAGTAAGGAAACATGATAATACAAACAGTCCTTGTGAAAATAGTAGGGAATAATTGTTTGGTGTGTTCTGAATGTCCAGTGCTTGGAAAGCATGTTCTGGAGTAACCCCAGCCTGATTTAAAAGTGCTGCTGATATGTTTCTTGCCAGACACAGATTTATTGAATCATGGAAAGAAAATTTTAAGTTAAGGCAATGAGATTCACTTAATCATCAAGACCTCTTCCAATTTAGTATCAGACGTTAAAATAGAAAGATCTGAAATCACTTCTATGACAATCCCTTTGGTAAAATAACAACTATTTTGGAAATGATATTATTGGCAAGATCAACGACGTCTTACAATATTCTGAAATCTATCTTTCTAAGTTGCTTTCCTCTAGGTATTTTATCACTTGTGCTTTGTTTCAAACTGTGTTGCCAGACAGCTGAACAGTCTATAACATATGCCAGTGCATTAACAAATCAAATTGTTTGTGAATTTCAAGGATATTCCAAGACTTATATAGGACCTACTTACCATTTATACCCAGTACAGGAAACTCATTTTTTTCTGAATAAATGACAAGGGTATTAATCATTCCTTATTATTCTTTTTCTTTGATAGTAATATGCAGACTCATTGATTTCCATTGATGCAGGACAAGCATATGAAAATAACGAAGAAGAGAAATTCAAGTCATTTTTCAGGGTCTCTAGGAAAACATTTAACTATATCTGCACTCTGGTGAGGTCCTACTTGGCAGCGAGGTCATCATCATCAGGTATAATTGATGCAGAAGGCAGAGTGGTAACAATTGAAAAACAAGTAGCTATTGCTTTGAGAAGGTTAGCTTCAGGTGAGTCACAGCTCAGTGTAGGGGAGTCATTTGATGTGGGGCAGTCAACAGTTTCTCAAGTGACATGGAAGTTTGTAGAAGCTATGGAACAACGAGGCATGCATCACTTGAAGTGGCCCCATGCGATCGAGATAGAGGAAATTAAGGCCAAATTTGAAAAATTCAAGGGTTTCCCAACTGTTGTGGAGCCATTGATACCACCCACATTGTGATGAGTTTGCCTTCAGGAGAAGCTTCAAGTATCTGGCACGACTCTGAGGAAAACTACAGTATGACTATGCAGGCAATTGTGGACCCTGAAATGAGGTTTCTTGATATTCTAACTGGTTGGCCTGGTAGCATCAATGACTATGGCATCCTAAAAGTTCAGGATTATTCAAGCTATGTGAAAATGGCGAGAGGCTGAACGGCCCTGTGAAGGAGTTACACGATGGCAGTCAAATAAGAGAATACATAGTGGGTGATAAGGGTTATCCATTATTGCCATGGCTTCTCACTCCTTATCAAGGTAAAGATATTTCTCCTATGAAAATGCAGTTCAATGCAAAGCACAAAAACACGAGATTGGTTGCAGAAAGAGCACTAGCACGGTTCAAAGGAACGTGGAGAATTATTAATGGAGCGATGTGGCGACCAAACAAACATAAATTGCCTCGTACAATCCTGGTGTGTTGTATTTTGCATAACATCATGATTGATCAAGGTGATGAGTTGCACCAAGATGTTCCCTTATCTCATCATCACGATGAAGGCTACAACCAACAACTCTGTCGATTTGAAGATAAAAATGCTCAAATGCTAAGAGACCATCTATCCAGGAGCTTATTGTGGAGGAGATTATATGCATGAATTCAATTGCCCACAGCTTTTATCTCTTTTAAATTTTTTTCTTTGTAAATGAGACCTGTTTACCAAATAGTAGTATCAGCATGTCCAATTAGTGAAGGCTTGTATATTACATACTTAGCATTATTCATTGCAACTGTGGTAACATGGATTGCCTGACTGCATGCCCTGTTCCCTGTCCCATCTTACTTCTGAATAAAATGTAGTACATTATAAAAGGGATAATAAACTGTATTGACATTCACTAAAAGCTTCAACAATCTGGAAGCAGACTTTGGGGTGCAATTTCCTTTCTCCTCCTCGACTGCTTAGAAGTGCTTGGGTGCTCTGTGGGTTCCCTTACCTTAGAATTGTTGTCAATGTAAATGTTATTCTAGAAACTTAGAAGCTTATTTTAAACTTTGAATTCTTTTGAAACTTGCTCCTGGTATCCTATCACAGCACTACTGCACTGGCACTCAACAAAGAAGTCCAAATTTTTCATATAATCCGCAAGAGAATGACATCATTAAAAACGAAGGAAAATTCAATTGTACTTTGTGCTGGCAGAACCCTGTAAAAACAGTAGATCTTTCCATTACTCAAAATCAGAGTTATGCAAGAAATGTGCTAAGAAAGGCATCACAAGCAACATTCAAAATTGCACCTGTCACAGCCCTTCCGAGGGCTTCCAACCCGTCAGAGAAGGGCAAGTCAAAATTTACCTGTAAAAAAATTCAAAACCTATAAATCATTTGACAAACTGTAAGTGTAATATTTTATTCAAATTGTCAAAAGAAGGGCTGTGGGGAAAAATGGTCGTCAACCACTGTCATTTCAATTTGTAAATCCCGATAAAATCTTTAGTTGCAAACACAAAATTTGGATGTTGGGCATTGGGAATATGGGATTAAATATACTACAAACATAAGTATATCAGTTTTCCAAATTTCCATCCCATATATCAAATCATGTGACAAGTGATGATGCAAAAATTTAAGATACGAGTAAAGTCCATTAGATTTTGTTATTGTAAACAACTATTTGCATAGCTTAGTGGCTTCTAGGCTCCAACCATAGTGATATTTGGCCATATTTCTCTTGGATTAATCAAAAGGATTAATAATTTAGGCGAATTAGTATATCCATATGCCTAAAATTTCACAAAATTTTAAAAACCAGAATATTTGTGAATTAATGAAGATTCGCCACTAAAATTTTCCCTGAGTGAAACCCACAACCTATGAGATGGAAATAGTGGACAATATCAATTAACCATGAAGGCTCAAAGTATAAATTATGTAAGTCAAGGATCATATCAATGTCGAGTCAAAGGATCACTACATTGGAACCTATTGGCTTGAGCCCAATATGAACAAAGGGATGTTGTTCTTCTCGTTTAACATGCACATTAAGCAAAGTGAGTTCGAAAAGATAGTGGAAGGTGCAAAATAATGGCATTCATAGAGGTGGCATATAGAAAATCAAATTTGAGTTTGAGTTAATAGTTATGGACAGTTTTCTTTTGTTTATATTGTCTAAATGCTCAAGCATCTAGAGCTATGTTCACACACCCTAACACATTTAGACTAGTATAATTGATCTTACTCATTACTTGTGTGTTTAATGTTGTAAGAAACAAACTATTAAGCAATTTTTCAAAGTAAATGAGTCAGTTAATAGATGACTTGTTTTAGGTTGAGTTTTAAAATAACGTTATAATAAAATAGACCCTATGTAGGGGGTATAAGTATTGTTCTTAGATGTGATTGATGTAAAATATTATATTCAATGAGGCAATCCATAACTTATCTCCTTCAAAGGATGATGAGCAATGTCAAAATAGGTGAGGGTCAAAATGTACCCAAGATGTACCTAGACGTATCGATGCAGGATACATATCAAGGGTGGTACAGGAGGGTGGGGACGAACCCTGCTAACAAAGCACAGATCTAGTAATGGCCACCTAGTTTGGCCAACACCAATCTTTCCAAAGGGATGTAGTATTGATGGTAATTTTAAGGACTTTAGGAAAAATTTGTTGTATAATAAAGGTATAAGTCTAATTAAGCTTTGCAGCAAACCAAACATATGTTGAAGCAGGAGTTTCAAGGAAGCCAATTGCCAATATCTTTATCCCAAATATCCTAACTATATTTATACTTTTTTGCAAAGGATTTGGCACCGAATTCTAGCCGACAACACGGGAAAGTCATTAGATTGAATAACACGGTTCCACCAAAGACTTGAATTGGGGATACTCAATCCATGTTGAAGGGATTGGTGGAACCATCGGAGAAGAGGGGTTATTTCTCGTCAAGCTTCCCGGTTGTGTTTGAGAGGAAGAGAGTATAAAATATCGAAAAAGGAAGCATCGAGGATTTTATCTTCCCAAGGAATGGAGATCCAAGAGCCTTTATATGATGCATGTTGAACTCGTTCTCTAACAAGGATCATCCAAGGTTTGGAACCTTGGATAGCTGGTGCAAGCCACTTAGCAACAAGACATTTATCTTGTAGTGGATCAATGATTGCCATTCCACCCTCAGCTATAGGCTAAGTGTAAAGCTCCTTTGAAATGGTTGTCATACCTTTCTTACTCAAGTTGTCTCTAAAGGAAGTTACAAATAAATTTTACAAGTTTAACATCAATTGTTTTCGAAGAAAATCAACTAGATTAGTAGTATACATTGTTAGCCAGAACAATTCGACTAATACTATTAGTTTGGTTGCCAAAGATTAAAAAAATTGTAAAACCAAATTTCCACTTTTGTCTAAATTTTGTTGAGCACCCAATCACACGTCTCGAGGGGAAAGGTGGATACCAAATGGGATACCCATGTAATGAGTAATCTTCCCATGGGGAATAACATTCCAATCCGTAGGAATCCAAGCCAAAATTGGGGCATTTTTGATGAAGAGGGCTTCCGTTTTATTGCTACACAACTTGGATGCGAGACAAATCACAATAAATATCAAGACTGATTGAGCATCAACAATTTCTTGTTCGATATTTTGTAGAAAGAGAAGAGAATCATCAATGACATGGGAGTTAAGAGCGTAAGAACTTTGTAGATGAGTAATTCCTTTAAGTCTCCTTGGTGATGAGCTCATTGGAAGTGCCAATAGCTAGAACATGTAGAAAGAGGGCAAGTGGACAACATTGGCGAATGGAGCACTCAAGAACAAAGAATGCTATGAGGCTCTCATTAACCATTACTTGGCATTGTGCTTGAATAAAGGGCGTTTGGATGTGATGTCTAAAACAGGGACCAAATCCAAACCACTCAAGCATTCTGAGAATAAATCACCAACAAATCCAATCACATGCTTCATCAAAGTCAATTTTGACCAATATTGCATCTTGATCGGTATCTTGACCCATTGAGCGGTTTCCAATGTATAGAGGAGATTGTCCATAATGTATCTACCTTTTAGGAATCCATGGTTATTAGGGCGACCAATGTCCTAAGTAGTAGGGAAAACGTTATATATTTCAAATTAATAAAACAAATATTTCTAAATTTTTCTCAGTTACATTTGTCAAACAAAAAATAGGATTTTGGATACCTCAATGTGATGGACAAAAACCTCAAAGGGTTTTTCAAATAAATTTATATCTCACTTGTTATTCTTGTAACGAAAACAAAGATTGTTAAATGCCAAACATTATACTAAAATTTATGAAAAACAAAAAAGAGGTTTTGATTAATTTGTTGAAATTAACAAAAACTCGAGGGATTTAAAAACATATTAGTTATTTATTACATATGCCTTGAAGGTGCTTTGGCCATTTGAGAACCTTAGATAGAGAGCATAATAGGACCGAACATGAAACCCTAGGGAAAATTTTGAAAATTAGATTTAGGCCATAAAATAAATAGAAATTGAAACTCTTAAAAATGAGAAATTTGAAATCCTAAGGTGACTAAGGTTTATAACAAAAGCTTACTCATATTAGGTTAAAGATTCGATCAATAAATGGGTTGACCAAATAATTACACCTAATTTAGAGTTTGGAAAACCCTGGTTAGGAAGAAGATCTTAGAGACTAATGTGTAATAAGATTAATAAATAAATGCGCCAACATTAAAAAATGGCAAGACATCAAAAAATGAAGTTGATAAGTTGCATTCAATTAGGGCACATGCTAAATATAGTAAAACACAAAAGGATGAATGCACTTAACTCTTTGACTAGTCTTAAAGTTGATTTGGGTGTGACAAAGGCATGAAATGGTTAGAAATCTCTTGCAGATGCTTTGTCTTTAATTCAGGATTTTACGTTACTCGGGACTAACCGATCGGGCACATGACTAAACTATTTAGTGGTTTTTTCAAATCGAATGGTTTAGTTTAGATTTGTAAATATGGCTCAACACTTTCCAAGACCTATGTGAACAACCAAGTATGTGCCTCGCTATGAACTATTAGGTCTTAATAATATGTGAAACCCTCTTAAATCAACCACATTCACCCGAAACCCTAATCTTTGGTAAAAACCCTACAAAAATATTAGTGGATGGATTGAAATGCAATTTGTATGCCACCTATGTTGGCACTATTAAATAAGATTTAGGTCATGAAATATATAAAAATTAGAATTAAATCTAAGTAGAAACCCAAAAAATAAAAAATTGAAATCTAGGGTAACTAGGGTTTATAAAATAAGGCCTATTTGGAATAGGTTAAGGATTCAATCAATAAGTAGCTTGACCAAATGATTACACCCAATTTATAGTTTGGAAAACCTTAGTTAGGATGAAGATCTTAGAGACTAATGTGCAATCGTATTAATAAATAAATGTTCGAACATTGAAATATGACATTACACCCTAAAATGATGTTGATAAGTTGTATTCCATTAGGGCACATGCTAAATATAGTGAAACATTAGAGGACGAATCCACTTAGTTCTTACCTAGTTGTAGTCACAAAATCACGCACTTTAGATATTATTTATCTCGGTCTCATACTACTATTTAAAAGGTTCTTGAATGAAGAAAGTACTAATTAACCCCTATCTTTTGGCCATCTTGTTTTATTTTATTTCATCATTACCGACCTATTGCACCCATATGCCCAGTCAACTTCTGTCATCCCGCATTATTTTAGCCTCGATCAAGGCCCCAAATTAGTATTGGGCGCCCTGGTCCCACCAAGGGCGCCCGATCCCTTTTAAACATTCCCGTCATCTTTTGAGCTCTTTCTAGCCGTTTTTACCTTTGATCTTTTTGGTGGTCGAGACATTGTGGGGTTAATTATGAAATTAGATCAAGAGAACCCTATAAATATAAAATTATGAGACCATAATGAGGGACCTAACATCATTCACTATTATCATTTGTAGTCATTTTTAAAGCGTGGAGAAAAATTATACGATTCCGTCGATATCTTGTTTGTAGGAAACGGAGCTCGTTTGCAAAAGTTATAGCCCGCTGAAATTTTCGAAGCAATGGCAAAATTTGGAGTTTTGTGCAGGTTGGACGTGTGCACGCTCACCAAGTGTTTCAATTATATTGCGACATGTGGAAAATTGTGTGACGTACTAAAAGTGGTTTTTGGGAACGCCGGTCTTGGACACTCGTTTTCGGACAAATGGACCCCGCTATTTACTGGTTGGGGGCCCTCAGCCAGGTTCGACACACTCGATTATGGAGGGGTGTCTTGGCCTCCTTCTCATTTAATCACTATACCAACTTGTGTATATATATGCCTATAATTGCATTTGCGCTATGCATGTGGGACTATTAGACATGCCATTTTAAACTATGCAATTACCATTTCCACGCATTTTTATTTAATTCCATATTCCATGCATTACATCCAAATCCCTCTTACCTTTTTATTCCACGCATTAAATCCAAATCCTTATTGCCTTTCCCATGCATTATATTCTGCCTTGTTTTTTTTGCGCCTAAAAATAACATACATGCGCCATATACATATCCAACCAACTAATGCGCCTCTTTCCCACGGCTAAGGTGGCTCTTAAGCCACTTAAACAATGCACCCACCTACCTTTTAAAACCTCCTCCAATATTTTCTGCGCCAAATGTGGGATATTGATCCCAAGGAGATAAGTCAAATGCATGGGGAGGAGAATGGAACCCGGGTGGGCCGTGTAAAAGGATAAGCACCCAGCCGGCATGCTAGGAGGCTTAGAAACAATATAAAAGGAGTGATATTTTATTTGTATAGCATTCGAGTCTGTGCTAAAAATATTGAAATGCTCATAACTTGAGCTAGGAGTGGAATTTTGAGGAGATGTAAAAAGCAACCCCTATTATTTTTGATAGAGGAAGACTGTGAGAAGGTCATAATTTTGTAGAATTCTTTGTAAAGAATTATTTTCAAGATTTTAATAGATCGGTCCCATTCAACCGGACCGGAGATGTAGGCCTCAAGCGCCGAACTCCGTTATCAATTCTTGTGTCAAATTGCTGGTGAATTCTCTTCATTTCTTTAAATATTTGCACAGTACTTGCAGTTTTTATTCTTTTATTAAAAATACAAAAAGGATATAATGCTCAATTTTTACATCGAAAATCAATACAAAGCAAAGAAATGTGTGTGCACAATTGCTAGTTAAATTTGATTTTCAGATCATTGGTATCAGAGCTGGTTTTGACTGATTTTTGGTTCAGATTAACGTGTTTTGGATTGCAAGTTGTGTGTTGGATGTTAACAAGGTCTCGATCTAAGAAGGGTGAAGGAGAGTTAGTTGAAGGAGATCCCAAAATTGGTACCAGACGATCTCGAAGTCCTACAATGGCGGATCGAGAGGAAGTGGAAGAAAAATTTCGTCAATCATTCCAACAGATGAAGGAAATGGTGGAAGAAATGTACCAAGATAGGCAAAGGGAAAAGGGAACTAGAGGAGGTAAGAAAGAAGAAAGCTCTAGTTCTGATATTCCAAAAAGAGACTCTTTAAAATCTGATTTTCCTTCATTAAAGTTAGATATCAAGTTTGAATTGCCTATGTATACTGGAGAGCTAAATGCAGAGAAGTTGGATAACTGGGTCAAGCAGATAGAAGTATATTGCAGGGTTCAAAGAATTGTTGATGATGAAGCAAAGATTCATCTGGAAACTCTTCGGATGGGTGGCACAACACTCATTTGGTGGGAGAGTAAGCTCATTTGGAGGGAGTAAGCTTCAAGAAGTGGAAGAAAACAAAGGTATAGAAATCACTTCTTGGTCTGAATTTGTTTCAAATCTTAGGCAACAATTTTATCCTCTTGGTTATAAGCAACAAGCTATGATGGATTGGCAAACATTAAGACAAACTAAGGGACAAAGTGTTCAAGAATACACACAAGAATTTAGGAAAAGGGCTCTAATTCTAGGAATTTCCCTAAACACAGAAGAAACACTGCTCAAATATATTGGTGGATTGCATAGTTATCTAAGGCATATGATACTTGTTTTAGGTCCTACTAATCTTGATGCAGTATGTGTTCAAGCAACCCATTTGGAAGCACGAGGGAAAATGACAAAGGAGTCCTCTTTCTCTTCTTTAATCGAAGAAACAAGCAATCTGAAGGAAAAGGTTCGAAAGAACAAGGAAAAGGAAAGGGTAAGCATAAAACAAACTCTACTATTAAGAAGGAAGATGAAAAACCATTTTGTAATCATTGTAAAAAAAACCATGATGAGTCTAAATGTTGGAAATTACATCCTGAAAAGAAGCCTAAATGGATGGTTAAGAAAGGAAAAGAAAAGAAAACAAACACTGTAGTGCATGATCTTGGTTCTGATTCAGGTGATGAAACCAAAATCACAGCTATGAGTTTTCAAGGTAAATCAACTCTTTCAATTTCCAACAATAGCACTACAGATGTTGCATCTTCTTCTAGTAAACAAACTATACCTGATGATAAGAAAAGAAATGAGCTTTTCCACATTAGAGTAATTTCAAAGCATACGAAAATTGATACTCTTTTTGATAGTGGATCTCAAGCTAATCTAATTTCTGAGGAGGTTGTTAAGAAACTAGGACTCAAAACTAAACCACATCCTAAGCCTTATCCTTTGGGCTGGGTTTGTGATGATGCAAAACTACAGGTAACTAAAACTTGTACTTTCAGATTTGCCATTACAGACAAGTTTATTGATGAGGTTGAATTGGATGTAGTTCCTTTGGATATTTGTGGGGTGGTTTTGGGAAGTCCTTATTTGTATGATCGTAAAGCAATCTTCTATAGGGAAGAAAATAAATATTTTCTTGTAAAGGATGGAATTGAGTTTATTATTAGAGCTCACCGTGAAAAGAATAATCTATCCTTGGTAACTGCAGGTCAAATGAAAAGGCTTGTAAACTCAAGCAAAAGTTTTGTGCTCATGGTGGTCAAAGCCAAAGAAAAAGAAAATGAGATGGCTTTTGAGACTTGCGATCTGAAACATAAGGATGAATTGGTAAAAATTGTTTCTCATTTTGATGATGTTTTTCAGGATCCACAGGGTCTACCTCCCAAAAGAGGGGTTCAACATGAGATACAGTTGCTTCAGGATGCACCTCTTCCCAATATCGGAATGTACAGGTTGTCAGTAGTAGAGAATGAGGAAATCAAGAGACAGGTAATGGAACTTTTGGCTCAAGGTATAATTCGTCCAAGTACATCCCCATGTGGTTCACCAATTATATTGGTTCCTAAAAGGATGGCACTTGGCGAATGTGTGTTGATTTCCGTGCTTTAAACAAGATTACTATAAAGAATCGTTACCCTCTTCCTAGAATAGATGATTTACTGGATCAATTAAAGAATGCAATTTATTTCACTAAGTTAGACTTAAGAAGTGGTTATCACCAAGTAAGAATTTCCGAAGGTGATGTTTGGAAAACTACTTTTAAAATGAAACAGGCTTGTTTGAATGGTTAGTGATGCCTTTTGGTTTGTGCAATGCACCGACAACATTCATGAGAGTTATGAATGAAATCTTTAGACCATTCATTGATAATTTCATTATTGTCTACTTAGATGATATTCTTATTTTCAGTAAGTCATGGGATGAACATGTTAAACACATCCAGAAAGTCTTAGATGCACTAAGGAAAGAGAAATTGTATTTGAAGATGTCAAAATGTGAATTTGGAAAAACATCTTTAATTTACTTGGGTTATATTGTAGGAAATGGAGAATTGAGAATTGATCCTGCAAAAATAGAGGTTATTGTGAAATGGCCTAGACCCACTAATGTGACGGAAGTTAGAAGTTTTCTAGGTGCAGTTCAATATTGGAGAAAATTTATTGCTAACTTCTCATATATTGCATCTCCTTTGCATGCTTTGACAAGTATTAAACAGGTCTTTCAGTGGGGAGGAAAACAACAAAAATCCTTTGATACACTGAAAGAGAAGATAAGTACCGCTCCGATCTTGGCACTTCGGATTTACAACATTCATTTGAGATTGAGACAGATGCTAGTGACTACGCAATGGGGGCAGTTTTGATGCAGAACAAACGACCAGTGTGTTACCATTCAGAAACCTTTACAAGTGCGGTAAGAAACTATCCAACTTATGATAAAGAGTTGTATGCTTTGGTTCAAAGTGTTAAAAAGTGGAAGCATTATTTAATGGGAAAAGAAACAATTATCCATACTGACCATCAACCGCTTCAATACTTACAAACACAAACCAAATTGCAGCAGTCTAGACATTTCAGGTGGATGGGATTTTTGCAACAATTTCATCTTGTAATCAGGTATAAAAAAGGTATTCAAAACAAGGTTGCCGACATGTTATCCAGACCACCAGTGGTAGTAGCATCTATTCTTTTGCAGCATAGTTCTTTGGCTCATGTTAGTTACAAGGAACAATATGTAAATGATGTTGACTTTAGAGAAGTGTATGAGGATCTAGTAAGTGGGAAACAAGTAGGAGAAAAAGATTATCATTTGCATGAAGGATTGTTATATCATTCTGGAAAACTTTGTATTCCAGAAAATGAGCGTGTGCATATGATTAGGGAAGCACATACTTCTCTTATTTCAGGGCATTTTGGTGTTAGTAAGACAGTTGCACATTTACAAAAATATTGTTATTGGCCTAGAATGCATGAACATGTAAACCGGTATATTAAGGGATGTGTTCTTTGTGCCACAAGCAAGCCAAGTAATAGGAAATTAGGACTTTACACTCCTCTTCCTGTTCCAACAAGGCCTTGGGAAAGTGTTTCCATGGACTTTGTAGGAGGCTTGCCCATGACACGGAAGAAACATGATTACTTATATGTGGTAGTGGACAGATTTAGCAAAATGTGTGTGTTGGTTCCATGTACTAAACAAATAACTGGTGAGGGAACTGCACATTTGTTTTTTCAGTTTGTTTGGGTTCATTTTGGTTTACCTACTTCAATTATATCTGATCGGGATTCTAGATTTCTTGGGGAATTTTGGTCAACATTGTGGGGGTTAATGGACACAAAACTGAAAAAGAGCACTTGCTTTTCATCCACAGACTGATGGTCAAACAGAGGTTGTAAACCGCACAGTGGTACAATTACTTAGGGGCTATAGTAACAAACATCCTAAATTGTGGGATGAACATCTTTATTATGTGCAACATGCTTATAATCATGCCTTACATTCTTCTACTTTGAAGTCTCCATTTGAGACTTGTTATGGATATCTGCCTAATTCTCCATTAGATATATATTATGGACATGAAACTGTTGTTAATGGTGCAAGTGATTCTGACAAGGCTAAAAGATTTGTGCAGAGAATACAACAGGTTCATCAGTATGTCCATGAACAATTGGAGAAAAGTCAGGCTAAGTACAAAGCTAGGCATGATAAACATAGAACTGATCACAAGTTCAAAGTTGGTGATTCAGTTTGGCTTCACATCAGCAAGGAAAGACTGACAGGTGAAGGTAAAAAATTGAAACCTATACGGTATGGTCCATTCCAAATATTGGAAAAAATTGGTAACAACGCTTTCCGGTTGGATTTACCTCCATATATGCAAATCTACTCAGTTGTAAATGTTGAGAATTTAAGATTGTATGAACCGCCTATGATTGTTGATCATGATGATTCTAACATAATGCCTTCCATTGATGATTTTGCTCCTGAGTATCTTGATGAGTTGTAGGAAGACATCATTTTGGACAGAAAGTAAGAACTTCGCGAAGGGGTGATATTGAGTATCTTCATGTTGGGTTCAAAGGCATGCATCCGAACAAGGCTAAATGGATGGAAACCGAGAAAGGTGAGGGAGAAATACCCTCACCTATTCACCAATTAAGTTGACTTTTGGGGTCCAAAAGTTTCTCAGTGGGGAGGAATGATCCAGAGGATCCTCACAGAGAAACACTCGATCTAAGATCTTCTCAGAATAAGTTGCAGTCATTTTTAAAGCGTGGAGAAAAATTATACGATTCCGTCGATATCTTGTTTGCAGGAAACGGAGCTCGTTTGCAAAAGTTATAGCCCGCTGAAATTTTCGGGCAACTGGCAAAATTTGGAGTTTTGTGCAGGTTGGACGTGTGCATGCTCGCCAAGTGTTTCAATTATATTGCGACATGTGGACAATTTGTGTGACGTACTAAAAGTGGTTTTTGGAACGCCGGTCTTGGACACTCGTTTTCGGACAAATGGACCCCGCTATTTACTGGCTGGGGGCCCTCAGCCAGGTTCGACACACTCGATTATGGAGGGGTGTCTTGGCCTCCTTCTCATTTAATCACTATACCAACTTGTACATATATATGCCTGTAATTGCATTTGCGCTATGCATGTGGGACTATTAGACATGCCATTTTAAACTATGCAACTACCATTTCCACGCATTATTTATTTAACTCCATATTCCACGCTTTACATTCAAATCACTCTTACCTTTTTATTCCACGCATTAAATCCAAATCCTTATTGTTTCCCATGCATTATATTTTGCATTGTTTTTGGCACCTAAAAATAACATCCATGCGCCATATACATCCAACCAACTAATGCACCTCTTTCCATGGCTAAGGTGGCTCTTAAGCCACTTAAACAATGCGCCCACCTACCTTTTAAAACCTCTTCCAAGATTTTATGCGCCAAATGTGGGATATTGATCCCAAGGAGATAAGTCAAATGCATGGGGAGGAGAATGGAACCCGGGTGGGCCATGTAAAAGGATAAGCACCCAGCCGGCATGCTAGGAGGCTTAGAAACAATATAAAAGGAGTGATATTTTATTTGTATAGCATTCGGGTCTGTGCTAAAATATTGAAATGCTCATAACTTGAGCTAGGAGTGGAATTTTGAGGAGATGTAAAAAGCAACCCCTGTTATTTTTGATAGAGGAAGACTGAGAAGGTCAGAATTTTGTAGAATTCTTTGTAAAGAATTATTTTCAAGATTTTAATAGATCGGTCCCATTCAACCGGACCCGGAGACGTAGGCCTCAAGCGCCGAACTCCGTTATCAATTCTTGTGTCAAATTGCTGGTGAATTCTCTTCATTTCTTTAAATATTTGCACAGTACTTGCAGTTTTTATTCTTTTATTAAAAATACAAAAAGGATATAATGCTCAATTTTTACATCGAAAATCAATACAAAGCAAAGAAATGTGTGTGCACAATCACATTATGCACACACTCACCGTAACTACATTTGGAGTGCAAGTGAAGTCAATGCTCGATTAGTAAGTCCACCTGTTGTGCCCGGCCACATGTAGAGGTCAATCGACCCATTCATTTGCATCATTCTTTTTTTTAGGGTTTTGATACTTGTCTTGGAATTTTGTAGGTCTTTACATCATCTTGGAATATCAATGACATCTGATATACAAGGCAGCGAATATGATGTGACAGACAATGAGGGTTTTGGACCACCTCTCAACACGGTAAAGATTAGTTTTAGAGCTTTTGCACTGACAGTGCCTTGAGGCTTTCTTCTAAAAGCACCAACACGTGCCCCACCCTCTCTAGGCACTCCATTCCAAATTAGATACTTCATATCCATCCTTTTGAGAGGTTTCTGCATAGTCGTTCCTACTTCCAGATTTTCTAGTCACCTTTACGAAATCGTCCTACGAGCATCTTCTATTCAAATTTGAGTTATTTTCTTTTCCTCTTGCACATTAAGGTTAGCATTTTCCTTTTACATATTTGTTTGGATCACTTATATACTTCTTTATTGCATTTATTTACTTTATTTACAGTTGTTCATAGCTTAGATTAATTATCCCCACATACTACATATTAGTCAATTTTAGTTAATCACTAGTATTGAAGTTGATTTGGGTGTGATAAACGAGATGCAAGGCCTTGAGATCTCTTGTAGATGCTTCGTCTTTGATTTTGAAATTGCATGTTACTCGGGGATAGAATTATTTTGTTTAGTTGGACGGTTTGGTTTGGATTGTAAATGGGTCTTCGTAACTTGAAAGACCTATACAAACAACCGATATGTGTCTCACTATGAAATATTGGGTCTTGATGATATGTGAAACCCTCTAAAATCAATCACCTTCACTTGATACCCTAATCATAGGTAAAAACCTACAAAAATATTAGTGGTTGGGTTTAAGGAAATCATGCTTCACCTTTAATCATAGGTCATATATTAGGATATGTATAGATGACATGTAGCTAACAATATCTCCTAACATGTCATATCATATATATTTTTGCTTTCATATGCTTAGTAAGTCGGCCTCGGTGTTTTACATAGCATAATAGGTGTGTGTGTGTGTGTGTGTGTGTGTGTGTGTGTGTGTGTGTGTGTGTGTGTGTGTGTGTGTGTGTGTGTGTGTGTGTGTGTGTGTGTGTGTAAGTGGCGAGATGATCATCATAATAAGCACTTTGAGTCTTATTGTATGGTATGGAGGGTGCCCCTTGAAGTGGCTAAGTCATTCTACTTGTATAATGTGACTATTTCTCTATATTTTGGTGTTATTTGGTATTATATTGTTGTTGATATTCATATCTATCTAAGTGATTTCATTACACGTGGTAGTAGAGCTTCACTTTGGGCCAAAATTAGGTCAAAACCATAATTATATGGGATCGCCTATATCTCACAATAATTTCTGAAATTTTCTACCATTTTTTTTCCGGCATTGCAGAATACTAATATCAAACTACCCACAAAAATTTAGTTGATTTTGATCCATTTTGTGAAAGTTATTGTAATATTAGTATTTTTTCATAAAATCGCTCCACAAGCCATAATTTTTCAAAGTTGTTTACATTTTCAAAAAGATCTAAAAAATAAAAGGGGTTTTATTCTTTGTATTTTTTATTTTCAAGGCGAAATAATTCTAAAATTAGACACTTAAATCTTGGTTAAAGGAGTTTGTTCTTGAAACCCTAATTTTTGTGCATCATGGGGATGCAATCTTTCTATGGAAATGGAGAGATTGATGCTAGAGAATGGTGGGTCAAATTTAAGAAGAATTATTTTTCATCTAGATGGACATGGTTTTGGTTTTCATTTTGGCTTGATGGTCCAACACAGAGTTGGGTCTCTCAATTGAATCAAGAGAGTTCATATTGGTCTTGGGAGGAAATGGAACAAGTTTTCTTGGCCAAGTGGAAAAAAGAAGAGGATGAGAAAGAAAATAATGGTATTGAAGAAGAATAAAAAGAACGGAGAAGGAGGATGAGACAAAGAAGACGAATAAGGAGAAGATAAAGGGGAAGGAGGAGGAGGAGGAGGAGGAGGAGAATCTATGGGTGATGTAGAAGGAGAGGAAGAGGATCAAGTTGAAGAACAAATAGAGGATAAGAGTTTAGATAGTGTAGCTCCAAAGATGGAAGCTTCAATATTTCAATTTGAAGAGTGCATCCATAGGAAAAAGAATATAAAGGAAGTTCAAGTGGATGGTAAGAAGATTCAATTTTTTGAATATTTGAAGCTCTCTAGTCTCAAAGAGAGTTTTCCACTTTCACATACTAGCACATTTCTGGCTTGGAGAATGTCATTGCACAAAATGTTTCACCCAGATAGAGTTACTTGAGTTGGATAAAGAAGGCCAAATCAGTTTGGAACATGAGGAAATTCTTCAGATGTGCATTAAGAGGGTGAAGAAGAGAGTAATTACTAAGTATCTAATCAAGTGGAAGAATCAAGACAATGAAGCTACAACATGGGAGGAGGAAGATTTCTTGTACATAGACATCTAGATATCATCAACATTGAGGACTATACTTGTTTGAAGAAGCCTCTTAAAATGGTCAACATTGGGGACAATGTTGTTTTGAAGGGGAGGGGCATGTTATGCCCTTAGTCCTAGGTCATATATCGGGATATGTATAATTGACAAGTGGCTAATATCATGTCCTAACATGTCATATCATATTTATTTATGTTTTCATATGCTTAATAGGTCGGCCTTGGTGCTTTACATAATATAGTAGGGTATATATAAGAGTTAGTAAGTGGTAGATGATCATCATATTGAGCACTTTTGTATAATTTGAAGGTTACCCCTTTGAAGTGGGTAAGTCATTCTACTTGCATATTGTGATATTTTCTCTATATTTGGGTGTTATTTGATGTTATATTGTTGTTGATATTCATATCTATCTAAGTAATTTTATTACAAATCCGTAGACCACCCATGTTGACACAACTCCAAAGATGTCTCAAACTACATGTAGCTCTCCACATTAAGATTCAACATAACATTGTATGGATGCAACTATATTTGATAACTTAATCACTTGATAATTGCCTTATATTGGCTTGGCTCACTTATGCATGACTTGGCTTTGAGATCTATATTTGGGAAGCTCGACTCTTGAACCTAGTTTGGAGTGCTTTAGACTTGTGTAGGGGTTGCTCATAATGTCTTATGCTACATTAAGGGAGTTTAGGGAGTTTTTCTTTCCTTTCGGTGATTTGTTTTTGAGAACACAAGGTGAGTGTTAGGTGAATAAATCACTGTCATATACTTTCTCATATAGGGTTTCGTGGATATAATTTCACATTAAAGCTTATCTATAGTGGAGATTCTAACCCAAAAGATATACAAATTGAAAAAATAAATGTCCGGTGGCTTAGGACATGACAATTATGCATAGTAGGCGAGACCATTGGATAGTTTGGTCAAGTTTAATGTTTAGTCCGATAGAGAGATGATATTGTGAAGTTTTATGCATGATAATCAAGAGTAATGGACTGTTTGTGACTAATATGAGCATTTCTATATGTGGTTGAGAAATGCAATGAAGAGAGAGTCTTGCAATACGACTAAGGATGGACTAAGATATAACAATTTAGTTCAAAATAGGCGCACAAGGCATGACTTAAGGGATTAAATCAATAATATCATTATTAAGTGATACTTACCAAATTTAGGTGTCTACACTTGGACCGATAATCAATAAAAACATAAATACACTAGCATGAAAGCAATTAACTAGTGCCATATGAAATTAGGTGTCTACACGTGTAAGCATATGGTAGTGACAACATTCAACGTTGGTGGTTTTCATACACCTATCCATGCCATACTCGATATAACAATTTAGTTCGAGGTAGGCGCACAAGTCATGACTTAAGGGATTAAATCAATAATACCATTATTAAGTGGTACTTACCAAATTTAGGTGTCTACACTTGGACCAATAATCAATAAAAACATAAATACACTAGCATTAAAGCAATTAACTAGTGCCATATTGAAATTAGGTGTCTACACGTGTAAGCATATGGTAGTGACAACATTCAATGTTGGTGGTTTTCATACACTTTGTTGAGAATGGAGCTTAATTGCTTCACAAGAAACTTACTTTTACATGTTAATGGTTCGACATTAATCGGCGTTAGTCGGGTGTGTAGCCGTCGCGTCGGTCGATCCAGTCGAAGTGACCAAGATTGGTCAAGTAGTAATCGGCACGGTTACACTGTGGTGATGCGCTTTTATTTTTGATGAAAATTAGAATAAATCAATTATTTTAAAGATGATTTATTGATTGTAAAAGCAAAGTTAAGTTACCCAAAATAGATATATATGCATGTATGCATTGTATGAGGGTAAGTAAGAGAATTAAGAGAAGGATTGAATTAGATCCTTGATTCTTCTAGATTGAGAGGATGAAGAAGAAGAAGAGAAAGAAAGAACATGTTACATGAAGACAAAGTCTCCATGGAGAGGAGCTGACAAAGGAAATAGTAGGTACATCTGAATGGTGAGAAGAGGGTAACATCTTCTACTGTATTTTCTTTGTATAGTTATTGTCTCATTGTAATAGCTTGCATAATATGCAAAGCACATAGAGTTTCTTCTTGTAGATCCACATGTTGGTGAGATCTTGTATTATAGATCCATGTAGATCTAATCTTGTATTGTAGATCCATGAGATCATATTGTATTGTTGATCCATGTAGATCTAGATATTGTAGAGGAGGTTGTCTTCATGTTTGCATAGGTTATGCAGTGATGGAGAGACATAGAATTACTTCTTGGTGCACAATCATAGTTGCACATATGGTAGACCCATGTGAGAGGTCTTGTTTGTAGATCCATAGAGAACTTGGTAGCAGTTCAGAGATGCAGTAGTTCCTGGTTATGTGAGATCTGATGGTGGTGTTTGGAGGCACAGTTGTAGTGTACTCATGGAGATCCGTTTAGAGATCTAGGGAGGGAGATACTCTTGGAGAGATGCATTGTACTCTTGTAGAAATGATTTGTACTCTTATTGTATTATATATATGAGATCTCTATCTTTGGTGGACGTAGCCCACATTGGGTGAACCACGGTACATGTTGTGTTATGTGTGTGTATTTTTTTGATTTGGATTATTCTAGTTTATAATTCCACTATTGTAGATTTTGGGAATTTTTAGATCAATGTGTGCATGATTTTGTTTGTTATTAAATCATAACACTATTCCCTAGTCCCAAATTCCCAACAACCGATATCGAGCTTGGTTATCTTGGTTATTTTAGAGCAAGGTTTTACTTCAGTATATTGTTAGTGGTTTACTAACAGGTGTATGAGAGAAGGGTTTTGTTTTTCCTGATGAGAAGATCACAGGAAGAGATTCAATCTCAAGTGGGAGATGGAAGAGTAAGGTTGCTATAATTATAGTGACCGGCATTGGTTAAGTGGTAACCAATGTCGGCGGGTAACCATGGTCGACCAGGGTAACGGTCGGTTACAGGGTGACCGTGGTTGGTTACTGGGAAACCTAGTTTTAAACAGAAAATCACAGATATGAAGAATTAAGAAGATGCATGGAATGTATCTTGGTTGCTGAGGTGTCCTTGGTTCTTGGAGGCACAAGCATGTTGGTCAAATTGCAGATCCGGTTATTGAGGTATGGTTTTATCTTGGTATTGTAGTGCTTATATTATTTTGGTTGCACATGCATGTTTGGGATTGTAGATCTAGATCTGAGAATGAGAGAAAAGGAGTAATTATGCATCCTTTGGTGCAGTTAGATGCATGGGCTTCTTAGAGAGGCAAAATATAGTAGCACATGTGAAGACGGGGTTTCCATCAGAGAAGCATGTTCTTCAGTTAAAGATGTGGTTGAGTATCTTGGTGTTGGTAAGGTGATGTATTTCATCTTGGTGCAATTTTTATTGCATGTATTATTGTTGTTAAGTTTTTGTGCAAGATTTGGGTGCTTCTTGAAATGACTGGCTCAACACAACTATCGGCTTTGGTCGGAGTAGGCACCTAGTTTGGTGACCTATGCCAATTTGTGGCATTGTGTTAGTTCCAGCAGCACCGATGTCGATCAAGGAACCAACATCGATCACAGAGGGTAACCGGTACTGGTCAGCAAACCATGGTCGGTCTCTCTATGACAACGAGTTTACACATGGTTTCTTACAGTAGAAGAGGGCATGGATGGTTTAGTGTCTTGTTTTGGAGGATCATGTTTCTTTACACAAAGGTGTACAGTAGAAAAACAATGTTGATCACTTCAATGTTTGGATCAGAAAGAGGATGGATTTGGCTTGGTTAGTCCAGTGAGACTTTGGGTCAAGTATCTCTATATGGTTCATGTTTTATTTCTTTCTTTTGAGCAACTGATATTATGTTTGGATAGTGTGCACATATTTACACCATGTTTTTGGTGTTGTTTGACTTTTATTTCCCGATTGTGTGGAATCTTGAGGACAAGGATATCTAGTCTAAGGATGAGATCCTCAATGAAAATTCATGGTTAGACATAGTTGCAAGTAATGAAAGATGTTGAGTACACATGATGAAAAGAAGTTGATTCACCTACTTCACAAGAAGTCCAAACTTCTGTGATGTAGGAGTATTCTTTGATAAGAAGGGAATCATTTTATATTTTCTTTCATCTGGTTTTATTTCTCACTGACATATTAGCTTTTGAGCTTGGTGTTAGAGGCAGTGCAGGAATTTCATGTTCAGTGGGAGCAAGCCATGGTTGTTGGCATTTGCAGGATTGGATACATGATGCACATGCAGAGTGAGAGGAGATTGCTACTATTCAGAGTGGCAGAGGCACTAGTTGGTTTTGGAGGGAAGTCATAGATTTGTAGGTATATTGAGTTTATTGCTTTGTGATGTCACTTCTGGTTTATTTTGTGGTGCCTGGATATCCCTATGGGATTACAATTGATGGTTAGATTCAATTGGGTGAAGATGATAGAGCAATTTTTTTAGTTTTAAGGGTTAAAAGAGAAAATCTGCTAGTTACAGAGACTGGTGTTGGTTAGGATGAACCGTGGTCGGTCATCTGGTAACCGTGGTCGGTTAGGAAGTGACCGGTGTCGGCAGGGGAAACCGATGGTCGGTTTGGTTACAGGTTTGACATAATGTTTATTTACCATTTTTAGATGGTGCCCTTGTTTTGCTTTCATCTTGGTTTGGTTTGTGCAGTATGTTGATGACATGTTTGCTAGTATTTGCACTTGGTATTAGTTGCATGGTTTAACATGGTTGTTTGTTATTGACATTGATGAGCACAAGATTCATATATTGCTTTGGAGTTAGTCGGTGAGAGACTTGGCGCTTCTGGAGAGCTCGATGATATGGATGGATGTATAGGTGAGTTTATACATGTGGATAGATTCAGTTTTGTGAGTCTATGATGATGCAGATGTTTGATTTGCACATGGATGCCTATGAGCACGGTGGTTTAGATGCCTTGAGCATGAGTAGGGGATGTTTGTATTTCCTCTTGATTACTATATTACTCCTTGATAGGTATGTTATCTATAGATGAATGTCTTGGACATGCTAGTTATTTATGCAGGTTGGATTTGCAGATTGCAGTGTTTGGATTTCTTTGAGTTATGTAGGTGTTTGTGGATTGATCACCCATTGTTGCATGTAGAACTCATTCAAGGTTGTTTTTACAGGGATCTTGTTTTGCTTTCACATATTCCAGTTTGACTTGTCTTTGGACAATTGCATTGGTGGTTGCATGAAGACATGGATAGATGGATGGAGAACATGGTTGGTTTTACAAGTATGGCTATGGTTGCAGTTGAAGCTTAGTACTTTAGTTTGAGTGGGAGCTCTTACAGGTGTGTTAGTCATGATGGCTTGGTTGCATGAGAGGCTTGGTGTTATGATTCAGTGGGAGCTTGATGTATGGATAGCTCGATTATCATAGATCAGTTGTAGCTTTGTGGTGGTTTGGTAAGTCATGTTTTTATCTTCTTGGTTTGAGAAGATGGTTTGATCTTCCTGGTTTTTTTTTTTAAAGAGAATTGTTGAAGGAAAGAATAGATGGTCTTCACGGTGTGTAGAGGACAGTGATGTATATGCATGCAGGTACAAAGATTCAACAATTTATCTCCAAGTGGGAGATTGTTGAGAATGGAGCTTAATTGCTTCACAAGAAACTTGTTTTTACATGTTAATGGTTATGACAGAACTCGAACGGCATCGGTCGAATGTAATCGCTAGCAGTCGAGGTCTGGTAATCGGCATCGGTCAATCCAGTCGAGAAGTGACCGGCACCGGTCGAGTGTAACCAAGGTCGTTAATTAATTACATAAATTACGACACGTTTTGTTTTTTTTTGACGAAAATTAGAATAAATCAATTATTTTAAAGATGATTTATTGATTGTAAAAGCAAATTTAAGTTACCCAATATATATATATATATATATATGCATGCATTGTATGAGGGTAAGTAAGAGAATTAATAGAAGGATTAAATTAGATCCTTGATTCTCCTAGATTGAGAGGATGAAGAAGAAGAAGAAGAGAAAGAAAGAATAGGTTACATGAAGACAAAGTCTCCATGGAGAGGAGCTGGACAGAAGGAAATAACAGGTACATCTGAATGGTGAGAAGAGGGTAACGTCTTCTATTGTATTTTCTTTGTATAGTTATTGTCTCATTGTAATAGCTTGCATAGTATGTAAAGCACATAGAGTTTCTTCTTGTAGATCCACATGTTGGTGAGATCTTGTATTATAGATCCATGTAGATCTAGTCTTGTATTGTAGATCCATGAGATCATATTGTATTGTTGATCCATGTAGATCTAGATATTGTAGAGGAGGTTGTCTTCATGTTTGCATAGGTTATGCAATGATGGAGAGACAAACTTACTTCTTGGTGCACAATCATAGTTGCACATATGGTAGACCCATGTGAGAGGTCTTGTTTGCAGATCCACAAAGAACTTGGTAGCAGTTCAGAGATGCAGTAGTTCCTAGTTATGTGAGATTTGTTGGTGGTGTTTGGAGGCACAATTGTAGTGCACTCATGGAGATCCGTTTAGAGATCTGGAGGAGAGGAGATACTCTTGGAGAGATGATTGTACTCTTGTTGTATTAATATATATGAGATCTCTATCTTTGGTGGATGTAGCCCACATTGGGTGAACCACGGTACATGTTGTGTTATGTGTGTGTATTTTTTTTTATTTGGATTATTCTAGTGTATACTTCCACTGTTGTTGATTTTAGGGAATTGTTTAGATCTTGTGTGCATGATTTTGTTTGTTATTAATCATTACGTTGACAAGTGTTTGTAAGTGAAGCGATTAAATCGGTACATGATTATTGATACACATATGATCGTTTCTATGCATGGAAGACCATAGAATTCATCTCAATTGTCCAAATGTAGTTGAGCCATCTTAAGAGGCACTAGTAGATTTTGGTGATTTCATGTCATTTTAACGTCAAAATTGTGAATTTTTTTGCTATGATTTTTTGGGTCCTCATGTAGAATTTTTATGATGCAATTTGTGTTAGAATCCTTGATGCTAAGTGACACTTTTTTGTCGCATTATGCGTCAAAAATTAACATTTTATTACCATTTTTTGAGACATTTATTACATCATAAAGTTTTTCTTTAAGAAACCTTATGTCAAAGTGTTAAATTTCGTTTGACAGATTTTTTGCGATGATATTTTTTCATTATCATATTTTACGTCAATGATATCAAAATATTTTTATATGATGTTAGCATCAAGGAGTTGAAGCATTTGGGTTTTAGCATAAGGGAGTTTTATATATTTTGGTTTTGAAGCATTTGTAGAATTCTCGACTTTTCACTAGGACATCAAACAACAAGTTGGAGGATGGAAGCATAGCTTGCAAAAATATAACAATGTTTTACATACGTTATGGAGTTTGAACCCAAACATTAGAGATAAAGCTCTACAAATCCCGCCTTTTCCAATATAAATGTATGAATGTACTGTCATTGGACACGAATGTTGTGAGAAATAATGCTAGCAATGATTTATAACATCGAAGAAAATCAATTTTAAAAAATCAATATAATAAATAAAGTTGTATAAAAAAAGAGTTCGATTCACATCATGTTTAGAACTACAATTTCCTCTACATGTTTTTCTCTTAACAATATTTTTCCTCCCTTGTATTTTTGAAACATAACTTTGTATTTAAGATTTTATCACCACCCTCTTTCTTTCCCTCCTATGAGATGAAACACCACCCAATAACACACAAAATAATTGTTTATAGCATGTAAGTGAAATAGATGTGTTTTTAAATGTGTTCATTGAATTTTGGGCCCAAGCTTTAACATTATTTTCTATTGAGGTGATGTAAATCCTTTGTTACATAATTTGTGTTAACACTCTTATATATCAACACTAATTCTAGCATCAATGTTTTAAATAATGGATTGACATTATTTTTATTTGAAAAATCATGGGTTTTGAGACAAATTAGTGTCGGGTAAAATTCGACATTTGCCCCAAAATATTATTTAAGAACAAGTGCCATTATTTTTGGTGTTTTTCGGCAACGCGTTTTATGCACTTTCCACCACTTTTGTGTCAAGGAAAAAAGTAACATAATTTTGTGTCGAGCTCATGAAAATGGAAAAAAGTGACACTACATCAAAATCTATAACATAAATTTGTGTCGAAACTCATGAAAATAGAAAAAAGTGACGCTACATCAAAATCTACTAGTTGGGTGTATGTTGATGGATGTTATTCTTTTTATGGGGTACCTTAAATTGTGAATACAAGAATCAACGTTTACCAATTCGGCTAGCATAGGAAAGACCATATATTGTATATTAGCCTTCCATTCCTCATGTTAGAAAAAATACATTTGTCGTAGTTGTTCCTTCATTAATGTCTATGATTTCCCAACTCGATTTGATTTATTTTGTGGCCCACTTAGAAGGTTTGTGTTTTTTTCCATCTACAAAAAATATATGTATATGGGTTTTGCTAACCCCTACAACAACATGTTTTGGGTTATTTCGATGAGGTTTTAGAGTTTCTATACAACTAGGATCTTGTATAATGTGTGTTTCAAAGTGATAATATTTTGGTGATTTTAGTAGGTTTTTAGGATCTGTGGGTATTTGTGTTATTATATGCTTGGGGTTTCTATATACATGTTTTGCAACAATTTGATAAGGTTTCCAAGAAATTACAACGTGAGGGTTTGATGCACTAAAAATCATACCATTTGGGTATTGGGTGTTGAGAAAAACAAATTCTCTATGGTCTTAAACAGATTTTATTATTTGGGTTGGTTGGAGAATTCGGCTTAGGATTAGAGAAGTAGATATGAGATGTGGGTTTTCTAAAAAGGTGGCTTTTTTTAATGTGGGTTTGAGTTAAATTAGAATTGGTCGAGAAATTTGAAGTGGGTGAATGGGTCGATATGAGGCGGGTTTGTTGTTGTTGGAGCTCAAAATTGCACCCGTCCCAAATCAAGATGATCTGGGGCTTTGAGGAAACATGAGACTGTCTCCAAGTTGTGGGACTTGCGCTTGAGACAGACCTCCCGGAGAAGGCCAACTTCCTCTACCTATTCTACTACTAAAACTACTCCTAGAAGGGAAATGCAACTACCTAACACTACTCTACGATTCCAAGGGACCATGGTGAGAAGGAGATGCATGAAATGAAAACCTAAGCTAAGGGAGGTGATAGCACCAGAAAGAGGGGGATGAACACTCTCAAATGAGTGAAAATAAGGGAAAATGCACACAAGGAGGGCAGACAAATGTGCCACAATCTGAAACAACACTCAGACACTCGTTTTCATGGAGCATAACAGAAAAGAAACCTAGAAGGGACATGAAGAATGCACAACAAACCAAGACAATGCAACAAAATACGGGATAGAAGGCGAGAGAATAGCCACAAAACAAGACTTTTATTGCTTCCAAAATAATACACAGCTTGATTAGAATGTTGAAAGAGACACGTATCCACATGCAGAGGACCAAATTTGAGGTCTGCAACTCAAAATGCAAAGGAACACTACTCTAAATAATGCTCTTGCAATCCAAGAGGGTCCAACCTTTACAAATGAGCATTATTCAACAATATATAGAAGAAAGGGGGAAGGAGAGGGAAACTCGGATTTTCAAATCCAACCACCAACAACAAGCATTAAATGCCTACAAATCCACTTGCAACACTATCAGATCCGCCTCCCCATGTTAGTTTAACTTGTAGAAAGAAGGGGACCAAATCGATAAGATCTGGGTGGTTGAGTCGACTAGATGTGTGCATTAATGGCCTAAGTCGCATTTCCCTATTTTCACCTACCAAATCCCACCCAAAATCTGATTTTGAAAAGTCCAATGTGTAGCCCACGTCAACAACTTTCCAACAAGACCAAACATGCTAGATTTTGAGCTCGTAGCGAAGTTATGGTGAGTTAAAGATCGTAGTGCAAGATAAACACGCAAGACACGTGGCACGATCTAATCGGCAAAAGAATTTAGTTGAATATATGTTTGTTTTGTCTTTTCTGCCACATGTCATGCATTCATTCACCATAAGGACTTGGCGCTTTAGGCGGCATATTCGATAGGTTGCGTGTTGTGCGGTTCATCCAACAAGTTCCTATGAGTGACATGTGGCACACATGACTAGCGTAGGGGTTGCATGTGCTTTGGAGTAGGAGGCGCAAGAGGAAGGAATGCGAGAGTCTCACGAGCACGCACGAGAGAGTGCTGGAGATGGGAAGAAAAGGTGCATATCTACAAAGGTATACAAGCATGCGAGGACGAAGGGAAGTGCATGAGACAAGGATGCGCGAAAGAAATTGTGCAAGGAAAATGCACCAAGTGAAAAAGTGAAAGGAGAACGAGTGTGCCCAAGATATGTGCGGGGTTTAGGAAGGAAAGGCATGCGTGCGAGGCATGCCTGGGACTTAGTGAGATGCAAAATAAGTCTCAGAGTGCACGCAAGGAGGGCGGAGCAACCTAGAAGAAGGTGAATGCACGGAGGAATGTGCGCAAAGGGAGATAGAAGAAAAGAGAGGAACGACGGGCATGTAGGGGTGCACGAGAAGGAAATGAAGGGAAGGGGAAGGAGAAGGAAGAAGCGGGAAAAAAGTGCGCAAGGGCGTGCGTGAAGAAGCGTAGTCAAGCAAATGTGCCAAAGAATACAACCGGAGGCGTGCGCCACCTAAAAACTTGATGTCAAATCCGAGAATGGAACAACAAGTTGTCAAAATAACTATGTGAGTTATTTTAGACAACGGTTGTGACAATGAAATTGTCTCTTCACTATAACATATCGAGTTAGATCAACATCAACAATGGCAATAGTGAAAGAATTGTAAATGAGGAGTTGAATAATAGTTTTCTAGTGGGCATGAGAGTTTTGGTTGATGACAATCCCATTTGCTTACTCCAATTGAAAGATCATTTAGTATAATGGTTGGTTTGTTCCAATTTCTTTCTTTGTTGCTCATCGTTAAACATTCTATTCATGTTATCTAAGGCTAAAATTTGTGCTTTTTCTCGGGCTTTGCAAAATTACAAATTGCGGGCAAGGAATTACAACCTTGAATCTACATAAGGAAAATAAGGATAAATTTTACCTTGTGATAAGCAATGTTTATATCCTTCACATGGATGGGTTCAAGTTGTTGGAACTTTTAGGGCTAGAGATGGAATCGCTTATAATCAACAAACATTATTATTTTATTTCATAAAACTAGATGTTCAAAAGGCCTTATTGAATAGATTTTGAACATGCTTTGACAAAACTTATTTCTATGAAAAGTTGCTACTTCATTTATGAGAAAAACCTTTTTAATCCATCCATATTTTCCCGATGGTTGATATGGTACATAACTAGTCTGCATAGTCTAGTGGTTGATGTGGTACATAGCTAATTTGTGGTCTAATAGTTGAAATGAGATTCAAAACTACATATGATTAGAGCTCTATGCTATGCTTGTGTGCATGTGTGAGTGTGGAGTTGACATGCTCCAAAATTTTGAGTCATGTTATGGTCTAGTGATTGAGATTGGTTAGGTTGCAACCTAAGCGAGCTTAGAGCACCAAATGTGTGTGTGCGAGAATGGGGATGGGTTTAACATACTCCAACAAATGAAAATGTATAAAACATTTAAAGTAGAATCTTATGCTTTATGCATGATTTTTTTCCATACAATGGTGTTTTTTTTTGGTAGTCTAGTTTTGATTATCATATAATGTGTTTGGCCACATAAGTTGTGCCAAGTAGAATATTGAAGCTTATAAATGTTCAAGGATTGACATAAGAAAATGTTGCGAGTCATTTGTAGTTCTAAAACATTTTTATGTTTTACTAAGAGCAAGCATCTTTGATTGGGGTATATAATCCGCCATCAATCTGCAAACATGTTGTTTTATTCTTTATTTTTGGGACAAGTTCATGTGTTTTGATGTCTAAGTTGATCTATTACTGCCTATTACCAAAATCATTGCCAGATTTTAGGTTCGTGGCATAAATATTGGTGTGCTGGAGTTTTTAAACATGGATTGTGATGCAGATTTTTTGTTGGTTTGGAGGGTAATCCCACATTTTGCTTTGTATTGAAAAATGTAGTTTTTTTGGGTTATTATGTTGAATGCTGCTAACTATGACAATATTGTATCTTATTTCTATATCATAATAGCTGAAACTCTTGTTGGTTGTAAATGATGCAATTATTGTATATTATGGCAATGGCTATATTATCCCACTAAATTCATTATGTAAAATGGATAAAAGAATCTTAGATCCAATAAAAACAACCTAATTGAATTGCATTGATTGTATGAATGATTAGTATTTTCAATTCGTTAAAATCCTAACTTAATTTGTGGTGAACTAGTATTTCTTGTAGAGTTCCATGACAACACTTGTTATTAATAATATTTACTTGATGACAGGTAGAGTTCTTTGTTTTTAAAAATATTTAGTTGATGACATATAGAACTACTTTTTATTCCCTGGATGTTGTCTTTGCTTTTCTAATTAATTTTTTTTTCTTTCCAACTACTTTTTGCCATATGGAAAATTTAATATTATACACTATAGTTTTTATTAAAGAAATTATATTTGATAATAAATCATATTTATCTTGGTTTCCATTGGTTACTTGGCTCCTCCCTTTATTCTTCCCAAATATAGAGGAATGAAACTGACATACATTTAAACTCTGAGAACTCTAAAAAAAAATTAGCCACATTTTAATGCTGGCTCTAGATGCCACGTTCAACATCTTTGTCTTATCTCAAACTTCCTCACCAACGACCTTTCCGGATTTTACTGTGAGAAGGGGTGCTTCTTTTAAAATTAAATGTAACAGTCCTTTAATCTCCCCTCTTTTATAATTCTGTCATATTTGTGTCCAGATGCTGGCTTGAAAATTCCACATGTATCCATTTACCATGCAATCTATATTCGTAAAAAACAACAATAATTATGTAGATCACTTGGCTTTGATTTAAGAGTTTCGAAATTGCTGGAATTATGGATTGAAATGATTTATTGGTTTTGGGAGAATCAGTGATCCTAATCACTGCCATGCAAAAGGAATGGTTTAAGACATGGAAACTTAGTGAGAATGTGCAGGAAGCCACTTAATTGTAGACTCGATGCCCAAGCCTTGATTTTGCCAAATAAAAAAGGAGAATAAGATAGCAAAAATTGCACTGAAAACGTTAGCTCAATATTTATATTTCCCTTAATACCATGGAGAATTTATGGTTTCCACCTCTTGAAGACAAGTTTCAGTGTCTCTAATCATGGACTGCCATGATAGAATAAAATTGTTGTTGAATGCGTAGCTAAAATTCTAAATTACATATGTATACCTTATTGAATATTAAAATGAATAAAGTAAGGTTTACTGAGAGGAGCACCTTCGCTTAAAATAAAATGTCATAAAATCTTCTAATCTGCACTTTCTTTAATTCGATAATGAGAGAGTGGTGATCGTCACTCATTATAAGAGTTGGTGTACAAATATTCATCCTGTCTACTTGTAGACTTGTTGGTTTATTCACCGCCTACCTGTGACGAAACAAAAGTCAGGGGTTGTGTGATATGGAAGGAGAGATTTGGCAACGTCAATCTGGGTAATCTTCAAAAAGGGCTTAAGGGCTTGACTGTACTAGGTAAGATTTTCCCATGCACTCTACTGGCTGAGATTATGAATGTTTCTATTACAGTTTGAGCTGCTATTGTTCGCTTCCAGATAATGTTTTTCTCCGAGAAGCATGTATACACATTTTTGGGCCTTTAAAGTAGACATTTTATCCCTTCAAAATAAAATTTTATACGCCGGGGTTTTTGAGATTTTCTTCCCAGTTTTTCTAAACAGAAGAGTCCCTTGTTCAGGACGGCTAGGGGCAAGCACAGTCTTCAGAAATAACCCCTCGACTCCAAGTTCAGGCCTGATAGAGCGACTACTACTAGGACTTGGCCTCTGAAGCTCCTCCCCACAAAAATACTGAGCAACATAAACCATCTAGTGACCACATCTAGCGATACTCGACCCCGCCAATTAAGGTTAGAGTCTCCAAGGAATACTCCTGGTGAAAGTCGATGTCCTCCACTCAGCCATATGGAGGCCTCACGGCAGGTTCCCATGTTCTAGAGAACGGGGCCAGAAACTCTTCCAACAATACACTTGACAAGAAGGCTTTGCCCTACATGACTGTGCATCGGCTCATTAGTGGTTAGGTATCCTCGATGCCCCAAAGGGGCTGACAGCGACGCGTCCCCCTCCCCATCATCCAACCTGCAGAGCTTTCTAATGGAAGAGTAGTGCCACAACCAGAAGTTCGCCACAAGTGCAAAGCCTGCAATTCCCTTCTAATGCGAGCAACCACCTAACCAATACGATAGACAATGTCTAACACCCTCCCCACCAAGTGGTATCGAGAGAAAATCTTTCTCACCGACATCCGCAGGGGCAAGGCAACACAACTCTTCGGTACATTTGAAAACTAGCCTACGATCTTGCCTCTCGCAGCCTAATGTGTTGACACTTAGCGAAAAGGTGTAAGAGAGAGTCCCCTCCAACATCCTCACATAACAGATACACACTCCCAAAGGCGGGGATCCAACGTCCCAAACCTATCAACACGACTACTAAGAACAAACCCACCCACCTTGGCATTGAGGAGTCATCGACAACTTCAGCCAACACATTTTAGAACCTTTGCGCTCACTTGACGAAGCTTTGAGTCTCTCTAAACTTGACCTCCTTGTAAAATCTTAGGGAACCCTTAAGCCTGAATTTATTCTCCCAAGCCACCCAAGCTTCTCGCACACTAGAAGACTATTGCTAGCACTTGGCACATTCTTCTTGAGCCACTTAGTTATCCTATGAATCCAGGTCCAGATTTCCCCCACCCTGCACGACGGATTATGATTCACGAGATCCGCAATAACAGTTTTGAGACCACCGTACTTCTCCACGGCCCGGGCTCTCTAATCCGCATTGAAAAGGAACATAACAAATGTTAAACTCATAGTGCATGACTACTTGTGCAACAAGGTTGAAGGTCGAAGACTCCCAAACATCCACTTCATCCCTTCCACAACCACCCTCTGCAGGCATTCTTCTTGGCCACATCAAACATCCCTATCACCTCTACACCAAAAGTGAGCACTGGAAAGACCAAAGCCTTGAAGGTAAGGACTTTAGACCATGTGGGGACTCTTCGAGAGGCTAGGAAGTTACATCAAACTCGTGAAGAATTCTACTCCCGACGTTGCTCTTTCCTTGATGATCTTTTCAATAGACAACTGCGGATCAGTTTCTATTCCCAGATACTTGTAGCTATCACACACTCCAATCTATTGATTCCCAATCTGAACTCATGCTATTTGAGTTGTTGATCCCCAGATTTTCATAACCTTGCACTTGTCGATACTGCACTCCATGCCCCACTTGTCGCTCCAAACTTGAATCCTTTACAACATCTCTTTGATGTCCTCCACAGACTCTGCCATCGCCACAAGATCATCCACAAACATCAACCCAACAATCACTTCAACAAGGCCAGGAACAACCACTCCCATCCCTTCAAGATCCTTCATTATATTGTTTATGAAGATGTTAAAGAGAGTGGGCGAGGTTGGGCATCCTTGTCTTACACCTCTTTTAACTGGAATGGGAGATGACAACAAACCTTCATACCTGACCCAAACTGAGGAGCCATTGTATAATTCTTGAAAGAAGTGGAGGGCCTTCACCCCCATCCGCCACACGAAGCTTCCTAAATAATGCTTCGTGTAGTACCATATCGCATGCCGTCTTGAAGTCAATGAATGCCACATACATAGGTTTCTTGGGCTTTGCCATACGCCTCATAACAATTTCATGAAGCATTGCAACCTACCCGACACACTCCTCATCTTTTCGAACCCGACTTGGCTTTTAGAGAAGAACTTCCTTCTCAATTCTCTTGATGATCACAGTTGTGAGGATTTTAAGCATCACATTTATAAGGAAATACCCCTATAATTGTCATGAAGCATCAAGTCTCCCTTCTTAGGAATGGAAACCAAGATTGCCGCGTTAAAATCTTTGGTAATCACCCCATACTCCCAAATGCAATTCATAACCTTTAGGCAAGCCAATGCCAGGGGACTCTGAAATGCCTTGTACTTCCACCATTTCCCGTGCCGACCGCACTTCTTCTGCCCAAGCACAACTTTGAACCACTTAGGGGGCAACCCATCCTCACTCGCTGCCTTATGGTACTCCAACGTTTTCACGACTGCTCTGAATTCTTTCGACTTAATGGGGCCATTGATGGATGTCAAAGAGGGGTGTTCCTCTAATGGAATGTCGTCCCAATGACACCTATCTTTAGCCGAGGGATCACAGAGAAGTCTAGTGTAATGCGCTTTCCACCTCTCCAAGACCTCCAAGGGATTTGTGATGTGATCACCATCATTATTCCTCATCAGTCGGGCATTACATTTCCCATTGTCCCCTATGCCCATAAGAGCTTTCAACAAATTCCATTACTCTTTCTACCTGTTCTCCACCATAAGATTCTTTCCTTTCTCCAGGTTCTCCTGGAAAGTCACCCAATTGTCGTTACACGCCCTCTTCACCGCCTCCTCCAACCTCGCAAAGCTTCCTGATGAAGTTGTGAGCCACTTCTCGCCTCGAACATCTTCTTATAGCATCTTCTCCGCCTCTTAATAAGCTCTTTGACATTGGGCTTTATCCAAAAGCCACATCACGGCTTAGGGGCCCCTGCAGTCCCCATTGCACCTACGTCCTCTGCGACCTGCCAAGAGATCTTCTTGAAACTGCGCACTCTATCCTCCGCAAACTTCGTTGCATCTGCCTCCGAATATGGGTCAAAACTTCACAGGCCCTCTAGTTCACAATAATTTTGAAATTCTGAAATGCTTGAGAAGGTGCGCAATTTATATGGTTATTTGGTTTTTTTGCCAAACTTAGTTCCAGAGTTTGTGGGAGCTGAAATTTGATGAAATGGTAACCTGTGTTTGTCTTGAGGTTTATCTCTTGTCCCTTCCCTCTCTTGCTCGATTTGGATGCTTTGTCTATCAACTGCTATGTTTTTTGGTGGCTTTGCCATTTTTGTGTCTAGATGTTGGTTCCAAATTTCTTTACGTACTTTTCTCCTTTTCAATTCTGGTTTTTTGACGTTAATGGTTTACATAATATCAAAATTTTAGATATTCCTTGAATGAAGAATTCAAAAATAGATCGGTCTCCGCATTCAAGAATATGGTTTTGTATGTCTTGTTTGGCAATATTGCAATCATGTAGAAGCTTCAGTGGCAAGAATTGGCGTTGGGTTTTGAGGCGAGCCAGCAGCCTTTTTTTAATTTCTGCAAGTCATTTTGTCAAACAGTTGACGCCTCTGTTCCAGATGCTAATTTTTTTATTCTGTCATGTTCAGATATAATATAGCAAATAAGACTATTCCTGGTGTGTATCCTTGTGCCACTGAGAGTTCCATTTGCATTCCCTTCATTGATAGTGTCAATGTTTAAATTAGAACATATAATCTTGCACGAATGGTTTGCAAGGATCTCATGATGTTTCAAACTGCTTTCTGTTGTTTTTATCAGCAGTGCCTATAGAGTTATCCTCCTCTAGATGGCTATCCAAAAGATGCTTTCCATCCACGAGGTTACCCGCCTCCATGATATCCACATAGTCACCCTCAGGTTTATCCTGCTCAAGCATATTCTTAATAGGGCTACGGGCAACTTGCTCCTTAGTATGGTCAACAACAACAAAGGAACAACCCATAATTTATGGAAGAATGGTAGGTTTCAATTTATTATATGTGGGTTTTTGACACAATAACCCTGACATTTGCTTGTCTTTATCTTCAAGAGCTCAATGTGCATTTGAGTTAAATTTTGCACAATCTCTCCTTCATCAACTTTGCTGCATATGTATGTGATTTGAAGCTGGAATATCTATGCAGCATTGATGAGAAGTTTAGATTCCTAAGAAGTATTTGGAAAACTGACTAATCTATCACTCTTTTATGCGGTTTGGCTGCCCTATGTTGCTGTTACAATGGACTCAATCTGAGGGAAAAAGTTGATAAATATTGAAGCGATAAAATGGCAATTGACTATTATTTCTGAAGGGTTTTTAATATCATTGAATTGAAGCATATTATTTAAATTTTTAAAATAATATATTTCTATTATTGGGCCACAATTCATGTGAGTTTCTTGGGGGCAAATAAATCTGTGGAAGTTACAAGATATAACATTATTTGTTGCATTTGTTAAACTATGATTATGATTCTGACTAGCCTATGCATACAATTATACTCATTACGGTGTTAGAAACAAAATGCTTCAAAAATTATTTATGTTCCATCATCCCTTGTATTCCAGTTTCTATTACAACAATTGAATCTCTTCATACTAAAAATTTGTCATCTCATGGTCTTGTTAATTTACACTATACTTATATTTTGTGTCTACTAAACAAAACTAGAAATATTGCTTTCCACTTATTTAATTTCAGTTCAAATTTTCTTATTGTTCACCTCTCTGTCCCCAATACACCTTTGGGATGCATTCATTAGTCTTAAAAATGAGGAATGCATAGTGCAATTGCAATTGCAGTTGTAAAGCACATGCATATCACAATTACAGTTGTAAGACATTTGCTAGTCTTAAAATATTATATTCCTATTGATTGTGCATGAATTAACATACAATATAATAAAAATGTTAAATATACAATTCAATCATTATACTTACTCACTTTATAAACTCTTTGTATCTAAAATAAAATTGTAGTCTAATTGATGATAAGTCCTACTCAATTATACCAATTCTAAGTAAATTGAAGAAATTTTAAGAATTGATTCATAATAAAAATTGTTGAAGAAAACAAAATAAAAGATTAATTAAAATTATTAAAAAAGGAACAACCTTCTAAAAATACTACTACAAATATACTTCAGAGATTTTCAGCAGTCCCATAAACCTTTGGTCAAAAACCATTTTATTTCAAACCCCTGACACCTATGAACTAAAAGGTTCCAGAGATTATGCTTCCATAAAAATAAAAACCAACATATTACATTAAAAATAGAATATTGGGGATTTTATAATGAAATCGTCCAAACGTTTACAATATTGACTCCAAAAATGGTGGCGGTTGGCAAACAGGCTTGTGTTGAAAGTCCTTGCGTGGAAAGGAGTTGGTAACAGGGCCTACCTGGATCTCCAAATCTCCATTATCTGTAACCCTAACGCCTGTTATCGACACCCGTGGCAGCAATTTCTTACCGATGGTGATGCCATTGAGACTGGAAAGAGATCCGTATGACAGGATTCCCGTAATGGTGCGCTTGTACCGGATTTTGTAACTGTATTCTTTTACCCAAACGTCACATATCTTCTTCAAATGCACCACCACACGACCGCTGCCGTTTTCCATAGAGTATGCTGAAACTGTGTCTGGAAGGAGACCAGATGGGAATCCGTGTTTCTCCAACACTTCAGTCACGCTCATTCTTGCATTCTCATACTCGTAACACACGACACAGTGCAGATGCAGAGGCAGAAGTAGTAGCAGTAACAAAAACGCCCTGGCCATGGATGAAGTGCTGTAGAAATGGAGTGGATCGCACCTGCTCTTATGGGAGAGGGAATTTGGAACTTGCAATGTGAACCATGGAATGCAGCATAATCTGCGACGTAACCTGCCTACCTCTGCTGCTGCACATGTACCCTGTTACAGCACAACCCACGCGCTCGAGATAAACTTCAGCCCTTCCTGGTTTGTGTTCTGTGGGTTACCGTTGTGCATCCGACAATGGAATCATTTTTAACCTAACAGCATACAAGAATATTCATGAAGCAGAAGGAACGATGCAATTATTAGCAGGCTCACCATAGGATTCACTTTCCTATACTCAAAATCTTTTTCAATCAATCATATTTAAGGCAGCAGTCCTAGGCAAAAGTCCAATGCAAATTGCAGGGGGTCCCTTATAATTGTTTTTAGGGACAGCATAGAATAGAATCTTCCCTTGAACGGGTGGAGCAATGGTTGCATAGAGGGTCAGTTTGAGCGGCTGCAATGCGTGGGGCCCGGGGCTGTAATTTATTTTCCTACGTTTCTATTTTTTTCGCACCTATTCAAGACTATTTCCTTGTAAAAAAAAAAACTTACCTTATAATCTATTTTCTTCAAATCATTCCTTGCACATCTTGGCTCTACTAATTTTTCTTAAAAATTCTAAGCAAAAATTTATTGCCTTGCTCCATGCATGGGAGTGCGGCCTAAGTATTTTTGTTTCAATTCTCTAAGCAATAATTTCAAACAATATATAATTTTTTATTCATTTACAAACTAATTTTTATGTATGTGATTGGTTGATAGACTTTTCTCATGCTCATTAAATGAAGTGTCATGTCAACTCCAAGCTCTCTCCAAAACATGGCATTTATTATAAAGGTCACATCAAAATGCTCCAAGACAAATCTATTTTCATGGAACATTTCTCAAGCAATTTTTTTATTGAAGAGCAATATATTTTTTTGTGGATTTAAATTATCAACTCAAAATACAAAATAGGTCCAAATGTTAACCCATTTTTATGGTCTCGTGTCTCACTTTTGAAACTATTTGATACTACTTATTTGTTTAAAAAGATACTAATACCTTTAAAACAATTTAACAATTTAACACTGAGGCAGAGACTTGTCGCATTGTGACACTTGTTTTTTAACCCAATCGCATACAAAAATATTCTTGAAGTAAAAGTAAATTGACGGAGAATTTTAGTGGCGAATTTTTGTAAACTTGCAAAAATTGAGGATTATGGAAATTCAAAATGGCGAATATTATGTTGTTCGAGTCGACTTATTTGCCAAAAAAATTGGCCGACATGTCCCTTATACTATTCCTTTCGCCTAGATTTTACACATATATAAGAGCTTATGAATGTAATTCGCCACCATTTCAAATCATATCATGCGCATATTTGCCAAAGTAAACATAAGAAAATCCTCAACCGCCAACACTGAAGTCTAAATCTGAGCCATCCAACCATAAGGCGTTAAACTCGAGTCGTCCAACTTTGAGCCGTCTAGCCTCGACCCGACTAACTCGCAATCTGAACCATCCAACTCTATTTCGTCCCAACCTAAGTCGTCCAACCCCTAAATGTCCAACCCCTAGCCGTAACGCTTCTCATTTTAAGTCATTAGAACAAGGGAATTTTTTTTTAATTTTTTTTTTTAATATATAACGTTCTCTGTTCTAATTTATATAATTTAGAACACACGACCAAGTTTTAATAATTGTTCTCTGTCCCATTAACGTAATTTAGAACATACAATACTTTTAAAACCAATGTTCTCTATTCGCATATTTATAATATGGAACACACATTCAATGCCATTCAATCATATAACATATACCATTCACTTTGTAATGACTCAAAAACTACCGATCTCCCATTTATGGCTCAAAGTTTCAACGATCTCTCATTTCATGACTCATTTACTTACCGATCCTTCATGTTAATCCATGCGAAGGTATACTAAGTATACTAGGTTTTATTTACCGTTTTCGATTATCGAAGTGTTCCATTTAAGAGGCCTATCTCAATATCTCATACGATACTCATCCGAAATCCTCGCTTCTTAAACTAGGTGATTAGCGACAACATGACTAAGCACTTGCGATACTTTGGCCAAAGATTTTCACATGCTTTGCATGATCATATTCCTAGACGTTCTACACATCAATGGAATACATCCTTCACCTCACTTCGTCATGTATCTAGAATGGTCTTTTCGACCTCTGTCAATCCTCTCGTCCAAGTTTAAACTTTAACCCAAGATAGCAATATGAAAGAGTATAGGGAGACACTTGCGGTGACTAAAGGTACACAACATACTTTGTCGACCCTTGTCAACTCACGTGTGTCTAGTTACCTTTAGTCTTCCTGAGTCACTCCGTATACACGGTCACATTCCTAACTTCGTCCAAGTAACTTGGTCACAACTTATGTAAACTTGATGATTCGATTCGGGAGGGCGTTGTAACATGTCAGCTGCAACATTGTGTCATCATGAAGGCCCCGCCTTTGTGAAGACACCAGATTGCAGCTGGCGTGTGCCAAAGTCCTATGGAATCCTCCCATCAAGGGATACACATCTAGCTAGAAGTGTGATTAGATTATTATCTTAAATATTTTAAGAATAAGTTTCAGCAACCGTGTTGATCTTCTAACCTCACTGTTCGTTACAGTTGCATAGCTAAGAGAGACTTAAATTGTCTTATAGCTTAATATACATTTACTCCTCCTTACCGAAGGGTTGCATAATTCCATCTTAGTTTCTTAATTTAAGCTTCGGACTAACAGTCCACTACAGCTTAACGTTGTAAGATCAACTTACTAAACTTAATCAAGTTTTATTCGCAACTAAATTTTAAATTCAGAATTCCATCTCATTAGACGTCACTTAAATGAGGCCTAATCCCAAATGAATGTATTCATTTATTTACTATGACCTTATTTCAGTTAAGGTTTGACATGAGGAGACATGATTCCTCATACCGAATATCCTTTTGATCAAAACGTCCCAAGGATATTAACGAAATCAGAATACAGAATTCGATTGTTTCTTTATTAAGATTCACTAGTTTATATACTAATCCCGAATATCATTCATTTAAGAGTTCATATTCACTTTACTCTTTACAAATGTCAATTTAAAATCCATATTGACCTAAGTATGAATTAATTGCACATTCTAACTTAAAAGTTGTATTCAAGTAAAGAACAGATATTATGTCCCTATAAATCTGTCAACCATCATTTGAATAAGTCCAAATTCAACGAATTAAATCTTATTCTCATTCATATTCAAACAGTTTCAAAGTGGTACAGCCATTAAAATATCACACCTTCTTCTTTTACTCATTACTCTTAGATTAAAATTCATACAATATACAAGTCCATACTACCGGACTTCATTCATGCCAAACAACATTAACAACTCGTAAAGAAAGAAGAATACAACTTTTTCTTTTTCCATTTCTTTGGTGAAGAATAATAAAATCTCAGAAGAGATCCATCCCTTAGTTAATCAGAAGAAGCATCATAAAACAACATGTCTTCATTTTTACTCGTAGAAACCATCTGCAAAATTTACTTGCACGGGTCAGTTCATCGAACTGAGCATATTAAGCACTTATCATTAAAATGAGGTGCTCTTGATTAACTGTCTCAATAAAAGAACCCTACTTTTATGAAATGTCTCTAAATAGAGATAAACATCATGTAATAGTTATGCACCAATAAGGTTGAACAATTTTAACAACTTGATTTCAATAATCAACATCATTTAAATAGTAATAATAGATATCAGCACACCAATTTCTATATTGGCTAACCTATCATGATGTATATTTCACCATTCTCATAGTTGTTTTCAATGAAAAGAAAAGAGTTCATTCCAAACCTAGATAATACCAAAAAGGAGTATTTTCTCTAAACAATCACGTATTAAGACAACTATATTAACCGATTTATAGATTGTTGTTCGATTGCATGCATTGTCCAACCCATTTCATCATCAAGAATGAATTCCATATACTGAGTCGATTTATAAATCAAGGTAGAACTTTCTTACCTTCAGGTTGTCCACTGGACTTCAACTGAATCAGATGCAAAAGTGAAAAGAAACCTTACGTCACAGCAACAATCTATTTAACTTCCCAGAATTCAACAAACAACATAGTACTTCTTTCAATTCAGAAAAGAAGAAAAACAACAGTTAAATGCAGTTGCTTATGCCTAAGGCAGTAAGAAATTCATTCAATATCAAATATAGAATTTCAACTGGATAAGAGAAGAAAATAATTATTACTTCCGATTACCCATCCAATATTCCCTTTCTTTTCATCACAACTGAACTGGATGATTTAAACAAGAAGTGATAACAATCAATGATAACAGTCAAAGAGAGAGAACAATTAAGGTCAATAATCGAATGAAAGGAAGAAGAATCATATTATCTCTTCTCAATGCTTGGCCGAGTATCAACTATATAGTACAGACCTGTTTTCAATAGGGTAATTTCCCCTAAACAAGACTATTACAGTAATCATAATTTACTAACTATCATTCAAGGAAGTACTCCTGAATTCGTTTTACATCTGACCCACAATTATCAACAACCACTGAATTTTTCAATTTAAAAATCATTTTTAATAATTATTCCCCAAAAATGAACATTCTAGCTAGGTTTGAAACAAGCAAGAATGAACAACAAGCTATATGACCATAATATCACTGTATTAAATAAAGAACCCATCTTTTCAACCGCAAGAACAAGATTCTACTCTAGTATGGTTCTAATCGAACACCATAAAAGGTTCAGATATGCAGTTCCTTTATTTATATAGACATATCAATGGATTCAAGGAAGGATAAACGATACACTCTACTCCATTCACCAAATAACCAAGTTATTCTTTCTCAGTTTTTAAATAATTTATTCCCCAACAAACATTCACGGCCTTCAACCCAATATGGAGACATTGAATCGTTTTAAATCAAGCAAGGGTAAGATGATGGAACGAATTCGTTGTCCCCAAAGAATTCGTATTCTATGCACTGTAATGCTACCAGAAAAATAACTCACACAAACAGTTCCATCAAGCATTCTCACGATTTTTCCCAAACCATTTACACGCATAGAACTCAGAAAAACAATATTCACATCACTGTTACTTCCATCAACTCAAACCCATAATGGGTAATAAAACCGAATACCCAATACTGTCAAAACTCCTACAACAAGGATAGATTTCATTTCATTTACCCCTTTTTGTAAAGAAAATACCCAAATTGTATTCATCTCCAAAAGACAACTCAACCCAGAAATCATATCAAACATATCAACATTTTCATTTTACAAAAACACCCAACATAAGAGTAGAGTTCTTTTAATGAAGACGCTTAACAAAGAGCAAAACGGTTTAAAGAGAAGAGCTCAACATGCCTGTAAAATTTCTTGTTGCTTGAAGAAAACCGCATCCGTGCCCACAGGAGTTACTCTTTTTCCACGGCGATAACAACAAGGTTTTCCCCAACTATCTCCTTACTCCCATAGGCTCAAAGATAGCCGTGGTTACTCAAAACAACAACAACAATGACCAAAATGGTTGCAGGTTCGAAAGAACCTCCAAAGAAATGCAGAGCAAATACAAGAAACCCAAATGAACACGATAACCACAAAATTCCTCTTTCCCCTTTCCAAGGTGAGCTGGTCACCAAAACCAAGATCAATAAATGCATTAAATGCATTTCTTTTTCCTCTATCTCCACGCCACCACCGACTCAGGTTTGGCGAGTTCCACTTTTCAAATATTTGCATGTAATTTCATTTTTAACTACACTGCTAATTAGATATCCCCAACTCCCATGTTCCCACCAAATTTGGCATTCAAAACTTCAAGGACATCATTTAATGTCCTTTATTAAATTCTAAACCTTCTCTTCTTATCCATTCATCAGCATGTGTCCATAGGTCCCCTCCTTAGGTTAACAATAGTTTAGGTGGTATTGTCCATAGTTAGGTTTCCACCTAGGTCGCAAGTCATTAGGATTTGCAATAATTTACATCCCTTTTTTTTTTTTAATTTAAAGTCCACATAGGTTAGTTGTTAGGCCATGGGTTAGAACTTAACCCCGTAGTGTTTTAGTTAATAGGTTCCTTAGTAAGTTTTACAAACTTACGTTCATATCCAGCATAATGCAGGACGTTCATTCCATGCTCGACATATCTATACCTTGTTCGCTTGCACCAAAACTCTTACTATCTTACGCTCTCGACATTATTATTTGTATGTAGTTCAGAAATCGAACCTTTCCATTGGCAACATGGTGCCGAATAATTATACCGTGACAAGTTCTCAGAAATTTATAACAATCTCCATTGGTTCCAGACTTCATTCAAATTAGAAAGTAAATCAACAAAGTGATCAAAAAGAAGGCCGCAACATACCTTGGATCAATGGAATTGATTCAAGGTGTGCTATCAATCAACAATAAGAGTTCATCAAACACATAAGCAATCTGTTGTTTCACACTTTGCAAAACACAAGTTATAATGACCTCCATCCCAAGTAAACAAGTTACAGTCAACAAGGGTTCATATCAGTAATACATTCTTTTTAAGATTAAAAGATATATCACAACCTAATTATCCTCATTTCCACAGTTACAACATCACGAAAAGAGGTTATCATAGTAGCTTCTAAAAATCAAGACGTTACACTAGCATCCAACCCCAACCGTCTAACCCCAAATAGCCGTCCCAACCCCTTGCTTTGTCAGTTGGTGGGAAATTTTGTCTTGTTGACAAATTGGTGGGTTTCAGGCCAACGCTATGGGAATCTAAGTCCCTCTACTTGAACGGTGCAGCTTTCGTATGTGCATGCGTGAAAAAGTGGATTTCAATGGTGGTCTTTCAACCAGAGATCCAACAGGGGCACTCCACTATCCTTATGGCAAAGCTAGCAATTTCTCACTAGAGAAGAACTTTGTCTGAGAAGGGAAAAGGGAGTGAGAATGGAGGTAGGAAAAACTAATGTTACGGGTAGAATATCAGATGCCCACACACATCAATTAGAAACTTCATTTACATGCATTTATAATCAAAAGAAAAACAAATCCGCGGGAGAAGCTACAAGACCAAATGAAACTCATTGGTCACAAAGTACCAATTAATTCCTCAATCAAGGAGGCAAAAATTCCTTCTTTTCTTATTGAAGCTCGACCAGATTTTGTACATAGCTAGAGAATGGAAGAAATTTGAGGAAGAAGAGAAAATAGAAGAAGAATGGCATTTTCTGTCTTTTCCAGGTACAGAGCACTCTGGTTTTTTCAAAAATCCAATCTCTAGAATGACGTCGAGAAGCCATTATATTCTTTGCAAGAAACTATTACAACTTCACAAATCCTCAATGCCTTTTTGAATCCCTCTGTTGTGAAGAAAACGCTCATGGCGGGTTAAACCAGATCTTGCAAAGCAACCATTACATTCGATTTGCCAATTTAAATACAGACCATTAGATTTTCTCCTCTAACTCTAAAATCGGGTCGTCCACGTGATAGGAAGGGATTAGAGCGGTTACGGGGAAGCCCTTTGCATTTTGTTATTTTTAGAGATTTGGAAATTTGGAACAAATTGGCCCGCACCCCTGCTTTGACTTTTCAACTTAGACACATGGTTGCTTCTGATTGGAAATGGGGTCGCGACCCTTTTCTCAACATTTTAACCTTTTTTGGAAAAAGGCTCAAAAACTCAATTTCCTCCACCAGCCCATTGCTCTCGATTTGACTAGGACACGTGGCATGTTCTGGTTGGAGATGGGGTCACGGCTCCTTTCTAAACATTTTAACCTTTTTGGGAAAAAGGCTCAAAACCTCAATTTCCTCTGCACTGCCACCCTCTCTCGGCTTTGACTTTTCAATGGTGGGCTTCACCTTGACTTTTTCCTTTATAGCCTGATCGGGGTTGTGGATCATTTTTTAACTTTTCATTTTTTTACAAAAAGGCTCAAAAACACAAATTCCTCCACACCCACTCTTCCGCTTTGACTTTTCAACTTTGGGCCCGAGACCTTGGCAGAGCCACGGAGCATTTTAGAACTTTTACTTCACTTTTGGGAATTTGGTTAAATTTCCAAAAGTGCCCCGATGGCCCACTCGTCCGCTTTGACTTTTCAACAATGGGCTTCAACTTTGACTTTTTCCTGTAGGCTTCAACTTTGACTTTTTCCTTTATAGCCTGATTGGGGTTGCGGGGAAAATTTACCATTTTTGCCAAAAGTGACCAAAAGTGTTAAGTTCACCAAAAATCTCATTCCTCCCCATCCAATAGGATCTGACCACGTACCTACATTCATTGGAGTCAAAATTTGATGGGGAAAAGACGCCTGTCATCCCAACTGTGGAAAATATGCAAAAGAAGAAAACTTCATCGTTTTGAGTCCAATTTTCAAATTTCCTTCACGAACCAGAGGCATGGAGGCAAAACAATGATTTGGTGACCCAGGCCATAGAACAAGTGAACAATTTTGATAAAAAATGGAGGTTGCAAAGAGGATATTACGTGCACAGACCGGGAAATGGAGAATTTCTCAAAATGAGCAAAACAAAGGTTTAAATAGCTCTAGGGCACAACTTCTGCTAATTTCTTGAATCTCTAATTTGGCTTAAACACCAATGAAGGGCATGAGCTCAAAAAATTTGAATTTGGCTATGAAAACGCAGAGTAGTTTTGAGAGACAACAACTGGCTCTAGCTTGGGGACATGGCGTGAACTAGGCATTGTTAGGGCACGACGTGAGGATCCAGAATCTCAAGTTTCAAAACATATTACGTTGACCAGTGCCTTATCCATTGGGCCTTGCAGAGTCATGTACAATTCTGAGAAAGAATGGAAGAAGGAAACACACAAGCCAAACCACACACAACCAAAACCAACAAAAACTAAAACCAAAACCACGCAGTAGAAAAAAGGAAAAACACACCTACGCAAATCACCTATGATACAGGGTGGGGGACAACCCGCTTTCACTGATGATACAGTTTCAAGTATTGCCCACTTCGAGGCAATTCCAATGGCGTTCCATCCAAGTAAGAGAGGAGAAAAACATTCTCACCACAAGCTCCATGGATTTGGAATGGGCCGAGCCATAATGAATCAAACTTTCCATGGTTGCCCTTTGGTTCTCTTCTTTTGTCCCATAGCAGGACCAAATCTCCAACTTTGAAATTCCTTGCTTTGGTCTTCTTGTCAAAAAATTTCTTCACTTTCAACTGATGTTCTTTAATTCTATCCACCACTTGGCATCTGCTTTCCTCCAGCTTCTCCAGGAAGAGGATCCTCTTGTCAATGGAGTCTTTGTACTGACCATCTTCTATTTCTTGCAACAACTTGAGAGCTAGCATCTCAATTGTGAGAGGAATCTCTACCTCAATTCCATACAACATTTGGAAAGGTGACATACCTATTGCCTTCTTAGGAGTGATCCTATCAGCCCACAATGCATCATATAACTTCTTGTGTCAGTTCCTTTGATTCTCATCTACCAACTTACGAACAATGGTCACAATGTTCTTGTTGCTTGACTCAGCTTGACCATTTCCCTGTGGATAGTAGTCAGAAGAGTGAGATAAGGAGATTCCAAAACCATAACAAAACTCTGTGAGCTCCTTTGAAGAGAAATAGGTGGCATTGTCTACAACAATCTTCTGTGGTACTCCAAAGCGTACAATGATATTCTCCTTGATGAAGTTGCAGACTATTTCAGAGTTGGCTTTCTTGGTTGGAATGGCCTCCACCCATTTAGTGAAGTAATCAGTTGTAGTGAGTACATAAGTATGCCTTGCACTAGAATGAGGATTCAAAACACCAATAAAATCTAGCCCCCATTGCTGAAATGGTTCCTCAATCACCATAGGCCTGAGTGGCAATGCAACTAGTTGTGGCTTTCCAAAAAATTGTTGGCATGCTTTGCATTTGGAAACCCAATCTTGAGTATCTACAAAGATGGAGGGATAATAATATCTCCCCCTGAGAATCTTATGTGTAGTGACCATTGCGAAAATGTCCACCACAAGCTTGATCATGATATGCCCTGAGTAACTTTTCTTGTTGCTCCTTATCTACACACCTGAGGAAACAACCATCCTAGGCCTCTCTTGTAAAGTGCATGATTCCAAATCACAAACTTGGCTGCCTTTAGCTTGAGTGTCCTTCTTTGTTTGTAGTCAAGATGAGGAGGACATTCTCCATAAGTGAGGTAGTAAGCAATATCCGCATACCACTCATTAGTAGTGGTGACAAAGAGCACTTGTGGACTGTCTTCTGAATAGGTTGGGCAAACATCATCCTTTTCTCCCTGTTGAGCCTTGAGAGTTTCATCTTTAGCAATCAACTTGCACAAACCATTTCCTCTTACTAGATTAGAGGGCCTAATCTCTAAGTCATACTCTTGGGTCTTTGCAATCCAACTTCCTCTCTTAGCCCCAGGATCTTGTTGAGTCAAAATGGACTTGATTGCACTTCCAGGGACCATCACCACTGTATGGGAATTGAGAATGTAGAATCTGAAACTTTTAACAGCTTTAACCACTACGTAGGCATGCTTCTCCAGTTGGCTATACTTTAGCTCATGATTTTTCAAAGGACACTCATGAAAGCAATGGGTGCTTCCAAGCCTTCATCATTTTTCTACACAAGGATAACGAGAGAGTGTATGTTCTGATGCATAACAATACATGATGAACTCCTTGTTGAAATCTAGAGATATAAGAGTTGGAGCTTTGGCAATGGCTTTCTTGATATTCTCAAATGTTGTTTTTCCCTCCTTATTCCACTTGAAATTTGCTTGAGGCTTCATCATGGAAGTTATATGCTTAGTCAGTTCAGAAAACTCAGGCACAAAACGATGAAGGAAGTTTACCTTTCCAAAGAATGAATGAACTCCCTTTTTGTTGGTTGGTAAGGCTAATGCTTGGATAGCTCTGACCCTCTCAGGATCAATGTGTGCTCCATGTTTGTTCATAATGTGTCCCAACAACTTACCTTTTGTGACTCCAAAAATGCACTTCTTTGGATTTAGAGAAATGTCATGTTTCCTACACCTTGCAAGGACTTGCTCCAAATGACTGATATGATCTCCCCTCCTCTTTGAGAAAACCGTGAGGTCATCAAGGTAAATGACAATGTAATATTTCAAATCTTTGAAAGCCAAGTCCATTGCTCTCTGGAAAGTGGCCCCAACATTGATCAAGCCAAAAGGCATTTTGTTGTAGGCAAAAGTGCCCCAGGGTGTTGTGAAGGTTGTTTTGTTGCAATCCTCTTCTGCCACCTTGATTTGGTTATACCCTGAGAATCCATCAAGCAAAGAGAGCATCTTAGATCCAGTGATTGCTTGCAAAATATGATCCATGATTAAAAGAGGGTAGTTGTCCTTGAGAGATGCTGATTCAAATTTTGAAGTCTACACAAATCCTTATTTCCCCATTCTTCTTCCTTACTTGGCACAATGTTAGCCACCCATGTTGAATGGTGGATGGGGAAGATGATTCTAGCATTGAGCATCTTTGTCACCTCTTCTTTGATAACATCAGCAATCTTTGGATTGTAGGGCCTTTGTTTTTTCCTAAAGGGCTTAGCTCCTTGCTTCAAAGGAATGGAATGATGCATTTCCTTTGGCTGAAAAGACTTGAGTTCATCATAGGAGTAGGCTAGGACATCTGAGTACTTTTTTAGCAGAGAACAACAAACTTTCTCTTCTCTTTTGGTGAGTAACATTTACCAATGTTAACCATCCTTGGATTCTCTGAAGTGCCAATGTTTTCTTGATCGAAATCAAATGGGCACCGAGAAGACTATTTTTCTTTCTCTTGGATGAACCTGTCATGCTTGTCAAAGAGATCTTCCAAAGAAACTAGGCCTTTGGGGATTTTGTTTCCTTTCAGTTTAATTACCCCCTCTTCATCAATTCCCTCAATTCCTTCCTTCTCTTCTTTGGGGACTAATTCACGGTGTGGGTTTTCACTTCCTTCAAAGAACAGATTATTGAAGTTATCCCTTTGTTCTAAGAAGGCTAGGATCTGATTGTCATCATTGAAGACCTGCCAGTGATTTGCATTATCTGGTACACTAGGTCTAAAAACCATCTCAATGGTCACCTTATCTTTGCCAAAAGAAGGATGAGGTGTCACTAAGGAAGCTGACACTACTAGAGAATCAACCTTTTCATTCTACTCCCTAGGGATAGCTTCAATGGAGAATGCATCAAAGGATTCAATGCAGTCCCACACTCTGTTTCTATAGTGCTGAGCCTTGGATTTTTTACCTGATATTGTTGGTGGACCTGCTTCACCACAATCTCAGCATCACCTTTACATCTCAACTTCTTGATCCCCATGTCCTCTGCTGCATTCATGCCTAAGAGCAACGCTTCATACTCTGCAGTATTGTTTGTATTATCAAATTGCAGCTTATAGGCAAAAGGGTATATCTCATTGGAGGGAGAGTATAATACTACACCAGCTCCTGAACCTACTCTGGAATGACTACCATCAAACTCCATTGTCCAAATCTGATCTTCTTCTTCCTCCATGAGGAGTGGCAAGTTCTCTTCCTTTTGTGATGTAAGGAAGTATTTTCCTAGCCCATAATCTTGAAAGAGGATGTTAGCTCTTGGATCATCGAGTTCCTTACTGTGAATTTCATTTTCCTAACTGGCAAGCAATTCTTCATTTCTCCTTTCACTAGGATAGTTGCAGATGACCAATCCATTTTTATTTCTCCACCTAGATCTCTGCAAAAACTTCTACTCAAAATCATACCAAAAGATGTTGGGATATCTGCCACCAAAATGGTCAAGAGTATCTTCTTGTCAGGGTAATCAGCTAGTGCAACTTGAGCATCCTTGATTCTTCCTACTAATGGAACTTGTTTGGATTCCATTGAATAACATGTGCCATTTTCCCAAGTCAAAGTGAGGCCAAGAGCATTTGTAACTTTTGCTGGCATCACATTATCTGAGGCTCCAGAGTCTATGATGCAATTGTTCAACTGGAAGCCTTTGATGAGAAGTGACAGGTAGAAAGGCTCAACTCTATTGGTGTTGGAAGCACTAAGGGCTAGCATGTTTTGAGAAGGTGGTATGGATGGTGTGGGAAGTAAGCCTTTAGAATTAGATATTTGGGGTGTAGAGTTACCGCCCGACATCGCCTTGATGAATCATCAAATTGGGCAGGATGTGTTTGTAGGTATTCAATCTCAGAGAGTTGAACTTTGGTTTTGCTTGCATGCTCCACAAAGTCAAATGGAGCTATGGTAGGTGAGGAAGAGGTTCCAACAGTGGATGAGGACTTAAATGGCAGAGGTTTTGTTACTTTTGGTGTTGGGTTATCCTTTTCAAATGTAGCAATTGGCTTGGAAGGAGGTGAGGGTGTAGCCCTTGATTGAAATTTAGATGTTCTTGCAGAAACAATATTAAGAAGAGAATTTCTCTTAACAAATTTTGGGTTGAGAGGAGAATCAGATGACTTACTTGGCACAACAGTGTGATCCTTGACAACTAGTGAATCTAGTTTCTCTTTGGCTGATTCCATGGAAGGTGGTAATGGTGATCCTCTGCTGATGATCTTGTTTTGTGGAGGCTTTGAAGAGTTATCTTCTTTGTTCTTCCTACTCTCAATTGCAACTGTTGAGGCTGAAACACCATTCTTGGATTGTGCATGAGTGAAAACAACACATGAAAAACTTGGAGCTTCTTCATCACCTTCCTCCTCATCATCAATGTATTCAATCAGGCCATTGTGCATGCCGACCTCTTCAATTTCAAGATATTTTTCGTAGTCATCCATGCTTTCTTCTTCAGTTTCCTCAATGTCTGTTCCTTCTTCTGATTCTCTAGTGTCACAGATAGCATTGACTGGTGGTGCTTCAAGAGCAAGCCTACGAGGAGGTGGAGCAATTCTTGGTCTATCAGGAGGATTTGATCTCCTTGGAGCATTCCTCATTGTGATTTGTGACATTGCTTCTTTCAAAGCAACTAGGTCATTTGCCATTTTTGGAACATTGGATCAGTGGTGACTGGATTTGAACTCTAACCTTTTTGCTTCCCATTTGGTCCTTTCACTTTTCCAGAAAGAATTAGATCATCATCAGTCTCAATTGCGAAGTCTTTAGCGTCCCTCAAGGTTCTTGGTTGGGCTCTTCTGAGGAAGAAACCAACTTCTGGTGGCAAAGCACTGATGAAGAATCTTTTCAAGTTGTTTTCAGAGGGTAACACATCTTCTGGGATCCTCCTTGTCAACCTATCATACCTTGCTACAAAATCTCTCATTGATTCGAGGTCTCCTTCTTCATCTAAACCAATTGGACCAGCAGGTCCTAACAATCTTCTTGTGCTCTTGAACCTATGTTCAAACACACTTCTTATATCTTCCCAGCATGTGACAAATCTTGGGGGCAACATGTAGAACCATTCAACAGCCTTTTCTTGGAGTGACTCCACAAAGAGCCTAACTGAAACATCTTCATCTTCAACTCCCAACACTCCACAAGTAGTGATGAATGTTGCTACATGTTCTTCTGGGAGCTGAGAACCATCCCCTTTGAATTTTGGGAAGTTCTTTCTCAAACCTCTTGGGAGCTCATGGAGTGGTTGAGCAAGAGCTAGTGGACCGGTATTTCTCCCCCATGGTACGTTGGGCCTGCATTCCTCATGCTCATGATCACCCATTCTATTCATGTTTCTATCCTCCAGTCTTGCTAAGGTTGCTTCTATGTTGCTCTTTCTTCTGCTTCATTTGGAGTCTTTCTATTTCTTCAAGTTGAGCCCTTATCTCCTCCTCAAGAACTTGCCTCTCTTTCAAGCTCTTCAAATGTGGGATCAATTTTCCTCCTTTCCTCAGTTGTCGGGTGTATCTTCTATCATCCAACTTGAAAGTTTATGCTCTCCTCTGGGGTGCTGGAATTTGTCTCTGCCTTTCCAGTTTGACAACACATTCCTCTTCCAGGTCCAAAATCCTTATGGAAATGAAGTATTGATTGACACTTTGTCTCTTATGCCAAATAGCTTCTCTCAGATCGGAAGCAATGTCTTCTTGGATGTGAAAGAGTAAATCAAGTCTCTCAATAGGAGGATTTCCCAAAATAGCCATGATTTACATCCATGTAGTCTGTGTGATTATTCAATCTCCAGGAACTTTTCTTCTAGAATCTTTTTTGTATTTTATGACCTTGAGGTCATTTTTAGGTGCAGATGCTACAAAATCTGCCCCACGGTGGGCGCTAAAAACTGTTGGCGAGAAAATTTGTCTTGTGGAAAAATTGGTGGGTTTCAGGCCAATGCTATGGGAATCTAAGTCCCTCTACTTGAACTATGTGCAGCTTCCGTATGTGCATGTGTGAAAAAGTGGATTTCAATGGTGGTCTTTCAACCAAAGATCTAGCAGGGGCACTCCACTGTCCCTATGGCAAAGCTAGCAATTTCTCACTAGAGAAGAACTTTGTCTGAGAAGGGAAAAGGGAGTGAGAATGGAGGTAGGAAAAACTAATGTTGTGGTAGAATATCAGATGCCCACACACATCAATTAGAAACTTCATTTACATGCATTTATAATTAGAAGAAAAACAAATCATGGGAGAAGCTACAAGACCGAATGAAACTCATTGGTCGTAAAAAGTACCAATTAATTCCTCAATCAAGGAGGCAAAAATTCCTTCTTTTCTTATTGAAGCTCGAGCAGAGTTTGTACATAGCTTGAGAATGGAAGAAATTCGAGGAAGAAGAGAAAATAGAAGAAGAATGGTGTTTTCTGTCTTTTCTAGGTACAAAGCACTCTAGTTTTTTCAAAAATTCAATCCCTCTGGAATGACGTTGAGAAGCCATTATATTCTTTGCAAGAAACCGTTACAACTTCACAAATCCTCAATGCCTTTTCGAATCCCTCTGTTGTGAAGAAAACACTCATGGCGGGTTAAAACCAGATCTTGCAAAGCAACCGTTACATTCGATTTGCCAGTTTAAATATAGACTATTAGATTTTCTCCTCTAACTCTGAAATCGGGTCGTCCACGTGGCAGGAAGGGATTGGAGCGGTTACGGGGAAGCCCTTTGCATTTTGTGATTTTTTAGAGATTTGGAAATTTGGAACAAATTGGCCCGCACCCCCACTTTGACTTTTCAACTTAGACACGTGGTTGCTTCTGATTGGAAATGGGGTCGCGGCCCTTTTCTCAACATTTTAACCTTTTTTGGAAAAAGGCTCAAAAACTCAATTTCCTTCGCCATGACCCGCCCACTCTCTCCGCTTTGACTTTTCAATGGTGGGCTTCACCTTGACTTTTTCTTTATAGAGATCGGGGTTGGTCATGATCATTTTTAACTTTTCACCTTTTTTACAAAAGGCTCAAAAACACAAATTCCTCTCTGCCCGCCGCTCTTCCGCTTTGACTTTTCAACTTCGGGGCTCGAGACTTTTTCCTTTATAGCCACATCGGGGTAGATCATTTTTAACTTTTACTTCACTTTTGGGAATTTGGCTAAATTTCCAAAAGTACCCCATGGCCCGCTCGTCTGCTTTGACTTTTCAACAGTGGGCTTCAACTTTGAATTTTTCCTGCGGGCTTCAACTTTGACTTTTTCCTTTATACTTCGAGGTCGCGGGAACAAATTTACCATTTTTGCCAAAAGTGACCAAAAGTGTTAAGTTCACCAAAAATCTCATTCCTCCCCATCTAATAGGATCTTACCACATATAACATTCATTGGATTCAAAATTTGACGGGGGAAAAGAGCGCTTCATTATTTTTCCTTTATGGAAAATACGCAAAAGAAGAAAACTTCATAGTTTTGAGTCCAATTTTCGAATTTCCTTCACGAACGAGGGCATGGAGGAAAATTTACCATGATTTTTTTGCCAAAAGTGACCAAAGTGTTAAGTTCACAAAAATTTTCCTCCCCATTAAAATCTTACCATGGAGGTTCAAAATTTGAGGGAAAAGACATGCATCACTATGGAAAATACGGAGAAAACTTTCTTTTGAGTCAATTTTCAAATTTCCTTCAGCAAAGGCATGGAGGTTTAAACACTGCCATAGAACAAGTGAACAATTTTGATTAAAAATGGACTTCTACTAATTTCTTGAATCTCTAATTTGGCTTAAACAACAACGAAATTTGAGCTCAAAATATTTGAATTTGGCTATGAAAACGTAGAGTAGTTTTCGGGAGACAACACCGTCCAAACCTATAAACCGTCCAACCTATAGTCGTCCAACCCTTAGCCATCCAACCTTTTCTTGTCCATTCTCGAGCCTTGTAACATAAGAGCCGCCCCTAAGGGCCTAAGCAGTAACCAGTCATGGATACTAGAAATAATGGCAAAAAGATTACAAATTCAACAAGTTTATAAAAGGTTCCAATACTTTGCTTGGCTATTTTGGAAAATCACAAAAAATGAAGTCGGTTTCTGCTTCAACTGAAAATATCGGTATGTGGCAAGTGTTATTTATTGGTTATTTTATCTTACAAAATTTAATAATTATGTTTATGATACTATTCTTGGAACTCTTTGACATTTGTACTCTGTAAAAATTTAACTATAGATAAGATTAATACTATATAAGTAACAATTTTATAAAATTATTTGCAGACGTTTTAGAAATTCCTTCACAGAATAATCAATTTATAGATATTGATGATCCAATATATGTTGAGGCAAACATTCCATCCCTTGATGAAATAGAAGTACAAGAAAATTCATCGAACTCTTAGGATACACCAGCAGAGGAAGCTTCTACTCCAAGGTCTATTTCCAAAAAGAGGAGACATGAGATTCAAAATATTTCTGCTTTGATGCCCGATGCGTGTTGAATCCCAAGGAAAAAAAAAAAATATGTTAGAAGAAAGATGGCAAACTGGACAATTGGAAGGAAATTCCAGTTCGAATGGGCTGCAAAATATCCTTTTATTGAAACTTGTGTACACTAAAAATTGTAATGATGTTCCAACACAATGTTGATGCAAAATATGTGGTTGGAAACAGGGGAAGGATCACATGATGCAACTCAAACTAGACATAATTGAAAAACACTGTGGGAAAATATACATTTCCCAAAAGCTTAAGGATGGCAACATAGTCAGAACACATAAATGGAAAGATGCAAAATATTGTCTACATGTCAAATATGTAGAAGAGTATGAAAAGGAACAAAAACGTATCAAATATGTAAATGAAAAAGGTGGGACCATAGTAGAAAAATTGAGCAAAGCTATGGAGGAAGAAATGCAAGCAAAGGGTATTCAATTTTAACCGTATTTCATATAATGAAAAGGGGAAGACCGATGTCAGATTTTAGAGAAAATAAAATGTTGTATCAAGTTATTGGTTTAAAGAACGTTCCTCAATCTCATTGGTCAGATACCAGAGGTCGAGATTGCAAAATTTCTATCTCTGGTAGAGAAGGAGGATTTGAAACTGTGTGTTCAAAAGGAAAAGTATATTTCCCTTTCTTTAGATGAGGTTACTGCAGTCGATAATACTTCATGGATATGTATTCATGTTTACACATTTGCTAATGAAATGAGGACTCCACACCTCTTGGCAATTCATAAAATGACAGAGAATTGCAATTCTGAAAATATTTATAAATTGGTGGTGTCAAATCTGAAGGATATTGCTGGAATGGATGACTTTGCCATTGTAACAAAATTAGTTTGTGTTGGAACCGATGGTGCAGTTATAATGTAGGGAGCTAGAAATGGTCTGTGTGTTAGACTTCAGACAACTATTGCTCCGTATATGGTTGTTGTCCACTGCATGGCTCACAGAATGAATCTCGCCTACAAAATTGTGAGCACATTTGAAAATGTAGCTAAAGTGGAGGAATTGATACGTGATCTCCATGCCTATTATTCTTGTAGTCCTAAGAGATTTTTAGAATTTCAAAAAATTCTATTGACTAACAGAGAGGAAAAAAACTTCTCAAAGATGTAGATACCAAATGGATATCTATGTATGAACCTACCTGTAGAATATATGATGAATATCCTTCACTGATAGGATTTATGTTTAAATACCGTAGGGATGTAGATAAAGCTAAAGATCTATTGTGCCGTCTAACTGACATAGAAACTTTACTCACACTTTGTGGTATTTTGCCCATGTTGAGGGAGCTTAATATTTTAACGAAGCATGCTCAAGATTGGTCTTTCTACATTATAGACTTTATAAGACTCAGAAGACGTGTTTCTTTGGAGTCTAGAAAGTTTATATATTTTTGATGGGAGTTTTCAGGGTTCTGTTGCTTTTGAAAACTGGAATGCATTGACAGATTTGAAAAATTCCAGGTGCTCCTTAAAGTACAATATAAATGATCATCTATGTATAATAGCACATGGAAAAGAGATTCCACTTCATACGTACCAAAAAAGAATTGATATGGCTAACTCAGAAATAGAAGAAGTAAAAGTGACACGAAATTTATATGATGCAATATTAATCGATAATAGGAATAAGTTGAGAAAGATCTTTGAATCGTTAGCTAAAGAGATCCGGGAAATATTCAAAAATGATAAAATACTTGAAGCAATGGAAGTTGTAAATCCGTTGTTCGGAATTTGTCTGCAAAAATCTCATATATCTATCAATCCTTTATTTGTCAAAAGCATGGGTGATCTTACCGATCATTTCGTAAGACTGAAGAGATAAATGGATATTTTGTAGAAGGAATTTTGGAAAGAAAACTACTTAGTTCACAGTCAATGGATTTTGCTAATACAATGATACGACAAGTTCAACTTCTACAAAACCCATAGGATTACAGTGCCATGAAAAGGATTTGGAAGGATATCTGTTCTAGTAGTATTCTAAGTGAAGATTTGAGCGAGTATATTAAGTTGTATGAGCTCTATCAAACAATGATTCTAGGTTATGTGGAAGATGAGAGGGTTTTCAGTGCACTATCCTTTTTAAAGTCAAAAGTTCGAAACAGATTGGATAGGAATCTAGAAAGTTGTCTCAGATTGTATGAATCGAGTTACTCAGTGGAGTCTTTTCTTTATAATAGAGCACCTTTGGCATTGTGGAATTCACTAGTAGACGAAAGAGGAGTAAGTAATATTTTTCTTGGCCCATGGGATCGGGACACATCCATAAATCATGCTACGGAGTTGATTTCAAGACACAAATGAAAGTGTTGCTCCAGAATGTTTGAATTCACATAGATTTCATTTCTTCTATACATTATTGAGACTACTTATGTACTTCATTCAAAGTTGATTACAACTTTCAATAAATGCAATATTATATTTTTCATTATTTGATCCTTCACCATTGCAACAATGTCATTATATGTTTCAATTATGTCATTTGTTATTTATGTTTGGTTTTCAAATTCGATGAAATAAGGACACATTCGTCTTTTATATCTGTTAATTTATTTATTTTACATCTCGCACAATTCGAAACGTAAAGAAACAAAATAGTGTAAATTTAAGCAACATTTACGTAAATTTCAGATTCGATCAAAATAAGGACACATTCGTCTTTTATATCTCGTTAATTTATTTATTTTACATCTCCGCAACAATTCAAAACGTAAAGAAACAAAATAATGTAAATTTAAGCAACATTTACGTAAACAATAGAAAAGAAACATAGTTTATATTAATATATAGTAACGCTAGACAATTCTAACTTCCAAAGTTATTTTGAAATTGATTTCTCATATGGCGGATTACTTTATGAAAAATGTACAAATTCATAAAAGCATTGTCACCAATACAATTCAAAAAGGGGTTGTAATAACATCTCAAAGCTTCCTGGACAAGTTCTGTCATATAAGGACACATTACGAGGTCATCCTCTTTTCTACCTATGATTCAAAATCATAGTTGTCCTTACGTCTGCCACACGGAATAAAAACTAAAAAGGGTTGGCCACTATCTTTTAATTCCTATGCCAGTGTCGAATTGTGACAACACACCTGTCACATGGTGAACTTTACTAACTTATCAAATTTTATGATGCAAGTGAAGGTTTTTCTTTTTCCTGCGTAAGAGATGGAGGAATAACTCCTGATGCCTAAAGATCTCCTGCTGCAGTGTTGATATTTTTAGTATATTCAGCTCCTCCCTCGCTACATCTCCTGCAGACAAAAGTGTTGCATTTGCATCTGTCTTTTCCTTCAGTAAGACTTCTGGATCCATCTTATGCTCCTTTATTATCCTTCTCAATGTATTATTTTGTTTATTAATAACAATGAGTTTTTCCTTCAACTGTATAAAAGAATTCAGGCTTTTGCGGGCATTCTTCAAATGTGCTTCAAAAACAATTGTTTCTTTCTTTAATTTTTCATATTTTATCTTGCAAAATAGAAATATTAAATTTTTAGTCTATCAGATAATATGAAAAAAATATATTGCAGTGGTTATAATATCAGATAATTTTTAGTTTTTCATGTAAAAGTAAATGCCCACTCACAACAACTTTCTCTTTTTCTGCATTTGCTATTAAAACATTAGTCTTGTCTTTAGACCATTTGTTGTAGTAAGCATGTGCTTCAGCATTGAGATTCTCCAACTTGTTTAGCATTATGTCTATAATTTCATCATTGTAATCATTACTATATGAAATTTTCCCTGATTGAGCTTTGTTTAGCAAAACATCCTACCATGTTAGTTGGCTCTCTACGGCAGTGAACAATGAATGCCTTTGAGCATGATTATGGTATCTTGTATTTATTTCTTTTATCAAAAATTTTTCTCTCCTCTCCCAAGACCACACCAAATCCACATCAGACATTACAACCTCTTGAATTGTTGCCCCCATACTATCTGATATCATATTTTCTAATATAAAATGTGTTTTTTCATCATCTGTTTGTGGAGCAACCCTTGGGGAGGAGGAGAGTCACCGCCTGTATTCCATGCACATTTTGTTGTTGAGGCAGAATAGATTGAATCATGTCGTGGGTGTCAAAATAGTTACTCTCGTCTACATTGCCACTATCGAAGCCTAAATACTCCTTGTCAAGGGCGATGTTGTTGAAAAGATGTGTGGCTGTTACACTTAAAACACCACCTAGTGACAGTCCAAGAAATTCGGTTGTAGCAAGATGAACTGTTCCTGTTGACTCTACAGGAATCCTAATATTCTTTCATGAAGTCCTCCTTTGTGTTTGTACTTGACATGTTGGAGGAATTGGTGGCCTCCTTACAAGCGAACATGACCTGAAGCCATATTACCTGCATGAAGCAAACAACAAATTGTTAGAATATAACAGTTGGGCTTTGTAAATGCTAAAAAATTGTAAGGAAACAAAACATGTAAATCAAACTACCATATAATATACCTTGCATAGATGGAGACACAATCATGACATTTTGATCTCCACACTCGGAATGAGTTTGATCTTCATCATCAAACTCAGTAGTTTCTTAATACAATACATGTAGAAAAGATCAGTAGAAATATTAGAATACATAATCTATAGTAATTGTTTAAATTTGTAATTTATATAAAGAGATAGCTTCATTATTCATACCTGTAGTTAAATGTGATGGTAAACGCGTTGTGTATATCGACTCCCTAGGTCACTTTTGACGAGGTCTTACTGGTGTTGATTTTGCTGAATCCATGTCAGAATCAACAAAGACTCTGGAGGGGCTTTACCTCTAGTAATAACCTCCTTATGCGATGTTGCAGCTATAATTTCTCTACAAAATAAAATCATACAATTATTATTTTATTTAAAATATTGAAATTGAAATCGTTATAACAAGTAAACAGTAAAAGTAACTGTTACTTATTGTTCTTCGAGACTAAGACCAATAATCTTATCATTGATTGGAGTAGGAATCTTATGCTGGGTTAATTCATGGTACGATTCATTATGGAAAGCAAGAATGAAATTGCAACAAGAGAATACAGTCCTCGATTTGTCAGTTTGATTGGCTTTGCGGGCATGGGAGATATCTGATTTTATTTTGTTGGACAAATAACTGCACCAATCGAATTGTTGCACTGCTAGTGTCCTGTAATATATATTGAACGCCTAATACTGGAATGTCTCAGTAGATCTGCCATGTAATACAATCTTGGCTCGAAAAGTGAAGCAACTGCAATAAAGAATTTGTTTGTAATACCTTGTAGAAGAAAGCATCTTGATGAACAATTAAGAGGAGCTGCAATTACATAAAAGAAATGTTAGATCCTTTGTGTGGTCGAGTAATGTTAAGAAAAAAAGCATTTGAAAATAATAAACTTACCATCAACCTGTACATTGTAATGAGACTCCAAAAACATTTTGTCTTCATCTGTAAGGACAACCTTTGTAGTAACAGCAACTTATTTTCGAAAGGTAAACTTGTTAACCGATGCACGTCCTCGGGTTCAATAGAAAAATAAATTTGACGACGTTTGGATGCATGACAAGAACAAAAATTGTCCATCATTGTCGTTGTAAGAGGCGAGTAGGTAATCAAGGACTGATGTATCAGTGTCAAATTGGGGCATGTTCACAAGCCCGGAAAATTCTAATTTTTCGAGCCAATCCTTTAGAGTGCCTTTTTCTTTTAGTAGAGCTAAAATCTGTGGGCACATGAGGTTTTTGTATTGAAATTTGGGTGTAAAATTGGAGAGCTCAGAGCACTGAAAATTTACGTATAAAAGTGAAAAAATGAACCTTGAAAGGGTATTTATAGGGCCCAGGGGTATCATTAATGAACATTAAATTCATTGGTATCAACGCCCAACCCACACCATCCAACCCACCACATCCAACCCTTGTCCATCCAACTCCTCACCCATCTAACCCACCCAACCAGACCCATTACCCGTCCATCCTCGTCCCGTCCAACCCCGACCCGTCCAACTCCTATTCGTCCAACCCACCTGTCCAACCGCTTTCCGTCCAACCATACCCATCTAACCCACCCGTCCAACCCACCCATCTAACCCACCCATCCAACCCGCTCACCCAATCCACCCGTCCCAACTCATCCGCTCAGCCATTGATGATCGTCCAACCTCTCGTCCAACCCACTCGTCCAACTTGCCGTCCAACTTGTCCGTCCAACCAGCTCGACAAAAAGTGTGAAAACGAGGAACAATGCTCTGTGAAATCGCCTTTGCCACGAAACATTTTTTCATAAATTTGCCAACGATTCGAAAGTCGATTTATGAGATTCGCCATGATTCAAAAGTAATTTTTCAGAGGGGTCTTCTTAAAATGAACCCTATAAATTGCTAAGAGAGGGTTTGAAGAAAATGTTGGGTGCTCTATCTACTAGCAATCGATGCAAAATGTGCGATGAAAACACTGCAGGGGATGTCTGGAAGAAGTTTAATTTGGGGAGAAAAACATTGGAGGGGGAAGAGGGGTGATTATGAAGGGGTTTGAAGGATGAGTAGGGAATTGGTGGGAAAAATGTTGGGGGAACTATTGTGTGAAACTCATCTTTCTTACGAAAAGGAACATATGAAGCATGTGCCACTTTTTTCAATCGTATGAGAGAGAAAAAGGGTGTTGTGTGTAGGTCATTGAGGAAACATACTTTGGATGATGATTACTTCAAAGGTTAACTTGCATATATATGAATCCAGAACTTTACATATGTTAGATGCAAAAACTCTCTATTTAGGGTTACTTATGTTGTTGATTTCATGCACATTTGCGATTAGGGTTTCACCTTCAATCCTTTAACTTTAACCATGCAATGGAAATGCCGAAGATGATATGCTAAAGAAGTTAAACTTGAGGGAGTGAAACATTGAAGGAAGAATAATAGTGATGAAGAAGGGGTTTGAGAGAGGAGTGTTGGGGTGGCGATAATTTTGGGGGAACTAATGTGAAACTCTTCTTTCTTACGAACAGGAACATATGAATCACCTACCATTTTTGTCAATCGTTTGATGGATAAAGGAGGTGTGGTGTGCAAGTCATTGAGGCAACGTACTTTGGAGATATCTTAGAAAGTAAAACATGGTAAATGAATACTTAATTATTTATTAACATTTTGAATTCAACCGATATTGTGTAGTATTGTTTTTGATCATTTATATTTGAACTATCTTGTTTGTTTGTATATTAGTGATGCTTTCTACTTTTACAATCTACATTTTGTCAATGCAATGGAGGTTTTTAAGTTGTCCGCTTGTTTCTATTATTTTGCAACGAGCATCATGTTGTGGAACCAAATATCGAAACCTAATGGGTCATGAAAATGACCATTGTCGTTACGCTTTCGATGGTAGTTGTTGAATTTGAAGGGAAATGGACCTATTTAATGTTCATGTTGGGTCAATATGACAACGCCATGTCCATGTGAAATAAAGACTAAACTTTAGAGGTGAAATTTGACAACCACCTATGCATGTCACACAATTTTTAGGTGACAATCATTTTTAAATATTGCCCTTCAAAAATGTAAAATAATGTTATTTTTACATTTTTAATAAAATATATTTGAAAATATTTTATATATACTTAATTATTTTCAATATCTATTAGTATAGTCTATATATAAATCTATAGAAAAATGACGGTCATATGTAAAATTTGCAAGACGCTTGTGACAATTATTTCAAATATTTGCAAGTATTTTACTGATTAAAATCATGAAAAATGTCTAAACGATCGTCAAATTTAACCCCTTCCCGAAAGAGTACTAGCTATTAAAATAAAACATGCTTGGTTTTCTTGGCTTGAACACCACACATCGACAATAGCATCATATGGATTTGACTCATGCTAGAATTGTTGAACTACCCTATACAAAGTGTGGGCAGTGTGCAATTGAAATTGAATAGATTTTCACCAATTATTTTGTGATCATAATTAATTCGTCTACATCAAGATTTATTATGATATTTGTGTAATTGTCAGGATTATGTCAAAGGTTTGGGCGAAGATGGAGAGTTTTGTTGGAGAAATCTTCCCCAACAATTTGAGTTTCGTTACACCATTGAAAGTTGGTAGTTTGGGAGATGACAACAATAATGATAATTCATACCAAAATTACAATGGTACCTACAATTTAAACCTCCGCTTAAATATGTCATTAGCGATCATCATCATCGCGTTGTTCTGCTTGCTCTTCTTCGTTCGACGAAATTGCCCTACTCTGTTTGGCAAAGCTTCTTTCGCCAACCACGGAAATCGCGCGTTGCCTGAGTCGGTCATGGAGAAATGCCCTCGCCAACCCCTCTGCTCTCCGCCGCTCTCTCAACATCCCTCCTACTCCTAACCATCGTGTTTTCCTGGCCATTTTTGACACAGAATGAGACCCGGGCTACCTCCGCGCCACTAACCACAACACGCGGTGGCTGCTTTTGCACTGCAATCCCTCTTTCTCCACCATTTCTTTGTCCAATCCTCTCTCTAAAATTTCTACACGCGCACATCTCAAAAGCGTGGCCGCAAACAACACCCTTTTCTTACTAGATATTCATGTCACGGTTAATCATGAAACCCTCGGGTTTCAGTCTTACAACTTGGAAGAGCAACGATGGAGAACAATTCCACCAATTCTGCCAGTTTACAAACACGTAACATTGTATGCGTGTGCAGCAGTGGGAGATTTCGTTTATTTCAACGGCAGATAGAACATTGTCACCGAAGCCGCGATGAAAACCGCTTTAAGACAAATCGATTCCACGGGCGTCATCGCACGCGGTTCCGTAGAGGATGACGATGTACGTCAAACTACGGACCGCAGATCATTTTCGGGTGTTGAGATGCCTTCCAGCCTCACCCCAACTTGTGAACGCCTTCGTCGTAACACTGTATGTAACCACATTGAAAAAATGATCAATGTGTGGGTGGTTTTTTTCTCTTATTAGGTGGTCAATTTTTTTCTCATTGTTAAATATATGTGATTTTAAAATAGTTGTATTTGATTTATTACAATTTTAGACATAACCATTAGAAATAAATATTAAGGTGAAAAAATTGTTGGCTAGGGAAAATATGATTTCATGCTTTTATTCATCTATTGCAAGGTTTTCAAAGCCTTGCTCGGTTTTCTTAAAATCTATACAGATCTCATGAAAATAGATCTTCTTTGGAATTCTAATAGAGCAACAACACCTTGCAAGAACACAATAAAGAATAGGGGATGTTTTTAGGGGCATGCATTATCATTCCATTATGATCAAGCATGTTGATGGGAACAATGCTTTAAATCTAGCACACCATGTACAATATAAGTCGATTTTCAATCCAATGTAATACAAGCACCGAACCCTTATACCTTTCCATGACCTAATTAGTACAACATAATAAATGCTAGATGCTCCACATTTTCTTAAATGTTTAAACCTTTCTCTAAATACTTATAAGTTCTTTTTGCACGTGGATGTTTTGTTTCACCCAACCATCCATCTCTTTTGTTGATCCTAAATGTATTTATGCATCCACAAATTAAGACCTTGATGGTACATGAGAGGATACATAACATGTGGAAAAGGTGACAATAAGGACCGAACCCCAAGGGATCCAAATATGGGTCAAAGGGGCTCTATAACCGTAGTGGTGCGGTTATAGGGAACCATAACCATAACATTACGATTTTGGAGAAAACCAAAATCATAAGAAAATATGGGGAGGAGAGAGAAGAGTGGTAGAGAACTTGTCGAAGAAGATAAAAATAAGGAACACGTGTCAATAAAATCCTAATCTAGACCAAAGATTGAGAAACACACAAGTATAGTAGGACAACACAATTTCATAACAAATAACTAGTCTCATACCAAAATTAGGTACCTATATGACGTCTCAATCTAATGTGTGTGTGCATACATATTAAATTAAAACAGACATGGATACAAAGAAGTTGCATATCACATAAAAACCTCCTTTTTAGAGTTCTCGAGTCAATATTAGAATAACAATGAATTGGAAGTTAAGTGGGCACAAATCGTCGGGTTTCCAAAAAGGCCTCCCTACCCATATGCAGGGTCCAAGGGGTCTATTTTTATGTAACTGAGACCCCAAATGGGTAAATCACCCTTCATTTCCCTTTTTGTCCAGCTTTGGGCTTAGAAAAAGTGGCCCACTTTGAGAGGTGATGGGGCCCACCTAACCCTTGCTTAGGTGGTCCCACACCTCTTTAAACATGATTAATTAACAAAAACACTACTAATACAAGTAGGGATCATTAGACCCTTAAAATAACTTAAACCAAGAGGTAAAAAGAATAATTATCACTAAAAAGAGATCAAGGAGGCAATAACCCAAGGTATCTGTAACAAATGATGAAACATATACAAGGAGAATGGTTTTCTCATATCCACTCAAAACCAAGGACAAGCAAGCCAAAACCAATCCAATAAAGGGGTGAGGATTTGGCCCAAACATCGAATTGTGCAATCTTGGAGGTACAAAGCCACGAGTCCCACATTCCCCCAATGTGAACTGTAACATGTACACTCGATTCACACGTCATCATACCTGCTCGATACAATAAACCAAGTAAAATGATACCACATACATCTAATAATTAAATCAATTACAAGTTAATCAATCTAATTTAGGAAATCAACTTATAACCGAAATGAGATAATAACTAGAATGACATACATCCATAGTAGATCAACATTAGAATCCATCTAAATCATATCACGATAACATCTATAACATCATCACCATAACTAGTAATCAAAATAATTAGTAGGGTGACATACATCCATCGTATACCAAATAAAATCCATCTAAATCACATCCTGATAATATCCATAACAACATCACTAAAAACTAGCAATAAAAATCACAACAATAGATTGGCATCATGTGCCTCATACACAACCTACGACACAAAAGTAATCCACAAAAACCAATATAATGTCTGAAATTGTATTGTATCAATGTCACTAATCCAATCAATAAGATGAGTCACTAATCATATTCAGGAACCTTCAAATTAAATTTGGTACTTTCCCATATAAGTGTTTTCCATAGTTTTGTTTCTACACTTTCTTCATCAATATTTTCCACTCTGCTTTTGCTTCTTCTTCTCTGTCATTTACATCACCTACTATCACACCTCCGAGCAACTTCCATTTCTTCTAAACACTCGTGGACATTTCTCATGAATGACATCATCTCATCTTCCTTAGGTTGCCTTCTTAGACCTCTTCTTGCCCTAGCTCTTTGAGCCATTTTTTTTTCTTCTTAACTCTCATTGGAGTCTTCACACCTTACTCACCTTCTCAACCGCAACTTAAATTCTTCTTCCTCGAGGAGCTAACTGTTTTCTTTGATATCAATCCTATGTAGAAGTGTAGGAGTGATTCACACTAACAAAAGTTGATTAGAAGTACATTCAAGATGATAACCTTTGCAAACTAGCTATACTCTATTTCTAGAATAGGGTTTAAGGGTTTAACCACTTCTTTGAGCTACTTAAGGCCAACAAATTGTTTCTTGACTATCAAAACTAAACTTCATCCAAGAACCTTCCTTCTTCATGGCATTACAACTCTTCTCAAGGTGTTTTCTTTTCCTAAAATCCAATACTCATTATCGATAACTTTGACCAACTGGAGAGTGTTTTATCAATCGTGAATAAACCTTAAGTCAAGGTTACATACCTATCTATAGAAATACTAGGTTTAGTTCTCTTTTCACTATTATTGGCTTCTCTATTCAAACGAGAAGGTTTAATAACATTTGGAGAATACTTCATGCTTCCTTGAGTGTTTTAATCACTATCATACAAGTTATCAATCTGAATTACGAGACTGGATTGTATGAGTAGTAGGGTTTAGGGTTTTAGGTCTCTCACCTATTCTTTCGGTTACTAACTCCTCCTTCAACCACTAAAGGAATTATAACAAAAAAATGCATCTCGCAGCCCTCCATCATAATGAGCCAATCAAGATTCGAGCCTTTTTAATCTCTTTACAAAAATTATCTCTAAAATAGGGTACTTTTTGTCCACATACAAAGGTTTAGTGTTTAAGAACTCAATATTTTGTCTTGAAAAGGATTTCTCCTAAAACACGAGTCACTCAATTACTATGAGCCTATTCAATCTTATCTAATCCTATTTCGGTCTTCGTCATTCACGAGTTTTCCACACTTATGAGGGGTTTACAAAAAAACTCCCAAAACATGGTACTATTGCCTTTTCAAAAACCTATAATAGGGTTTACTTTCTATATGGGTTTATGACTTCAAACTCCTCCAAATCATTAACTAGGATTCTCTATCGTGTTTAGGTTTTGCTGAATGCAAATCTACCTTATTCTACTAGTCGATCCCAAAATAACCGACAACCCTTCTGCGGGAGAGTCCCGACTATACTTTGTGAGACTATTCACCCCTTTCGGAGCTTCTTGATCTCTCTTCCAACTCCTAAACACCTCATTCAACTTCAAGAGCTTCATTTATGCTTTTGTCCCTATAAAAAAAACTGGAGACAAGAAGAATAATACAAAACATTGCAAATATTTCCTCATAGATAGTCAACTACATGCTGTCACCATTGATACAAGTGATGATCATAGAAAACAAACAACCAAATCCTAAAATTCATCTTTATTACATGCATTCATCAATTTCAAACTCATTACTCTTAGGAAAACACAACGATCTTACAGCTTTGAGCTAGTTTTGCAAGATTCATGCACATACATTGTTATACCACATGCATATCTTATTATTTCATCAAAATCTCTCCACCTCTTTGGTGTTTTGGTGTGTTCTCCTTGATTTTCCCTAATCCTTTCTTGACTTGGTCGTTTTGTTTGCTTGAATCCACCACCTTTTCTCAAAATTTAGTTAGCAAACTTAACTAACCTCAATTTTCTTGGCTTGAGGTAGAGAAAGTGGGTTTAGTTAGAGTTGCACATGTGGAGGGAAGATAATACATGGCCCAACATCTTTATTACATGAAAATAAGTCTCTTTAAACCTCCCACTCATGATCAAGATCAAAACACTTAAATAAGCCCCCAAGGAAGCTTTAAAGCATTGTTATAAATTCAAATTTCTTGATTTTGGCGGGAAAATCAATTTGAACAATTTTGAGGGCTTCAAGTGCAAGAAAATGGCATGGAAAACATGTATTTTTGTTCAAGATGAAATCCTAGACCTTAAGAAAGCCAAAATTGCAAAATTTCTCCATGAATGTTCTTTAGATGCTTCGCATCATTAAGACATGGCTCTAGGACTTTTGCATGCTTGGAAATGGAGGAAGCTAGACTCTTTGACCTAGTTTAGTGCTTCAAACATGTATTAGTGACTTCTCTAAATGATGTGCAACTACTTTTAGAAAATTTAAGAGAGCCTTGAGTTCTTTTGGATTGATATTTGCAATAAGAGCTTATGAAAGTGTTAGGTGAGGAATAAAGTGAAATCAACTTGTTAATATAGCCTTCCATAGGTGAAATATTATGATGAAGCGAGCCACAGGAAGATGAATCAACACACTTAAGATTTTCAAATTGGAAGTAGAGTTGTAAGATACAAAGGGAAGGACCGTACAAGCCGGCGAAGGACACACTCCTTTCTTGACAAAATTGTATGGTTTTGCCCGGAAGCTTGCGATGTAAAACCAAAGGTTATAGGACAATGCACGGGATAGTTTATTGCTTTTCTTAATTAACAATTCATAAGTCAATGACAAAGTGGGATTGGTGATATCTTGGACATTTTATTTAGATATTTAATTATATTAGTCATGTGTGACATTCAGGCGTATAACGCCAATTTAACCTAATTTCCTTATTGTCGCTTTTTGTTCTTGTTATGACATGGAAACTAATGAAATATGATGTGCTTGGAACCTAATTACATTGATGGATAGTTGTTGCATGATGGGATTATATGTCGTTTTATCATCTTGTCTAACTTTTGGAATATGGAATATAATTGTGCACGTTGTTACATCTGGATTTCAGTAGGATGTTAGGTTAGTTTAGCATGCATTGATATCTTACTATGTCATTTATATTGTATTGGACAGATGCGGTTAATGTGTGCAATGAGTGTGCGGTGAGAGTTTACGGGAGAACGTGGGATTCAGGCCAGTTACTCAAAACTTGCACAAGCAGCCCACGGGCGAGTCCTAGCCATGTTCACTGTGTGAAGCCCTTGGATAGATGATTGTTAATTTTGGGCACTTTGAGTGACCCCAATGTATGTAAAGTATTTTGCTTTAATTTATTAATTTTTGTTTAGGGTTGTTAGCAGAGTTGTAAACTTGCTTAGGGAGTAAATAATTTCACTTTCTTTTAAATTGTTGATTTTGTTAATTAGTCTCTTAATCACAAGGGTTTAGGGTCACATGTGAGACCCTTGGGTGGTCCCCACACCCTCTACCCTTGTGCCAAAATGCAAAACCCGAAATTAGGGTATTTTGGGCATTTTTGGGGACCCCTTTGTAGCTTGGGAGTCCCCCTATCACAAAAATAAGCCCTTGGACCCTACCTAATGGGTAGGGGGGCTTGTTTTCAAGGCTAGAGGGAGTTTTCCCTCCCTTTCTACCCTTGTTTTGTCACATCCATGTAAGGGATGTGGATTTGTGTGTGTATCAAAAGTGCCACTAGTTTTGTCTTGCTAACATTTGAGGAAATTTGGGAGAAGAGGGTAAAAAGATAATTTTACCCTTTCTCTCTTTTGTCTTAGCATCTTTGACCATGAGGAGGGAGAGGGGTGACACATGTCACCCCCTCATTTGTGAGGATGCTTGGTCCCTCCTCTTCATATTCTCATTCATGGAGAAAAAAATGGACTTTTTGCTTGGATTTTCTTGCTTGGATGCTTGGGTGAATTGGAGCTTGGATTTTGCTTGGAGCTAGGGGTGGAAATCTTGAAGTTAGGAAGCTTTTTGGAGAGCTTTCCTTGAGGTAGGCTCTTGGATCTTGTAGTTGTGTTGCTTTATTTTAGTTATTAGATTGATTGTTGAAAATTGTGATTTTGTATGAAGTTTTAGTGTTGTTTGTGTGTTTTTACTCCCTCCATCATATGGCATGATGGAGTTAGGAGTGTGGGGGAAGAGAGAGGGAATTTTCCCTCTCAACCCTCAAGGTTTGATGGCCAAGCCTTGTAGGGTCTTATTATTTTTCCCCTCAATGGTTGAGGTGGGGAAGTGGATTCATTTGGCTTGAATCTCCTTCCCCATCCTTGTAAGAAACCCCTTTTGGGGTTTGAAAATCCTTCCAAGGAGGACATGGAGAAAGGGGAGGAATAAGGAGGGTTTGTTTTGACTAAGGAGCAATAAGGAGGTTAAGAAGATGAGTTATGTGCATATAATGATGATGTTTTATTTTGGAGAACCTTCTCCTCTCTTCCCCATTTTTGGGGGATGAACATGGGTTCTCCTCCTTGTGGTTTTCTTTTGGAGTCTTGTTTGCTTGTGTCTTATTTTTCTTTGCATGTTTGTCTTATTGTTAGTGCATCCTTTCCCTTGTGCAAGTTTTGGCAGCTATCCTCTTTCCCATGGGCTTGGGGGAGGCTAGCATGCATCCCAACCTTTGGGAAAGGCATGTGATGATGCCTAAAGGTTGGGTGGTTAAACAAGCTCTTTTCTCCTTGCATGGTTTTGGGAAGACATAGAAGATGGCTTTCAAGTTGGATTTGTGGCAATATGGGTTCTTTTAATTCTTACCCTTCCTTGTGATACTTCCTTGAAATGTAATCCCCTTTTAAAGGATAGAATGTGAGAGTTCACATCTCTTTGTAAATACTTCATTTTACACATTTTGTATCACTTGTATATTTGATTTGATGCCACTTGGGTTTGAACATGCATGTAATCCCAAGCTTGTGGAGGTGAAGCAATGAAGTAATGAAGTAAATAAACTATCTACTCGAATCTTGTTGTAACTCTTGCATTTTTAGAAAAGAAGTGTGTTGAAGGAGTTGTTCGTCATAGCCTTGTTTCTTGCCAACTTTGATGAGACTATGTTAAGTAAAGAAATCTATTATTCTCTTGCACTACCTTGTTTTGTAAAAAAAAATTTAATGACTACTTGCATTAGAAAAGCAATTTCAAGATATGTATTTTTTGTAGCAATTTCTTTTGATATGTTTCAAGTTTCTTACCTTGTTTGAGCATAGAATGGTAAAGGAAAGGAAACCTATACTTCAAACTCATCACTCTACCACTCACACCCATTGTCTCTTTTCTTTTGTCATGGCTTGTGAAATGGAAATGTTACTTCTTTTATTTCGTGCAAAGGAATGTATTGCTATTTATTTTTATTTACAAAAGACAACACTATCTTTCTCTTGTTTTGTTTCCTTTTAAAAAAATATATATCTTGTGATGACACTTTAATATGTAGATTTACATCTTCTTTTACAAAAGAAATATGTTTGTATTTATAATGGGAAAAAAAATCCCTTAAATATATGTATATATGTATTTAAATACATTATATATATATATATATATATATATATATATATATATATATATATATATGTACGTATATATTCTTATTCAAAAAAAAAAAGGTAACATATATATATATATATATATAAAAAACGCATAAATTTAAAAAAAAAAAAAAAAAAAAAAAAAATTTAATGAATGGGGGGAGGTTCGGCCCCCCCCACCCCTTATTCTAAATAAAATAAAATCTCATGGAGGGGGGGGCGCGCCCCCCGTCCCTCCTAACGCGGCACCCCCCACCGACCCCCCCGCCCTGCACCCCCCCGCCGCCGCCCCCCCCCCTCCTCGACCGAGCGTAACCCGCCGCCGCCGCCACCCGCCCGCCCCTCTCCAAACTCCTCCCCTCCCCGCCTTGACCCCACTTCCCCATCGGCCCCCTGCCGTCGCCCCACATGAGACCCTTTCACGCGGCCGGCGCACACACACGCTTTCCCCCTCTGCAACTCCTCCATTCTCACCCGCCGCCCGACCTTCCTCCCACTTGTTTTTTTTTTTTTTTAACTTTGTTTTCATGTGCATATGTGGTTTTAAATTAAAATACCTAGCAAAATAAATGTGTTATTGATTTATGTGCTAAATAGTATTATATATATAAACAAACCTAATACATATATATATATATATATATATATATATAAAAAAAAAAGAATAAATTTAGTAGGGTATGCAAAATAATAATAGTAATAATAGTAATAGATAACCAAATAAACAAATACATAAACATAACTAGGTGTAATAAAAAACGAAACAAAATAGATGAGTGTAATTATATATGTATTTTATATAAGGAAAATAAACAAGAAAAAATTATGTATGGAAGAACGTGAAATGAAGGAATGAGGTTTTAAAAAAATAAAAATAAAAATAAAAATAAAAGGTATATCCTTAGTAGTCACCAGGAAAAGATATAAAAGAGGTATTAGCTTTTAATTTAAACACTTCAAAAAAAAAAATAAAAATTTTACCTTAAAATTTTACCATGTCAAGCGCGTTTTTGGTGTCCCAGATGGGGCATTACAGTTGGTATCAGAGCTTGGGGTTCGCACTCGCGGACCACTGGGTAACAAATTAAGATAATTAATATCAATTTTAACACAACAAAATTAACTAAATAAATAAAACTAAACAGACAAAATAAACCACCCACTTCCATTAAATTTTAAATTAATAAATTGCTCGCTCACCTCGTGCGCAGGATGGCGCCTAAGCGAGGACGATCAGCCAGAGGTATGGGGCGTAGCGCATCTACGCAGGAGCCGACGACGCCCGATTTTGGGCCTCGGATATTAGAGGCCTTACGCCAGCTGATAGGCGTTGTGGAGCAGCGCCTACCACAGCCACAGGAGACGAGAGTGGAGGCATCTTTGGGAGACGAGGAGCCGATAGGCGTGGACGCGCATTCGGAGCCGCCAGAGCACGACACACCGAGGCGGGAGAGGTCACGCAGCCCTTCCGTTCATCACGAGAGGGCAGCCTCATTCCGTCGCAGCCGATCTCACAGTCTCGAGGGACCCTTCGAGGATAGGCGACTCCCTTCGCCTGTAGGACTACATCGCCAGGATCGAGATACAGGCAGTGTGATCCGGGATCTTCTTCGTTTGCAGCCGCCCACTTACACCGGCTCTACAGATGGCTTTGGGGCTGAGTCATGGCTCCTTAGCTTGGATAGTTGCTTTGGCTTGCACTCTTACGAGAGCAACGTCAAGGCGAGGTTCGCCATACACCTCCTCCGAGACGCAGCAGGCGTTTGGTGGAGGAATGAGGAGCGGAAGCTCCATCTGACCCGAGAGACAGTGACTTGGGAGTTGTTCGAGGAGCGTTTTAGGGCGCGATATATGTCAGAGCATTTTGTTCAGAAGAGGATCGACGAGTTTCACGACTTGCGACAGGGGATCGCGCACATGTAGCGCAAATGATGAGAGAGTTCTGGATCTTCTTCAGTACGTGGATTACCTGCAAGATGAGAAATTACAGGTTAACAGGTTCATTCGAGGGCTCAATGCATATAGAGCGATTAGGATGCTATCTCCTCCCACTCTTGAGAAGGCCGTTGAGAAGGCCTACTTAGCCGAGAGAGAACAGACCAAGGCACGGGAACATCGTGATAGAAACAAGAGCAAGTTTCGGGAGAGGATACGGGCATTTCGGTCGAGGTCACGAGGTTCGCACCACCCCTAGAGGAGGATTTTGGCCTCCGCCAAGAGCCACGAGGGCTCCACCGCACCCTCGGCCCGATGCAGACACGGCAGAGAGCCACCCGCGGCGGGGCCAGGCGGACACGGGGATTTCGAGAGGTGTTTCTAGAGGTGGTTTTAGTGGAGCCAGAGATAGGAGGCAGGGCACTCAGCGACACACGGCCCGGCTCGCACTCGCTCAGGCTTTTAGGGTTGGACCAGCGAGATCGGTACACCCGTAGTACGGGAGGGACCCCATCTCGGAGGGTACGGGAGGTTGTTTTATTTGTGGATCTCCGATCACTATGTGCGCATGTGCCCGCACAAACCCAATACCATGGATGCTCGAGAGAGCTGCTAGCTAGATCCGAGCGATGGTGGTGGGTGATGTAGGACGCGCCCATCGTGTTTATGCAGCGGTTGACAACCGCCAGGCCGAGCATCAGGCCACGGTCATTGAGACAACAGGTACTATCAGGGGTATTTCTGTCTCTGTACTTTTTGATTCAGGTGCTTCAGATTCCTTTATATCACCTTCTATAGTGGACCAGTGTGGGCTAGTGGTGGCTAGGCAACCAGATAGTTGGCAGGTTGAGTTGGCCTCTGGAGCCAAACTCGTCGTGGACTCGTATGTGGAGAGTTGCGTACTTGATTTAGGAGTCTTCTCCACTACTCTTGACCTCCGAGTTATCCCTCTAGGTTCCTATCAGGTAGTTTTGGGTATGGATTGGCTCGAGTCTCATCGAGCTAAGGTGGATTGCAGAAATAAGGTCATTGAGTGTCAGGATGATCTTGGGAGTGCAGTTGTTATATCAGGGATGCAGAGACCTATCTCCTTGCGCATGATATCGGCTAAGCAACTCAAGCGGAGCATGCGTAAGGGTTGTCAGTTGTTTGCTATCACTATCAGTGATCGATCTGAGAGCATTCCAGAGCATTCACCTTTAGAGGATCATGCAGTTTTGAGGGAGTATGCAGATGTCTTTCCAGGCGAACTTCCAGGGTTACCACCCCGCAGAGAGGTGGATTTCACCATTGATTTAGTACCTGGATCAGCACCAGTTTCTAGGGCACCCTATCGAATGACGACGCCAGAGCTTCATGAGCTTAAGATTCAGTTAGAGGAGTTATTGGATAAGGGTCTCATTCGCCCTAGTGTATCTCCTTGGGGAGCGCTAGTCATATTTGTAAAGAAGAAGGACGGTTCTCTCAGGCTTTGTGTTGACTTCAGGCAGCTCAACAAAGTCACAATAAAGAACCGTTATCCGCTCCCTAGGATTGATGACTTGTTTGATCAGATGCGGGGAGCGAGAGTGTTCTCCAAAATTGATCTCAAGTCAGGATATCATCAGTTGCGCATTTCAGATGCAGACATCCATAAGACAACATTTCGCACACGATATGGGCATTATGAGTTCACAGTGGTCCCATTTGGTTTGACCAATGCCCCAGCTGTCTTCATGAGCCTCATGAATGGAGTGTTCAGGACTTTTCTGGATCGCTTTGTCTTAGTGTTCCTTGATGACATATTGATTTATTCTCGTTCCGAGGAGGAACACGAGGAGCATTTGAGGCAGGTACTTTAGGTTTTGAGAGAGCAGAAGTTGTATGGGAACTTGGAAAAATGCAGCTTCTTTCAGACAGAGATTCAGTACTTGGGTCATATCATTTCAGGCGAGGGTATCTCTGTAGATCCCTCTAAGATACAGGCTATCTTGGACTGGCCAACACCCACATCAGTTACTGAGGTGAGGAGTTTCATGGGTTTGGCAGGGTATTACCGCAGGTTTGTACAGGACTTTTCTAGGATTGCTCACCCTATCACTTCTCTTCAGAGGAAAGGGAAGAAGTTCGATTGGTCAGAAAAATGTGAGCAAGCCTTTCAGTTGCTTAAGGAGCGGTTAACCACGGCGCCCATCTTAGCAGTTCCAGACCCGACAGAGGATTTTGTTGTTTGTACTGATGCATCACTAGAGGGTTTGGGAGCAGTTCTTATGCAGGAGCGTCGGGTTATTGCTTTTGAGTCCCGTAAGCTCAAGGACTATGAGCTTAATTATCCTACTCATGATTTGGAGCTTGCGAGTTGTTCATGCTCTAGTGCGTTGGCGACATTTCCTTTTGGGTAGGCCTTTCATTTTGAGGACAGACCATCGTAGTTTGCAGCATATCTTCTCACAGCCAAACCTCAACGCTCGTCAATGGCGTTGGATGGAGTTCCTATGTGAGTATGACATGGAGGTTCAGTACATCAAAGGGAAGGAAAATGTTGTGGCAGATGCTCTTAGTAGACGACGACATGTGCTTGCTTCTTTGACACTTCAGTCAGATTTGAGAGGCAGGATTCTTGAGCACCTTCCAGAGGACAGATTTTATGAGGGAGCTAGAACAGATGTTAGAGTCTCAGGGTTCATTAGAGGGCAGATATTCTGGGTGTGTTTTAGAGACAGATGGTTTGCTTCGATTCCACAGGCGCATCTACGTGCCTAAGTCAGGTGATCTGCGTAGCTTCATCCTCTCAGAGGCTCATCGAGCCCCATATGCGGCACATCCAGGAGTAAAGAAAATGCATGCCGATCTGAGGGAGTTATATTATTGGCCAGGTCTTCGACGGGACATAGCAGATTTTGTTGCACGTTGCCTTGAGTGTCAGAGAGTCAAGGCAGAGCATTCTCATCCCGCAGGACTTTTGCAGCCTCATGATATTCCCGAGTGGAAATGGGATGTGATCTCCATGGACTTCATAGTCGGACTTCCTATGTCATCTTATCGTCATGACGCCATTATGGTCACCGTGGATAAGTTGACTAAGGTTGCGCACTTTTCGCCAACCAAGGTCACCTATAATGCACAGGCCATTGCCAAAGTATTTATGGAGGACATTGTTAGGTTGCATGGGATTCCGAAGACCATCATTAATGACAGGGATACTATCTACACTTCAGTATTCTGGACTTCTTTTCAGGCCGCTTTGGGAACTCAGATCAATTTCAGTTCAGCTTATCATCCAGAGACAGATGGGCAGACAGAGAGGGTTAATCAGGTGTTAGAGGACATGTTAAGGATGTATGTCATGGATCAGCAGAGGAAATGGGAAGATTATTTGCATCTAGTTGAGTTTGCCTACAACAACAGTTATCATAGTTCCATTGGTATGGCTCCTTACCAGGCTTTGTATGGACGACCTTGCAGGACACCTTTGAGTTGGGATAGACTAGATGACAGGATCATTTTGGGACCAGCCTACCTTCAGGATTTAGAGCAGCAGGTTGTGTTGATTAGACAGCGTCTTGAGCAGGCCAGAGCACGCCAAAAGGCGTATGCAGACACCAAGAGGACTGATCGTCACTTCTCAGTGGGTGACAAAGTCTTCTTGAGGGTTCGTCCGCATAAGAGTCCTATCCGTTATGGAAAGGGTTCTAAGCTATCGCCTCGTTTTGTGGGGCCTTTTGATATTTTAGAGGTCATCGGTCCAGTTGCCTATCGCCTAGCTTTGCCACCACGCCTTGCACGGGCCCATGATGTTTTTCATGTTTCTGTACTACGTAGATATGTACCTGATGCTTCTCATGTCTTGGATTGGTCGGCATTACAGGTAGAGGACGGAGGACAGTGGAGATTGGAGCCCGTACGCATACTGGAGCACCGGAGGTTGGCCCTTCGGGGTCGAGACTTGGACCAAGTTAGAGTACAAATGGGACCGATGACGACGAGACAAAGACTACTTGGGAGGATGCGATACCTTTGAGGGCTAGATATCCCTACCTCTTTCAGTGACTTCCAGGAGGAAGTCTAATTTTAGTAGAGGGGGATGTAGTGCCCACATTTTCTTCAGCTCAGTAGCTTGTTGTTTATTTGCTCATAGACATGTTTTGACAGTGATTGGTGATATCTTGGACATTATATTTAGATATTTGATTATATTAGTCATGTGTGACATTCAGGCGTATAACGCCAATTTAACCTAATTTCCTTATTGTCGCATTTTCTTGTTATGACATGGAAACTAATGAAATATGATGTGCTTGGAACCTAATTACATTGATGGATAGTTGTTGCATGATGGGATTATATGTCGTTTTATCATCTTGTCTAACTTTTGGAATATGGAATATAATTGTGCACGTTGTTACATCTGGATTTCAGTAGGATGTTAGGTTAGTTTAGCATGCATTGATATCTTACTATGTCATTTATATTGTATTGGACAGGTGCAGTTAATGTGTGCAATGAGTGTGCAGGTGACAGGTTTACAGGAGAACGTGGGATTCAGGCCAGTTACTCAAAACTTGCACAAGCAGCCCACGGGCTGAGTCCTAGCCATGTTCACTGTGTGAAGCCCTAGGATAGATGATTGTTAATTTTGGGCACTTTGAGTGACCCCAATGTATGTAAAGTATTTTGCTTTAATTTATTAATTTTTGTTTAGGGTTGTTAGTAGAGTTGTAAACTTGCTTAGGGAGTAAATAATTTCACTTTCTTTTAAATTGTTGATTTTGTTAATTAGTCTCTTAATCACAAGGGTTTAGGGTCACATGTGAGACCCTTGGGTGGTCCCCACACCCTCTACCCTTGTGCCAAAATGCAAAACCCGAAATTAGGGTATTTTGGGCATTTTTGGGGACCCCTTTGTAGCTTGGGAGTCCCCCTTTCACTAAAATGAGCCCTTGGACCCTACCTAATGGGTAGGGGGGCTTGTTTTCAAGGCTAGAGGGAGTTTTCCCTCCCTTTCTACCCTTGTTTTGTCACATCCATGTAAGGGATGTGGATTTGTGTGTTTATCAAAAGTGCAACTAGTTTTGTCTTGCTAACATTTGAGGAAATTTGGGAGAAGAGGGTAAAAAGATAATTTTACCCTTTCTCTCTTTTGTCTTAGCATCTTTGACCATGAGGAGGGAGAGGGGTGACACATGTCACCCCCTCATTTGTGAGGATGCTTGGTCCCTCCTCTTCATATTCTCATTCATGGAGAAAAAATGGACTTTTTGCTTGGATTTTCTTGCTTGGATGCTTGGGTGAATTGGAGCTTGGAATTTGCTTGGAGCTAGGGGTGGAAATCTTGAAGTTAGGAAGCTTTTTGGAGAGCTTTCCTTGAGGTAGGCTCTTGGATCTTGTAGTTGTGTTGCTTTATTTTAGTTATTAGATTGCTTGTTGAAAATTGTGATTTTGTATGAAGTTTTAGTGTTGTTTGTGTGTGTTTTACTCCCTCCATCATATGGCATGATGGAGTTTGGAGTGTGGGGGAAGAGAGAGGGAATTTTCCCTCTCAACCCTCAAGGCTTGATGGCCAAGCCTTGTAGGGTCTTATTATTTTTTTCCCTCAATGGTTGAGGTGGGGAAGTGGATTCATTTGGCTTGAATCTCCTTCCCCATCCTTGGTAAGGAAACCCCTTTTGGGGTTTGAAAATCCTTCCAAGGAGGACATGGAGAAAGGGGGAGGAATAAGGAGGGTTTGTTTTGACTAAGGAGCAATAAGGAGGTTAAGAAGATGTGTTATGTGCATATAATGATGATGTTTTATTTTGGAGAACTTTCTCCTCTCTTCCCCATTTTTGGGGGATGAACATGGGTTCTCCTCCTTGTGGTTTTCTTTTGGAGTCTTGTTTGCTTGTGTCTTATTTTTTTGCATGTTTGTCTTATTGTTAGTGCATCCTTTCCCTTGTGCAAGTTTTGGCAGCTATCCTCTTTCCCATGGGCTTGGGGGAGGCTAGCATGCATCCCAACCTTTGGGAAAGGCATGTGATGATGCCTAAAGGTTGGGTGGTTAAACAAGCTCTTTTCTCCTTGCATGGTTTTGGGAAGACATAGAAGATGGCTTTCAAGTTGGATTTGTGGCAATATGGGTTCTTTTAGTTCTTATCCTTCCTTGTGATACTTCCTTGAAATGTAATCCCTTTTAGAGGATAGAATGTGAGAGTTCACATCTCTTTGTAAATACTTCATTTTACACATTTTGTATCACTTGTATATTTGATTTGATGCTACTTGGGTTTGAACATGCATGTAATCCCAAGCTTGTGGAGGTGAAGCAATGAAGTAATGAAGTAAATAAACTATCTACTCGAATCTTGTTGTAACTCTTGCATTTTTAGAAAAGAAGTGTGTTGAAGGAGTTGTTCGTCATAGCCTTGTTTCCTTGCCAACTTGATGAGACTATGTTAAGTAAAGAAATCTATTATTCTCTTGCACTTCCTTGTTTTGTAAAAATTTAATGACTACTTGCATTAGAAAAGCAATTTCAAGATATGTATTTTTGTAGCAATTTCTTTTGATATGTTTTCAAGTTTCTTACCTTGTTTGAGCATAGAATGGTAAAGGAAAGGAAACATATACTTTAAAACTCATTACTCTACCACTCACACCCATTGTCTCTTTTCTTTTGTCATGGCTTGTGAAATGGAAATGTTACTTCTTTTATTTCGTGCAAAGGAATGTATTGCTGGTTTTTTTATTTTTATTTACAAAAGACAACACTATCTTTCTCTTGTTTTTTTTCCTTTTAAAAAAATATATATCTTGTGATGACACTTTAATATTTAGATTTATATTTTCTTTTACAAAAGAGATATGTTTGTATTTATACCTGGAAGAATCCCTTGAATATATGTATATATGTATTTAAAATACATTATATACATCATATGTGTGTGTGTATACATGTGTGTGTATATATATATATATATATATATATATATATATATATATATATATATATATATATATATATATATATATATATATATATATATATATATATATATTATTAAAAAAAAAAATATTATATATATATATATAAAAAAAAGGGTTCGGCCCCTCAAAAGCAAAATTTTTTTAAAAAAAAAAAAACAATGGGGGGGGGGTTCGGCCCCCCCACCCCATTGACCGCACATCTCATGGAGGGGGGATGCGCCCCCCGTCCCCCCTCGCCACCCCCACCCCCCACCACCTGCTCCCCGCCCCCCCCGCCACCCCCCTGCCCTGCCGCCCCGCCGCTTCCCCGCCGCCCCTCCCAAACTCTGTCCTCCCCCCTGCCACCCCACTTCCCCCCGCCCGTCGCCCCTCGCCGCCGGCCACACCAGACCCCTTCACGCGCCGCAGCACACACACGCGCTTTTCCCCCTCTCTGCAACTCCTTCATTCTCACCCGCCGCCCGACCTTCCTCCCACCTGTGTTTTTTTTTTTACTTTGTTTTCATGTGCATGTGGTTTTAAATTAAAATACCTAGCAAATAAATGTGTTATTGATTTATGTGCTAAATAGTATTATATATAAAACAAACCTAATACATATATATATATATATATATATATATATATATATATATATATATATATATATATATATATATATATCCTAAAATAAAGAAATAAATTTAGTGAGGGTATGCAAAATAATAATAGTAATAATAGTAATAGATAACCAAATAAACAAATACATAAACAAACATAACTAGTGTAATAAAACGAAACAAAATAGATGAGTGTAATTATATATGTATTTTATATAAGGAAAATAAACAAGAAAATTATGTATGGAAGAACGTGAAATGAAGGAATGAGGTTTTTTTAAAAAAAAAATAAAAATAAAAATAAAAATAAAAAATATATCCTTAGTAGTCACCAGAAAAGATATATAAAAGAGGTATTAGCTTTTAATTTAAACACTTCAAAAATAAAAAATAAAAATTTTACCTTAAAATTTTACCTGTCAAGCAGCGTTTTCGATGTCCCGGATGGCGGGAGGACGAGAGTGGAGGCATCTTTGGGAGACGAGGAGCCGATAGGCGTGGACGCGCGCATTCGGAGCCGCCGAGCAGCACGACACACCGAGGCGGGAGAGGTCACGCAGCCCTTCCGTTCATCACGAGAGGGCGGCCTCATTCCGTCGCAGCCGATCTCACATTCTTGAGGGACCCTTCGAGGATAGGCGACTCCCTTCGCCTGTAGGACTACATCGCCAGGATCGAGATACAGGCAGTGTGATCCGGGATCTTCTTCGTTTGCAGCCGCCCACTTACACCGGCTCCACAGATGGCTTTGGGGCTGAGTCATGGCTCCTTAGCCTGGATAGTTGCTTTGGCTTGCACTCTTACGAGAGCAACGTCAAGGCGAGGTTCGCCATACACCTCCTCCGAGACGCAGCAGGCGTTTGGTGGAGGAATGAGGAGCGGAAGCTCCATCTGACTCGAGAGACAGTGACTTGGGAGTTGTTCGAGGAGCGTTTCAGGGCGCGATATATGTCAGAGCATTTTGTTCAGAAGAGGATCGACGAGTTTCACGACTTGCGACGAGGATCGATCTTTGTAGCGCTGTAGCAAAGAGAGAGCGAGTTCTGGATCTTCTTCAATATGTGGATTACCTGCAAGATGAGAAATTGCAGTTAACGGAGTTCATTCTAGGGCTCAATGCGAGATATAGCGGGAGAGCGATTAGGATGCTTATCTCCTCCCACTCTTGAGAAGGCCGTTGAGAAGGCCTACTTAGCTGAGGAGAACAGGACCAAGGCACAGGAACATCGTGATAGAAACAAGAGCAAGTTTCAGGAGAGGATACAGGCATTTCAGAGTCAGAGGTCACGAGGTTCTGCACCACCCCCTAGAGGAGGATTTTGGCCTCCGCCAGCAGCCACGAGGGCTCCACCGCACCCTCGGCCGAGCAGACACGGCGAGCAGAGCCACCCGCGGGGGCCGAGGCGGACACAAGGATTTCAGAGAGGTGTTTCTAGAGGTGGTTTTAGTGGAGCCAGAGATAGGAGGCAGGGCACTCAGCAGACACAGCCAGCTCGCACTCAGCAGTCTGCTAGGGTTGGACCAGCAGGATCAGTACACCAGAGTACAGGAGGGACCCCATCTCAGAGGGGTACAGGAGGTTGTTTTATTTGTGGATCTCCAGATCACTATGTGCGCATGTGCCCGCACAAACCCAATACCATGGATGCACAGAGAGCTGCTAGATCTGAGCAGACGGTGGGTGACGTAGGACGCGCCCATCGTGTTTATGCAGTGGTTGACAACCGCCAGGCCGAGCATCAGGCCACGGTCATTGAGACGACAGGTACTATCAGGGGTATTTCTGTCTCAGTACTTTTTGATTCAGGTGCTTCAGATTCCTTTATATCACCTTCTATAGTGGACCAGTGTGGGCTAGTGGTGGCTAGGCAAACGAGATAGTTGTGAGTTGAGTTGGCCTCACGGAGCCAAACTCGCCGTGGACTCGTATGTGGAGAGTTGCGTACTTGATTTAGGAGTCTTCTCCACTACTCTTGACCTCCGAGTTATCCCTCTAGGTTCTATCGGGTAGTTTTGGGTATGGATTGGCTCGAGTCTCATCGAGCTAAGGTGGATTGCGAAAATAAGGTCATTGAGTGTCGGGATGATCTTGGGAGTGCGGTTGTTATATCGAGGGATGCGAGACCTATCTCCTTGCGCATGATATCGGCTAAGCAACTCAAGCGAGCATGCGTAAGGGTTGTCGATTGTTTCTTATCACTATCGGTGATCGATCGAGAGCATTCGAGCATTCACCTTTAGAGGATGATGCGTTTTGAGGAGTATGCGAGATGTCTTTCCAGCGAACTTCGGGGTTACCACCCCGTAGAGAGGTGGATTTCACCATTGATTTAGTACACTGATCAGCACCGCTTTCTAGGGCACCCTATCGAATGACGACGCCAGAGCTTCATGAGCTTAAGATTCAGTTAGAGGAGTTATTGGATAAGGGTCTCATTCGCCCTAGTGTATCTCCTTGGGGAGCGCCAGTCATATTTGTAAAGAAGAAGGACGGTTCTCTCAGGCTTTGTGTTGACTTCAGGCAGCTCAACAAAGTCACAATAAAGAACCGTTATCCGCTCCCTAGGATTGATGATTTGTTTGATCAGATGCGGGGAGCGAGAGTGTTCTCCAAAATTGATCTCAAGTTAGGATATCATCAGTTGCGCATTTCAGATGCAGACATCCATAAGACAGCATTTCGCACACGATATGGGCATTATGAGTTCACAGTGGTCCCATTTGGTTTGACCAATGCCCCAGCTGTCTTCATGAGCCTCATGAATGGAGTGTTCAGGACTTTTCTGGATCGCTTTGTCTTGGTGTTCCTTGATGACATATTGATTTATTCTCGTTCCGAGGAGGAGCACGAGGAGCATTTGAGGCAGGTACTTCAGGTTTTGAGAGAGCGAGAAGTTGTATGGGAACTTGGAGAAATGCACTTCTTTCGACATGAGATTCAAGATTGGGTCATATCATTTCAAGCGAGGGTATCTCTGTAGATCCCTCTAAGATACAAAGCTATCTTGGGTCGGCCAAAGCACCCACATCGATTCTTGAGGTGAGGAGTTTCATGGGTTTGGCGGGGTATTACCGCAGGTTTGTACAGACTTTTCTAGGATTGCTCACCCTATCACTTCTCTTCGAGGAAAGGGAAGAAGTTCGATTGTCGGAAAATGTGAGCAAGCCTTTGATTGCTTAAGGAGCGGTTAACCACGGTGCCCATCTTAGCGAGCCCCAGGACAGCCGAGAGGATTTTGTTGTTTGTACTAATGCATCACTAGAGGGTTTGGGAGCGCTTCTTATGCGAGAGCGTCGGGTTATTGCTTTTGAGTCCCGAAAGCTCAAGGACTATGAGCTTAATTATCCTACTCATGATTTGGAGCTTACAGCGATTGTACATGCTCTAGTGCGTTGGCGACATTTCCTTTTGGTAGGCCTTTCATTTTGAGGACAGACCATCGTAGTTTGCGGCATATCTTCTCACAAATAACCTCAACGCTCACAACGTTGGATGGAGTTCCTATGTGAGTATGACATGGAGGTTCAAAGTACATCAAAGGGAAGGAAAATGTTGTGGCGATGCTCTTAGTAGACGACGACATGTGCTTGCTTCTTTGACACTTCATCGATTTGAGAGGCATTACATTGGCTCACAACAAATATATTATTAGGAGAACCATGTAACATATATTGAAGGAGAAAAATAGAGCAATGATGGTAATGCCAACGACAAATGATTCAAGAATACTAGGAAAGTGTGGCAAATAAGATTAGAACAAACAAGAGTGACTCTATTTAGGCTACAGGTTATCTTTCCCCATCAAAGAAGAAAGCATAGTCATAATAATCCCAATGGGGAATTCCTCACGCCAAAACTTACAATACTTTAAGGAGGTTATAATTTTGAATTAATGCAAACCTACTCAAAATCAAACCAGTAAGATGATGGTGCCAAAGAAAGGCATTCTAAAACATCAAAGGTGGTGATAGGAGAAAATTGTATCTCATTTGGGGGCACCAATTTGTAGAGGAATGATGCAAGGTGAAAGAAAGGAAAATCAAAGCAAGATAATTCAAGGAAAACAAGTTTCGAAATTCCAAACCTAACACATGGTAGGACAAGTCATTCAATGAACTATTGGAAGCCAAAATAGAGAGAAACAAAGTGGAAGAAAAATCCAATACTTAACTTTTCCTAATCACGAAAGTCAAGGACCAATCGTATGCAACAAACACCTTCGAAAACCAAGTTAGACCTAATTGGGTGGGATAGCAATTGACAAACATCTACCTCCTAAAGGGCCTCTTTATTATAAGATTTCAATCAAAGAACATGAATCAGATTATGGCGAGATGGCCCATGGTACTTTTAGTATTCAAAATCCAATTAGAACCATGGCATCCTTATTTTCAAGGTAATTAACATTCTCCAAGGCTAAAGGACATTTGGGTATGCTTGTATGTTTTGACCCTTGAGTGTTGACAACACAAAATATTTGAATCACTTGCAAACTATCTTGGGAAGTTGTTGGAGATCAATGCTATGTTGTTACATAAAAGGTTCAACTCCTACACTCGACAAATATATACATGAATATTTCCAGACCCCTTCCCAAACTAAAATGGTTTCTTCCTATGGTAAATTTGTACATAATCTTGGCCATGAAGTAATCCCATTCATTTGTTACTCATGTCATTGAGTTGGTCATACTACTCTATTTTTCCACCCAAGGTCTTCCCATGGAAAGCATGAGACTCATAGGAAAATGGTTTGGAAAAGAAAAGAAATTGTCATAAGAAAGAAGATTTCCGAGTCAAAAGGAATCATCTTTAGTTCTTCTCTAAAGTTGAATTCCCCTCAATTTGGAATAACCACTATCATCTGCCTAACATTGAAGGCCGAAAATCAGCTTCCCCTCTCCCCAATCTCCCTCGCCTTGGAAAACAAAGGGGTTTAGAGATTAGATCAAGTTGAATGACCCTCAATTATTTCAATGCCTTTCAATTGGATATCTTTCAGAGGGTTGAAATTGGAAAACGGGAATTTCTTGAGCAAAATTCTGAAATGGATATTGAATTTAGGGAACCAAGGAAAACAAGGCTTTAAAGAGGCATGTCGATCACTCAAACAAATCTTTCAAGAATGATACCGACAATTGCTTCTAAACAGAGAAGAGGTGTAAGAAACTTTGTAGGAAGAAGCCCAAAATTAATTGGAGCAGAACCCAAAGATCAATACAAGACATGTGATCAAGGCAAAGGGGGAGATCTATCCACTCTCAATGAAGATATTTTCCTAGAATGTAATGCCCCTAATAAACAACAATTGGTGAGGAACCAATTTGCAACTTTAGAGGTCAAATATTGTCATTCTAAAGGAAACCAAATAATCTAAAGAATAAATAGGAAAAAGAAATAATTGTCATAAGGAAGAGTATATTTCCACCTCAAAAGGAATCATCTTTATTTCTCTAAAGAATAATGCCCCCGATTTGTAAGAATCATTGCCATCCACCTAACATTGAAAGCCAAAAATGATATTTCCTCTCCTAGTCTTCCTTCCCCTTGACAATAAAAGGGGCTAGAGATTGGATTAGGTTGAATGACTCTATTTTTGATATTGTTTGGTCATATATATTTAGAGAGGTTTGAAATTGGAAAAGGGGATTTTCTTGAGGAAAATTATGAAACAGATATAAACATTAGGGAACCAAGGGAAAATAGAGCATTCAAGTGGCATGCCAAATCAATCAAATGGACCTTCAAAAACAATGCCTACAATTGCTTCTAATAAGAGAAGAGGTAGAACAAAGTTAGAAAGACTGCATGAAGAGGCCCAATTACTAATTAGAGTATGAACCCAAGGAAAAATTAAATATATATGGTTAGGGAAAAGGGGGAAGATCCATCCACTTTCAATGAAGATATTAGGCGTCAATTGTAACTTTAGAGGTCATATAGTATCCTAAAGGAAACCAAATTATCAAAAGAAGAAATTGCCAAACTTATATCTCATGATTGGAAAGCATAGTCATGATTGGCATGTGATGCCATTGGGGCCTCAGAGTACCTATGCATCCTTTGGAATTTTGGTCCTCATATGAGGTGTCTTCCAAAGGTATCAATTAGTTTGCCTACCAATGTGACAACTTCAAAGAGAACTAGTCGGGGATGATCATCAACACTTACAACCCCAATAGTCCTATCGGGTAAAAAAAACATGGAAGGACATTACAACATTTTTGGAGTAGATTTCATAAAAAGAGTCTTTATCAAACTAAACTTCAATGCTATCATGAAAACCACAAAATATGTGGTGGGAAGTGATCCAGAGGATCCTCACCGAGAAACACCGATCTAAGATCTTTTGTAATCGCCATACCAATTCCATGGTGTGGAGAAAATCGAGAGGATTCTCGACGATATTTTGTTTGCAGGAAATGAAAGTCGTTTGCACAAGTTATGGTCCGCTGAAATTTTCGGGCAACTGGCAAAATTTGGGACTATGTGCAAGTTGGATGGATGCACGCTCGCCAAGTGGATCAATGGGATTGCGACACGTGGACAATGTAGGTGATGGAGCAAAAGTTGGGTTTGGAACACCGGTCTTGGACACTCGTACACGAACAGGTGGACCCCGCTATTTATTGGCTAGGGGCCCTCACCAAGTTTGACACACTCAATTATGGAGGGGTGTCTTGGCCTCCTTCACTTCACATTGCATATTAGAGCTCTTGCATATATGTATCGATAATGTGCTATACACCATACATGTGGGACTAATCCATTAGTGCAATTAAATATTGCAACTAATTCCTATTTATTTCCACTAATCTAGGTCAAATTCAATGCATATTTCATACCAAATATATGTAATAAATTTCTAGCTAAACATTAGCATAACCATTCTATCCTTCCCACACATTTCCATGTACTAAATTCAAACCAAGCGCCCAAACTTAGCGCCTAAACCAAGGTGGACCAAGTCAAATGGCTATCAATAGCCAATGCATATCTCTAGGCCGCCCATACTTAAACCCTCTCTCCTCCAAATGTGCCATGAATGTGGGATCTTATCCCTATACAAAATGTGCCCCACATGGAATGGGATTTGAACTGGGCCGCTTGGGTAAGAGGATAAGGCTTTGACCATTGAGTCATGCCTTTGAAAACGTTATAAAAGGAGCTCTGTTTTACTAGTATGCACATTGGAAAGTGATTGTGTTATTGTTCTGCTCATAACTTCAACTAGAGATAGAATTTTGAGATGAAGTAAAAAGTGACTCCTATTATTTTTGGCAGAGGAACGTGACGAGAAGATCATATTCTTGTAGAAATCATTATATCGATTTATTTTCAAGATTTTAATAGATCGTTCTCATTCAACCGGACCAGGGACATATGCCACAAGTGCTCAACTTCGTTATCAATTCTTGTGTCAAATTGTTGGTGATTCGTCTCTTTATTTTTTGTTTTTATAGTACTTTCAGTTTTAATTATTTTATTAAAAATACAAAAGGATATAATGCTCAATTTAAGTAAAAAAATCAATACAAAGCAAAATCTATGGTTTATACAATTGCTAGTTAAAATTGATTTTTAGATCATGAGGGAGGCAAAGCGATCCAATTTGAAAAAGATTTCAAGGTCTTTATCACACTAAATGCCCCGATGGAATTAGAGTCAAAGGAAGGCCATAACCAAAGACCTAGTTTTTGCAACATTTTAGAAAGATTAGAAAGATTCTTGCTTTCCCCAAATGGTTAGGAAAAATTGGATAATGCATCCTCTTATCCTCAATGTTTGAAGTTCTTACCACTACCTTATTTGGCTCAAGGTTCGATTAGACTCTTCCCAATAGTAACTCCCTTCAAGTTTGAAATCATGTGGTTGAAAGAGCTTAGAATTTTAGATTTAATGGACAAACGGTGGGAAAACTACCCCGAATTCCTAGCTAGAAAATGTTATGCACGTAACAAAAGTTGATATATATCAAGAGTTGCCCTCAAGATTGAAATGAAAACGTTTTTGAACATTTTCAATGAAGTTTAACTTTTGATATTAATAACCAAATCGTAGGTCCAACCAAAGGATAGATGAAATGTTTCTCAAGCAAATCTCCTAGCTCAATTGGTATAGGTCTACCTCAAGGAGAAAAACATCTAGAAACAAAAGTCTAATGAGACTATGCTTAATGATGGTGACCGTAACACAAAATTCTTCCACCAATCAAATATGGCAAGAATCCAAACGAATAGAATTGGAAAGATAAGTGCAATGAAATGGATTGCATTGATTGGACCAAAAAAATCAAAGAAAAGGAAGTTGAATTTTCATGGAGCTCATCACGAGAATTCCCAAGGAGAAATCTTAAGCATACCTGATTATTCCAATCGATCTTAAAAATTATCTCTTGTATCCAAAATGAGAACTTAATGAAGCCAATCTTAAAGGAAGAAATCAAATTTGTCCTCAACCAAATGCAAAAATAAAAGATTGTATGCTTGGGCGGTTTCCCCACATGATTCTTTCAACCTTTTTGGGACCTAGTGGGGTTTAAAGTGACAAGGGAAATTAATGAATCCCATAAATCTTGGAAATTGTTAAAGAACCTTAATTGCACAATTTTCACACTCATTCAGAAGAAGCTAAACCCAACTTTGTTTGTTGAAGCTAAACCCAACTTTGTTGATTTCAAACCTATATCCTTGTGCAATATTGTGTACAATATTATCTCCAAATCCATTACCAAATGATTGAAAATCATTCTCCTATACATCTTTTTTAGGAACATAGAGACTTTGTCAAAGAGCATCAAATTCTAGACAATATTTTTCGTACACGGTATTTTGCATTCACTCAAATCGTAAAGAAAGGGCATGATCTCGAAATTGGATATTGCCAAAGCTTACAACCATGTCAATTAGTTATACATAAGAGAGGTTCTTAGGGTTTTTGGCTTCACTAAACAATGGACAAATTGGGCCTTGTACTTCACAATTGTCTCCTTTGTCTTAGTTAATGGCAATCAAGTGGGATTTTTCAAAAACTCCCAAGTTAGTTGAAGCTCTAATAAGCTTTTTGCTAAACAAAAGATTGAAGGGGTTATTTCAAGTTTAATAATCTCACTATCGGCTTTCTTGTTGACCACACTTAAATTTTTGAATGTTACAACCCTCAATCAATTTGCGAGTGTTGGGGAGGACAATACCTTGAAGCCAAGTTTAAATTCTTGTGAAAATGCTTTGGGTCAAGTCATAAATGTGGGAAAGTCAATAGTCTACCTCTTCGATGTCTCTCCAAGAAAGAAAAAGAAAACAGCAGCAATCTTGGGCTTCCTAATTGGATCCCTCCCAAGTGAGTACCTTGGCTCCCCTCCCTTCACAAGGTTGGGGATGTCCAAAATCTGCCAAGATTTCAGGAAAAAAATGGGACTAAAACTTGGTTCTTTGAAGGTAGAATGGCTAAATCTGGTTGGGAGCATCCGTCCAATCAAGGTTGTCTTGATGGCTCACTTAATTTACATGTTTTGCCATATAAATTCCACGGGAAGTCTAAGCTGAAATAAATGAATAGATTTTTTCTATGGTAGGGTTGTACTAAAAGAGAACCATCTGTTAAAATGGGAAAAGGTTTGCAGGTCAAAGGATGCAATAGGAGTTGATATAAAAGAATTAACCCGTCATAAAACAAAAACCTTGGAGCATAACTCTTGCGCCCTGTCTATGAAGAACATGATAGGTGTTGGAGCTCTTTGCTTCGAGGCAAGTACCTCAAATCTACAACCCCTAAATGGATTTCTAGGACGAGACCACTACTCTCTAGGTTGCATATTTGAGACTTTTTTGCTTCCGTTAAATATTTGATATGTTACAATCTCACTTGGGAGACTACAAAATGACCAAATGGTAAATTGTAATATCTCTTTCCCATTCGAAGACCTTTGACTTATTTTGTCAACCCGACGGCCAAAGGAAAAATATAAGGGTGACTTAAGTTATATTTAATTATTATAAAGTGCTATTAATAAAATATATATATATGGAGCACTTATAATAATTTATATGACTTACTAATAATTAAATCTAGAATGGAAAAAACTCAAATATAAATTGTTGTCCATCCTAGGTGAAAAGGTGACTTGACTTAGAAAGGGAATGGGAACATAGAAAGGATAAATGCCCATTTTACTATGTATTTCCCTAGAAAATGCGACTTGCATTAGGAGAGAAAACATTGTTGGGAAAAGCATTTAATATGGAAAAATATTAAATGTTTGCATAGGAAAAATTCTTGTGAACTAATTGGATGTTGTAGAGGTTGTTTTGGGTCTCTTCTTCCTTTATAAGGAGAAGTCGACTTGAGGGGAAGATATTGCATAACCATTTGATATTTTCTGATTTGTGTCTTAAGCTTGTAGCTTTTGCATATACGCTTGGATTTTCTTTAGCTTGTGGAGTAAGATCCCACAGGGACCCTAGCTTCGGTGGTGAGAGATTCATTCCTAGCTAGTAGGGCACTCTTCGGTGGTGAAAGATCCACCCTAGTTTGTCATTATTGGAGTTGATTCAGGGCTGATTTGTTTGGGAATCAAAGTAGCTTGTTTTCTTAATTTTTGGAGCTGATTTGATGCCCTAAATGTGTTGGGCGACCTACTTTTTAGGGCAAAATTAGGGTTTTGTGTTTGCTGTGCAAAAACTAATTTTGGAATATTTTTCTTTATATTTTTGTGGCCCAAATTTCAAAGTTTCAGCTCATTTGTACTTCTCTAACAAAATATATGAATTTTGAAGTTATGTTGCAGACAGGGTTTTTTAAATAATTTTTTGCAGCCTTGTTTACATCTGAAATCTGCAATTTTATACATATTTGGGCTTTATAAATTAGTGGTACTAGATTTGAGTGAAAAGATATAAATTTAGAGGTTAATTAGTGTGGGTTTTCCACTTAACCCAAGTCGCAATTTCTTTATTTAATTCAGATCAGCGTGATACTTGTTTGGTATTTTGTCTACAAGTTGCATTTAAAGTTGAGATTGCCTAAAATCCGTTCAGGGGGAAAATAATGTCCATTGGGGACATTACATAAATTTATGGAGGATTTGTGACCGGGCCGCTAAGCGCTAAAAATCTACCAACACTAAGGATGCTAGAGCTTGCCTCAAAAACCTTTAGAGCCATAAGGCTTGTACCTGTTGGGAGGAGGAACAATGTAATGATGGATAAACAAAAGTTGGGAATCATTATGTAGCTACCCCTTCCTAGATTCTCTAACCCTCATTCTCAAAAAAAAAAAAATCCCAAGATAATGGAAGATGGCTCACTAAGGTGGAAATGGGATAAAACGAACAGATTTAAGGTTGGATCTAGTAATTTGATGGTTCCCAAGGAAGCCTCAAGTTTGTAAATGTAGCCATCTAATCTAATTTGGAACAAGCACGTGCCAAAAGCAAATGCATTTGTTTGGCTAGCTTGCTTAAAAACATTCTCACATGAGATAGATTGCAAAGAATGTGAATCTAGAGCCCATCAAGGTGTATTTCATGTAAATGGATGAGTTAATAGTTGACCACATGCTGATCCACTCCAGCTAAGTACAAAAAAATCTGGGAACTCTCTTGGTAAGAATTATGTCATGGGTTTTTCTTCAATTAACTTTGTATACCTTTTTCTCGTGGTCAATGGGGACTCTAATACCAGTTCTTCATTGGCAATCTACACTTGAGACTGGAACATTTTGTTAGAAGGAAAGAAAAAAATTAGGACAAAGCTTTGTGCTGGGAAAGATGTTGGTCAAAAACATAATCAGCCATCTCCACCATTTCCATCATGTGATTAAGGGTGAACCCCAGTCTCTCTTCTAGTTTCAAAAGGTTACTCGTAACTTATGGCCCAAAATCTCACCTCCTCCCGTTAATGGGCTTCCTCAAGCTAAATTTTGATGAGACATTTTGTGGCAACCTGGGAGCAGTTGACATTAGGTGCTTGCTCAGGGACCACAAGGAGACTCTTCTTGTGGGGGCTCTTTTGTTAATCTCAAATGTATCCTTAGAAAAACTAGGCTCCTCATCCCCTCTAAAAACGTCTCTTTCAACCACTACTTTTGGGAACGCAGCCTTTTAGCGGATCTCTTGGCAAAATGCTGGCATCAAATTCTGGCATTTCAACTAAATCAAGAGCCTAGTATCCATCTCGAGCTCACCATGATGGCCCCTAGCATTTCTGCTTCTGCATGTAAGAAAGCCCCTATCTCTCCTTTTGCCTCTCAAAACCCACTTGTTAACTCTGAAGTTGGCAGGCATCTTCACATAATTGAGGGATGGCGGGGAAGCTGCCGTCCTCCCTCCACCCTGGAGAAATCAAAATCACACCCAACCAACTTAGAACAAAAATCATTCAAGTCGGATAATTTTGGCCTTGGGCATGTTTTGCTTGTCCATGTTGGTGGTTTTTCTCTTTTGATTTTTTCTTTCTATTGATTGGAGTGTGAGAGTTGTGAAGGCTATGGTCTGATGTTGGGGAATTTTTGTTTGGATGACCTATGTCTGGGTGGCAGTGTAACTGATTGTTGGATGGTGGTTTGTTGAAGTGTAAATATAAGGTGGTTGTCGGGGCTGATGAATGCAAATGTGAAATCTTTTTCTTATGTATGAATAATCTATTTATTGTTGCTTGGGACAATGATTCTAGATGCTATCTGTTCGGCATCCTTGTTTGTAGGAAGTCTGGTCCACCCTCCCTCCGCTGAAAGTGAATCCTTACATGGTTACTCAAAAGCACTCAGTCATTCTCCTTAGATGAAAAGCAAGGGAGGTCTGAAAATGAAGGAGCAATGCTACCCTTCCTGGCATCGCATCAGTTCTCTGAAAAATTCCTCCTTATAACTTTTTTGTTTAAATAATATTTAATAGTTTTGGAATTTGCAACTGAATCCTGCACTGGACTGGGTGCCTCTTTTTTCTTTTCTGCACCTTTTTAGCTCTTTTCCATGAATTTTTATGGGTGGGGGATCCCTTTGCAACCCCCAATTTACTGATCTATTTCTAACTATATATAGAAGAAAATTATTGAGATTGGTATCAAATTTCATACCAGAGTAGTAATCAGTAAAGGAATTTTAACTTCAATGGTTTGACACTAGCATTGTTACCATGCGAATTTCTCACTAATTTTAGGTGTGTCATGGTTAGATATGGAATGCAGAATTTACATTAAAAAAGAGACCATAAAATTCATAGATCTGGAATCCAATTAGTAAATTCAAGCTTTTACAGGTCTGCATAGAATAGGTTTTGCATAGTTTTTACAGGTTTACAAAGCATAGGTGTGCACATTTCATGACCTCTCATTACAGTTCGTCACTTACAACTCATTTTGGGAAAGCAGAGGTGCCTTAATATAATGTATTGATACTCCTGATTAAAAACATACACTCAAAAAAGGAGTGTAGCTACTCTATCACGCAGAATAATATCACTGAACATGAGAGAACAGTTTTTTTTTTGTAGTGATCATACTTGAGCACATAATAGTCTGGGGTCAGGCTATTCTGCCTGCAACCAATTACAAGCTACATTATATGTTAAGCCCAAACTATCAAGTATCTCTAGTACGCCCATACGAAAGAATTGTAGACCTCCAATAGAGTTTACCAGATATGAAAATTTGAGATCAGCTTGTTCTGTGGTGGTTTTCCTTGACACAAATTTACCAACCATGTAGAAGAAAAGAGGTTGTGAGATATTTGGCAGCAGGCATTTGCAATGGATTATGTATGATAGCTGATTCATAAAGCTTATCATGGTACAATGAGGCAGAGATTAAAGCACCAAAACAACACCTTATGACACTGTAACAGCACGGAATCATTGACACAAATGACAGAACTACCTAAACAATGAATACCCTTTTATGGAAAGACCCTTAGAGGGGAAGCCATGCTTTTCCCTTCACCAAGCAAGTACTTCCCATCCCAGCTAAACGAGCTGTAATACAAAGGTTATGGGTAAGAAGAAGGAACCTCATTTATGTTTATTTCATTTTGATTCAGTTTTCCTTCCTGTATTGCTGGATTTAAAACAGTGACAGATCCATTTGAAGTATTATAACTCTTGATTAAACCACTTTCATCAACCATAGTGAGCATTGGAACCTGCATCACTGGAATCACTGGAGGCCTAATTCTGTGGGTCACTGTCATTTTTAAGCCTTCAGTGGTATGAATTGTTGCTCCAGTTGTCATTCCCACCTACAAAAACAGGAAGCGAGTTAATACTAAATATACCAATTCACATCAATCATGTCTAAGAAAGGTATCCACTTAATATGTAACAAAGTCCATTTCCTCTAGTGAAAAGGATATGCACATTGACTTACTGGTGGAGCCCCAACAGAAAGTTCAAAATTAAATCTCCTGATCAGCATTGCAGTTGCTGTAACTATCTGCAAAAACAAACTCTTCAGTTAGAAAGGGAGAAACTGCAAATATAGCACCCAAAATGTGCCCAAAAAAATGACAATATGATCAAAGGGTCTTCTACTCAGATTTCACTGATGATGCCATAAATAAGGTCAAAAGTGCCATAAATGAACTAAGACTCGGTAGCTATGATGGTAACATTTAGCAACATTAAGATCAATGCACAGAGGACTTGAGAATCCACAACATAATCGATATGAATACCTAGAGGTACACAGTGGTGATAAACTTTGATTTGACAAATCATTTCTTGGGTGTCTGCCAATACCACATAGGCAGAAGCAAGCAGAATATCCTTAAACAAATGAATCAATTTCCACATGCATTTGCAACAATTGGCATGTATAGGGTGTGAAGAACAATGATGTGTACACCTGTCAGTACGAGTTAAGGCCAAAACCACTTGGAACCGAGTGATAGAAAACTAGAACAAGACCAATATTCCAGCAATAAAGAAATGATGACAAGGAAGGAACAATGCCTTCCTATTATCTAAGAAAAATTTGAAGGGTCGCCTTTTTTTCAGAAGAGAGAAAAACAAAAAATAGATGTTTGAAACTTCCAGAGGAAGACTTCAAAAAAATCTGATTTCACTATGTCATTTCCTTAAAATACCGATGTTTTAGATCTATCTTATACCTTAAGGTAAAGGATGTTGGTAATACCATAAACATTTTTACCTTGACGAGGACTAGAGAAAATACCCAAAAAGTTGGTATTATAAAGAAATGACATGGTGAAAATCCAAAAACAAACTAAAAACAAAAATTGTCTATACTGCAACAAAAAAACATGATATGGATGGAATGGTTTCAAGTAATCATGTGATAAAACAAGCTAACTAGCAGCATCCAAGACTCATGCTTAATGTAATTAATTGCATTACACATAATTTTTAAGATATCAAGACCTTTATGTGCTCTCAAAAAGTAAATTGGTTCTCAAGCTCACCTCAAATGTGGCAAACATATCACCAACACATTTTCGAGGCCCCCTCCGAAAGGCAGATAACTGCAGCATGGAATGTGATGTTGGTCACAATTACAAGACACCATGTTGAACATTTGGAACGCAATTCAGAGCAACTAAAATGTTCACGATAAAGTCCTCATTAATGACTTTGAATAAAGAAACCTACTAAATTATTAACAGAGGATTGAAAATATGCGATTATGCTTCCAAAAGAAATATTTTCATATGTATAAAAAAACATGTTTTTTCTATTCACAAGACCCACAAACAATCATGATGTTCTACTAGCCCAGACCATGAGTCATAGAAAAGCTCTGAATTCAAAATGTATTCAACCAGGCATAGGGCATAATAATAACTGCAAAAGCTGAAGAAAGGTGCTAGAAAATTTTATTTCAATTACTGCAAAAATTTTACAAAGATGGTAGAAAGGTAGTTGATTTCCCTCCCTTTCCGAGGGTAATATACATATTTCAATCTTGAACACTCTACTCCCAGAAGGAAGGCAATTCAAGCTCCGATAAGTAAAAGCAACACGAACTTGAAAGGAATTATTAAAATTGCATGTTTTGTCCACAAAAGGAAGGAATCTTACATTGAAAGTCATTAGAAACTAGGGTCTCATGGGAGTTTAAGCCCTCAGCTATATGATGAAATTGGGTAAACGAGGCAGTTGAGCTACAGGTAGCGCCAGAGAAAGCTTATGTTGACGGGGGCAAGGAAAAGTTTCACATCGAGAAAGCACACATGAGGAAGCTTTTCCTCCTAATGATGCATTCACGAAGTATATCATGGAAATAACCCATAAATGTTAAAAACAGGAGCTATATATTGATGGGATTTGCTTGCTGATTACAGGTTTGGGCACATTCTTGCAGCCCTGGAAGAATGAATTCTTTACTAAGTTGAAATGCTAGGATGATTCTGGTATACACAAGTCAGCTTGTGCATACCTAAAACGGCTGAAATAGGCATTAGCTACATAAAAGAAAACTTCTCTGATAAGCATGGAGAGAATAACTGGCAGTTAAGAAAATATAATGATTATGATTATCTCAATATAAGTGCATCATTGAGGGAAGAAATTCCTGAAGGTAGCCTGTGTGTTTGCAAGTTGCCCACCTACAACTAGCTATATCTCCTAAAGAAAGTTAACAATCACAACAGCCCAGTGTGTGGGTGACAGAGAGTTCAAAGTCGCCCCATCCAGGCATATGAAAATAAATTTCAATCCCCTACACATATATGATGTAACAAAATTATAAATGATGCAGCAGTCCATCACTACAACTGCTCATCAAAAGATAGTACACATGTAGAGTACTCAATAAGATAGTTTTAAATTAAGCAATTCTTTGGCAATTTGTGTACATATACACAAAAGACAGACAAGACTTATGTTAAAAGCTGTTCATCTTAAAATTTAATTAAAGAGAGAGTTCACAAAAGCATATAAAAACAATGCACTTTTGGTTGATTTTAGAAAAGGTAGGTATGCATTAAAAAAATTGCTATACAAGGAGGCAGAAAACAAAAACCTGTAACTATTCAGTATATTTTGCAGTATTCGAACAAGAATTCGACCAAGATTAGTTCCTTGAATCAAAGTATGTTCAAGTTTGCTTGGGTCGTTATAGGATCTGTTCAAAGGAACTATGATGCTGGTAAGGCCAGAAAAAGGGGCAATATAGACATGCCAAACAAGCTGTGTTACTTGCATGGTGAGGCATGCAAAAAGAAAATATGTATAAGGTGTGTTTTCTTATAATTTAAAAACTTAAAAGAGGCACCTCATTCATAAAGCAAAGGTAACTTCTTTTCCCTCGTAAAAATAATTAAATATAGATAATATGTTCTTCTAGTTGTCTTCCTTACAAACCATGAGCCTAATGGCTTGATTTCAAATTTAGCATGAGGAGACATGCATGGACATTTCTGTTTTTCTGATAAGCATACAGTTCTATTAATAATGTAAAAACTGAACAAAAACTACAGAACAGTTCTGCAGATAGTCCAGCAGAAAAAGACTCTTTTATATCTGTATGTTTTGCTCCATTGACTGAGATAAACAATTTTCTCAATGGGCTTGACTTCTTGTACAATGATGCCTTTGAAATACAGACAAACTCCTAAGCAAAACCTTGTAATGCTGATGTGCTAGAGATCAATATTAACGCAAATGATAGATAGTTCTAATGACAGGCTTATGCGCATACAGTACTTCATCCAATCATATCCTGTGAGTACAAAGTTTCTGATTAAAATTGTCTCATAAATATGCAAACACAGTTGTATGATAATCATACCATTTTATTAAGACGGTCCTTATTAGTAGACTTATCGAAATATAGACTGGATAATCCACACAAAACAGAACTCGCCGCATTTGAATTTATGAGGCATGACCAGCTGCAGCTTGCAGCTCCTCGTCCAGGATCTTTTGCACTCGAACAAAGTCTGTTCAGGGGTTGCATCTGCAGTCTATTGTTTAATCTATTGTTCCTCCAGGTTTACTGTCCTAGATGGAGCTCTTCACATTTGCAGGTAAAGTAAGACATGGGCATTTAAATACCTAAGGAAACAGAGCTAGTCCAAACTCAGGGCCCTTGGATTGAGCTATTTGATCCTTGTCTATGTTCTCCAGTAGTTTGGCCAGTGATGCTTTCATTTTCAGCGGAGTCCCATACATTATATTATCATCCTCAATAAGTTATCATATCTTGATTCTGTTTTCTATTTCGCACTCCTATTATATACTTCATCCACTTCAAATATTCTGACAAGTGACACATACTACAGTTTGGACCTAACATCCTGGTCTGAATACACTTACAAGATTTCATTGTACCTGGGTCTCCACGGAGTTGGATACCACCATACCTATAATGAGGGATTATGAAACCAGGATGAGCAATTGTTGAGGAATGTTTTACCATTTTGGATATGCAGTGGGCTCGGGCAGAGCAGGAAGATATTGATAGATGAGCGGCTGTTGGAGCATGGTGTTGGTCCTGTTGGAGTGTACAGGAGTGAAGTATTGTTGGGGCAAGGCCAATGATGAAATCACCCTGAGACTACAACATGTGGCTCACTAGAGGAGTAGCATTGGAAGCCTGTTTCATGTGACGATTTTGCTCATGAATATCATCAAGGATTACTGGTTGAGACATTGACTGCCTTTGGTTTGGCTATGGTACCTATCTATGAAAACTATTAATTGCCTCCGTCGTTTTATCACCTTGAAGCCCGGAATGAACATTCAAAAAAATGAAAATGGTCAATATGTGTGTGTGCGTGTGTGATTTCATTGTGCCTAGGTCTCCACGAAGTTGGATACCATCATACCTATAATGAGGGATTATGAAACCAGGATGAGCAATTGTTGAGGAATGTTTTACCATTTTGGATATGCAGTGGGCTAGGGCAGAGCAGGAAGATGTTGATAGATGAGTGGCTGTTGGAGCATGGTGTTGGTCTTGTTGGACTGTACAGGAGTGAAGTATTGTTGGGGCAAGGCCAGTGATAAGGATCAAATCACCCTGAGACTACAACACGTGGCTCACCAGAGGAGTAGCATTGGAAGCCTGTTTCATGTGACGATTTTGCTCACGGACATCATCAGGGATTACTGGTTGGAACATTGACTGCCTTTGGTTTGGCTATGGTACCTATCTATGAAAACTATTAATTTCCTCCGTCATTTTATCACCTTGAAGCCGGAATGAAACATTTAAAAAGATGAAAATGGTCAATATGTGTGTGTGCGTGTGTGCGTGTGTGTGTGTGCACATGTGCGCGTGTGCACGTGGGTGTGGTGTGCGTGTGTGCATCTATGTGCACGTGTGCATGCACACGTGCATGTGTGTGTGCGTGTGTGAGTGTGTGCGTGTGTGTGTGCACATGTGCGCGTGTGTGTGTGCATGAGCATGGGCACGTGTGTGTGTGCGCGAGCGTGGTGTGTGTGTGTGTGTGTGAGAACATGTGTGTGTGTGTGTGCGTGCGTGCGTGTGCATGTGTGTGTGTTTGTGTGTGCGTGTGTGCGTGTGTGTGCCCCAAGTGTTGGGGGCACATTGAGTACATGGGTGGTGTGGATAGGGACTTGCCAATCAATGTTTTGGGCCTGAGTAATGCATGTGCTTCCTCTTGTCTGTAGCTCTCTCTTATAGATACTGTTTTGATCAGTGGCTTCCTTACTCCCACTCCCACCCCTTTCTTCAAGTGAATCAAATTCTGATTTTCAGGCCATCCACATTCTGTATGTGTGTGTCCTGTTAAGTTTAATATGTATATTGATATGCATAAAAGGTTACAAGACCTCAGCTACACAAGACTAAAGTTGGATATAAATGCATACAAAACCTGTTCCTATAGAAAATCAACTAGAAGCTCCAGTATATCAGAAGAGCAGTTGAAACAGCAGAAGGATAAATACACCCGCGGTTACAAATAAGAAAGGACTAGAGGCCACTGAGAAAAGTTTGAAACGGAAAATATAAGGCAAGAGCTATTAGAAACAAAAACGATAAATTGACAGCAGTATCATAGGGACAGGTCCAGTCAATAGTTCTTTAACACTGATAATCTTTCTTGTGGCTGTTGTCTTGAGGAGCACTCACAGCACCTTCCTGCACAGTGTGAGTGGTGCCCCAAGTGTTGGGGGCACGTTGAGTACCTGGGTGGTGTAGATAGGGACTTGCCAATCAATGTCTTGGGCCTGAGTAATGCATGTGCTTCCTCTTGTCTGCAGCTCTCTTATAGATACTGTTTTGATCGGTGGCTTCCTTACTCCCACTCCCACCCCTTTCTTCAAGTGAATCGAATTCTGATTTTCAGGCCATCCACATTCTGGTCTGGGAGATGAATGCACTTAGCTTGCTGGGTTGAGGAGGAAGTAAGCTTCTCAATAACACACACGGATTGCTGGTTGGTGCAGAGATTTGAGGAATACAGTTGTTCATGACAAGCAAAGAGGAAAACCTTGAAATAACAGAGTAAAGCATAAAGCTTTCCTCACCTCAATATATTGAGAAAGACCAACTCACAAAAATATCAAATTTGTGGACAATCCCTTACAAAGCTACATCCAACCTTTCTTATTGATGACCCTACGACTGAAGTGAACTACAAAACACAATGAACACCTTAAAAGGATGACCCTTGCTGCCAATACACATGGGCATCACCTCAAGATTTCTTAAAATCATTAGATGGCATCCAATGTAGTAGATTGAATCTTGAGCCTATGGAAAACCTGCAAACTCTTTTAAACTGGAATATATTGAGAAAGAAACTTTTGACCAACTCCATGTGCCAAAACACGCTCAGAAAATATCAAATTTGTGGACAATCCCTTACAAAGCTACATCCAACCTTTCTTATTGATGACCCTACGACTGAAGTGAACTACAAAACACAATGAACACCTTAAAAGGATGACCCTTGCTGCCAATACACATGGGCATCAGATAATCCGTTCAAGATTTCTTAAAATCATTAGATGGCATCCAATGTAGTAGATTGAATCTTCCGAGCCTATGGAAAACCTGCAAACTCTTTTTAAACTAGGTTACCGGAAACGCCGGTTTAGGCGGCCGGAGCGGGAGCGGGAGCGTCCGGGAGCGGGAGCGGGAGCGGGCCGGCGCCGTGGAAACGGCCGGCAGCCGCCGGCCCGCCCGCCTCAGCCGCTCCCGCGTGCAAAAACACGCGTTTTTTAATTTTTTTTTAATTTTTCCATGTTTTTAAAGGCGCACAACAATAAAAAATAATAAATTCTTCTAATCTAAAACCTAAAAGCTACCTCTAAACAATAAAACAAAAGAACAACACACAAACAAAACATAAAGCAAACAAACTCACATTGTGGCTCTCCAAAATTGCATTGTGCTTGTCTAGGGTTTGAGGAGTGTGAGGAGCTATTGCTAAGCTTGGAGGAGTGTGAGGAGCTGCAAAGGAGGATTTGTGAAGGATTTGATTTGTGGTTTACTAAGTGAAGGTAAGTTTTTTTTAATTTCTAGCCTTGTTCCTCTATTTTTTTTTATTTAATCTTTCACACATTACATTTTTTTGCTTATGTTCATTTTTATTTTGCTCTTTCCATTTAATTTTTTTAATTTTCATTGTTCAATCACAATGCAATTGCATGCCATTGTTTTCTTTGCTTAATTTGTTTTTTAAACCTTGTAGGTATTTCTACAATGGCAACAAGTTCTGCTTCTTCTGGGCAATCTTTGGCCAAAGACTTTGACCCAAATTCACCGTTATGGAGGCACGTAACAATAGTTCAACAACTTGCAGGTGGTGGTTGTTTTGAATGGAAATGCAATGAGTGTGATGGAATATTCAAAGGCTCTTACAGTAGGGTGAAAAGCCATTTGTGTGCCATAACGGGTAATGGTATAAGAGTATGTAGGGGGAGGAATAATGCTGGGGTGCCAAAAGAAAATGTTTTGGCATTTATCAAAGAGCAGGAGGATGCAGAGGCTAGAGTGGCTCTGAGAGTGGGTCATCCATTGGCCAAAAGAGGAGGTTCATCTCGTTCAGCAAGGCCTCCAGTTGCTCCATCACCTAGTGGATCCCCAATTGTGGCCATGCCACATCCATTTGTGGCTCCTATCTCCACAAATGAGGATGTTTCCCTTGCACGAAAGAAAAGTAAGACAAAAGGGCCATTGGAAAAGGCCTTTCAGAATGAGAACAGGGAGATTGCAGATGAATGCATTGCAAGGTGTGTATATGCTAATGGTCTTTCTTTTAATGTTGTGAGATCACCTTATTGGCATGAGATGGTGAAAGCCATCAATGAGGCACCAAAAGGGTATAAACCACCAGGATATGAGAAGATCCGCACCACCCTTTTGGATAGACAAAAAAAATATGTGGAAACCTCCTTGCAACCAATTAGGGACTCATGGACCAAAACTGGTGTGTCCATTGTTTCTGATGGATGGAAAGATGCAAGAAACCGCCCTTTAATCAATGTGATTGCAGTATGCCCTAAGGGGGCAATGTTTTTGAAAGCGGTTGATTGTGAGGGGCAAGTGAAGGATGCCCAATTCATAGCCAACATTCTCTTTGAGTCCATTGAGGCAGTGGGGCCTGAAAATGTTGTCCAAGTGATAACGGACAATGCCAAAAATTGCAAAGCTGCAGGGATGTTAGTTGAGGCACGGTATGGGCATATTTTTTGGACACCTTGTGCTGTGCATTCATTGAATTTAATGCTAAAGAAAATGGCAAACAAAATAGAGTGGATCCGGCAAGTGTATGCAGAAGCTGAAGAAATCCAAATGTTTGTCACCAACCACCACATGTCACAGGGCATTTTTAGATCATTCTCGCAGTTGGAGCTACTGAAGGTAAGGACAAGCTTTATTTCTTTCTTTCTTTTTAATTTAATATTTAATATAAGTTTTTTAGTATTCTTTTAGCTTTCAATTTTATAATTTAAATTTTATTTTTAATTTTTGTTCCTCGTTCTTATTAGGTTGCTGAGACTCGGTTTGCATCACACACAATCGTCTTGAGACGACTAGTGAAGGTGCGAGAGGCACTCATGAGGATGGTAACATCCAATCTTTGGACTGTATGGAGGCAATCAAACACTGAAGGGGCTCAAAAAGTGAAGAACTTGATCTTAGAGGACTCTTGGTGGGATAGAGTGGGTTATCTGTTGAGATTTACGGAGCCCATTATGAGCATGATCCGGTTTACTGACACGGATCAACCATGTCTAGGAGAGATATATGACGGCATCGACTCAATGATTGAGAAGATAAAAGCCGTCATAAATGCAAAAGAACAAGATCCCGAGGAAATATTTTTCAAACAAGTGAAGTCAATCCTCATTGAGCGGTGGAACAAAATGACCACCCCATTACATCTACTAGCTTTTGCATTGACTCCTAGATTTTATAGCACAGAGATCCTTTCCTTGCTAGGGAGGGTAGCACCATACAGGGATGCGGAAGTCAGTGAGGGATATATGGCGGCATTAGCTAGGCTCTTCCCTGATCCTGAGGCCCAAGACCAGGTTATGGTAGAGTTTGGCAATTTCATAGCAGAAACGGGTCATAGCCTTCTCGCTCTTCGGAGCAAATACAAGATGGATGCACATATGTGGTGGTACCTCCATGGTACTTCATCGGCTTACTTGCAACCTCTTGCAATCAAGGTCTTGGCACAGGTAAGTTTTTAATTTTTTTATTCTCTTTTCTTTTAGTTTTTTAAAATTTAAGTTTGAGTGTTTAAATCTGAAGTTGAACTTTGCATTGACTTTGAAGTTTGGGTTGCCTTAATAGGTTGCAAGTTCATCTTCCTCTGAGCGCAACTGGAGTACGTATAATTTCATCCACTCACAGAAGCGCAATAGATTGGGGGCTAAAAGGGCTGAAGATTTGGTATACATACATTCCAACTTGCGCCTTTTATCCCACAAGCAGCCAGAGTACAAGGAAGGGTCAACAAAACATTGGGACATTGATCCAGAGATAGTTGACTTGGATGCTTCCATTTCCCACCATGGAGCATATGATGATGAGACGAGTTCTGTGGCACCACGAGACCTACATGCACAAGGGGGTGCAACTGGCAGTGGCCCTAGTGCGAGTGGTTCGAGCCCATGTGGTTCTAATGAACCACATAATGATGATGATGTAGCTGGTTTTGATCCTCTTGATGAAGAGGAATATGATGAATATTGACAATGAAAGATAGTTTGAGCTTTGAATATTGATCTATGATTGAATTTAATATATCATGAGATTCATGACATTCACATTGTGTTTGATTTAAGTATTTTAAATTTTAATTTAACTTTTAAGCTTTTAAGTTTCTAAGTTTTATCGGTATCCTAGCTTGTTTGTTGTGGTTATTCACTTATTTAGCTTATAACTTGTCTTTTATCTTGTCTTTCATATGCATAATATGTGGTTAATAATTAAATTCCTATTTAGAAGGCTGAAATTTATATATTTTTTAATTTTTATATAGTTTTTGTACTGCCGTATCCTACGCCGTATCCGGGGTCAAAAAAATTTGCCGTTTCCGCGTATCGGATACCCCGCTCCCGCTCCCGTATCCAAAACGTTTCGGTAACTTAGCTTTTAAACATATGAAGAGTTACGGCTCAAGTTAGGCCAACACCTCAACAATTGTGCTCACGCTCATACAAGAAACTGAACCTTCTCAAAATCAAAAATCACAAGGAACTGAACTTTCTGAGAACCGAAGGTGACATCAGTGTGGCATATAAAAAAATTGTGCCTTCATTATAGTCTCTGTGACATCCGTTGGGCCACATACGATATAATCTCCATTTCGATGCAAATTCCAAGGAGAAAAGAAAATTCATTACAGAAAAATAATTAATTTTTCTAACTAGGCCAACTTCTCGCCATGTCGAGACAATTACTACACGTTAAATAGTTAAGTATTGTGATTTTAACTTTATTTGATACACATTCTTCAATCTGGGAAGCAGGTACAACATTTATAGTGATGGAGATATGATTTGGGATTAGTTTGTATGTCAGCAAACCATTTAGTGACATCAGAGAAACGTAGTATAGCATTCGTTGACTACTGTTTGACTGTAAGTTGACCATTGACATCAACGAGCAACTGCTCAACTGATTTTTATGGTTATCATGTATTGATCTGGTGTAAATGTTTTCTAAGTGAAATGAGGAAACATTGAGAGTTATAAATGATAAAGATCTGCTATTCTATTATAAACACTGCTGTTTTTATCAAAGAATGATTTACTGAGGTGAATATTCTTGTCTTGAGATGGGGTTCAATGCTACATTTAATATCTTTGTCCTACAGTGCGGCCCCCAGTTCTAGTATCGGATATCATTGTCCCAAGATAGAGCCCATTTCACATCCTTCCTCAATTTGGACTGAGCTATGGTTTCAGGCCTCCTAGCCTAAGACCCCACCAAAAGCCATTGGAAAAGATGTATCAATTGATGTCCCAAATTAGAGATGCCTTCACATTTGTGAACGTCAAGCATAGTTGCAAGAAATGCAATGGCTTTGAGTTGTTGCATGTTCTAATGGCCACAGCCCTTTCGCACCATGAACGACCATTTGCCAACAGGCTGCAGCCTGTTGTCTCTGCAGTGTACTCTTGTTTCTGTTTCATTATTTATTTTGTATTATAAGTATAATGATAAACTACCAAGATTTATACACATATAGAGAAAGGGTGCAAAGAAAGGCTTGCATTTGATGAATGTACGTCCAATTTTTACTGCTGAGTACAATCAAATAGTTTTCAAAGCTGTATGTAACACATGGAGAAAAATTTGCCAGACCGTCAAAGACTAAAACTTTAAAGGAACAATGTATAAATTTACATGATGGATGTTTATTCTTTGATTTTTCCTTTCATTATCATAAGCTGTCCTAGTGTATGAAGAGCTATTCATCAATAAAAAACATCTAGATTGGCACAGTCCACTGTCAAATTTACCCCATGTGTGTATTATTAATAAATTTTTGTTTTATATGTTACAGATTTTATCTGTGATTGAAATATTCGTAAAAAAATTTAAATTGTGTGCATGTGCGTGTGCATGTGTGTGTGTGTGTGTGTGTGTGTGTGTGTGTGTGTGTGTGTGAAATAAGTTCTAATATGCAACCTCCTTAAAACTCATTTTTTGTCACATTTACATTGTAGTTTCTCGTTTATGGTAACTAGGGCATCAGTAATGCCCATATTCAGGCATAACTTGGTGATGGGTTTCCTCTGCACTAGACCTATAGGTTTTCTCTTCCTATAATTTTCTGTTGCTAATGGTTGTATCCTTCAGTCGCATTGACCTACTTTTGGTCATTTGTGGACATTAATATAATTTTTTTCTTCCTTCCTCACTTATATTTCACTAATGTTTTACTAGTACCTTTGTATTTTATCACGGTTTGTAGGTATTTGGGAAGAAAATGATTCCAAAATGAAGATCTCTCACAATACCAAAGAAAAGCTATCAATAAAATCTATCTCTAAGAAACATCATTCAAATTACATTAACATCAGCAACTAGAGAACAATAAAACTCATCACATATTTGGAAAAATGACATGCAGACAAGAAACAATATAGAAACAAACAAAAACTTGTTTCCCAAACATCGATTAAAATAATCCTACACAGTTGTTTCCCAAAACCTGTTTATGTTATTTTGTTGACAGTGGAAGCCGTTAATCTGTAACTAACAAAAACTTTTGTTACAAAAACATCATGACAACTAATGGGAGGTGGGTTGTGGGTTAAATGAACGACAGACAACTCACAGCCGTATCAAAGCATGCATCGCTCCAATGGCGACACAAGGTTGGCATACAAAAACTTACAAGTTCATTCAAAGAAATATGGATGCATTTGATTCATTCATTTACACTGTCAGCTCTGTGGAGCTCACAAACAAACTTCCTACACATTTGATCTATGTTGCCAGGATACAGATACAGGTTCGGCACGGGTTCGATGCGCGGATACGTCGATTTTAAAAACCCTTGGGTGTGATACATCTTGGATACGTCCGTACATATATATAAAATATATATATATATATATATATATATACACACACACACACACACTCATTTTACTCATTTTTCAGTTCATAAAAACTGAAAGAGTAATACAAAACTTAAATCGATGCTCAAAATATTCAATATACTTAAGACTTTACTTCTTCAAAGAATTAATGGAGATCTCATACGATGGAATAAGCAGGAATACGGGCTTGTATACACTGTTGCAAGCACCGGAAGAACTGCGTGAAGAGTTGACTGTGGATTTTGTTCTTGGACTGCCAAGGACACTAAAAGATAATAACTCTATAACAACTCTATATTTGTTTTGGCGATTGATGTTTGAAGATGGCACATTTTATTCCATGTAGGAAGACTAATGATGCTTCAAATGTTGCAAAGTTTAATTTTCAAAGAAGTTGTTATATTGCCAAAGAGTATTACTTAAGATCGAGACACCAGATTCTTAGGTCAATTGTGAAGAATAATGTGGAGGAAAGTAGGCATGACGTTGCAGTATAGCTCAGCATGCCACCAACAAACGGATGGACAAACATAGGTTGTGAATAGAAGTTTAGGGAATCCGCTCATTGTTTGGTTGGGAGTAAGGCAACACTGTGAGATATGATATTGGCTCAAGCAGAATATTGGCTCAAGCAGAATAAGCCAATAAGAATTCAATGAACAGGTCAGTTGGAGTGACCACATTTGAGATTGTGTTTGGAAGATCACTCAAGGGAGTAATAGATCTGCTGAGGCTGACAACAAAAAGAAGGGTGCAGATGTAGAGGATTTTACAGAGCTTATGCACGAGTTGTATGAGGAATTGAGAAGAAAGCTACAACAATGTAGTCTAAGTTACACGGAGAAAGCAAATGAACAGAGGAGAGAAAATCATTTGCTGAAGGAGATTCAGTGCTAGTGCACTGAGGAAGAAGAGGTTCCCAAGATGAACACATGATAATTCGAAATTTAAGAATATTGGTACTTGCAAGATTTTGAATTTTTTTAGAGGATGCATATGAGATAGAGATGCCAGGAGGATTAGAAAAATCACCAATTTCCAATGATACAGATTTGTGTCCTTATTGTGGAATTGATAGTATTGAAGAAGCGGAGAAAGAACCTATAGATTGGAAAACTCAAATAACTAAAAGAACTTTGAAGAAGTCGTGGGAAGAAGACAAGGCAGAAAGAGTACTTAGTTCGATGGAAGAGCAAAGGAGCTCAAGAGGATTCATGGATTTCAGAGGAGGACTTTGGCTGAATGTGTTGCCCAAGACCAAAAGTTGTAGCGCCCAAATTTTGAGCACCATGCTCACAATCCAATTTCCAAGGGAGTCTAATGTAGGAGCATCACTAAATCTTAAAGGTTATCCTTTATAGAGTAGTTAAGGAGTTCCAAAAGGCTTGGAAAATTCCACAAGACTGTCAAGGTTGTGATACCGCATAGTCCCTTCTTATGCCTGTTGTAAATGTGGTACTGGTAAATGATCTGCATTACTCCAGAATTATGTCTAGAGTTTGCGATAATTTCAAGAAGCATCAATATACCTTCATCCAAATCTGTACACCTTACTACAGTGCTGCCACGTCACTTGAATAGTTTAGACATGGTGCCACCCATGCATGCATTGAGCCTTATGTGATTTGCATCAGTGGATTCCTCAGGGTTCCAAATGTCTGCAAACTAAGGCCAAGTCATGCCACATGGTACGACCAGGTGCCAACATCATCCCTACCCCCGTTCCAAGGGGGTGGAGTTGAGAAAAGCCAAAGTGTCCATGTCCATGCCAAGAAGATCCTTGCAGGAGGCATTGCCTACATCTTGGGCACAAAAGAAAGTAACACATTCTACTGCTTCTTGGATTTCTTCCCTGCAATAAGCAGGAACTGTCAGAGATGTTAGGTCTATAACTGAAGAGGATGTTAGAATCTTCAGAAATGACAGAAATCTAATGCCATGCAATGCGGTTTGCCGCACTTGATTGATTGCTCTGAACTATTCTTGCGATGTTGGTTTTTAGTGCTCGAGTGGCAACCTGAGCCTCTTAATGTCAACACATCTTTTCCAATATATGGGGTGCGTGATATTATGTTAGGGGTTCCACAACGGAGGAAGAAACACCACCTTCACTAGGGAAGGGTCTTGACCGGAAGAGTCATCCGGTAGTGTCGTGAGTTCCAATAGAGTAGAGTAGGCAATGAGCATTTGTAGCTTGTAGTTAGAAGGGTGTAGTGTAGGTAGAGTGAGTTGATCAAATGCTTTGTTGTCGGGGTTCGTCCCCACCCCGTGTTGAGTATTTTGTCATTGATGTCAAAGGTACAACATTAGTGTTGATGGAAATATTGAGGTTTGAATATTTGTTTAATATTCAACAAGACAACATTAATGTTCGTAAAATATTTATGTCAAAATTAGAGTGATGTCAAAATTTGAATATTTTAATATTCAACATCACCAAGGAATCTTACGACACATGGCGGGATGTGTAAGAGATATTATGACACGTAAGAGATTCTATGGCAGCTTATGACGCATAAGAGATTCTATGACAGCTTATGACGCGTAAAATATTTTATGACAGTTTATGACGCGTAAGAGATTCTATGATGTGTAAGAGGAGTTACTCTTACATGTGTAAGAGAATATTGCTATTTGGAGCAAATTGGCCCATGGTATGGGCACATGGTTTTAGGAAACCACAAGTGGTTTTCCTCTTCTTCTTTCTATATAAGCGGGTGTTGTGTGCACATTTTGAGCGAGAACAAGAAAGAGAGCATTTTGCATGAGTGTGATATGTATGTGAGCTGATATTATAAATCTCTTAACTAAGTATGAGTATGTGAGAGAGAGAATATAGAAGGAGAAATTATCATTGATTTGTATTCCAAATTTTCTAGAGTGGGTGCTTTGGATTGGGGATTGGTGTCTCCAGAAGTTGGTGCTTCGAATAAGAGATTGCACAGTCAGTGGTGTTTGCATTCAAGGGCTGAATTGGTGTTCGGCTTGGAGATTGGTGTCTTCTGTGAGTGGGTGCTCACACTTTGTAAACACTATTTTTCGGTTGGATTTGGACAGTAGATCCAAGCAGTCTCTTTTTGGTGGATGTAGCCCACACTGGGTGAACCACAATATATCTGGTGTTATGTGCATTTGATTTTTGTGTGTACTCTCATTTTACTTTCAGATTTGAATATCTTGTTAAGTGTGAAAAAGAAAATTAATAAGGTGGAGAAAAAGTTTTTTTATTGTCGAATATTGATTCACCCCCTCTCAGTATTCCCGTGCTTCTAACAATTGGTGTCAGAGCAAGTTCCTTTTGTGTAGCTTAACAGCTAGAAGGTAGATCAGAAAGCACGATGGCAGCTCAGGAAGGATTCTCCACAAATAAAGCTTTGTTGTTCGATGGATCAAACTATGCCTTTTGGAGCATAAGGATGCGAACCTATTTGAATTCTCTTGGACATGATATTTGGCATTCGGTTGAGAATGGCTATACGGCACCAAAGAACGCCACCGACAGATTTGGCTGGTAAGAGAGCATGTGAAAATAATGCTAAAGCTATGAATGTTATTTTGTGTGGTGTAGCAGATTCGGAGTTTGTAAAGATTATGCTTTGCAAAACTGCCAAGGAGATGTGGGATAAGCTCAATAGTTTATATGAAGGAGATTTGAAAGTAAATATGGCAAAGCTTCAGACACACAAAAGAAAGTTTGAAAGTCTAAAGATGAAAGAGGAAGAGAACATTGCAGCATATCTACTTCATGTGGATGAGACCGTAAACATGATCAAAGGCTTGGGTGAAGAGATGGAAGATCTAGTAATAGTACAAAAGGTATTAAGATCTCTACTTCCTAGATTTGATGCTAAAGTTTCAGCTATTGAAGAACTTAAGGATCTAGATAAAATGAAAATGGATGAGTTACATGGAATACTCACGGCTTATGAGATGAGAACAGAACTAGATAAGCCAAGAAAAAGAGAATCTGCTTTCAAAGCTTCAAAAGGAAAGGAGAAGAAGGTTGAATCAGATGATGAATCCGATGAGGAAGAAGAAACCCTATTGGTGAAAATTTTGAAAAGAGGATCTGACAAGTACAAACGTAAACTTCCTTTTAAATGTTTTAACTGTGGTGAGATTGGGCATTTTGCAACTAAGTGTCTACATGCAAAAAGTGAAAGTGATGATGAAGAGTCTGTCAAAGCAAAGAAAGGAAAGCCTTTCTACAAAAAGAATTTCAAGCAAAGGAAGTTTGAAAAGAAGAACTGGAACCAAAACAAGAAGAGTCTATGCACCAGAGAAGATGATAGCTCAGAGGAAGATTGTTCAGAAGGTGACATTGAAGAACTTTTGTTTATGGCCCTTGAAGATGGAAAAGTGGAAGCTGAAGATGCAATTGATGAAGAAGGTGAGGTAAACTTAGAAGAAGAACTCATCTCATGCCTTGGGTGAGATCAAGAGACTAAAAAAGAAGACCTGAAGCAAAAAGTGCAACTTCAAGAGTATGAAGAAGCAAAGAAAAATTTGCATGCTTTGACAAAGAACATGAGAATACTACTTGTTGATCTAAAGACCCAAGTTGAAGAGGCGAAAGAATAGAGGAAGTGATCGAGAGAACTGAAATCAAAAGAAAAAGAATGCGAGAGATTGGAGGCAGAGATTGTCGCACTAAGACAGAAACTGAAAAGTTGAACAAGAGACTCAAGTTTGAAAAAGTTCTAAGGTGTTGAGCAACATTCTGAGAGAACAGAAACCAAAATCATCCAAAGGTGGTATTGGATTCAATGAAGCAGAAAAGAAAGAGACCAAAGAACTAGAGAAGAAAGCCAACTATGCAGATATCCTAAAAGGCTCCAGTAAAGGAGAAAGCAACAAGAAACAAGAAGATCATTCTCCACAGAACAAAAACAAAGAAGAGAGCAAGTGGAATAAGGTACCAATAAGAAGTTTCAGAAGTTTATCTTATCAGAGGCAACCCTACATGACCAGGTATTCTTTTTACGGTTATTGTTTTTCCTGTCACAATTTTGGTCATAAGATGATGGACTGTAGATCGAGGTTTCAGAGTTGGAATCAGAATTTTCATGCTAGAAACTACAATTCTTTTGCTGCATTGTCAAATTTGAATGAGCATGCGATTAGATGTTATGAATGCAACCAAGTTGGCCACATAGCAAGATTTTGCAGTAGTAAAATTTCAGAAAAGCCAAAGCAAGAGAAAGAGGGAAAACAAATCATTCAAAAAGCCAACAATAAGAAAGTGTGGCAAAAGATAAAGGAGGGAGAAAAGGAAGAGGCTATGTTGGTACAAACCGCACTCCATGCACAAGATGAAGAACAACCTTGGTACATTGATAGTGGATGTTCCAGCCATATGACAGGTGACAGAAGCAAGTTCCTGAAGCTGAAAAAGGCCAGTAGAGGTACAGTAAAGTTTGGAGATAACACTACAGCCAAGATCACAGGAAGAGGTAACATAAAATTAAATGGTCAAGCTAAAGTTGAAAATGTTTTACTCGTTGAAGGACTGAAACATAATCTTTTGAGTGTCAGTCAAATGTGTGATCAAGGTTATACACTCACGTTTTATGTTGAGGGTTGTGAAATTAGAAAGAAGGATACAGTAATTGGGTTGCAGATGCAAATAGAACAAGGAACAACCTGTACATGCTAAGTGATGTGAAGGGAGAAAAGTGTTGCATGAGTCAAATTGATGAAAGTTGGTTATGGCACAAGAGATTGGGTCACATTAATTTTGACAACATGGTAAAAATCAGCTCAAAACAAGCAGTGAGAGATTTACCCAAGATCACAAAACCGCAAAGTACTATCTGTAGACAGTGTCAACATGGGAAGCAGACAAGGGTCAGATTCAGGACAAAGGAGTACTCTACAACGAAGCCATTAGAGCTAATTCATACTGATCTCTGTGGGCCAACAAAAACACAAAGCTTGCAAGGTGATTCTTATTTTATGTTATTAATTGATGACTTTACTAGAATGACATGGGTTGCATTTCTAAAAGAAAAATCAGAAGCTTTTGATCAATTCAAAAAATTTAAAGCTTTGATTAAGAATGAGACAAACTCTAAGATTAAGTGTTTGAGATCAGACAGAGGAGGTGAATTTATGTCTAACGAATTTGATGAGTTTTGTGAAGAGCATGGAATCATAAGACAGTTTTCTGCAGCAAGAACACCACAACAGAATGGTGTAGTTGAACGGAAAAATAGAATAGTGCAGGAAATGGCAAGAACAATGTTAAATGAGCCCAAGTTACTAGATGCTTTTTGGAGAGAAGCAGTGTACACAACGGTGTATATTCTGAACAGAGCACAGATTCGAGTAAACACAGAAAAGACACCATACGAACTATGAAAGGGAAGACCAGCTTCCGTGAAACACTTCAAAGTGTTCAGAAGTGCTACATTAAGAGAGACGATGAAGATGAGATCGGTAAATTTGATTCTAGAGCAGAAGAGGGCATATTCCTTGGTTATTCATCGAGAAGCAAGGCTTACAGGTGCTATAACAAGAGACTACAAAAAGTAGTGGAAAGTATAAATGTGAAAGTCGACGATTGGAAGCTGAAGAAGAAAATAGGACACTCAGTGGTGCAAAAAGAGGATGAAGAAATCCAATCTAAGAAAGAGGAAGAAGAAGAAAAAGAACAAGAAGAATCAACGAGAAAACACAAAGGCACCTTCCAGATTCGCTCGGAAGAATCATACAGCAGATCAAATCATTGGAAACAAAGATATTGGAGTACAGACAAGGAGGAGACTAGCAAGTGCACCACAAGAGGTAAACTTTTCTTTATTGTTGTCAAAGTTGAACCGAGTAATTTTAATGAAGCTAGCAAGGATAATTTTTGGATAAAAGCCATGGAAGAAGAACTTAATCAGATAGAAAAGAATGACACATGGGAGTTAGTACCAAGGCCAAAGGACAAGAATATCATTGGTACCAAGTGGGTCTTTGGAAACAAGATGAACGAAGAAGGAGAAGTTGTCAGAAACAAGGCCGATTAGTGTGCAAAGGGTACTCACAAGTCAAGGCATTGATTTCACTGAGGCATTTGCACTGTTGCTCGTATGGAGGCGAAGAATGTTTTTAACATTTGCTTGTTTCAAGAATTTTAAAGTTTATCAAATGGATGTAAAATCAGCATTCTTGAATGGACACTTAGAGGAAGAAGTTTATATAGAGCAACCGTAAGGTTTTATTCTATTAGAAAATTCAGATTTTGTGTGCAAGTTAAAAAGGCTCTTTATGGTTTGAAAAAGCGCTTAGAGCTTGGTACTCTAGATCGACAAGTACTTGCAAGAACAAGGATTCAAAAAGGGAATCGGATAGCAATGTGTACATCAAGACAAAAGGAGAACATCAAGTGATAGTTGTGGTTTATGTGGATGACATTATTTTTGGAAGCGGTTGCGGCGTATCTATGCAAAGAATTTCTTTGGAGACTATGCAAAAGAATTTGCAGAGATGCAGGAGTTTGAGATGTCTATGCTTGGTGAGTTGTCTTATTTTCTTGGTTTGCAAATTCAACAGTCTAGTCAAGGCATTTTTATTTCACAAACCAAGTATATAAAGGAGATGTTGAAAAAGTTTAGAATGGAAGATTGCAATCCAGTTAGTACACCCATGATTACAGGTTGCAAGTTGAGTAAGAATGATGAGTCTCCCGATGCTAATCAGACCTTGTATAGGTCCATGATAGGTAGCTTGCTATATACCACAACATCTAGACCAGATATTATGCAGGTTGTTGGATTAGTTGCACGGTTTCAGGCGGCACCAAAGGAAACTCATGTGGCAGCAGTAAAAAGAATTTTCAAATATTTGAAAGGTACGTTGGATTATGGTTTATGGTATCCAAAGAGTGATGATTTCACTCTTATAGCATTCACAGATGCAGATTGGGCAGGAAGTGTTGATGACAGGAAAAGTACAAGTGGGGGAGCTTTTTATCTTGGTGACAGATTAGTGTCATGGTTCAGCAAGAAACAGGCCTCAGTTTCATTGTCTACAGCAGAGGCAGAGTATATTGCAGCAGTGGCATGTTGTACACAGGTGCTTTGGATGAAGCAAACATTGAAGGACATGAAGGTAGAGTATGAGCATCCTATTTCCATTTTCTGTGACAATACGAGTGCTATTAACATCTCGAAAAATCCAGTCATGCATTCCAGGACAAAGCACATTCCCATTAAGTATCACTTTTTGAGAGAGAGTTTGCAAATTAGCGGTGTGAAATTAGAATATGTTGGGACTAAGGATCAGATTGTTGATATATTTACAAAATCCCTACCGAAGGAATCTTTTGAGTCACTCAGACAGAAGTTAGGAGTGATTCTTGTCACTCTTACTCATTGACTATCTCAAGGGGAGTATGGACATCGGGGAGCTACACATTACAGTATCTTCACTCCGAGTACAGTTCAGTGTGAGTTCGGTCATCCCCTTGCCATTGATGTCAAAGGGGGAGAATTGTAGAATGGGGGAGAGTTGCATAGAACAGGTACAATGCAACAGTACAGAAAGAGCTTAGAGGTAGAAAGTTGGATTTCAGAGCAAACAGGTTTTCATGTCTATTTTTAGCAGGGGTTTACCATCAATGACAAAGGGGGAGTTTGTTGAGTATTTTGTCATTGATGTCAAAGGTACAACATTAGTGTTGATGGAAATATTGAGGTTTGAATATTTGTTTAATACTCAATAGTACAACATTAATGTTCGTAAAATATTTATCCATGTCAAAATTAGAGTGATGTCAAAATTTGAATATTTTAATATTCAACATCACCAAGGAATCTTATGACACATGGCAGGATGTGTAAGAGATTTTATGACGCGTAAGAGATTCTATGACAGCTTATGACGCGTAAGAGATTCTATAACTTATGACGCGCAAGAGATTCTATGACGCGTAAAATATTTTATGACATTTCATGACGCGTAAGAGATTCTATGATGTGTAAGAGGAGTTACTCTTACATGTGTAAGAGAATATTGCTATTTGGAGCAAATTGGCCCATGGTATGGGCACATGGTTTTAGGGAAACCACAAGTGGTTTTTCCTCTCCTTCTTTCTATATAAGCAAGTGTTGTGTGCACATTTTGAGTAGAGCAAGAAAGAGAGCATTTTGCATGAGTGTGATATGTATGTGAGCTGATATTATAAATCTCTTAAGTGAGTATGAGTATGTGAGAGAGAGAATATAGAAGGAGAAATTATCATTGATTTGTATTGCAGATTTTCTGGAGTGGGTGCTTCGGATTGGGGATTGGTGTCTCTAGAAGTTGGTGCTTCGAATAAGAGATTGCATAGTCAGTGGTGTTTGCATTCAAGGGCTGAATTGGTGTTCGGCTTGGAGATTGGTGTCTTCTGTGAGTGGGTGCTCACACTTTGTAAACACTATTTTTTTGGTTGGATTTGGACAGTGGATCCAAGCAGTCTCTTTTGGTGGATGTAGCCCACACTGGGTGAACCACGATATATCTGGTGTTATGTGCATTTGATTTTTGTGGGTACTCTCATTTTACTTTCAGATTTGAATATCTTGTTAAGTGTGAAAAAGAAAATTAATAAGGTGGAGAAAAAGTTTTTTTATTGTCGAATACTGATTCACCCCCCCCTCTCAGTATTCCCGTGCTTCTAACACCACGTACCTGCCTAATGCGTATACGGTGCGGTACGGATACATGATGGGTAGGTCCGTGTTCTTCCCGAATGCACGTAGAACCCGGACGTACCCGCGGCGAACCCAAGTTTAAATATGCCTTTTAAGGCATTAAAACATTTTTTATTTTATTTTTGACTTAGTAAATGCAAAAAAACGAACCCTAACATTTAAATGAATAAAATATTAAACCCTAAACACTTCAAAAAGCTAAAATCAATGAAATGTATGGCAGCCATATGATCAATGAAATGTAAAATCTTAAGTATATTGTATGTTTTGAAAATTTGAACATTGATCCTAATATATTTTTCAAGTTTTGTTTGTATTCATGTTGACATGATATTCGTATATCATATGTATGGCAGCCACATGATCAATGAAAATAACTTACACTTTCCAATGGTGATAATTCTTCAAAGAATTAATGGAGATCTTACTTCATTGTGGGGTCACATGGTAGCTCACTAGAAGCATGAGGTATTTCTTGTCAAGCAATGGCTTGTGATATATCATTGGAAAGCTTACCTAACGTACCTTGCAGTTTCTCCTATGCCATCACGGTTCTTGGACAGCCACATTTCACATCCTTGAGGAGACCAACATCTCAGATCCTTGAGGAGACTCCTCTTTTTATGAATCTGAAATTTCTCTTGAATGTTGCAGTTTATAAAGTGCATCTTCAATTTTTTTATTTGTCCATGCAAGGAGGCAATATATATTGCTCCAACAAATTTGTCCAAGGCAATCATTATTCGCCTCTCATACTGGCCAATAAGGATTGCACTGCTCTTTTAGGTGTTCGAGCACATATTTGACTCCCTCTTTCTATTGTAATAGGTTGTACTTTCGAGCCCCATTGACCTATTTTGGTTATCTGTGGACATTATGATTAAGATAATTGCATTCTTTCTTTTTTCTTTAAAAACATTCTTTTTTTTTCCTTTAAAAATAAAGTGTCTATAATGGTACACGGAAGGCAGTCTGTACAAATATCACAAAGATGCTGCAAAATTTATCGACAAAAGCCCAAGTAGACCATTAGTGTTCACCTAGCAAAGATTGTGAGGCCATGAAAGGGGCTTTGTGGGCAATTGCAAAGATGTATGAAAATCCTAATGCCAAATTCTTTATCCTTCCATTATCAACAATGCTTTGGACTAGAAGATTCGTGACTTCACATTTTTTTTTCGAAGGAATCTCCTTGTTTGCAAAGGAGAACTCAATAGTCATAAGTATAAATTGTGGCTCAGTGTCACTTAGATTCTTGAATGCAATCTCTTTTTTGCGGCTTGGCTACAAGTGTCTGAGCCTCAACTCCCTTTTGTAAGATGCATTTTTAGAAGAATGTTCAAGTTATTTAATAACTACAATATTCATGATATCCTGTCTTCTGGCTTGGTTCTGTAATGAGACGTGGGAGAAGCGGGGCAGAATTTTTTCGAAAGGATTACAAAGGAGAAATTTGATGAAGCCAAAAATACGAAAAGAATTGGTGTCCAAGATGGTGCGTTGACTTACCCTTTTTCTAATTTGGCTTTAATCAAAATGCAAAAATAAATGCTTGCTTCAATTTAGTCATAGCAATGAGATTCATCTCCCATTGAATTTGTAAGAAGATCCCTCATAGGAAGTTCATCCTTAGAACCATATCAGCATCTTTAAATTCAATTTTGATGGGTGTTTTGTTGAATTGCTGAATTTATTGTTATACTGGGTAACAGAAAAATTGGCAAACATACAATTCCTGTTTAGAAGTCCTCATAATAAATGAGGGAAGAGAACCATTTGCAGATTTAGGCACTCCACTATTCCCATTACTAAATTGATACACTTGATTTTTGGCTTCAAATGGCATACAAAGATATGAATGTTCAATCTTTCATCTCTACTTTACCAATGATCCTGGAGTTGGTCAACTGACTTTCATAAATGTCTAATGCACACAAATGTCTTTTATTCTACATGTGCTAATGACAGTGAACTAAATCCCTCTTACATCCACTAAACCTTCCCACATTGTCTCGATATTCTTCTAGATTCATGACTTGCCAGTTCGTATTCAGATTTAGCACAACAAAATAAAGGTCAGCAACTACTATGTTTTTGCTACCTGATTCTTTCAAACAAATTTCTTATGGAGGTCAGCTCTTTTTCAATCTCTTGAATTAGGTTTAAATTTCCCACGAAAACAATCAGCTATATTCAATAACCCAACAAGAAATTTAACAGATCATATTATTGAGCAGATCCCTCATGATTCATGAAGGCCAACTCCTTGGGAGGATTTTATCATTCCAATACATACTAAGCATTCATAACAGTGTTGCTAGATAACTTTAAAACAGGTTTTGTAGATTAGTTTGCTTGTGCTTGAATGGTACAGGTTTGATTAGAAAATGCAACATTATAAAAATGATTCGTGCAACATGGAAGTTGGACATTGTTTTATGTTTCCATGTTGTTGCTATGAATTAAGCATTGAAACATACCAATGAAGTCCTGTCAATTCAGGTTTAGCTTATCTACCCTCTTGCACCAGGGAAAAGAAAGACAACCTGAAATTTTCTGTATTTTCATTTGGATTCGGTCCATTAACAGGCCATCTCTCCGGCTTAAACTGATCGGCATCCACCCAATAATGAGGCGACCGATGAAGATTCCACACTGAGATAAAGATGTCCTCGTCCCTGCAATACAAATGTAATTCGTTTTCAACAGCCATATGAAAAAAAAAACGAAATATTTTTCAGCGTATAGTAAAAATAAAGAAGAACATAGACAAAAGTATAAAGTATAAATGCTCTCTAGAATCACAAGATGGTAAGAAAATACCCATGAATTTCTGGCAAAGAATATAGTTCTTTATGATGAGGAAGAGGTACATACTATGAATACATCTACCAAAATAATCGGTAAGGCAAAGGAAATTTTTAGGCCCTACGATAGCCAGCACCCATGTTTGGGTTATGGGTCACCCCTTACATGTTTTCACTTTAACCATATATATATATATATATATATATATATATTTGATATTTGAAGCTAAATTGGCGCATGGTATCCCTGTAGCATTTGCAGATAAAAATGTTTTTCAAGTACTTATAGAACAAGAGACCTCTAATCAGCAATGCCACAACAATTTAGAACCAGGGAAAGTTGGTTAGTTTCAGTTAGAGCTCACTTCTTTATATGGTATTGACCGAGTACATCATTCCCAAGAGACCTGCGAATCAACACTGGTGGTTGCGGGTAAAGCCTTAGTGCCTGCAGAAAACAACCATGAGATAAATATACCAAAATCCAATCCATATTTTAAAAGACATTCGACCAAAAAATATATTCCATGTGTATACAAATTCTAGACCCTTCAAAATATGAAGAAAAAGGTAAAGCCAGATTTGCACCTCATTAATAACGCGAGTTGTGTACTTGAGATTCTTCATATCTTCAATAGTGGGTAGACGATCTCCAAGGACAGAGTCAACCTGCCAAAATTTGAAATACTTCAGCTGAAGATTGCAGTTAAAAAAAAGGAATTGGCGGGAAACGCATCACAATTCATGCAATGGAAAAGATAGAATGGGGGCAACCTCTCCCAATAAGAGTAAATATTAAAGCATTAACAGAAACCACACATATAGGTGGTTGTGAATAACCACACCTCCATTTGAAGCTTCATTGTAACTTCAGGGTTCTGCACAAAACAAACCCAACAATGCAAAACAGCTTATTTCTTCGAGTTGTAAAGGATAGATAATAAGCAAGCTCTTCACCTCCCTCTTAAAAGAATAAGTCAAGAAATTTCTTTTGCAATTACTCTTAAATTCATACGGAAAAATCGGATGCAAAAGAGAAACAAAAACATTAACCATAAAATAACAAGACTAACAGAGAAGCCAACTTCTATTACAGATTTTCTCATAACCAAAAGAATGCATAAATACGAAAACTAAAGAATCTGGACCTTAACCCTTTATAGAATGGCTCGTTATTAGAAAGCAGTAGCTACTACTATCCCCTAACATTCCAGTATTTTCTACAGCTCTGTCAGCTTTTCATAATAAATTATCATCTCATCTTTGCACTTATTCACCTCTTGTGGGTAATAAACTTGATAGTAGCAACAGTGTAAAGAAGTGAAGTAAGATTGATGCTTGGAAAAAGCCCAACTAGACTTTCCAACAGTAGTGTTAAACTTAAAATTTTCTTTTTGTATGATGCATATGAACTCAAGGGATTTCAAACAATTTTTATGTGAACAAACAAACACATCTGTCACTGAACTGAGATGTGAATGGTACTTGAAAATCTGCAAGGAAGGTCCTCTTCACATAGAGAATTCATTAGTTGAACGAAGCCCAAATAATAGAGTGCTGCAAATGGGCTCATCTTTAAGCATTGACTTGCTTCCTTGCAATTAAAAGAAATAAGGAATATAATTCTGAGAACTCTACTAATACCAAAGAACTTATTTACTGTCTAAATAGGCCTAGGAGGAAAGAAAATATTGATCAAGGAAAACATGAGGTGCAGATTTTTAACCTGATGTCTCTCCTCCTTTCTGGACAATACACACATTGAGCCTCAAGCATCTGCCTTTCCTATTGAACTTCATGAATTCCTTTACGATCTCATTATCAGTGCATTGCAAGGAATTTGAGTCTCTTCAAGCATCATTTTTGAATGAGGCAAACAAACAAATTAGATGTTGCATTAGTTGCTCATATTATGATGAGGCTAAAGCCCATTTTACAACAATGTCTCATGGTTGGTTTTTAAAAGTGTTTGGACTTATAGATGAAATTGTAAGGATAGTTCAAGTCTCTCTGTTACAGCCCTGCTCAAACCTACACCTCATCAACTATGTATCAAACTCATGCAAGGAAGCATACAAACAATTAGGAACAAGAATCCCTATGAACCTATGATTATTCGCCTTAAGCGCTCATTTTAACATAAAAACTAAAAATATGACATCATTCAGAGTCAGACATCAAATTTGAAAGGAAAATTTTCAACAGCTAAAATTTATTGAAGAACTGAAGTAAAATCCCGAATCTTAGTCATTCAAGGATGTAGACAACATTTCCACCAATTTTGCTCAAAAAGTCAATATCCCAATAGCTGAAGCCAATTATATAATGAGATTGAACTGGCAGATGGTGAGGGAACCTAAATGCGGGATACGCATGCACCAAACATCAAAATGCAAATTCAACATTATAACAATCACATTGGTATTGATATTATGAAAAAGGACAATACACATAATACTGGGATACAACAAAATGTTCAATAAAGATCATGTTCTCCAGCCCTAAAAGATAGAAACATCATATTATATGGCAATGACTTAAACATTATTATGAGTTATTCAAATAAACAAGTTTCTAAAATAAACCATAAACTCAAATTAAGGCTAAGTTAAAATCATTATTCTATCAATTTAGTGCTCTATTTCCCCAATACTAGCTTAATAATATATAAAGCACCAAATAGAGTCAAGATAAAGCTATTCAGAAAAAGAAGTAAAGTTACACAAAATGTTATGAATTGGACATGCAAAACCATCTTAGGTCTCCTCGCAGTGCACTGGTCCTTTTGGATAACAGGAAAGACAACACTACGAGAATGTCTACACTACAGAATTTCATACCTCAAACATATGACACTTTAGATGCCCTTGAATAAGCCACAATATTCTCCAACAGAGATCTTAGACACAAGTGTTAGGAAGTTAGAATTACGGAAATGGATAAACCTAAGACTTCAAGTATAATAGATAACAGTCGCTACAAATCATTACTAATGCATTTTGGAGTTACAAATGCCCCTACAACTATCATGAGAATGATGAGAAACACATTCCATCCTTGCTTAAAAGAATGAGAGATTTGAATGGACATGTAAGGAACAACTATCTTTTGACCTGCTGAAGATGATGTTAACAGAAATTACTGTGCTTACATTAATAAATGCATAGGAACTACACCATTACATAATAGTGAGAGAATAGATAACAGAGGAAGGAAGGATGACTTTGAACCATAGTTACGCGGGGACGCGTCCCCCCATTTTTGACACGTCCGGGATGTCCCGGACATCCTGGGGACGTGGGGACGTGGGGAAACATTTCCCCCATGTTTCCCACAGTGCATGCTTGGTGGGAAACGTCTTGGGGACGTCTACAGAGGGAGGGAAACGTCCTAGGGACGTGGGAAACGTGTGGGGGACGTGGGGGACGTCTGGACATTCCCCATGTGGTCTGCTGCATTTTTAAATAAAAAACATAAAAACAACACTCTAAACTATATTTTTTTAATTGTAAATCACTTATAATATAAAAACAACATTACTAACCTAACCCTAACCCTAAAAGTGCAATTTTATGTTATAAATTTACATTATGGGCTCATTTCATATTCACACCAAGCAAGAGCAAGAGCAAGAGTGAGAGTGAGAGCAAGAGTGAGAGCAAGAGCAAGAGTGAGAGCAAGAGCAAGAGGAAGAGCAAGAGTGAGAGAAAACATCAGCAAAGGCAGACAGGGTAACAATGGCACAGGAGAAGCCAATGAGTTGGTAGCAACTTTATGGGCTTCCAGATGCTGCGACCACTTGCCATTTACGTCCTTTCCTGTGTTTCTAGCTCCTCTGCCTCAAGAGGAATTGGTCTACATATGGTTGGATACACTCGTTAAGAGGAATAGGCTTACCTCTGCGAGAGAGGAGAAGCTTGTAGTTGTACACACAAGTGCTTTGCGCCTTATGGATCGCAAGACACACTGAGTACAAACAAACCCCGCATTACGGTGGGATGTAGATCCCGAAGAGCCGAGGCAAGTTGAATAGGACAATACATGCGGGGATTGATTGGGCTTACCTTTGAGGACGAGGATGCTAGTACTAGCGAGAAGGAGTTCACGGATATTGCTTCGATGTTGATTCTTATTTTTAGGTGATAGCTTTGATACTTGTAGTTGTCCTCTTTTTTTTGTAATATTGACAATAGACAATTGTTGGTGTATTTGGCTATGAGATTAATGATATGAATATCAACTATTGTCACTTGATCAATCGTAATTTAGAATGGTTTTACTTTTATATTTTATAATATATTTGAAATTTCAACTTGTCTCAAATTCAAAATTCAAATATGTATTATGAATTTTCAATTTATGACATGAACATATTGATATTAGAGTATTAAGGAATGTATTTGATGTTTATGAGTTCAAGTTTCACCTTATTTAAATCTCAAATGGTTTTATTTCAGCTTATTTATATAATTTAGTCACTATATCTTTATATTTTAAATATTTATATATTTTTTAATTAGTTGTCCCCCCTATGCCATCCCCAAAAATTTAGAATTTTTTTGCCATCCTGAAACCCCGTCCTGTCATCCCCCATCCCCCTATCTCGTAACTATGCTTTGAACATAGATATCTTATTTTGATCGGAGACTCGAGGTAGTACACACAATTAAAAAATGAATACATTGACCACAAGCCATAAGTGGCTATTGAATTTACTTTTCTTTTTCAAAAAAGTCAACCAATATAAGCATCCATTAGTCTTCAGCATATACAAACCCAACTTTCCCTAAAAATAAGGAAAATAAAATTCTGTAGCTGAAGCTTTATATCAATTACATTCAATCGAAAGTCGGCAGAAACTTCAAGGATGAAACAAGAACAAAGCAACCAAATGATCAAGAATATAAAACACTATAAACCTCTTAAAAATACACAACTAGATTACGAAATGACATGTTTGATTATAACAGAGAATGGTAGTATATGAGAATGAACCTCATAAATACAAAATGCCCTATGAATTCCATTGGTAAACAATAACAGAAAGGAAATGTAATTTCTAATAAATTCAAAAACAAGGGGAAAGAACACCTCTAGCAAGCCTCATTATCCTATGTGCAGATCCTGACAACAAATGGGAAGCTATCAGTAGATATTTACAAAAATACAACTAATTGAGTGTTCCATTATGACTCATCAAGGATGGCGAACCTTTCCAAGGGGGATTGTTGTTACAGCCCTAAAATGGCCTACACCTTATCAGCTATCTTTCAAACACATCCAACGAAGTTTACCATAATAAGGAACAAGAGCACTCTGTGAACTTGTTCATAGGATCGCTTAAGAATTTCTTATGGCATCATAACTCATCATTTGACCATCAAATCAGAAAGAATAAACTTTGTGCAACTAACATTTCAAGAAGAATACCCGCGCTAATGGGGACTGATGCAAGAGCAGCCAAGGGACTTAGAGAAGACGCAGATGTAAAAGCCATCTCCGATGGTGGACCTGAAGTGCAAGAGGCCTTTTAATGGCCATGGAGGGCTCACAACAAATAGTTATAAGTGTGGAGAACTCAGGCCAAGCCTAAAAGGTCATTGCAGAGCCCAAGGGATGGAGAAGGACTGTTCAAAGGCTCAAAGAGGAAAAGAGGGTCAATAATGGTGGCTGAACCTTGAAATGCAAAAACACGGGCGAGGGCTTAGTCCCACGTGCATAGAGAAGGAGAGAATGTGCACTTTTAAATATAAAGGTGTTAACAATACTTAGTGGGAAAGTAAAGCCAGTTTTGCTCGAATCTAAAAGTTGAAGGGACCCATGACAAAGTCCCACACCTTAAGGTAAGAAGGTTGGGACATGTGGCACTGTCGCAAGAGTTGGGCTAAGTTAAGGCCCGTAAGAAAGAGTCCGAGCACTACGCGTGTCCAAATCATGGATAGGGGCACTAGGACACGTGTTCTAATCATCGAGACCCAAGACCAAAAAAACCCGCGAAAGTAGTTTAGTCCAAGCATGTCACATGGCAAGATAACGGAGGAGATCACGGAGACAAGTGTCAAGATCCCGATGAGATGGGGGCTCACAAAGTACAAAGATCACATGAAGAAAGAGGACCTCATAAATCTGAACGTAAGAGGTGACACTTAGCATGAGCACGGAGTAGGTGATCATGAAGCCCGAGGGTTCATAATAAAGAGACCTAAAGATATGCGGGACCCGCAAGCACAAGTGGCAGGAGAGACATTAACTTTTGGACACATAAAAAGCAAAAGATGTGGGGAGTCCACATGGATAAAGAAGGGGTCCTGAGACACACACAGACGAGAAGAGGAGAAGAGGAGAGTCGAGGACATTGCCTATAAGAATGCAAGGACCTTTAATTTTGGGTAGAGGGTGTCATTTTAAGTGGGGGAGACCTCGATACAAAACTTGGGAGACAAGTTACCAGTTGAGACCAGATTTAGAGCACGAGGATCTGCCAAAAGCAAGAAAATGGCGACTAAAAGCCATTGGAGCCATTTGGTACACAAGCGAGAGGAAAGAGACCCAAATTTAAAAATTGACAAAGGAGCACTTTGAATGAGGGGGCACTATTAATTAGGATGGTGTCTCGAGCCCTAAGACATTGAGAGAGAAGAGCCCAAAACACATTTATCAAGAAAACCTAGCCACTTTGAAGGCCATTGGAGCACACAAAAACCATGTATTTTGAATTTGTGATCTAGAGGGAAGTTTGGAGGGGGCTCAAGTATCTAGAGATCCAAACCAACTCAAATTCTGGTTGGAGGGAAGGTGGCAAGCATAGTTCGCATACTTGTATTCAAAAAATATTCAGCAAACCCAAAAAAATACGCAAATTTCTTTGAAAACATAAATTTTATGCAAAATGTATCAAATGAGTCTGTAAAATGTTGGGGAAGAGTTTTATATTAGATTTGGTTACAAATACAATACAAAATCACATTATCATGTGAATACAACTGCCAACTGATAAGTGTTATGAATTTATGATGATAGTAATTGAAAAGAAAAAAAAGAACTCACTTCCAATTGAAATTCTTCAAATTTGCTCTTAGAATTCACTATAAAATATCTTCAACTCATGCAAAGGATGCTCAATAGTTGTGTGATTACAAGTGAGGGAGTATGAAGCATTTATAAGACAAAAAGCGACATTTTTGTAGCATAAAATTTGAATTTTGGGAGTGTTCCGCATCCCAAACTGTTAGCCACATATGGCGAGTATAAGAGAAAAACTCACCGAGTTTTGGCAAGTATCCACCAAATATTCGCAGCGATTTGTTGGGAATATTTCACCAAAATAGGGCTCACCGAGTTTTGGGTGATTATTCGCCTAGGAGGAAATGTGGTGAGTACTCGCCAAATAGGAAAAGTATGGTGGAGAGCTCTAGATGTGTCCAATGCTTATAACAGGCTGGAAAATTTGAGTCCCGGCATCGAAAAGATACACTAAGCGTAAGTAAATGTTGCCAAAACATAGTCTAAGCCCATAAGAGAGTCAAGCAATCATAGTGAAGTCTCAGTATATGGTATATAGATAGTTTGTTTGTATCATAAGAGAGTCACAATAATCTTGTGAGTTGAGCAAAGTATCAAAAAGTTTCTATAAAGGCCCAAGAGGCATAGAGTGATGTATAGAGCCCTCGAAGGCTCAAGTGTATGTGTATATATGCCAAAGGCATGCGGACGACTCAAGAAACTTCATAGAGTGTTTAGAGGCATAGCGTAGGCTCTGTCAATCAAGAGGAGCGTCAAAAAATTGTAAAAAAACATTTGTATTTGAAATATAGAAGGTGAATGAGAATTGAATGTTAATTCCAAGTCACAAAGTTTTGATTTAGTCCCTTGTCTCCTTGTGTGCGTGAGTATTGAGTGAGACCCTAGAAGTCGCATAATACATAGGCTAAAGCCCTTGTGTGTGAAGGGTTTTAGGTTGCAAGGAAGGGCACCTATGAACTTGGGTCCCTGTCCTTGATCGCATCAAGATCTCTCTTACCTGCAAGGTAGGAAGCATGTGAGATGAAAACCCTCTTAAAAGAACATTATGAACTTAAAATTTCAATGGGGCTTCAACAAGAACGCCATGAAAGGTTGGGTTAGGAGGTTCAATCAAAGATGTGTTGTCATTCAAATGTGCAATAGGAAACATTACAATTATCAAGCATAACAACGATACCCGCGTGTCAAAATGTTCAAATGTCACCTTCCGAGACAACCCAGTCTACCCGCTCTTAACACCAACCTTACTCAACCAAGTGACCCTCCAGTGGATGTCAACTCAATCCCCTAGGTGAATTAGGAAAGTCAAGTCAATCCCCTAGGTGATTTTAGGAGTTCTTGAAGAATGCCAATTTTGGGCAGTTTTGGGAAGGGCTACCATTGGCCTTCCCGGGACTAGTGCAAACTCCTGAGCGGAACAGAGGAGGAAAATTCAACGTGGAGATGCAATCAAGGTCTAATAACATCAAGGAAATGATATTGGAAGATTCAAGGAAGATTTGGAAGTTTTGGGGCAGATTCATCAGAAACGAGTTCTCAGGCCTAGGCAGTGCACAAGGCCAAAAAAGCTACTGAGCTTCGAGAAGCGATTCTGGGAGCTCTGGAAGGATTTAGGAGCTAAACAAGACATCGTCGGAAAGGGAATTCAGATCTCTACAAGTAATGGAATCATATTTTTCACAACACCTAGGCGCAATAGGTCTATATCCAGTTTTTCTCATGCTTAGTCATGGAGCCAGAACAAAAATCCGATTTTTCAAGGCTTAAATGGAGAAATCAAACGCTGAGAGGATTCAAAAGACCATTTGCAGTCAAATATAAAATTTCACCTTGAAACTCCATCGGGAACTCCAAATACGGCCTTCACAAGTTCGCTCTCAAGTTCTCATACTTAGCCAATTTTTGAAGTGGACACGTGTCAGCTCCAGGAGCTTGACGCATTTTGATGTCCCTTTCATCCCTTTAACAAAGGGACATACGGACATAAAATGTGCCCAACCCTTTTTAGCCCCCTAATCACCCATAGGACCCTCTCGCATCGCCATGTTTAAGCCCCAGGAGCTTGCCGAGCCTATCCTCACAGTGCACGGATGACCGCCAAGTGTCGCAACTTGGCGCGATGTGCAAATTTATGTCCCTTTAGCTAAAGAGACATAGGGCACAATAAAATGCACCCAACCCTAGGTATGCCTTCTGGTCCTTCATACGTTCAAATTTTAGCCCAAATGCTCAGTCGGCCGGATCTTGCCAAGTGTCGTGATTGGGTGCAATGTGCAAATTGATGTCCCTTTTGTCCCTTTAGCTTAAGGGGCATAGGGGACACAAAAATGTGCCCAACCCCAGCTTCAAAATATGCAAAAATTCTAACTCCTTTGTTGTTTCCTAGCTTTCTAGTGCTACCTGCACACACGCCCGTGAAAGCTCAAATGTCGATTCCTCTTCACCCCGCCATTGCTGCACTCAACCAACTCCTCAAAGTCTTCTTCAAATTGAAAATGCAGATATCTCAAAAGAAAAAACGGATCAAAACAAAGTCTTCCAATCAAAACGAATATTTTTCGCCAGATAACCACAAAGTCATCCAATTGAAAATCTTCATATCTTTCAAAATACAAGTCGGATTGAGATGTCGTCTTTTGCAGACTTCCTCATTTTTCAAGACGATCAAGATGCAACAAACGGGAGGTCGAATGGTGCCCTGAATCATTTGTTCCAACAAAAATCTCATTTCGTGCCCTAGCTCACATTCTTGGATTTCCCATCAATCCGAAATGAATGGAAACAAGCTAAAAACTTGCACACGAACTCCAAATGAAAAACCTATCGCAATGGAGTTAATTTCATCACAATCGGAGGCAAAAACCAAACCTGCAAATTTTGAGCTCCATTAATGGCCACCATGACAGCTCCAGCCCAAAGCCATTGCTAGGCAAAAATTTTAAATTTTATTTCCAAGCATTCTAGTGGGCGAAATCAAGTGAAATTCGGAGGATGTGATCGCGATGATGAGCCAAGTCCGAAAAAATATGTCCGTCACAAACCGAGCACTGGAAATCCACTTTCCAAAAATAGTAAGTTTTCCTATACAAACTTGCTATGTTTGGAAAGTCATCATCAAAAGCGGTTATGGCGAAGGCAGTGTGCATTGAAGATCACCAGAAGCCAGAATGATTGTCCAGAGCGAGAAAAAATGAAAATGAACACTTGCTAAAAATAGTAAGCCCCTATATGGGTGCTTACTACAAATAGTAAGTCACCCCAAGAAGTGGTCAAGGCGAAGGCAGTGTGCAAAGAAGAGTGAATGAGGGAGTTCATCACATCAGGATGGTCAAGAAGAGGCAAAAATCACCTCTTACCAAAAATAGTAAGTCTTTCATCTGGCACTTACTATTAATGGTAAGTTACACTTAGAGGGAAGTTTTGGCACAATGGAATATAACGGGATCATCCATGGGCATTTCTCACAGGGAATTCGAGATCCATCCTAGGGAACCCAACAGTGTCTTTCGACACTCACTACATGGTTCGGGTCATAGGTATATCATACGCAGGGTGGAAGTTGCGGTCATCGGCAAAAGTTCATTCAACTTGGCAGGGTCAGTTTTGAGTTCCTATCTCTTCTGAAGGAATCTTCATGAGTCGCATTCATGGTCATTGGCAGAAACATTCAACAAAGATTTTTAAACACTCAATCCAAAGCATCTGTGAGCCAAGTTGAAGGAGTTTCTCAAGGTGCAAAGAGTTTGGGGATTCAAATTTCATCACATTAGAGCATTCCATTGAGTCATCTAGAAGGATCAACAGGCTTTATTGAAGGCGAAATATTTCATCGTCAACATCATTCTCTCTCTCTCTCTCTCTCTCTCTCTCTCTCCTCCCAACTTTCTCTCTCTCCTCAATGTTCTAATTTTGCATTGGGGTTGCACTTTTTCGTATGTCTTAATGTTCCTAATGTAATAAGTCACCTTTATGTTATAAAAAGGACTTAATGTTTTCCTAAGAAGGTGAAGAGTCTTAAGTCATGTCGAGACATATGAAGAGTCATTGGGGGTATATGAAGAGTCTTTTCTCTTCCTATAAATTGTAAAGCCATTCCCATTTCAAAGGGTTGGTGATTGATTTTGTAAACTCAAGAGTGCATTGTACTTAGAGAGAACAAAGGAGATAGCCATTTTCTTCCATTTCCCCCTCACTATTTTTCCTCCATTCCCACACTATGTACAACTTTAATTGAAATGCTAAGGAAGAAGTTTTTGTTTTCCAAGGCATATGAATGTGTGCATCTTTGTATGCATGGTTTCCTCTAGCCAATAGCATGGATGTTTTGGTTGTTTCTTCTCATAAATGCATGTGTTGAAATTTCTAACTAGTGTGTGTAGGAATCTGATTTTCTACCCATAGCATTAGTTCTCCTACCTCATATTCCCACTCCCTTTCCCACTCTCAAGACAGTCTTCTCTGTGGCGATTGCTAGCTTTTCCGTAGGGCAGTGGAGTGCCCTTGTTGGATCCCTGGCCGCAAGGCCACCAAAAAAATCCACCCTTACTCGCACATGCAAATACGGAAGTTGCACCGTTTAAGTAGAGGGACTTCGATTCCCAGAGCGTTGGCAAGAAACCCACAAATTTTTCCACCCGACAAATTTTCTCGCCAACAAGATGGTAACTATGATGTCTTATGGTCTTGTGCGCTAAAAAATCCTGGTAGTGTCTAACAACGAAGCTGATGGAAACTGTGATGTATTATTGTCTTATGTGCCAAAGATTCCATTAAGGTCTAACAATGATGTAGAGGCTTTGGGCGAGTTTTAGCATTGGGACTTGCCTTATGTAAAAATCTCAAATCTCTAGAGATCGAAGGAAACTCGCTATTAATCATTATGTTATGCCCCATGCAACAAATAAAAATATTGAGCTTCATCGGCCATGGACAATGATGTTGTCCAAATGAAGCCCAATAGAATAGGTGATCGAAGGGTGTCTAGGAGGGTGTTATGAGGATTTAGTAAACTCCGAATGGGCATCATTAGGGTACTATGAGGATAATATGAAGCACATAAGAGGGAAAATGTGAAGGCACTAGGGGAATGAAAACCATGAAACAACAATCTGCAACAAATCTCTCAACAAGGATACTCAAGCCAGCCCACCCCAATCCCAATTTTGGGAGGTTAAGATGCCAACAAGTTTTTGACCCTACAAAATGTTAGTAAAGCAATTTTTTGAGTATATAGCAGCCAAGGGTGGGCAAATGGCAAACCACTCTATTCACATGAGATCCCTTTTAAGAGCTCATGTCACACCTCAACCTACGATTACGTTGCATTCTTCATCATCACCTCTCAACCCTGCACTATATGGAGCTTGCAAGAGAAGGCGTGGCAGTCCTAGTTGCATTTCAAGACGAGATGTAGGACAGATCCTTCTCCAACTTGTTGTAAAACAAAGAAGGTTGATTCTTTTTGGTGCAAGTTATGTTTTATGGGGTGACCGATGATGTGGAAATCCAACGCATTTTCATTGCTCCCATTATGGCTACAACCCGATTCATTACGAACGTCGCCAGCTAGACTGCCCAAAACACCAAGTAACCCCCCCCGGTACTAGGCGTGATACGTATCGAATGCACGGTACATTGTGGGTACGGGAATGGACGGACCTTATAGCTTTCTATAAGCTTCCTCAATCTCAGTTCAGAATGTATACAATGCTCAGAAATGCTTTCACAGCTCCGTCTATTGGACTAATTATGGAGGATGAGAATGACTTTTGGGATACTTGTGAGGTGGCTCAAAGGGCCCCTTCTCCAAGAGGCTACCTCCAAACAACTCTATGAAAAGATTGCCTTCTCCCCAAACCTTTCCTTGGGCCTTAACAATAAGTGGAATGTTTGTGAGCCCATTAGTAGATGGACTCATAGATTTAATGTTTTGTGGTCTTCTTGTATTCAGTCAAAGAAATCTTGTTTTAGATGGCTTTTGATTCATAATAAGCTTGTTGTTGGCTTCTAATATTTTATAGGTTGCTGAGACTATAAGCTTGTTTTCTTTAAATTTTTATATATATTTATATTTTTACTTTTTAAAAATATATTGTATGAACGTACCCACAGCGTACTGTACCCAAGGTTTTTAAAAATTTGTCGTTTCAGCGTACCATTCCCGTACCCATACCCGTACTGAAATAGTCTAGGTCGTCAGCTTGGATGGCGTGGTTCCTCTTCATACAATGAGATCTTTAAGTTGGGTGTTAGGTTCAAAGCATATTTGGATGTTGTTCCTCACGAGCCCATCAAATTATCGATAAAGACTATGGTTTCGCATAAAAGAAATGGCCCAAGAAACATAGAGGTGAAACATATTTGAAGAGACCTCAAATTCCTCATCTAAGCAATAGGAAACAATGCTTTGAAGATCAATGCTTCGGTGGAGTGAGAGCTAGTCCATGAAAACTTTGTTCATCAAGCCTTCCACAACATTGATAAAAATAACAAATAAGTGTAAGTGGGTGCAACGGCACAATCGAAAAGCTCCAAGTAATGCAATGGTTTAGGGGCAGCCAAAAGAACATGCTTGGGGGTGACTCATAAACCAGTAGGTTGGGCTCCCATGGTGCACAAGGGCCCCCATATCTCTTCCTCGCCAAGTGCTTTGCAATTTCAATTCATTGCAGCAGGAGCAAGCACCTCGCTTGCAATTGTGGCTCATTATCAGTTTCTAGGTGAGCTTCAAGATCAAGCTAGTAGTGGGATCTTCCCAAATGGCTATATGCATGTTGTCACCAATATGCCTAAACTTGTGTGAACTCAGGGGCATCTCACTTAAAATGAAGAATGAGGCATATTATTGTAATTTGTGTATGAAATTTAAATCTTTAGACTATCTTCTGTTTTTATGCTTTGAATTTATCTTAAACAATTGCTTCTGCTTATCCAAAACGGAAATGCTTAGTATTGTTACATTGAGGGAATTGATTTATTTCTCCAATCCAATCTTGCACGCATTTTCCTTGGTTTGTCAGTGCCTAGTGTTTATAATTTTAAATTATACTTTCAATACTCACGGTGTTTTATTTTTTCCTTTCCACATTTGCAGTGCTTATTTCCCCTTTTTCCCTCAAAGCCAATTAAAAACAGCCATGTGTCATTCCTTCACTTCATCTTTCACTTGGGCATTTTGTTTCAATAAATGAGATTCAAACAATTTCCAACCACGCTCTTCAATTTCCCCACGCATAGTCCATGTGTTTTGTTATTTAGCTCTGTGATTCAAATTACCAGATAGAGCAAGATGATAGCTTTTGTCCTTGCCTTGTTCCATTGTTTCGTTGGAGTTTTCTTTTAGAGTATCTGCCACTGAACCCACCCAAGTCAATTGTCCCTTAGATTGACCAAGATGCTGCCACATGGCATAAATTTGGAGTCCTTTACTCAAGTTGTGTTCGCTTTAGTCATTTCTCCTTTATGTAGGTGGTTAGTCTCACGGTGAACAAGGTATATGTTTGTAGTTTATGGGTATGAAATTCCAATCTTGAGACTTTCTTGCTCCTTTTCTTTTCCTATGTATGATATGTTTCTTATGTACATTATATCAATTGAAAAGAGCCTCAAATATGAATTTTTCAACAGAGATGCTAATATTACAGCAAACTCCCAAGTGTAGGAATCAAAGGAAACAAGTCCCTAAACTCGGCTATACCTTCCTCCAAACACCCCCACTATTGTTCAAAAAAAGAGCATTCATAGAGCTCCAACTATGTGAAATTGTATTGTCTTTCATTAATCTCTGAAATTTTGAGTGTAATCAGCAGCTCGAAGGAAGGAAAATGGCAACAAAGAGGGAAGCTACAAGCTTAAGCCTAACTCACAAGGTGGATACACCCCAAAATCGAGAAATCGTGATCAACATTTTCACAAAGAGCATTTGCAAAAGTAACAACTATAACAGTTTGTATTTTCAATTTAAGAATGCAAAGGAACTTGATAGTGATTTACATAAGCCAAAAAATAGAAGCAGAATATAGCAATCACGCTAGGTAGTCTTTTTGCACAAACACTGAGGCGTTTTTATGGCCCAAGTTTACTTTTTCGTTTAAGGATAAACATCCTAATCCTTCAAACAACAATTGCACAAATTAGGTGCACAGAATAACCTGCCTTGGGGCTTAGTGCCAAGGACTAAGGAGTATCCATTCTGCCAAATGCCTTTGTTGGTGTTGGGGCCTTTGCATTCGGCAAGAAGTGATCCCTGGTGGGCTCTTTGTGAGCCAAGCAAATTCACCGATGGACTAGCTTATCTTAAATTGTGTTACAAGTACAACTATGTTCTTCAAACAAAGAGATTAGTCTCCCCTACAATGAGACTCATTGCATATCTCTTTGGATTTAAGTTAAATTATGAAAACAGTTGGAAGGATAACTAGGAAAAATCAGACAATGCAAACAGTTGTCTACAAGAGCGGGTATAAAAGGGCGTACAATGGAGAAGGATCAATACTCCAAAACAGTACCCTAAAAATGGTTTATCCCAATAATCATGAAGGCTATAGTCTAATTAAATAGGGTATGGGGAGACAAAGATGTTGAACATGTTAATTTTACATGGACTGCCGCGCTATATGAAATCCTCATTAGTGGAACAATGCTCAACTTGGGACAGTTAATTATTGTGTGCCTCACCTAACAAATTGAAATTCATAAAGGGGAGTTTTTGAATGTCCTCACTTCTAATTGATTGGTTTTGCTACACTTTGAGCTTCCACCACTCCTTGTTTCTAAGTTGGAATCCAACTATGGCAGATCCCATCCATGTGGTGTGTGGTAGTTTGTATAGGCATAAGCATTATCCATGTTATTCATTGATTTGTGACAAATTGATTCCTAAGTATTGGGAAAGGTATAAAAAAGAGTGCCCTAGGCTTTCAGACAATATTTAAAAACATTGACAGTTTTTAAGAGTTGGTTTTTACCAACTAGGCACATTGCTCAGATTTGTGGGAAAATTGGAACACACCACCTACTCTAGTATGTGCCTAGTCGGTTGGCTATTAGGGAGACATGCTATTAAATTCCCATACGGCTAACCTCCCATTTAAAACTAAGGAATTTGAGTATATATCCCTAGCTTCTTATTACATGTAGACACCTAAATTTGTCGCACTAGATTTAATCTAAAGGCACATGAATCATACTAACATCTCTCTTCATCTATTAATTAATGACCCTTCATTAATTAATTATATTCCCCCTTCTTGTATTAATTAATGACCCTCATTAATTAATTAAATTTCTCCCTTCGCTTAATAATTTATGACTATTCATCCAACAGTAGTGGTGTAACGGTTCTTGGGTCTCCTTGTAATTGGGAGGTCCAAGGTTCAAATCTCGGCTCTATGTTAAGGCGGCCTACTACCGACGGTTTGGATACCCTGGTGATAGGGCACCACGATAATGTGGTTTAATCCATGGGCTAGCCGAGAGCTTAAAACTTCCATCCTTAGATGGTTCCACGGCCGGTGTGGGCTAGTGATGCCACAATGGGCTAGGGCCCTCTCCCTAGGTAACCTAAATCGTAGAATAATTTATGAATATTCATTAATTAATCCCTCTTCAATCGATTATGATTGAATCATGCTAAATTCCCTCTTAATTCCCCCTCAAATTGCTTCTACAAGCTAGTCCAGACTATTAATCATCTCTAACACAATTAATTAAATCCCCTTCCTCCTATCTAATTCCCATCACATCCCATGGAGTATTAATCCTACTTAATTACTCATAATCCTAATTAACTAAGCCTAATCCTACATCTCCATTATCCCACATGCATCAATATCAACACATTTTCCAAAGTGGAAACCTATATAAGAAACCCCCAACCTACTCCCAAAACACACCAAATTCTCATGTGAGCATTCTACTCTTGGAAAGCTTAAGAAAAGTGAGAAAACCCCTTTGTTCAATCCAAAAGTTTACTAAAGATGGCTACCGCCAATTTGGAAAAATTACTTGATCTATCAAATCCCTCCTCCTAAGCAACCAACGTTGCCTTCGCCTTGCACACAGTTCAACGAACATCCACATATCAAAGGCGTATCCAAACATCAAAGGAGGTTTCAGCTTTCATTACTTATACCCGTTCAATATGGTTTTTTTCCTTTCATTGCCTTATCTAGATGTATAGAGTAGAAATATTACATCTTAAAGAACTTCTAGGTGTAAGTTTTATCTAATTAAATTAACATAAAACCCTAGCATACATTTGGCACGCTCAATGGGACATCCCTTTGTCTCATATGCATTTTATATTTCATATTTTTGTTAAGTTTTCTGTGTTTGGTAGGGTTGAGCCTCTTTTGCAGGTTTTGAGGCATGACTCTGTCAAACTTTGTTTTTGACATCAAAAATTGTTGTTTTTGAGTTTGGTCCTTGAGTTTCGTGCACAGAGCATTTTTAATGGTTTTGCCTTGTCATTCAGCGATTTTGCTTTGCAACTTCAGCAACTCTACATGCATTTTCGGCAGTTCTTCCCTAGCAACTTAGGATTTGCAATTTCAATGATTTTGCCTCTATTTGTTGCGCTTTGCTTAGGGTTTATAGTTTCAACAATTTTTCACATAGTTGTAGCGATTCTTCACACTCTCAACAATTGCACTAACACTAGTAGTGTTTCTACATTTCCTGTGTTTTCAACAATTCTGCACACAGTTGTAGTGATTTCACATGCATTCAGTGATTGTGCTTATACTAGCAACAGTTCAGCAGTTATGCTGACACTGGTAGTGATTTTGCATTTCTTGTATTTTTGCATTTCCAGGTTTGCGGAATTGCACACAAGTAAGAGGTGGTATTGCTTTGTTTAGTGGTTTTGATTGCATTTGTAGTTTTTCTTTTATACTGCTTTCTATCAGTTTCAGCTACTTAGCTTGCTTTAGTAGCGGTTTTGCTTTATATTGCTTATTGTCAGTTTTAGCGATTTTGTATATCGTAGTGGCGGTTTTGCTCTATTTTAGCAATTTCACTTCGTGTTTTGGCATTTTTGGTCCAATGAACTTGTCTTTGATTTGCTTCATATTTTATCACTTCATATTGATTTATAAGGTTGTTGTTTCAAGCTACTAATACTTCCTTGCAAATACCTTATCGCTTGTCAAAGACAAAAACAAACAATTAATTGGTGTGCTTTTATTTGCTTAAAATCACACTTTGATTATTGTATCTTGCTTATTGTACTAATTTTATTTAATTCAATTTTCTTATATTGGATTAATCATTTTTTATTTTTATTTAAAACTAAAAACCAAAATTATATTACTAGAAATAAGTTATTAAAATACAATGCCACGCCATGGTACTCATACTCCATGATCTATCCTTAGACTTCCAACAACATAAGAAAGAAGAAAGAGAGCATAGCATCAACTTAACCATCCGATGAATGCAACTGAAGGATCTTTTCAATCTGATTCCGCTTCTCTGGAGACCATGTCAAAGGCAAAGGGCCAAAGTTGATCAAATTATGATGATCCAAGGCCCAATTTGCCAAAGCATCCGCCACTTTGTTCTGATCTCTAGGAACATGTTGATATGAGATGGTTTGAAATTGTCTAGCAATAACCTGAATATTATCCTGAATCTGGCAATTAGCCAATTTTTGGATCTATGTTGCTCTTGAGCTGACAGAAGATGGATAATTACCTTAGAGTCAGATTCCACAATAATTCTAAGACATCCCAATTTAGTTACTTCCTGGAGAGCTCGCTGAATTGCCAAGATTTCAGCCACATTATTAGTGAAGTAACCCAATTGATGAGCAAAGAAAAAAAGGGGAGTTCCCATAGAATCATGAGCTATCCCTCCAATACTAGTTGGACCCGGATTACCTCTTGCTGCTCCATCAGTATTAAGTTTAACAAAATCAAACGGAGGAGGCTTCCATTTTCTTAGAGCTGAGGGCACCGATAATCTAGTACTAGAAACAAACTTCAATTTACTTTCCTCCAAATTAAGCTTGTGTATCATGCTTTTCCATTTGCCAGGTAAGGGAGAAGGAATTTTCACATTATGCTCAATAGTTTCCACTATATTGCTTCGAGTTAATTCCTTGACATACCAAATGTCTCTATTTTCATATTTGAAGATGCACCTGTTTCGCTCCTTCCACACATTCCACAACATAAGAGAAATAGCAATCCAAACTCCTTTGTTAAGATCCTAAGTATCAAAGACTGAATGTTTCCAAACTCTAACAATTTCCACAAGGTTCATAGAAGGATTCCAATTGACAGATAACCAATCAGCCAAAATATTCCATAGGGACATAACAAAAGGGCATTGGAGAAAAAGGTGTATCAAAGTTTCATCCGCTTCTTTGCATAAAGGACACTAGAAAGGTCCCACCATACCCTGCTTCATCAAATTGTCCCCAGTAAGAATCCTCTTGTATAAAAGAAGCCAAACAAAGAATCTAACTTTAGGCCACAAAGTAGGCTGCCAGAGATCAGCAAAAATATCCTTCCAAGGGTGAGGATTAATCATTTGTTGAATCACATTTGCTTACCGCTTTGTTTACTCAAGTTTATTTTGCTTTTGTACTTTGCTTTCATGTTTGTTTGAACATCATCTCAAACCGCATATGCTCTTCCCGCATGCCACAAGGTGATCTTGAGAATCGAAACGGTTTAGACATTTCTTGCCTTTGTAGGGTTCGGTGGCTTAGAGGTCATTACCAAGTCATTTGGACAAAGCTCGTGTACCGGCGGGTAATACAAATTTATGGTAGGATTTGTCGGTTTTGGCTTAGTAGGAGTTTGCTTTTCCGTAGCTTTTGTGAAGTGAGGCATGCATTTGCCGCCAATACCCAATCACCAGAGATAGAACAAGTGCCATTTTTGGTGAAGCTCCATTGAATTGGCTAGAGTGAAGGCAAGGGGGATTTGACCCTCCAAACCACACCATTAGACAATACTCCCTAATATTATGAACTTATACGGAAAGGTATATTGAGGAATTCCCTAGAAACTTTGTTTATCCTAACTAACATCTTGTTTGCAAAACACAATACGCATTACTCTATCAAAATCAAAACATGTTTTTTAAAACAACAATGAGAAACTCTCTGTTAAGCTAATTTTTTAAAACAGCAAAACCTAAAACTTTGTCTGAGTAAGAACATAGTTTATCGAGCAAACAACCCAAAACTCTGTGCCGAAATTGACCTAGGTCAACCAAAAACAATGGCATCCAAAATTCAGCATCAAATCAAACAATCAAACAGTCCTTTTTGTTAATAACCCATTCATTGATCACAATGACAATGATGATATCCATAGCATTGCAAGCAAGAATAAATCCAACATCGATCATATTGAGCTTAGCCATACCGTGATTGACCAAATCACATTCCAAAACAAAGACATCCTCCTTTTGAGGCCCATCTAATTCTAATCCCAAACACTTATCCATTAACCTCACCACCTCATGAATCAACCTCACCACAACGTGAATCCATCAATAAACACATCGAAACCAACACACATTCAAAATCATGTCATACACAACCAAATCAAACAAATCCAACAATCAACCAATCCTTTCGATAACAATCCATTCATCTAATCATTGACCAATCCATTCCTCCATCCAAACGAGGATAATCATAATCATACCCAAATAAACCAAATCCAACAAACATCAAAACCTTCAAAGCTAAATCCAAAATCCAACCATAAGACCCCTGAGTCTACCAAATCCTACTTCATCCTACCACCTCACGTCACTCTCCCTTGGGGCAACCTAAGCGAGAAACCAACCCAAGACGACACACCCCCTTGGGTAAATCTTTGACCACTATCTTCTATCAACTACAAACAAAAACATGATCTCGTATCCAAACACAATAATTTGATGAAAACATCCCTAAACTGTCTTGGTATCGGAAAACAAGTATTACGACTACCATCGAACCCAAGGGCATTCGAAAAATTGATGCATGAAGCTCAAAAACTTCATCCAAGATCTCATCGACCAAGGGGACCTTCAACTTGAGAACATTTTCCCCATATCGCACGATCAAAAATGGATCCTGTTCCAAAATCCAATCACAATGAATCATTCAATCAACACTGGGATCCTATCCCCAAACCCAAATCACAAAACCCATCGTTCAATCAATATCAATCATCCAATCATTAACGGGATCCTATCCCCAAAACCAATCCAAATCAATCAAACAATATGCAATGGAGAACATATTGCAATACTTTCCCAAGCATGATCCAACAAATCCATCATCATATTCGGATCAAAGAATTAACATCAATCACGACGCCTAGTTAGCCTCGACAATCTTACAAGCAAAAATTGCCCATCAAAACCAAATCCATAGGTTGTCCCACCACAACTAAGCAAATCGAAATCATTGCCCAACGGCCTCCTCTGCTACTCCCGAGAGCCCAAACGACCCTAGCCAATAACTTGAGAAGACTCTTGTACAAATTTCAATATGGGATTTTCTCAAAACATCCATTATTCATAGGGACATCTTGTATAAGGCCCTTCACGAGTCAAGAGTCCCCTATGACATTGACCCATCCAAATTTCACACTTCATCGATATTTGTCCACAACACATTACTCATACGCATCCAAACCCAACAAGCTCCCATCTACATCTCAAACCAATGAGCTCCCATCCGCATCCAAAAATCCATCATCCAAATCCCATTTCACAATCATTGCCAAAGAGTCAAGAGAATGTGAAATTCAAAACGACTTTCATGTCACCAAGCTTCTCCCACCTCCTCAAAGCCATGTCAATCGACATGTGCAAACAAAAGGATCAAATATCCTATCAATTGGGCACTTCATCCTTCGTCGAGGCGGGCCTCCCGATAGATAAGAAAATTAAACGCTCATACATCCTTGACTTTAATGACGATAACCTTTCATCGAGGCTTCCACCCATCTCGACTATCCTATTGCCGCTAGGATGCTCCAAAACATGAATTACACAGCAAAGGCCTAGGGATCCACGAACAAGGTATTTACGAGCGTATTCCTATTCATAAACATCAAAACTTTTAAAACCCAAAGCATCATAAAAGTAAAACTATCAAAATCCTAACTAATACTCAACCACGTGGTTAGAAATGAGTAAGACATCATAACTCGCACCACACCAACGAGGTCTTGTGTTCGCCTTCATCACCCCTAGCATATTGTTGTCGAGGAAAAGCATGGCTCGCATCAACTTCTATCCGGAATTATTTGTCCCCCATCCATCAACTTCATGTGTATCCTCGCTTGGGCAACATCATCGCCCTTGTCGCAAAACTACTTCACTTAGGTATTAAATAGGACAAAAATCAAATGATTTTGTTAACTTTTGAGTGTGTTTTCTTGTGTTTGTTTGTTTGCTTGCTTTGTTGCATTGCATTGCAATGTATTTAATTTTGAGTCGGTCCCATGGCATTCTACAAACATTTGCATTGTGGTTTTCAATATCTTAGTGCTTATTGTTTTGTGCTATATCAAATAAAGGTTGTTTAGAACTGTTCCAATGTACAAGACATGCAACATTCCCCCACCATTTCCCTCATGCACCTTCTATCTAACATTCTTCTATCTTCTTACTAACATTCTAGCCTTCATCATATTCTTCTATCCTATCAACCATCCCTCCTAGAGGCATCTCTTTTTGAAATAGTCATCTTCCTTGCAGACGTCGGACTATCGATCTCTTCACACCCCCCTGCTAAAGTGGCCCATCGATCAACATTTTCAAGTGGTATCTATCTTGCAAAATCAGCCCATCGATCCCTTCACCACACCCACAAAATTTATCCATTGATCAACATTTCTCGGTCTCTGCCTATTCATTTAAGTCATGCCAGGTAGAAGGATCTCCTTTTACACTTCTCTACCTTACAAGAGCCCCTATGCTTCTTCTAGCACCACAAAATCTCTTGAGAGTACATCACCCTCACCAATCTCATTGTTCACCTATTTTTCTTTCAAAATCATTTGGGTTTACTACTTTCTTTAAAAGAGTGCCACTAGCGCAACACCCTCCCAAAGAGGGGCAAATGTAGACATCCTAAATCTGTTACACTACATTTAATCATACTAACAACCCACTTCATAAATTAATTAATGACCCTTCATTAATTAATTATATTCCCCCTTCTTGTATTAATTAATGACCCTTGATTAATTAATTAAATTCCTCCTTCGCTTAGCCATTAATGACTATTCATTAATTAATCCCTCTTCAATCACTTCTCATAAAATCACCCTAAATTTGTTCTTATTTCTCCCTCAAATTGCTTATATAAGCTAATCCAAGCCAATTAATCATCTCTTCCATCTCCTTCCTCCTATCTAATTCCCATCTCCTCTTATGGAGTATTAATCCTACATAATTACTTATAATCATAATTAACTAAGTTTAATCCTACATCTGCATTATCCCACATACATCAAGATCAACACATTTCCCAAAGTGGAAACCTATATAAGAAACCCCAACCTACTCTCAAAACACACATTCTCATATGAGCATTCTACTCTTGGAAAGCTTCAGCAAAGTGAGAAAACCCCTTTGTAAAAGCTTACCGAAGATGGCTAACACCAATTTGGAAAAAACTACTTGCTTCATCAAATCCCTCCTCTGAGCAACCAACGTTGCCTTCATCTTGCACATGGTTCAACGGACATCAGCATATCGAGGCACATCCAAACATCAAAGGGAAGTTTGAGCTTTCATTACTTATGTTTGTTCAATATGTTTTCTTTCCTTTCATTGCCTTCTCTTGATGTATAAAGTAGAAATGTCAAATCTTAAAGAACTTCTAGTTGTAATTTCTATCTAATTAGATTAACATTAAACCCTAACATACCATTTCAATTGAAAAACAGTTTCATAATCTCTCAAAGACTGGACAAAAATACAAGGGCATTTCTCTATGGTTTCAAAAAAACTCTAAAACACAAATTGGATCCTGAAGGGAGAGTTAAGAAACATTTGGAGCCTTTAAAGGAAAAATTTAACGAAATGTACTCATCAAAAGTGCCTAGAGGTTCGACGTTTTAAGGATGCCAAGGAATTTGAAATTGTAATTGAGAAACTCAAAGAATTGGATTGGCGGCATGAACTTGAGCCTCCTTACGATACGGTGCAAGTAGAAACTTTGAGGTATGAGAACCTACAAAAGAAGATGGATGCACATCATAGTTCCACGGAGTCTCGAAACAGTGATGGGAGAACTTGAGAATGGGTCTCGGGAAGGGGGGACCAAGGGCCTAGGTTTGGAGACGACAGGGCACCGGTGCAAATCTATATAGTACTGGAAAAATCAGTTATAAAAAAATGTATAAGGAATAACAAATGAAACTTTGAAATATTATACACTTTTCATTGAGCAATGAAAATGTTGAATATCAATATATTAATATTTATATCATAATTCATATTCAAAATGATGATTACATCCAAATTTCATATACAATTGGCCAATGGCCCAATGCCTCTAATCAGAAATCATCCCAAGTTTGCACCAAACTCCTCATCACTCAAACTAATGGCACTTGCTCTTCAAGCTCTTGTTGTTGCTCTCCCTCTTGCTAATGCTCTCAACCTCTCACTCTTGCACTTGCAGCCTTGCTCAATGTTTTCAAGCTTTGATAGTGATTTGGAGTAAGGGTGTGAGGTTCATTTATAGTTTTTTTGAGTGCTTAAAGTGTGGGTGGGGCCCCATAAACTATTAGGGTTAGGGTTGGGGACACAAACATCCGAAAAAAATGTATGTTTTTAATTTCAAAAAGCACCTTTTTGGCATTTTTGGAGAAGGGTACGGCTACAAGTCTATAGGACGGTTGAGGGACTAGGACAAGTTAGCTGAAGCCTCAAGGACATCCCCAAGTCTCCCAAGCACCCTCTTTGAGAAGGAAACCTCCCCACTTTAGGGGGACATTCCCTAATTCCTAGTGGTAGTGGTGGGACAGCAGGAGACGTTTCCCGAAGTCCTCGAGTCCCACACCCCAAAAACATGAAAATTTTGGAGGGGGTGTGTCCCCATCAAGCACCTATGCACATGCAACCAACAATTCAGCTGCAACGAATTGGTTCCAAGAGGTTAAGGTAATTCCACCATCCTTCTCTCCTCTTCGTATGGTTATGGTTACAAGTTTGAAACAATTTCAGAGTAAAATAGGAAAAGGGAGCACTTCCCAAACTATGTTTGAGCAAGTCAGTGTGGGAGTTGATAGTGTGGAGGTGCTTACTTCCTTGCTCATGGCCCCACTGGATAAGGCATAGGAGTGGGATGCAGATAACCCAACCATTGGGTTACCCAGTAGGACTGCCATGATCACAACCAATGTCATATCCAAGGTAGGAATTCCTCCTCTTCAAATGGCACATATCTCTTTTGACAAGATCTTTATCCCAGCCTCTACCCTTCCTCAGCTACCAACAGATTGGAGAGCTTTAGTTCAAGCTGAAAAGAAAATGCCAGAAAACATTAAATGCGACTGTTTGGTGAACCAAAGGTCTTTTTGAAATATGAGGGTAAGAAATTCAAAAGGATCGCCACTCAGAGAGAGAAGAGAAGAGCAGCAGCAATTGCCATAGTCACTGAGCAGGTAGTTGCAGAAGTGGGAGGACAAAGAACAACAGACTGAGTCATTTATCAAATCCTTGAGCAAATATGCTCCATATATATACAAAAGTGTAAAAAAAAGAATTAAAAAAATAATTGCTGAGGTTACATTATCAAATCTAATCTTTACAACAAAAATCTACAGTTTTAGTAGCCATAAAGAGCTTTGTGAGGAATGTGTTTGATGGGGTAGAAAGCACCATCAAGACCATGTTCCTAGAGTGTGTAAACTTAAATGTTCTGGTTGAAAGCTAAAACACAACAATACAAGTACTGAAAAAATTTCTGAGCTTGGAAATGTGGAAAGGAAGGTCAGGTTTGTCAAGGAAGGAAAGGAAGGTTTGTCAAAGAAGCTCAAAACCAACACAAAATGTTGAAACCGCGTGTGACAGTCTCCATTGACTTTGAGATGAATATCCTCACTGATCACGTGAGATACACCCAAGCAGAGCTGAGGCAGGCTGAATCCTAACTAAGCAAAGTGAAAAAGCTGATCTCTTTTTTCATCGTCAACGCTGAGGAATTGTTTTCAATATTCTATGTCACACAGTTCAAGACCCCTGAAGGAGCATGGTTTTCAGAGGAAGAATTACATGCAATAGTTATCTCCATCCTAGCATTGCCCCCAGAATACATCACAGACATAAAAGGAATAGATTGAAAATTTCTACTTGAATATGCACTAGGACTGGCGGCCAAAATTGAGAGTGTTAGGTGCTTTTGGAGGCTATTGAGAAAGCAATACCTAAGGTTAACTCTAATCTTGACAATTATTTCTTCAAGTATGTGAACCCTAAGGGTTGTGAGCCTCTCTTATCTGGAGACAGTCTATCAGGTTTGTAATACATGTGTGGCAAGGACCAACTGTGAGTTGAGACAAAATTAATCTTTAATTCATTTTGTCAAAATAAGTTGAATGGTCTGTTTGGTAACTGATCCATTCACCTTCCTCACATCTCGGAATTTGTATAGAAAGACTCATCGCCATTATGAGGGAAACACCCAGAATTTTGAAGGAGACATCTTGTAAGAAAACAGATTTTTAAAACAAAAGATCTGATCTTTTCTCTATGATTCTAGGTGATGAAATTTCTGTGTTGTTTCTCTTCTTCAAATATTAATTTTGTGCTTATGTAATATTAGAATCATTTAGTAGAAAAATTTGCATCGATTGAAATCACTGTTGAGTGCTCTGAATTCTCTGCACAATTGAACTGTGGTTGTGTGTTTAAAATCCAAGAATTCACTATATGCTTAGTTGGTTTCCCTCTGTTTGAACTAATGTTATTCAGATAACAGAACCAATAAATCCTTTTAACTTGCACAGGATCATCCTGAATTTGGACTGTTGTCATTTTTGTGGTGTTTTAGCTTTGGGCAGAGTTTGAATAGTTCCATAAGGTTATAATCTGCTATTTAATTTTTTTGTCTCTGAACAAAGTTTGTACAAGGTTTTAAAATATTTTCTTCCTTACCCACAATTTTTCATTTAATTAAATACTTTTTAGCCTTTTCTAGGTGTTTGGTTGCCCGTACCCTATTGATTAAAAATGGGAGGGTTGATATTGCATTGATTTAAATCATTGTTGCCAGCTTCTTTGAATTACCTGCACAATTGAGCTCTGGCTATTTGTGTGTATGATCCAGGAATACATTATTTAAGTAGTTGGATTTCCCTATATTTGAACAGTTGTTATTCAGAGCGTACAACCAATAAATCATTTTAACTTGCAGAGACTCAACTTAAATTCAGACAATTGTCATATTCATGGTGGGATGTTTTAGCTTTTGGGCAGAGTTTGAGTGGTTCCAGGGGTTAGAAATCTGCAATTTAATTATTTCGTCTCCAAACAAAGTTTATAAGAGGTTTTAAAATATTCTCCCTTTTCCACAATTTTTCATTCAATTAATTTTTTTAATTTCAAGTTACTTCTAGGTGTTTAGTTACTTGTGCCCTATTGTTTAAAACGGGAGGGTTAATTAAAACCCTTTTTTCTTCTTAAAACACAGGTCAACCCACATTGAGGTAGGTGGTCTCCTTCGAGCTTGTGGAAGGTTTCAAGGCAGGCTTCAAGTTCAAGCCAGTACTGGGAATTTTAGGAGTGACTGCATGCATGTTGAGGCAGTTGGTTCTGAACTACATCTAACAAAGGTAATGTGGCTTCAGTATTTGCAGCAGAAGTGGTCCCACCAATTTTGGAGGATGGGTTCCACGTCGTCAAGGAAGTTAGCTCAAATTAAAGGGGAATGACCGTCATTGGAAAACATGCCAATTTTGGGTTCCAATCTAATAGGGACTCTCTGCTTTTGTCACCTTTTAGGTATGGAGGCTAATGTTTAGCATCCCTATATGGGCTGTAGTCATATGTGGGTTAGGGAGAAGGAAAAAGCTAGGCTCTTGAAATTCACATTGTAGGCCATTGAATCCTATGTGAAGGATCATGGCATTAGACACGTAATGTATCTATCTCTTCTTTCACTAGGAGTGAGGGCCCCTCAATAGAAACATCTTTTATCAATTAAAAAACAAGAACTCAAAAATGAAATCTATTCCATGTGAAAGGATATGTTGAAAACTTTTCAGCAATATCTAACGTCTATACTTTGCTAAGAACCCGGAAAATAACAAAACTTGAATATTCTAATCAATTATGCAACTGATTGGGCCAACTTGCCATTGAATACAACATTAAATTATAAATTTATTGCTGATTGGACCAACTTTGCAGCCAGTTCAGCTTCATTAAATTCATGCAACAACTATAACTATCCTTATTTGACTTTGTTAGATGCATCAATTCGTCACTGGGGCATCAAATGCCCATCCGGAACAGCTATGAAAGCAGGACATATCTGAGGATGGAGGAGGATTCTGTCTGACTGATATTGGTGCAACCACCTGTGAGCATTCACCTAAACTGCTAATTGTTTGATTTTCGTGTTGCTTGACCAGAATTTACTGCTGTAATTGTTGCAGGGTACAGATTTGGCATCCGCAGAAGGTGACTTGACTGTTGACCCCCTGTTTTGACTGTTCCTTTGGATAGAATTAAATATTGATTTTGACTGGTATTTTAAAAATTATATAAGAAATGCACCTGATATTACTTTAGAGAAAAAAATAATTTACAACAGCAGCGCAATCAGACTACAAGGAAAATCTCTCCCTGCATGGCCAAGAAAAGAAAGCACCTGGACCTGCGCTGCATTGGGCAAACAATTCACATTCTTCCGAAACCACTCATCGATATTTTAATTGTTGTAATAATGTTGACTGGAATAGCAATTGTTAAGTGCCACAATGTTAAATTCCGTTCTCATAAATACTATTGTACTATATGAGATGTGGATACCTTTGCAAGAATATGTAAGCCATCACCATAGTGGTCGCACCTGTAAATTGTAGGTTGGAAAACTTGTGTGAATTGTATAAGAGACATCTGCAAGTAATCCTTGTCATTTTCAATGCATGTAGATCATCACATTGTGATATAGAGATTCAGATCCCTTTGTGGGTTTCTGTAAGCTATCCTATAGTTGTTGATGCTTGTAAATCATCCTGTGGGAATGTTCAATATTTTTGTGTTCATTGCTTGAGTAATATCCGTGCGAATTCCCTTGGTATTTGATGCCTATAAAGCATCACATGGTGATATTGAGATTTGAATCCCATTCCTGGATGTGTATAAGCTGATCACGCAATGATTGATGCCTCTAAATAGTCCAGTGGAAATGCTTATATGATTGATTGATTGAAACAGTGACACCCATAAGCTATATGTGTGATTATTGTTTTAGTTTATGGTGCTTTTGCTAGCCAGTGAAGACGTTTTGTTTGAAGCCTTAGATTGGTGATGCCATCAACATAATGAACATCAAGGACAGCCAATTCCAGACATGATCAGAGAGTCTTATCGTAAATCAAACATTATTTTCTTGTATTTTTCCATCGTGTTGGTATCCAGGTAGGATGATCTATAACATTCACTATTACAAAAACCAAACACACAGAACCCAAGCAAGAACACAAGAGAGAACTTAATAGGAAAGCAACAACATAAACCCTAATACTTGGGTAACACAAACTGTAAACCTTAAATGACTCAAGTAAACATAACGTCATGTTTAGATTATTTGATAAAGCAGATTAAAGTCATAAAGTGACTTTATTACTAAACTTATCACTAAGACTAGTATGACCATTATAACTTTATGTTACAAACTCTAACATCCTCCCTTAATGGTCAATCTAGAAAATACACCAAGTTTATCTCTAAATTTTACAAATTTATCTAGGCCAAGAGACTTGGTGAGAATGTTTACAGTCTAGAATTAGGTTGGACTACATTGCAGCTCAACTTCTCCATGTTCAGTAAATTTTCGAATGAGGTGAAAATGTGCATCACCATGTTTTGTTCACTCATGAAGGATGGGATTCTTTGCCAGCTTGATAACTCCCTATTAATCATAGAAAAGTAATGTGGGCTCAATCTGATGAACTTGTAGAATTGCCAAAATTCTTCTGAGCTGAACCACTTGACATGCCCTTTACTGCTGCTTGGTAATCTACTTTTGTAGAAGAAAGTGAAACTGCATGTTGTTTATTGTTGATCCAATAAACTGCTCCTACTCCAAGACTGAAAGTGAAAACAACCTGATGTAGATTTCCTATCATCCATGGATGCTGCCAATTCCAAGTGTGAATATCCACAACCAAATCTCCTTACTTTTATCATATAGAATGCCAAAGCCTGATGCTCCTTCAAATATCTTAGCACTCTCTTTGCTGCTGTCCAATGTTCTGCTTTTGGCTGGCATAAATCGGAAGATGTAGTTAATTGTATGCCCAAGTCAGGCCTAGTGGTTGTAAGATAGATCAAACTGCCAACTAGTTTCCTGTAGACTAATTAATTTACTACTTTTGAATCAGTCTTGGCTGAAAGTTTCAGCCATATCTCCATAGGTATAGATGTATTTTTACTAACTGCCATCCTGAATTTGTCTAACAAACTTTTTGCATATTTTGTTTGAGAAGTAAAATGTGTTTATCAGTTTGTCAAAATTCTACACCTAAGCAGTAATGTAGGAGGCCTAAATCTGTCATGTCAAAAGTGGAACATAAATCTGATTTTACCTTTTCAATTGCTCCGACCTCACCACCTGTGATGATGATGTCATCAACATATATCACTAGAATCACCACATCACCATTCTCACTTTTGATGTAGAGATTGGGATCAAAAGGACTTCGTTTGAATCCCTATTCTCCCAAATACCTATCAATTTTGATGCCCCCATGTCTTGGGACCTTTTCAGCCCATAAAGAGATTTCTTCAATCTGCATACCATATGTTCCTTCCCCGTAGCATGAAATCCTTGCATTTGGTACATGTATAATTTTTCCTCTAGATCTGCATTGAGAAAGCACTCTTAATGTACATTTGATATAGTTTCCAGCCAAACTGTGTTATCATGGCTAGAACCAATCAGATTGTTCCCATTTTTGCATTAGGAGCTTTCTTCAATCTGCATACTATAGGTTCCTTCCGTGTAGCCTGAAATCCTTGCAATTGGTACATGTATAATTCTCCCTCTAGATCTGCATTGAGGAAAGCACTCTTCATGTACATTTGATATAGTTTCCTGCCAAACTGTGCTATCATGGCTAGAATTAATCAGATTGTTCCCATTTTTGCATTAGGAGCAAATGTCTCCTCATAGTCAATCCCTTCCTTCTGTGCAAAGCCCTTTGCAACCAACCTTGCTTTATGTTTGTCAAGTGTTCCATTTGTTTTATACTTGACCTTATATACCCATTTGCAGCCAATGGGTTTCTTCCAGTAGGTAGCTCTTCTAGAACCCTCGTTTGGTTCTTCATCAAATTTCAACATTTGACTTACCTGTAGCCTTCATAGAACTCAGACTCAAATGAGCGTTTAAGGTTATCCATCAAAACATAATTCCCTATATCAAATGGCTTACCTCTTTTTGGTCTTCCTTCCACCCGCATATCAAAAATCTCATCTGGCAGAACATCACCAATAGTGTTGTACCACCATTTTGGTCTTTTCTTTGCCTCCTCCAATTCAGTGTTGTTTTCTTGTTGACTTCAGCTTATTTATGAGGAACAAACTTGTTTTCTAAGATACGCCTCACCATCTCTACAATGGTACGGTTCCACCTCTCTAAGACTCCATTTTGTTGTGGAGTGTAACGTGTGGTGTTGCATTTTGAGTACAAAAATCAAGAAAAACCTTGAAGAAAAGTTATCCGCCATTATCTGATCTGAGAATTTTAAAGCTCTTCCTGAATGGTTTTTCTACCATAGCCTTGAACTCACCAAACAAGTCTGATTTTAACGTAAGTAAATACACCCACAATTTCCTTGAGAAGTCATCTACAATAACCAAAAAATAGCTAGCAAAGGATATTGATGCCATCTTCATAGGCCCACAAAGGACAGCATGGATCAACCGAAGGACCTCCTTAGCTATCCAAGCTTGTCCTTCATCAAACAAAACCCCTGTGGCTTCCCATCCCGACATGTGCCAAAAATTCCTTGATGATTCTAAATCTTTGAAGAGTCATCCACCAAACGTTTTTAGCCGGATAAAAATATATCTCAAATTTAAATGTCCATACCTTTGATGCCAAAGTGAACTGCAATCTTGACCACTCTTGGCCATCAAAGCATGCTCTTTTGCCTCCCCTGCATTAACTAACCTAAACAGCCCATGGTCTTCAATGTTAATTGTGACTATCTTCTTACTAACCTTATTAACAATAAAGCATAAGTGATTTCTGAAAATTACATGTAATTTGGGGCTATGCTTTATAAGTTATAACCTTATTCTCAGAAATTTGATTCTTCTCTCTCCATGAAAATGGTGGACATTAAGGAAGACCATCTTTTTCTTAACATGGTTATCTGCACATTTCCTTTTCTTTCAACTCTGAATTCCTACCCGCCACCAAAAACCACAGAATCGGTGGAAGATGCGTTAGCAACATGATTAATACACCACTCTTTCTTGTTGGTAAAATGACAAGATGCACAAGAATATATGTAGCAAGCAAGTGTTGTTCACATTATTTGCTTTATCCCATAGCCATTAACACAGAGATCCTCCTATTCCTTATGTTCCTGATTATTGGCATGTGTCTTAGGCCCTCGGTTATTTTTCTCATCCCAAAACCATTTCCTATAGATTAATTATCTTCTTATGGCCTAGCTTTCCACAATAATGGTGTTTGGAAGTCTTTTGATTACCCAAGTCCTAAGTCACAAGGTTCGAATACGACTTCAAGTCAACGAGGATAAAATTCGGTTTAAGTTCTCCCACCTGATAAAGTCGAAAAAAAAATTGCCATTAAGTTCGAATAATAGCAAAACATATAAAATTAAGATTAGAAAATATAAAAACTACATTTAATTTTAAATATTACAAATAAAAAGCATCAAAATTTATATTTAATATAGTAATAATTTATATTTTTAAAAATGCATTAAAAATATTAATAAACTTGACATAAAAAAATTAATTAAAAAATATTATAGAAACAAACCTAATGAATAGAAAACGTAATATAAAAATAAACATTAAAAACTGTAATAAAAGAAAAATTAATTAAAAAATAGTTTAAAAATTTAACTTAAGCAATTAAAACTTAAAAGCATAACATAAAATTTTTTTAAAAACGTATACGGAAAAAAACATAAAACAAAAATTAAAACCCATGTTTTTTTAAACCACTACCCGCATACACCAATCTTTCCTCTCTCCAACACAAGAACAACCCCTCTAACACCCCTCCCGTATAGCCCATATTTTCGGATGTCCACGCCAAACCAAGCGAACATCCAAATTCCACGCTAGACCATGATGGACTGTTTTAGCTCGCCATTTTTCTATGCGATTTTCAAGACAAACATACATGAATTTCAACAATTTTGTTCCCAGAGAAGTTCGACCTAATTTTGAACTTGAAGCAAAAAAATCACCAACCTTGTGACATAGCCCGAGTCATATGTCATATTGCTGCCCTTGCTATTTCCTCCTTCATTCTTCTTAGTAAAGAAGTTCTTGCTGTTGATGTTTTCCAAAAGCCATTTTTGAACCCTCATTCCCACTACTACCACCAAACTGTTTTTTCCACTTATTGCTACAAGAGTTTGGTGGCTTCAAACTTCAGTGGCAGTAATATTTAGGGTTTCAATAAAATGCTCAAACGAAAAGTGGAAAGCTCTTTTTGAGTGATTGCCACCATATCTTCTTCTTCCATTTTCTGCCCAATAGCATTTAATTGTTGTCTAAATTCGTAAGGAAGAAGGCTCTACCTTTGTGTGAATTTTCATGCAACTCCTTCAATCCTTCCAAATAGAAGAAGCATCATCGTCAATCTACACTAGCATTTCATTAGTCACAAATAATTTTATCAGCATCACGACTTCTCAATTCCAACCATCAAAATTGTTTTGATTATTTGCAACTGTTGTTGGTCTTGCTTCACTCCCCAAGACAATCTGACCTAAACACTTATACTCAAAAATAGCTAGCATTTGTTGTTTCTGGGTATTATAACTTTGCGCAGAAAACTTTTGGTTACCTTCCAACATTAAATTAGATAAATCAGCCTTTTTTTTTTTCAAAACATGTTAACCTACATGCTGCTGTAAAAAAAAATTGCTGCTGAAATAGAGACATATAGTCAAAAATTCTGTGTTACAGAGAGAAACAAAACACTTCCTAAAAACTGATGAAACTGCTGAAAAAGAAGTAAAAACTGAAAATTGCTAGAATCGCTAGAAAATGTACAAAATCGCTGAAAATCTGCAATTTGCAAAAACCAGGAAAAACTGAAAATCATTACTCGTAAATGGTACAATTCAAATGGATTCTGTAAAGATGTCCTATGTTGTTCTGAACGAATGTTCTATGTTGTTATGTACAGTCCTCAGGACTCATTTTTGTTTGATCTGCCTTTGAATCAGAAAAAATGGATCTCAATTTATACCGAAAAAAAAACAAACCTAGCTTTCTATGCTTGAAATATTTCTTGGGGCATATCATAGGCAGTCCTATGTAAAATGTACCAAAATCGCTGGAAATCTGCAATTTGGAATTTCCAGAAAAACTGAAAATCAGTATTCGCAAAACAGTACAATTTATACGGATTTTATGCAAATGTCTTATGTTGTTCGAAAAAATGTTCTATGTTGTTATGTACGGTCTTCTAGGGCTCGAATTTTGTTTATTCTGGCTTTAAAACGAAAAAAATGGATCTTGAATTATACCGAAAAAAGTAACTTGACAGAGAGCCTCAAACATAAGGTTTCTCTACCAGATCAACCCTCTCAAGAATGGGAGCATATCTACCAACAGCTTTCTTTGGATCCTAAGGAAGCCACCATGCCTCGCTTTCACACGAGAAAGAGAGTAGGGACTGCAACTCAAGTGCAAGATGGGAAGATTTATGATGGGATGATAAATACAGATGGTGCTTCCAGGGGTAATCCTGGAAGAACAGCTATGGGAGGGATTGGCCGCAACAGAGAAGGAGAAGTCCATTTCCTCTTTGCTGAAAACTTGGGAATTTCTACCAATAATGTGGCAGAAATCAAAGCCATCCGTAGAGGAATACAGGAAGCTATTAAAATAGGTTGGCGGAAGATCAAGATCCAATCGGACTCCAGAATCATGATGAACTTATTGAGTAATTCTAATAATGGATATCCTCCTCAGTGGAGAATTGCTAAGGAGGTTTGTGAAATACGAAATCTACAGCAGAAGGTTCAAGAAATTCAGTTTACCTACATCCCCAGACAGAAGAACAAGGTTGCTAGACGGATTGGCAAATTGGGCTCTTGACAACAATGATATCCTTTGCTACGGGTCACCTCCTCTATGGTGGTCCACTAAGATTCAAGAAGAAATCAGGAAAATCATAAACCTTGACTCTTTTCAATGAATGTTCATCTTGCTATTTTTGTTTATAAGGCTAGAGATATGGCTAATAGCTTCCATGCTTGGCATGGTAGAGTATGTAATTCAAGATTTATATCAATATAATGGTTGACTGTTTTCTTTTAAAAAAATATTTCTTGGGGCACATCATAAGCAATCCCTCAATTTGTCATTGATCGAGCAAAATCCCTAGGCCATCACCCGCTACTTCCCGGCTTCTCCTCACCTTGGGTCTAATACCATATTATGAAAACCAAACACACAAAGAAACCAATCAAGAACAAAAGAGATAACTTGAAAGAGATAAATGTCTTGTATGTACCATTGAGAGAGCAATTGGCAATTTAGGCGAAAGAAACAACATAAACCCTAATACTTGGGTGACATAAACCCTAAACCTAAAATGATATAAGTGGCCATTAAGCCATGTTACATTATTTGAGAAAGCAAATTGAAGTCATAAAGTGACTTTATTACAAAACCTACAACTACGACTAGTATAACCATTATAATTTTATGTTACAAACTCTTAACACTCACTAAGCGAGCTTCTTTGTTTCCCGAGTCACTTTCCTCCCTATAATCTCACAAGGAACATCATAACACAAAGCCAGAAAACCATATATGGGATAAAAGTATTATTGCAATTAAAATCATTTGTTGATACTCACATCAAATCCAATTCTTTTCATTTAGTTCTTAACATTCATAGCCCAAGCCTAAAACCAAAGCCTAACTTTTTGATCTGGAATCTGATAGCAGGGGAGATATAACTTTCCTTTTGCCAATACACCAACAAAAGCAGCAGCACTAATGTATGCTTTCAGGAACCGAAAAATTAGGTAGACAAAATTTAGAGAAATCTTGTGAACGAGATTATGTTCAATAACCAGAATATAGAAGTTGGACTTAATGTGGAAAATATTATAATGGCATAACATAGGTAAATACCTGTGCAAGAAGGAAAAATGCCCATGTTAATACTGCTGCAGAGGTTTCATGACCGGCTATCAGCATTGTCATTAGATCATCCCGAAGTTGCTTGCTTGAGACCTGCAGAATGGCATAAAAAAGTTAAGATGATGACAACAGAATTCCTCTCCTTGTGATGAGAAGAGAAAATACTATCATTTTCTCATATTCAGTAAAGGACAGCAGTGATATTGTAGAAAGACTAAAGCATAATAACATACATCATCTCCCGAGGCCAAAAGAAAATGGAGGATGCTGGGATCTCGTTCGTTCACATATTCCTCATGAAATTGTACATTTTCCTCCTCAACCATTCTCTACATATCATGAACCATAATATGTTTCTTGGTTCAGTAACATTTTCTGGGGTACTTCTATCCAATTCACACATGTGAAATCAAGGCAAGATCTACAACTTACACAACCAAAAATATCGCGTGTATAAAGTAAATTTCTGCCTTGTATACTCAACATCTTAAGCTAACAAGTTAAGGCACTTTCATAATATGCAACCCTATACATCTGAGGCATAAGAGAAACAATACCTTGCATATGTTTATTAGATCATCAAGTATTTCATTTATCAACTTGAGAGAAGCTGAGACCTTCCTTTGCCTAGGAAAAAGATCTTTCACTATTGGAATATTCCAGTACGGAATGAGGGCAGTACTGCGAGCTTCAGCTTCTCGCAGAACATCATAAACCGCCTGCAAACATTTCAGTTCATAAAAGTCAGTTGTGACCTTTGAAGATTAATAATTAAAAATTTATCTGAAATACAAGAGTGCAAGCAATTTATTTGAAATATACCTCGATAATGCCTGTGTCATTTGACAACGAATCAAACTCATAGTTGAATACCGCTTTCCCAATGATATCCAGTGTCAGCCGAGAAAATAAAGACTCCATTTCTACATCCTCGCCATCATTAGCAGCAGTGTCAAGTTTCTTGCACAAGTTGTCTGCAGCTCGTCCAAAAAGATCTAGCATCGCTACGACATACTATAAGACAGCAAAATAACTTGTGAATTGTCAATGCAAGGCAAATTTCCAGCTTTCTAAATATCCCAATCTCAAGCCACCAATCTAGAAAAAAAAAGCGAGCAGCATGATGAAAAAAGAGACCATGTTCCTTGCACATTAAACTTTCAAAAGATGCAACAGTTTATTCAGCACACATAGGATATCTAACCTTTCGATGCAAGGCTGGCACAATAGCCCTTCTTCGAACACGCCATATCTCCCCATCGGCCGGGATTAGACCCTTGCCCATAACAAATTCTAAAATTTCTGCCAGAATACCCTGAGTATCCAGAGGCCAATTCATTAAATCCAAATCAAACAAAGAACAAACTACGCAAATGTGTATTTAGTCGAAAACAGACAATATACATGGTTACCTTGGAATAAGATTTTGAATTGTCCTTCAGAATATGTTTTGCTACCAATGGATCTGAAACAATCACAAACGACTGCAAAAATGACTAGAGGTCAGACCAAAGAGCATACTTCAAGTTCTATTGCAACAGATAATATGTTTACTAAGCTATAAATAAGACTATTTGTGACCATTAAGTACCATGAAATCCCAATCTGTTGAATACTTTACAGTTTACAGTAGCCTCAAAAATAAGTGATTACTGCAACATGATATCCGTTGTATAGATCATAAAGGAACAAATTCCATGTTTACTGTAATCTTTGTTTATTATTTGTGACCATTAAGTGCCATGAAATCCCAATCTGTTGAATACTTTACAGTTTACAGTAGCCTCAAAAATAAGTGATTACTGCAACATGATATCCGTTGTATAGATCATAAATGGAACAAATTCCATGTTTACTGTAATCTCAGTGTCATGTGAAATTTTCAGGGTCTGCCCAAAAACGTGGACCTAGGGAGCAGCAAAAATGTGGTGCTTCAAAATATCAACTGGTACTTTGGGATCTTTTGCCAGGTTGAACAAGGAATTATGAGAAGAAAAAAAAATGATGACAAGATATCTGATGCAAACGGAAAAGATTGGTATTCCTGAGGTGAATTTCTACAATGTTAGCCCTTAATAAAAAATACAAGGAAGCTTATTTGGAAATATAACTTTTTATTGATACAGAAAACAAATTCAGAGCACCCAGGCATATAGATGAACCAGTTTGGAAAGATCGGATGTAGCTGGATGGTAAAGTTACCCATCACAATACTTATGCCATCTATAAATGGATAAAACCAAAAATCAATTTGATCAAAGTTGAGGTGGAAAGATCAAGATGTAGAAATCTGATACCTTTGCTCCATTTGGATTTAACCTGTGTTCTTCCAAACTCAGGGTCCTTGGCCAGTAAATTCTCTACCAGCGACTTGCCAGCGAACATGGATTAACAAAACTATGCTTAACAAATAAACTTTGTGCACAATGCAGAAATGGACGATACTGAACACATCTTTGATGACAGCACATTTCAAGGCCATTGTCGGTATAGAATCATAGGAGGTTCCAAAAAGTTGTTAATAGACATATCCAGTGTCTACTGAAAGGTAGACTTCTTTAGATATCCATACATCTGTAAATTGGTCATATTCTTTTAGTAATCCTTCGTATGATTGGTGTGTAGGGTAACCTTTGATATTGTTAAATGAAGCTTTTATGAAACAGCTATCTGTTGTCTTGTGAATGAGTTAGGGACACATTATGTGTAAAACTATATCTCTTTAGTAAGTATATTATATCAGTTGACCTGGACCTCAATCTGAGGTTTGCTCTCCTTGCTTGGGTTGGAAGGGAATGTAAATATCTGTCAAGCTCCTGATATAGATGAACATAAACAAATGATTGTGTAGATGCATATGCGAGGGACAAGCAAAAATAAAGGAATGAAATGTAAACCTCACTGTAAGTCCAAAACATTCATAGCACAATTATATACAATGATATTATGTTAAAATGGGTGTGCTCTATAATATATATGCTTTAGATGACAAATTTACCTTGGGACCAAACTTTAGCCTGAACACTCCGCCATAAGAAAGAAAAAGCTTGTATAATGGAACAAAGAATGGCTCTCCAACCACTGCTCTAATATCACCTGTTGCCTCTGGCATTTTGTAAGCTCTTCTAATCCTCCATTTCCACTCCGCAACAGCAATGGATTTTGCAAATGCCCGGCCAATGCCACCAAATTTAACCAAAAATCTCCGTATTTTCCATAGATTTAACCTAAGCATGTCAAACAAAAACAATCAAATCCAAGTACATTGCAATAGAAACAAAGATTATCTCATGTTGTAGTTAGCTTACTGAGCTGTCATTTCTTTTGTGTCATGATAATAGAAAGAAGAAAAGAAATAAATAAATTGTATTAACGTCCACAAATAACAAAACATAGGTCAATGATACTTGAAAAGTACATTCAACTTTAACAAAGAGGCACTAGTGTAAAAGGATGTCAGATTATGAAAAAAGTACACTTGATCTTAACCAAAAGGCCGAGAAAGGGGTGACAATGATTGACAGCAGACTCCTGCACCTCGTGCTGGTTTTGGCTTCGTTTTCTAGCTAAATATGATTTTATTTAGAGCCTATGCAAACTCCCTTGTTGGCGTCTCCTTGTCATTTAGCGTTCTGCAGATATAGATTGCAATGTTTCTTCCTAAAGACAAAAGAGATCTAGATTTCGAGGGAACCTGTTCTGGCTTTTCCATGTTTGCCCTTCAGGGCAGACATGATAGCTTTGGGCTCAGATTGGTCCTCTCTTAGGTCGGTTTCAAGAGGAAAATATGGCAGGGCAAGGAGAATCCTCTAAACCATCCTTTTAAGGCAGTTTTAAGAGGAGAATCAGGCATTCGAGGTACAGCTGCTAAACTTCAGAAACAACCTCATTGAATGCCCAAAGAGGATCCAAGGAAAAATGCAAATGGATGTATGAAGGCTGCCAACGGGTCTCGTATTGTGAAACTTCAGAAATTGAATATTCAAAGTGGTATAGATGAATTGGAACAACGGAGTCTGATTGTTCGATTTCTAGGTTTCCGTCCTCCTCTAACGGCCTTTAAAGATTGGACAAGGAAAGCCTGGCTCACCAAAGGTGAAATTTCCATTTCCATGTGCGCTAATGGATACTTTATGGTTTTCTTTGCAAATGCGGAAGATCGCGAACAAATCTTTCAAGGGCCATGGTTTTATGGTAGAGCAGGATTATTTACGAAACCCTAGCACCCTATGTTCAAGGCGGATGAAAAATTGCCCTCAGTAGCTCCAGTATGGATGCGATTATTTGGTTTACCAGCAGAATATGGGAATAATGTGGTGTTTACAGCAATAGGCAATACTCTGGGCACATATATGATGACAGCAGATAGTTCGATATACCTGGGGCAGATGATTTACACCTGCATTTGTGTTTAGATGGATCTGAATAATCTGTTACCAAGCAAAGTCTCCTTAGATGTGGAAGATGAGAAATGGGAACACGTGGTTGACTATGAAAATATTTTATTCCACTATAGAATATGTCATGAATATAGCCATTTGGTGAAGGACTGCCCTCAGAGATCTCCTGACCCACCTACAAAGGAGAGAAAGCAAGAAGAATTAATCATTCCGAAGAAAAAGAAAACAGTAAAGACACATGTAACATCCGATCCGGTTACTTCCAATGTCAATAGATTTGCTAGCCTTCAACCGGAAAATGACGATGCAAATAATGAGGATCCTATAGAATCCCAAATACCAGAAACTCAAATCCCTGCACCCGGTTCTAAAGAGGGGCAGAGAGGCATAATGGGGGCAGCCAGCTTGTTATGATTCGGGAAACAAACATGACGGAAGAGGCCTGTAAAACATTAAAAAGCTATCAAAGGAAAACCAAATATCAGGAGCAATTCGAGTCTAATAGTCTTCAGGAGGGAGGTCAAGCAGGAGTAGCTAAGCCTTTGATGATCACGCCTAATTGTGTTTAAGGATAACAAGCAGATTTATCCTTAGGTGTCACCCAGGAAAAGTGTAAAAAAATGAAGATGGATACAAATGTGAAGGCAGGTAGAAATCCTGCTCAAGTCAATTTACAGAAGGAGGGTCAACAGTTGACATCTACAGGCAAAATAAGGGATTTATCCCACATTTTTAATCAATCTTTCGAATGAACATTATCACATGGAATGTCAGAGGGCTCAAAGGAAGCCCATCCAAAATTAGTGAAATTAGAAGAATGATTCAAATTAATGAGCCTCAGATGGTTTTTATCCAGCAAATCAAAGCTTCCACCAAGTTAATGAATGTCCTGGCGGATAGGATTTGGCTCCATGCTCAGGGAACCTCTCTAAGTTCTTTGGGAGCTTCTAGCGGGGTAGCATGTTTATGGGATCCTAAAAAAATACAGTTGTTAATTCATGTGGAAGTAAGGATGTTCTGCTTCTGCTTGTGTATTCTGGAGAGGATGCTCAACAAATCCTCTTCCTCAATGTTTATGCTCCTCTTCCTACATAATAAAAACTAGCACAATGGCAGCATATTGCCTCTGTGATTCAATCCTTTCCTGATGTTCCAGTGTTGATTGGAGGATATTTTAACACTATCCTCAACCTAGAGGAAAAGTAGGGTGGATTGGTTGTGTTAGATGCTAGCTCACATAATATGGAAACGTTTGTAGTTGTACACTCTCTTCAGTTAATGGATGTGAAAACTGATAATGGGACAATGACTTGGTCTAACAAACAGCAAGGAAAGGATTGTATTCTTGAACGATTGGATAGATTCTTGCTCTCTGAAATTTGGTTCGAAAAAGTGTATGTTCCTAAGGCTCATATCCTCAACAATATTGGCTCCAATCATTGGCCTATAAGTATGGACATTGGGAGAACTTATCCTAGCTATTCCCTGTTTAGATTTCAATAAATGTGGCTGCGTCATGAGAATATTACCAATCTTATTCACCAATGGTGGACAGAGGGTAAACCAAGGTTTGGTGCACATATGTATTCCTTTCTCAAAAGATTGAATTACATCGAGGAGAAAAAGTATCAACTTATTAAACACTTGGATGAAATATCCCTAGTGGGATACCCCTTAAAAAATATGCAAAATACGGACAATTTGCAGCCAAACAGAAATCTGATTTTTGCAGAAATTAAAACTAGGGCAGCGAACAGAAATAAATCTATAACTCACAAAATACTTGCCCGAATCACTTGAAAATTTATAGTGAGCTTGCTAATGCAATAACAAGTAGTAGAAAATTATTTTTGGAATTTTTCAGATAATAAATTGCTGCCAGAAAATTACAGCGTGCCCTAGGCAGCTGGAAAACTTCAAAAATTTATTTCTCTCCGAATACAAGTGCAAAAATTATGAAACTTTGGAAATAATATTTATAAATATAGGGAATGATATTCCAACCTTCAGATCTGAATTTGTACCACTGGAAACCCTCCAAATAAAGGCTGCAATCTCCAAAACAAGTCGCCCCCTTGGAAAATGATCAAAACCCTTTGAAAAGTCTCTAGAAATGATGCCAAAACCTGCTCTTATCGCTGCCGTAAATCTGATTTGAAAACCCTTTGATTTTCTCCACAAAATGTCACCAAAACCCTTCCTCTGAAACCCTCTGAAAATGCCTCTGAAAAACAGCCTTGATTTCAGCTCCAAAATGACAAGCTAGGGTAGATCTCTCACTACCGAAGATTGCCCTGCTAGCTAGGGATGGATCTCTCACCACCGAAGCTAGGGTCCCTGTGGGATTTCACTCCACAAGCTGTAAATTTGCAAGCAGCAGTTGCACATGAAGGAAAATAATTATGTATGCAAGAATGACCTTCACTTTTTCCTCCCAACTCCTTATATATTTTTCCCCAAGGCAAAAGAGCCCCAAATAGCCCAAGTCGCATTTTTCCTTAGGAAGGACCAATAAAATAAAAGTAACTTAAGTTACTTTTCCCCTTTTAAGTCGCCATGGTCCATAAGTGACCCCCAAAATTAAAACATTAAGTGTCATGTGGCCCCTTCCTAACGACAAAACATAATATCTAGTCCCTCCAAAACACTTTACGCTCATGTCAATGAAGAATTATAACAAAATGGACTAGATATTCATACCCAATAGCTCCCAGCGTCCATAGCCCCTTGGGTATGACCAAGGCTTGGACTCAAATTGGCCCTTAGGCCTTAGGCATAGGAAAGGGGACATTACATTGGAGGAGATCAATGATATAATCCACAATTTAGGTAATATTGTTGATTTAGCTAAAACATAAATGTCTTTAAAGACCGACTTGCATGAGTGGGAGAAACAAGAGGAGATTCTTTGGCAGCAAAACTCCGAGTTCGGTGGCTCAAAGCGAGGGATATAAAAATACTTTTTTCACAAATCTCTGCTAACTAAAAGAGCTAATAATCATATTAATTCTTTAAAAACAGTTGAAGGAAAGTTAGAGTATTCATGGGAAGGATTGCAGCGATTAGCACGGGATTATTTCTCTAAGTTATTTTTAGCGCATCTCTTTGACGATTCAGCTCAAACGCAGGTGCTTGCCCATATTCCTAAGGTACTATTTGCTCAGGATAATGGCTCACCTCTCTAATTTTGGAAAGTGAATTAAAGAGGGTGGTTTTTTATTATGAAAAGAAGAAAAATACTAGGGCTGATGGGTTCCCTATTGAATTTTATTAAACTTTTTGGGATATTATGAAAGTTGAGCTTCTGAAGGTTGTGGAAGAGGTGTGATCTGCTAAAACCATGTTAAAAGAAATTAATAAAATCTTTATTGCTTTGATCTCTAAAGCTACAGAGGTGGAAGATATAGCGGGTTATAGACCGATTGCTTTGTGTAATGTATTGTATAAAATCATAACAAAACTTATGGCAGATCGGTTGAAACCTCTCTTGCATAAGCTCATATCTCCAGAGCAAGGAGGATTTGTCCAAGGAAGGCAAATCCATGATGAGATAGTTCTAGCGCAAGAAGCTCTTCATTCCATGGATATACGAAATCACCTTCTATGTTCATCAAGCTTGATCTTTCTAAAGCCTATGATCGAGTGGATTGGAGCTTTTTGTGTACGGTGTTGGTGGAATTTGGTTTATCTTCAGAATGGACAGCCTAGGTTCAAGTTTATTTGTCCTTGGTTTCTTATTCAGTTCGGTTAATGAAAGTCCATCGAGGATATTTTCAGCCTCTAGAGGGATTTGACAGGGTGATCCTCTTTCTCCTTTCCTATTTAGTATTTTGGCTAAATGTCCGAGAAGATTGTGAACTAAAGCCTATCGGGGCAAGAGGATAGGAGGAATTAATCGCTACGGGGATAAACCTCTAACAAATCTACAATTTGTGGATGATTCTAGGCATCTCAGCAGGGCTACCGGTTCGAGAGGTCTCTCGTCTGCATAAAATTCTTCAATTGTTCACCGGAGCGGCGGGAAAATTGGTTAATGAGAATAAATCGAGCATCTTCTTTTCAATTGCTCTCGAGAGGCAAGAAATTCAAATTATGGATATTTTTAAATTCAGAAAAGGCTACTTTCTGCGGAAATATTTGGGAATTCCTTTTAGCAACAAAGTAAATTAAAGATTGGCAGTGGTTAAGTAACAAAGCTGCTATGAAATTGCAGAAATAGATGAACAGTAGCTCTCAACAGAGGCCGAATGACTTTGGTAAAAGTTGTTCTCCAAGCTTTACCAATTTATGTGTCGTCTATTTTGAATATTCTAGCTGGAATTTTGAAACAATTGGACTCCATTTGCCGAAGATTTATTTGGAGTGGGGTCCAAAAGAAAAGCAAATGGTCCTTAGTTAAGTGGGATACTTTATGTCAACCTAAAAAAGGAGGTTTAGGCTTTCATTCCACAGCTAAGCATAACAAAGCCTTAGCAGCCAAACTTTATTGCAGACTTCTAGTTGATCCTAATGAATTGTGAGCTATCAATCTCATAGCTAAATATGTTTTGAGAATAATCCTCCATAGAAGATAATTCGTTTGACCCTCCCATCTAGAGGATCTCATATTTTATCAATTCTGAGAGTAGGAAAGGCTATCATAAAGAAATGTTGCTTTTGGATGGTTTATAATGGGCAAATTGTTAATTTTTGGATTGACTCTTGGGATGGAATCCACCGATTAACACCCAATACCCTATCCTACATCAAGTTGCGGAAGGTCCCCATGAAAAGGGATGGATAAAGGTTGCTCACTATTGCAAGCCTACCATAAACCATTGGGAGATGGGTAAAAGATGGATCCCTCCTCATGAATGGCCTATTCAGCTAGGAGAGGTAAAAGAGCAAGTGGCTAGGCATATTCTACAGTCAAGACAACTTTCAATTTCAAGAAGGATGGACTCAATAGCATGGGGGAAAAGCCCTACAGGCTTATATACAGTTTCAATTGGTTATGACTCTCTTTGCATAGTAGATCCCCACCGCTTAAGGGACATTTTTAATCATCTTTGGCAAGAAGTCATATGGCCCAAAGTTGGTTTTCTTGTTTGGTTGTTATTGAGAGGAAGAATACTTACAAGGGAAAGGATTATGAAAAGAGGGTTTTATGGCTCTTTCAGGTGTGTCATGTGCTTGGACTCTGAAGAAACTATTCCTCATATTTTTCTTCATTGTTCTTTTGTGAGCAAATTGTGGCAGCATTTGGCCAAGCTGTTTGGGATTCCCTAGGCTAGTATGCAAACTATTGAACAACCTTTCAAGGAGTGGTGGTGTAAGTATACTGAAGACAGTCATAATCTTGGACAAACCCTCTAGAGTGGTATTACTCTTTTGTTATGGAATACTTGGAAAGAAAGAAATAGATAGCTCTTTGGTTTGGGAGAAGATAAAGTTGAATGTAGTTGAATCCATCAAGCGCAAGTTACATCTACCCCAATCTCTCTCACCGCAATAGGATAATCTTCTTAAAAAGCTTCTGATATGTCTTTCAAGTACTACAGTGGCTATCTCTAAACCACGACAGAAAAATCAAATTGATAGTGTCTGCCACTCCTCGGGAGTTGGTAAGTTGAACACAGATGGTGCTTCTAGAGGAAATCCTAGAAAAGCACGTATGGTTGGAATAGGAAGACTTTTGATGGATCAGTGGCTTTTTCTTTTCAGAAAGTCTGGGGTATGCCACAAATAATTTATAGCTGAAATATGAGCTATATCTAGGGGTTTGTAAGAAACCCTGAAACTTGGGTGGCAAAGAATTCAGGTTGAATCTGATTCTCTACTAACTGTTAGATTGTTATCCACCTCTGTTGTGACTCAGGGCAGAAATTGGCAACTATGTAGAGAAAGGGACAAAATACAACATCTGAAGGACAGGTTTCAGGAGCTCACTTTCAAACATATTCCAAAAGAGCTCAATAGAGTGGCAGATGCTTTAGCTAATTGGGCCCTTGACAATGGGAATATCGCTTGTTTTGGTCCTCCACTGCTATGGTGGCCGGCCAAGTTTCAACAAGATCTTAGATTCTCGAGTTAGAATTGCATCAATGATAGCTTTTCTTATGCATGCTTATGTTTCTACTACCCAAGCCTGGACTAATAGCTTTTATGCCTGGCACAATAGAATATGTATATTTTGATCTTTCCATAATATAAGTCTTTTCTGTTTTTTTAAAGATTATGAAAAACATAACCAACCACTATGCACTAAAGAGACAAACATAACAAGAGGGTAAACCTAAAATGGTTAAAACCCGAATTATAAGACCAAAGAATAAGTAAAAATAGTCCTATAAAGGAAGAAGTGGAGTTGGCAAAAGCAGGAAATCGTGACAATGACCAGCAACATCATATGTGTGTCGCAAGCAAGTCTCAGGCCAGAAGAACAAACATCATCATCATCTACCACTGCAAAAGGGCCGCTACAGGATCTGAAATGCTCATAGTGGGATGTCCAAGCACTAAGGGGTGTAGGATGGACAATCCTAGGAGAAAGTCGGGTGCTCCCTCTACAACTTCTCCTAACATCCTCGGCTGATGAACCTGGAGTTGTAGAGAAAAACTAGAAATGTGTGCCTGCCTCTGCAACCTGGCCTGCAGACAAGGGAAAGGCCCTCAATGCTAATACAAATCCATAAGACCCAAAGTGACAGGCATACCCCTTGAGTATCTTGGACAGCAAGGTTCAAAATTCTAACCCGTGACACGCCCAAGAATACATTGAAAAGAACCACCAAGAAATTACACATTTTAACTTTTTCCACCTTCTCACCCATGAGCCATGTGAATAACATAAGTGTGGAGAGGAGCTTCCAACCAAAATTAAACATGCATGGGCATGGTGACTATATTCAAACAAAAATCAGGCCATCGGTAGTAGCAAACCCTCCTTGCAATTACCATCCACCAATCTTTGGACATAAAAATCATCATTCCCGAGTTCAACAACATGCTCAGCGTTGAATATTTAGATGCACGGATCAGAATTGTGAAGTCTTATTTACAAACCCAGCAGCTTATAGATCTACAGAAAATCATACATTCACATGGAAGAAAAAATCATGCATTCACATGGAAGATCAAGCCCTTACATGCTTGCAAACATCTTTATGCCACCTTTAGGGAGATCGATGAGCATCTGTTTAAACATGAGAATTATTCAAACTCCTCCTTGGCCTTCATTCTATCCCTTTAATTATTGTAACAGTCTTATAACAGCACGATTGCATTTGTACGGATCAGTCATTCATACAGTACAGTAGTACATTTACCAGTTCAACAAAAGAATTATTGAGTTAGAGATCAACACAATGAAATTCAAAAGCAAGGTTTATTTAAGAACTTTTCTTCCACATCCAACAGACGATGGATCTCCTACCATAAGTTCATTATACTTTGTGCATTTGAGGTTTCATGTGGGTAAATTCCAGTCCTGTGACACATCAGAGAGGCCTTTCAATTTGTATTTAAGATTGAAGCAGAGGTGCATAAGCCACCTAACCAATCACAGTCACAGGCATCTGCATAGAAGTCAAAGTCATGTATTCCTTCTTTTCCTTTTAGTCAGCAAATGGTTAGAGGAAGAACAAATAGGATAAGAATGTTTGGTATCCTATTTTTCTTGTCTCAAACGCTATGGACATGGGAAAACAAATATCCAGAACTAAAAGTGGTGAAGACTAAAGAAATGTTACCAAATCATGAATGGGAAAGGAACCGTAGGTGTCCCAAAAAATTCAATTAGGAAAAATCTGAGAAACAATAGTAGAGGAAGACTACAAAAATAAATGTTTAAAATTAACTGAATTGAAGCACAGAAATAACCAAGTGAAAATAAAGTGATTCCTTTTCTATAAGTGACGATTTTTTCAAGAAGAAACAAAATTTTAAAAATTGACTAATGAAAAATTAACCAATTAATCAATAATTTTGGTAAAACCAGGTCAAAGCATTAGTCCTCTACGAGGAATCTTAGGAAGAGTAAGAAAAATCTATTGAAGCATTGAATCCCATGGCTCTTAACCCACAAATTGTACTCGTGAGTTCAAAATATTCCTCCACCAATGAGGAAGCTATGTGCGTGCAAATATAATGACACATAACAACAACACTAAGGAATACTAACAAAGAAGCACTGCCATAACAAAAAGATAAAAGAACTAGAAATGCTTTTGAAAACAACAAGAATAACAGTAAGTACTTTTCAGATCACCCTCTGTGATCCATCATCAGAAAAGATAAGTTGGATTGCATGCTTGGCGCACCTTTAGTAGAGAAACTTTCAATGAGCACACCAATTGCCATGGGAGACCCACCTAAGCTAGCCATTACTGGAATAGCCATTAGAAATTAGTTGTTAAACATCTAGCCCACAGCAAATAATTCAATTTGTTTTCATTTTTAATCTAACTTTGGAGTCTTAAATTGTAATATTAATCTTAATTTACTTAATTCTGGATTATATTAATTAGAGTCAATAGTTTTTGTTAGGTTTATTTACCCTAAGTTAATGGATCATAGGATTCCACAAGTGACTTGTGCTTGGTCCCTTGTCCCAATTCATATTGTTAGCATGCTTACCTATCCCTATCACTTCCCTTGGGCTCCTTTTAAAATAGTGATCCTCTTTTGCAAATGTCTTTGCTTTCTCAATGCAAATGTGGAGTTTAGTTTTCCCAAAGTGCTCTGCCAGTTCAAACTTTACGACTTTATTGTGTAGGATGTCTGCAATATGTTATTTTCTCCTATAAGGACCGGCCTGTCAGGTTCTCCTATGTACAGCCTCCCACATGAGCCCCTCACCCAATAAACCCCGCTATTTAGTTTGGGCTCCAAACGACCCTTCATTGTTTCAAGAGACTGTCTTATCTTATTAAGCAGAATGGAAAGAAAGAAATGCGCCAGAAAGAAATTTTATTTGTTTTACAGTTATGTTATCGATCGTAAATAATATGGATCTATTCAGTATGTTTCTTTACAGATTCACATACCAAAAGTGGATCTGACAAAGATTTGTTCCAGAACCACTTTGGATCTGTCTTTGGTACAAGGACCTGTACATAAATGATCCACGGAATGTACAGCACCGTTCCCTCAAGGTCCAGAGAGGATCAGTGCAATTATGAGATGGCAACCCCTTGAAAAGACGAGGTGAGAAAAGGAATCCATTTTAAATAATTTTGCTTTCTGTACTCTAGAGTTCAGAAATTTTTTGTTTTACCCTTTTTGAACGTCCTTTTATCCCTTTTGTCTTATGACGTGAATGGGTGAACATGGTAAGAGTCAAGACCCTACCTCTGAAAACCAGCATAATTATAGAAGTTAATTTGCTAAGGACAGAAATGTCACCATCAGACCTGGCAAGGTGATGACACACTTCTACACATAAAAATCTTTGCCCAAGAAGAAAATGGATACCACATTGGAAAACCATGAGGCCCAAGCAAAGCAATGAATACCAAGCCGGCTATGAATTAGAGCAGAAAGTTGTCGAACACAAGAAAATGTGGTTTCTACCCTCCCAATGCCATCACTTAGACATGCCCTCTATTTAATGCATTTAAAATCTATTTTTATGTCGTAACAGACAGGTTATTTTTAATTTATTTTACATTGGACCACTTCAGTTAAATATCCAACATTCCAGGTAAATTGCATTAAATATTGAACTTGAAGGCCACCTTACACGTGGAAATTTGGTAGGACAAGTTCTGAAGTGATTTTGCACAGCAGCCTGTTGTTTTGCCTGCTAAGCATGTTTTTATAGAAAAATGCTCATCAGTATCTGGATTGTGTGCAGCTCGTATTAACTTCATGACATACTTTAAGAATTGTAACTTTTTGTAATCTGACAAAGATGTTCTTCTTTAATTAGTCTGATGGTAGAAGAAGCACAAAATGTTACATAAACAGATGATAAGATATATTTAAAATCCAGGTATTTTCATTCTACACAGAATTCTAGAATTTTGTTAAACCCGTACTTAAATAATATCGACTCCTAATGGCAGCATTTAATGAGACATGGTCACATGAACTATTGGATTTTTTTTGTATATTCCTATGCTTATCTTAGTTTATGTACATATCTTCCTTCAAAAGCTTCATTTTTCATTGAAACTCCATTGTACACTATTCCTCTCCTAGAAACTTCCACTTTCTGTAGAAGCTTCCTTTCTCTTTCTTTTTTAGAAGCTTCATTGTGTCTAAAAGCTTCCTTGCAATCTACATATACATAATACAATAGTGAACAGTGTATGTACAGTTGCAGCAATCTATTGTATTCTCTCTCTTTCTTGTTGCAATCGTGCCCATATCATTTGGTATCAGAGCCTTCAGTTGTGGCCTCATTATCCAGTCCCCTTAAGGGTTACATTCTGGCCCCTCTTTATTGTTGCAATTATGCTCATATCATTTGGTATCAGAGCCTTTAATCATGTCCTCGTTATCTAGTCATCTTACAGCCTAATCCTTTAAAATTTTAACCCTTACTAGATATTACACTTAGGCTCCTCCTTGATCTAGGCTCCTTGAGGGTTTCTGCTTCTTACCTTCCACTAGATCCTTTTCCTATTAACTCACTTCTGGAGCATTGTCGCTTCAGTGCCTCCTCCATTAATGCAGTTCTCTGCACTCTTCTCTCTAAACAGTACACAATTGAAAACTTTCAGCCACCACTCCAGCGGTTAAGGGGGTATTAAAAAGATATATAGAAAAAGGACGATAAAGCATCACAGACCAGCAGATCACACATTTGGGGCATATTTTGTAGATCATTGCATTCCAACTCAAATAGCCGCAGATAGTCTCTTGATCCTATTTGTGCATCCCAAATCTGGTTCGAAATGCCTCAGCAAAGCAAATCTCCCAAGGGATCTTCACAAGAATCTGTGAATACCGATTCCCTCAAGAAAATCCTTGCCACTCAGGCCAGCACACTTGAGCAGATCCTTCTTAGCAAGGCCAAGAACCAGGACAGGTTTATGCTAAAGATGACGTGCACCATGCAATAGGATGTTGTAGAATCGAGTTACAATACCAGCAGCTCGTACACCTCAAACGGGTGTCACTCGCCGCCAATATCAAAATCCCTCAATATGATGGTAGCTTCAATGGTAACAAGCTCAAATCTTTGTTCCGCAACCTTGAGGCATATTTCAAAACTCGCGCCTTGGTATCAATGATGCTGATATGATCCAAACTGTCAAAATACATATGGAGGTGACTGCTCTGTACTGGTGACAAAATTATCAGAATATGTTGGCTGCTTCTACCATCATTTCCCCCAATGGATCGAATTCAACGCTGCAATAAAGTAGAGGTTTTATCCTGTTGGTTATCAAAACAGCCTATGGGCACTGTTACACCAGCTCAGGCAACTTTAAGGTCAATCAATGCAACAAAACAAGCTTCAAATCAAGTTGGAGATCCAAGATCTAGAAGAGGTACTTAAACTCAAATTTGTTTTGGGTTTGCTTCATAGTATTAGAAAAGAATAGCCCTAATGGAAATTGATTCTTTGGAAAGGGCATTTAAGTTGGCTAATTTGGTTGAAGCTAAAGAAGGGTTTAAGTTTCCATAGAAAGGATTTAGTTCCAATCATATATGTTCTTCCTCTAACCATTTCGCTTCTAAGACTTAGTCCAAAGGATTTGGGCAAGCCTCCTTCAAGTTCAATGGACGGTTCAAAGGGTTTGGGCAAGCCATTTACATCAATTGGTGGTGAAAAGAAGAATTTTTTCAAGTATCATATGAAGTATGGCCATTCTACCAAAGAATGTCAAGTTGAGCAGGCCAAGGATTCCAAAACTCTCCTCACTGACCATTAATCTGGAAATACAAGTGTAGAGATTGTTGTTCATAATCCAGCCGCTCCAGATCCTCAGCTTACCTTGTTGATAAGAGATTATTCATCCAGCTCACCCTAGGCCCTATAATTTGGGTTGGGTCAAAGATGCAGCCAATCCAAATATGGCAACACAGGTGTAGTTACCTTCATCCTTGGACCCTATATGGATACAGTTTGATGTGATGCCACTCCACTTGACTTTATCAATTTATTCCTTCTGTGTTCTTACCAGTTTGAGAGATGCAATTCATGATGAACAGTACAATAAAAGGATGGTAACGTGTACAAACTCGCCTCCTCTTCTTCCCAAACTAGTTCTTCTTTGCTTTCTAGAAAGCTTGCAGTGAAACAAGTTTATGTTCATAAGTAATTAGCTCTGCATTGTATGCCAGGTGAAACAAGATTGTTAAAAAGAAATACTCAAATATAATCCACTTCGAAAGGGAATCCTCCAGAAATCAGAATAAATAATAAAATGAATTCAATAATATAGCTTGTGATGATTTGGGAGAGCCATGCTCATCCATAGTTAAAGACATAATTAGGTAGGGTTACACTCTTTCATCCTAATTGGGTTGGCTCGAATAAATATTACGAACTAATCAATAATAGATAAAAGTTATGCACTTCATTCCATTACCTTAGTACTCATAAGAAGATATAATGTTACTGGCGTAACATGCCCTTTCCCTTCAGAAAAGTGTTGCCCTCAACACTTATCAACTCAAGATGCTTTTGCATGAACTGTTCATCTTCCCATGTTGCATCTTCAGCTGGCAGATTCTTCCATTTAATGAGAAATTCATGAATGGCTCAGTTTCGCAATTGCTTCTTTCGTTTCTCGATGACTCCCTCGGGTTTTATAATGAGCTTCTCTTTGTCATCTAACTCAAGCAATTCTGATTGGACTGGAAGCTTGGTACCAATTACTTTCTTCAAGCATGAGACATGAAATATAGGATGAATTTTGGAAGAGGGTGGAAGTTCTAACTTATAAGCTACACTTCTGATCCAGTGGAGAACCTTATACAGTCCATAAAACCTTGGTGCAATATGAAATTCTTATGTTGTTTAAGTAACCTTTGTTTGCAGGATTGCAATCGAAGGAATACCCAATATCCTTCTTCAAAATGTCTCTCAGTTCGGTGTTGATATGCTTGTTATTTTTGAGCCACGAGCAAATTCTTCATAAGGACTTGAAGCATTTCCTATTGGTGTTGAATATGATCCTCAACCGCATGAACTTTGGGATGACCCTGCAAATGAGATGTAGTAGAAGGTGGGGTAGCATAAAGAGCCTAAAATGGAGTCATCTTTGTTGTGTGAAACGACATTTTATAGCACCATTCTTCCTGTAAAAGCCATTGTGACCATTGTGCTTGTTTTCTGAAGAAAAGCAACGTAAATATTCTTCTAGACATTTATTCTCAATTTTTGTTCGGCCATCTGCTTGTTTTCTGAAGAAAAGCAACATAACTATTCTTGTAGACATATTTTTGTTTGGCCATCTGATTGCAGATAATAAGATGAACTCTATGCAAGTTTTGTACCCCACACTGCAATTAGTTCAATCCAAAATATGCTAGTGCAGATAGAATCACGATCACTCACAATAATATCGGTAATGCCATGGAGTTACTCTACCTTTTCCATGAATACTTCAACATTGTATTAATCCGCGAGTAACAATATCACATCCAAGTTATCCAATTTAGGTAGTCTTGCAATGAAGACATTTATTCACAATTTTTGTTCGCCCATCTGCTTGTTTTCTGAAGAAAAACAACGTAAATATTCTTGTAGACATATTTTTGTTTGGCCATCTGATTGCAGATAATAAGATGAACTCTGTGCAAGTTTTTTTACTCCACACTGCAATTAGTTCAATCCAAAATATGCTAGTGCAGATAGAATCACGATCACTCACAATAATATCGGGAATGCCATGGAGTTACTATACCTTTTCCATGAATACTTCTACATTGTATTAATCCACAAGCAACAATATCACATCCAAGTTATCCAATTTAGGTAGTCTTGCAATGAAGACCATCAATATTTCCTTCCAATGCTGTGTTGGAACGGTTAATGGTTGTATGAGCCCTGGAGGCTTTACCATTTCTCCTTTATTTTGTTGACATATCAAACATTCTACCACAAATTTTTGTACATCCCCTTAATGCCTTGCCAAAAAGAATCCTTTTTTATGGTGATACGTGTTTAAGAACCCCAAATGTCCTCCTATAGGTGAATGGTGCATTTGAGACAAGATGCTAGCTTTCAACTCTGAATTTTTGCACAAAAAGAGCATGTCTTTGTACCATAAGGAGTCTCCTTTCCAAACATACTTATCTACAGAGGATGGGTTTTGTTGTTGTTGTTGTACGAGTTTTCTTAATTGGAGTGTTATGCTGCCACTCTTACCTTGTTGCTTCTACCCATCTAGGCTGTAATGAAAAAATGGCACAAATTGTAGCTTGGCATGCTTCCTATCAAGAAAGGGCATCAGCTGCACTATTCTCCTTTCTTTTTTTGTAAATAATTTAAAAGTCGTATCCTAAAATCTTTGTGACTCATTTATGTTGGTCCTCTCAAGACCGTCATTGCTCCAAGAAATATTGTAGACTCTTATGATCTATCTTAATTTTGAAATGCCTTCTCATGAGATATTGGTGCCATTGTTTGACTGCATGAATGATGGCTAACATTTTTACCTCATATGTGGGCCTTACCAAGTTCTTTCCTTTGAGTTGTCAACTCTGAAATGTTAAGGGATACCCTCTTGCATTAGTACTGCCCCAATGCCATGTCCTAAAGCATCACATTCTACCACAAATGTCTTAGAGAAGTTTAGGGTAGCTAGCATAGGGGTGGAAGTAAGAGCTTCTTTCAGTTGTTGGAATGCTTGGATGGCTAAATCTGACCATAAAAAACAATAATGTTGTTAAAGGTGCCATTATGCGAGCATAGTTTCGAACAAATCTTCTGTAGTAGCCTGTTAGACCCAAGAATCTTCTTAAACCTTTCATATTTTTAGGTGTTGGCCACTCTTTGACAGCTACAATCTTCTTAGGGTCCACTTTAATGCCTTCATGTGACACCACATGTCCTAAGTATTCCACTTCCTTCACCCCAAAGGCACATTTGGAATTTTTGCATAAAGTTGATTATCTTCCAATACTTGTAATATCTTCTCTACATGTTGCAAATGTTCTTCCCATGTTTTATTGTAGATTAAGATGTCATCAAAGAACACCAACACAAATTTCGAAGAAATGGGCAGAAAACTGAATTCATGAGGCTCTGAAAAGTAGATGGAGCATTAGTGAGACCAAATGGCGAACCAAGAAAGCATAGTGACCCTCGTGTCTTGAATGCACTCTTATGTAGATCCTCTTGAATGCATTTGATGATACCCCAAACACAAATCTAACTTAGTAAAGAAAACAACACCATTCAATTCATCCAATAATTCATCAATGACATGATTCCATGAATAGGAAACTTATCTTTGAGAGCAATCTTATTGAGTTCCTAGTAATTTGGGCACATTTTTCACGACTCGCCCTTTTTTACTAAAACCACCGAGAGATAAATAAGCACTTTTACTAGGATGAACAATGTTGGTGTGTAGCACTTCCTCTGTAATGTCCCCTTTCCTACGCCATAGGCCTAGGGGCCAACTCGAGTCTAGGCCTTGGTCATACCCAAGGGTTATGGACGCCGTAAGCTATTGGATATGAATATCTAGTCCAGTTGTTATAATTTTCCGTTGGCAGGAATATAAAGTGCTTTCGAAGGGACTAGATGTTATGTTTTATCGTTGGAAGGGGCCACTTAAATCCTAATATTCTAATTTTGCGTTGGGGTCACCTTTTTGGACCATGGCGACTTGAAAAGGAAAAAGTAACTTTTAAGTTACTTTATTATGTTGGTCTTCCCTAGGGAAAATGCAACTTGGGCTTTTCGTGGTTCCTTCGCATGGGAAAAGTTATAAAAGGAGAAGAGGGGTGAAAGGAAGATCATTCATGCATACACGTATATTTCTTTTCATGTGCAACTATTGTTTGCAACTATTTAGCTTGTGGAGTAAGATCCCACGGGAACCCTAGCTTCGGTGGTGAGAGATCCATCCCTAGCTAGCGGGGACATTTTTCGGTAGTGAGAGATCTACCCCGCTTGTCATTTGGAGTTGTTTTCAGGGCTGATTCACAAAGATATTTTCAGGGTTTTCAGAGATAGGGTTTTGAGGGTTTTTGAGAGTTTTTGTGGACATAATCAGTGGGTTTTCGGATCAGACTTATAGCAGCAATAAAGGAAGGGTTTGGCATCATTTTCAGAGGATTTCACAAGGGTTTTGGCCATCTACCAAAAAGGGCGACTTGTTTGGGAGATTGCAGCCCTATTTTGGAGGGTTTCCAGTTGGCCATTTTCAGATCTGAAGGTTGGAATATCATCTTCTATATTTGTATATGTTATTTCCAAAGTTTCATAATTTTTGCACTTGTATTCGGGAAGATATGAATTTTAGAAGTTTTCCAGTTGTTTAGGGCACGCTGTAATTTTCTGGCAGCGTTATATTGACTGAAAATTTCCAAATATAGTTTCCTTGTGTTCTTTATATTATTATCTAGCTCTCTTTAAATTTTCAAGTGATTTGAGTGGATATTTTGGGAGTTATTCATTTTCTTCAATTCGCTGCCCTAACTGGTAAAAATCTGCAAAAATCAGTATTTCACTTTGCTGTAATTTTTCATATTTTTGTGCATTTTCAAGTGGTATCCTACAAGGGATATTTCAGTGGTATCAGAGTTGTTTCTCCAACCTGTTGGGGTTGAAAGATGGGAGACAGAGATAGAGACAATGAAGAGATGGGAGTAGATCTGATGAAACAATTGTTCACCAATATGGTGAAGCAATAGGAGACTACCAACCTCTATTTGAGCCAGCTCACGGAGAGGTTAGCACAGGCAGGATTGAGGCTCATACGGAGAAAGGAGAAGCCAGCAATATGGGACAACATGGTAATAGAGGTGAGAGTGGACATTTAGGACAAGGGTCCCCTCATGGTTCTACCAGGCCCTTGGGACTCCAAGAACCTTCTTTTTTGAAGGATCCAGAAGTTTCACGAGACACAACAGACCCGCAGTGTTGTGGATGAGGAATCTTGTTGGGAGAAGTACCGGACATTGAGTGAGGGTTTTCGGACAACATGCCATTTCAGGAGTATTGTAAAATGAAGATTGGTAGCAGGCCCAGGAGAGATTACCAGACACAGGTACCTGAGTTTCAGAGGAGATTGGGACAAATCTCTATTCCACACTTCGATGGCTCTAAGAAGTGTACCGCACAATCTTGGATTCAGAAGTTGAAGACTTACTTCGACTTGAATCCCATGCGCGAAGAGGATGCAATTAAGTTTGCTATCCTACACCTCGAGGGAGATGCTCATGACTGGTGGCATCATGGATTGATCACACAGGGCACATGCATATCACTACGTATGCAGATTTTACACAGAGGTTGATGAGCAGGTTCAACAGGAGGGACCCAGATAGGCACTTCAAAGAGTTGACTCACTTGAGGCAGACAGGTTCTCTAGATCAGTACATTGCAGATTTTCAGAGGTTATCAGTTATGGTATCTGATGTTTCAGAGATGAGGTTGACTTCACTCTTCATGGCAGGGTTGACTGATGCTTTAGCAAGATTTGTGAAGGCATTTGAGCCTTCTTCTTTGCATGAGGCTATTAGGAGATCTCGAGACTTGGAGTTATCCACTCCAAAGTCGAGGGTTCCACCTCGCATTCAACGAAGGGAACCTCCATCTGGATCAGACGAACTTCAGCAGAGGGAGCCTCCACCGAGGCAGGAGGTGGCTAAGAAGCAATTCATTTCCCGAGAGGACAGAGATGAGTTGAGGCGAAAGAGACTATGTTTCGATTACCGCACACCTTCGGTTCCAGGACATGATTGCAGAGGTAGAGGGAAGGCCCAATTCATTGAGGTCTTCGAGGAGAGTGAGAGTGACGAAGGTGAGGAGATAGAGACTCGCGAGATGGATGATGGAGATGGAGTTGCGTTGGATAGTGCTTGATGCGGTGCAGGAGGAGGAGACTTTTCCTCGGGAGATTATAGCCACATTGTCTAGTACACTGATGTACAAGGCATTTAGGATTAGAGGAATTATGCAGGGTCAGCGAGTAGTGGTCCTCATTGATAGTGGGGCCACCCACAACTTTATTGATGCCTCATTGGTTGAGAGGCGAGGATTACAGACAGAGGACTTTGAGGGCTTCAACGTGGTTGTAGCTAATGGAGAGTCTATGAGGTGTACACGGCGGGTACCCCAATTGAGCATCATGATGGGTAACTATACAGTTACCAATGATTTCCACATTGTTGGTATGGGAGTGACCAACATAGTGCTGGGAGTGCAGTGGCTTCACTCTCTTGGTGAGTTTCGGACTAACTTTCAGACGATGGAGCTAAAGTTTAAGTCCGAGGCAGGAATGTGATTTTGAGGGGATTATCTACAGGAGCACCTAGGGTGGTTACAACTGAGGGGATAGAGAGGACTTTCCGGCATGATGAGGGGTTTTATTATTGTGGATCGATGTAGAGTATGATGGATGTGGATGTGACCAGTAGTGTTGCGCATGAGACAATTACAAAGATTGGGATTACAAGTTCAGATCATCCGAGTTTATCATTATGTTGGTTATCTGAGGTTTCGGTAGACTGGAGATCTCATTTGCTTGTTGAGTACTCCAAGAACCGACACACTTGTGAGATTCTCGAATGGTCACATCTGAGATGACAAGCTACAGATTGGAGGATGAGATGATCTTCTATCAAGGGCGATTGTACCTTGTGTCGGATTCATGGTTAAGGATGGAGATATTGCGACATGTGCATCATTCTTCCGTGATTTGGGCATTTAAGGCGCGATGAGACCTACGAGTTCATGTCAGAGAGGTTCATATGGCATAGGTTGAGGGAGGATATCCTCAACTTTATACAAGCATGTACGGTTTGTCACACGAGCACAGGTCATGTGGGAGAGTTAGCACCATTTGTGCGCATACAGGTTGTTTCACAGGTTGATCCAGGGGATTCTACAGGATTCAGAGTGGATTTTCATACTCGAGAGTTGATTGGAGAGGCAGCGAGTGATCACATGATGACAACCTTGCATTGGCAGGGATTGGACAGATTGGCAATTTCGGTGTGGGTACCAGTGGAGAGTCGGTGTGGGTATCATTCTACTTCACGAACAACATGGTTCTCTATACAACATGGAGGTCATGATGACCACATGGGGTTTCTTGGTTATGTTGGATTACACCGATCTTTGGTTGACTGCAGGGTGAGATGGAGAAACTTACTTTGTGGTATTCAGCTTCTGCAGCATGACAGGATAATGCTTGGGGTCAAGCATTTCTCGGGAAGGAGGACTGTAATGTCCCCTTCCTATGCCAAAGGCCTAGGGGCCAACTCGATTCCGGCCTTGGTCATACCCAAGGGGTTATGGATGCCGTGAGCTATTGGGTATGAATATCTAGTCCAGTTGTTATAATTTTCCGTTGGCAAGAATATAAAGTGCTTTCGAAGGGAACTAAATGTTATGTTTTATCGTTGGAAGGGGCCACTTACCTCCTAATGTTCTAATTTTGCGTTGGGGTCACCTTTTTGGACCATGGCGACTTGAAAAGGAAAAAGTAACTTTAAGTTACTTTATTATAATGGTCTTCCCTAGGGGAAAATGCAACTTGGGCTTTTTAGGGTTCCTTGGCATGGGAAAAGTTATAAAAGGAGAAGAGGGGTGAAAAGAAGATCATTCATGCATACACTTATATTTCTTTTCATGCGCAACTGCTGTTTGCAACTATTTAGCTTGTGGAGTAAAATCCCACGGGAACCCTAGCTTCGGTGGTGAGAGATCCATCCCTAGCTAGCAGGACATTCTTCGGTAGTGAGAGATCTACCCTAGCTTGTCATTTGGAGTTGTTTTCAGGGCTGATTCACAGAGATATTTTCAGGGTTTTCAGAGATAGGGTTTTGAGGGTTTTGAGAGTTTTGTGGAGATAATCAGTGGGTTTTCGGATCAGACTTACGGCAGCAATAAAGGAAGGGTTTGGCATCATTTTCAGAGGATTTCACAAGGGTTTTGGCCATCTACCAAAAAGGGTGACTTGTTTAGGAGATTGCAGCCCTATTTTGGAGGGTTTCCAGTTGGCCATTTTCAGATCTGAAGGTTGGAATATCATCTTCTATATTTGTATATGTTATTTCCAAAGTTTCATAATTTTTGCACTTGTATTCGGGAAGATATGAATTTTAGAAGTTTTCCAGCTGTTTAGGGCACGCTGTAATTTTCTGGCAGCGTTATATTGACTGAAAAATTTCAAAAACAGTTTCCTTGTGTTCTTTATATTATTATCTAGCTCTCTTTAAATTTTCAAGTGATTTGAGTGGATATTTTGGGAGTTATTCATTTTCTTCAGTTCGCTGCCCTAACTAGTAAAAATCTGCAAAAATCAGTATTTCACTTTGCTGTAATTTTTCATATTTCTGTGCATTTTCAAGTGGTATCCTATAAGGGATATTTCATCCTCGACCAATTTTTCAAATTCTGATTTTTGTTCATAGGGATGGTGGTAAGGTCTAATGTTAGGAGGAATACTTCCTAGAATCAATTCAATTGCATGATCATGATCTTTGACTGGAGATAGAACCTTTCGTTCCTAAATGACATGTTGATGAAGTCGAATAATATCTGGATGATTTAGCGGACCCTAATTTTTTAACATCATGTGCTTCTAAGAAATGTAGCTCGCCACTATAACGTAAGATCCGTTCTCAAGCAATTTTTGCATCCTATGAGATCTGATAATTTGGATGGGTGGTGACTGCATCCCACTAAGTTTGCACCTTTTTTCCATTTATACTAAAAACCATAAATAAGACGTAAAAATTGAAAGGCACTATTCCCGATTGTTTAAGCCATTGCACTCCCCAAACTATATTTGCTCCCCCAATCGAGATGGCTAACATTTTTTAATCTAGTTGATAGACCCCTCTTGAAAGTTTGATATGATGACATTTACCACCACAAGAGAGTTGTTTCCCATCAGCAATCATGAATTAAAAATTGGTGACTGGATTAAAAAAGCGATTGAGCTTATTTTTTTGTCAATAAAGTTATGGGTACTCCTATATTGACCGTAACTATTATCTTATTAATATAACCAACCAGTTTGAGTGTTTGTGATGTATCTATCCCATTCGATGTATGTAGCAAGATAGTCGGGCTTTCTTCCTCCTCGGACTTCGCATGCTCGTGTTCTATCATTGTCGGTACCTCATTAGTTAATTCTTTCTCATCCAAAACTTCATTCTCAATAATATTAGTCTTTTCTCGCCACCGGGACACTTTTGACCTCTAGAACATTTACCTTCACAATGCCAACATAGGCCTTTTTCTCTATTTTCTTCTTGTTGAGGGAGAGCTTGGTAATTTGCCTTGGGTTAAAAGAGTTCAACACATTTCCATCAACAAGATTAGACATGTTTCTATCTCTTTATCCCGTAGGTTGACTGGTTTGATTCCCTTGGTAGCGAGTTTCATTACTCAATGTGTAGTGTTTGTTGCATAGCTTTCCTAATTGTACATAGTTTGAACAAACAAACATCGTGCTTGATTCAACCATTTAGTCCATTGATATAAAATTGCGGTCTCTCGATAAGGTGTCGCTTTTGGAGTTCGGATCGTCAACCTCATATGCTCTGCATTATATTCATTGCGGATCTTGTTTCTTTCAAATTTGTTAATTAGGTTAATTAACTTCCCTTACAAGGTTGCTCATAGTGGGCTGCTAAGTCATTAGTAAATTCATTCCAACTAAGCACCTACCCTTGCTTATCACTCATCATTTACCAATACCATTGACAAGGTTCGATTCTAGATGTAGTGAGGCTATGTCAACTATTACATTCTCTCATACCTATCAATAGAGCAGGCCCCCTATCTATATGTGACCTATTCCCCTCTCGCTCGACCACCGACCGACCGAACGACTATATAGACTATGTGTAGTTCACTCGACCCCCATCTATATTTGGGGCCCCGAACCGCATAGACAACGATCTCTCTATGTATGCGATCAACCGCCGAAGGCACGCACAACGATCCGAACTACTCAAGCGTCTCTAAACTACCGCCGAAGATGCAGACACCCCACCCCATTAAGGCAAGGCAGTGAACCCCCGAGATACTGCAGTGTCGTATAGATCTCTATAGTGAAGAGTGAGTTCAGAGTTCAAAACCATGGATATGGATATAGAGTTTTCGGGGAGCATGAGAGGAGAGAGTTTCCCTCGATCTCCTTTTGTCGCTCGAGTGAGTTCGGGCGATGGTGGAGCGAGCATAACTATGGAGTAGAGACTTCCATTCCCACCTCCTATCACTATGGAGAGGGAGGGGAAGGGAGGTTGAGTCCATAGGGTCAATTCTAATCCGTAGTTCTTTGCTCAATCCATGAGTTGGGAGGGAGTAGATAGTACACTTCACTATACCCCTCCCCGAGATAGCCTCTCTATTCTATCCGGAGGCGGGGCCTATCTAATCCAAATCTATCTAGAGGACCGCCCCACCCCACCCCATATATAGAGTAGAGTAGAGAGGGGGCGTACTCTACTTCGAATCACCGAACCCCTCCCTAAATTATCTATATGGCGCCTCCCCGCCCACCTGCCTCCCCTATATAGATCTTAGACCTCATATCTCGGCGGATGACCGATATCACCCATCCAACTCTCTTACGTATGTACGACTCAACCCGGCGAATCGACCGGCCCTATCTAGTCTATGTGCAACCCCTATCTAGAATAGATGGGGTATGCGCGAATCGAACCCCTATCTATATAGAGTGATGCGCACCATATATAGATAGGGACGATGCAATGGATCTCCATAGTTCAAAATTCTAGATAGGCGTTGTCGAGATGACTTAACCGGTGGGTCGACCCTATATATATATATATATATATATATCCTGCATATAGAATATAGACGTCGACATCATATTCTCTTCTCTCTTCTGAGTTGAGTTTGTAGGGAGTATATACTGACTACCCCCGGATAGAAGATATAGAGGAGGGCCCATAGAGAAGATAGTTCAAGGGGGTGGGGGCTCGTTTCTATGGAGGGGGACTAGCAGCAGGAGAGCATTCCCCTTATCAATAGTTCGGAGGGCCCCTATCTAGACTCTATATGGCAGATCAACGATTCCCTATTATAGAGTTTCTAGTTCGATGTTAGAATGGATGAGATGGGTCGTGAGCGACCGATGAACCCGCATATGGAACCGGATCAACTACTATTAGTTGCTGGTGGAACTACTAGGGAGACTCGGGAACGTATATTGTGAAGTTTAAAATACTGTTCCATGAGACTCATCCATGAGGTTACATCCATACCATCAAACTTGCGGATGTCCATCTTTGGTAGGTTCAATTTTGGCCCTTGGAATGGTTGCCCTATGTTTGGTTTTTGTGCCCTCCGGGTGGATCGGTTGTGTATGAGGTTGATTAATTAGGGACTTTAGTTAGGACACTAGATCTTGTTTAAACCTATTTAAACCCTCATTCAAGGATGTTGCAAATGGGGCAAAAAAATATCCTAAATAAAAGTTACCACCATTTCACATCCTGCAAGAATGTTACCCTTGATTTTAAATGGCGAACAATGAGCGGTCATGGGAATCAATGGTTGAGAAAAAAAAGGCATCCGGTCTAAAAGGCATGGTTGTTGATTTGATTGTGTTTCTAGCTCTATATTTGTGCTCAATCTAGGGAGGAAAGTATCTGAAGCAAGTGTAACCATAAAGAATTAAAATATGTGCTATATCTTAATCAAATGCTCCACCTTTGAGCAAGCTTTGACCAATGAATTTAAGAATGTAGACTACCTCAAATCAGAAACTAAAAATAATAAACCCTACCTGAACTTCTACGAACTTTCCGAATACATAAAAAAGTCTGACGAATTCTTAAAATGTGGCCTAGGGATTGATTTTGTGACATGCATCAAATTTGCAATAAATCGGGCAAAATAGATCATAGAAAGCTGAAATTTGGACTGAAGCTTCCTGGTCACAACTCCCATCTTCCAAGAAGAAATCTCTTCAAAATTTGCAGCATTTTGTGAGATATGGCAGAAATAATTTTTGCCAAAATCGATGCTTGATACCACTTGTTAAAATATTTCTTTATAATTATAAAGAAATACTCAAACATAATCCACTACAAAGCAGAATAAATAATGAAATGAAATCAGTAGTATAACTTGTGATGATTTGGGAGAGCTTTGCTCATCCATATTTATAGACATAATTAGGTACGGTCACACTCTTTCATTGTAATCAGTTGGCTTAGATAAATGTCAAGAATTTATAAATGAAAGATAAAGGTTATGCACTCCATTCCATAATCTTCGTACTCGTAAGAAGATATAATGTTAGGGATGTAACATCATCATGAGAGTTTGTGGCTGGCATAACAACCTTTAATTAAGTCACATGATCATTTATAATGCTTCATATTGATGGAATTACCACCAAGTGAGTTGGTGGAATTATCCATTGCATACAAATGGGGGGATACAGTCAACAACAAAGTCAATGGTAATTTGGACTAGTACAAGGCTCATCGTGTTGTGAAAGGTTTTTCACAATGGAAGGAAAATACTATGAGGATTTCTTTGCTCCTACAGTGAATATTGCAAAGATGGTCAAATTTTGATTGCTTCTCTCTAAAGATTTGAACAAGGAGGTTTACTTGGTGCAGCCTAAAGGTTTTCAGGTACCCGGTCGTGATCATCTAGTTGACAAATTGATGGAGTCCTTGTACGGACTTAGGAAATCTCCACAAGTCTGGTATTGTAATATTGTTCAGCATCTCCAAGATTTTGGATTCAGAACTATGGAGGTCAGGCTAAAGTTATCAGCCAATGATGATTCATCATCGGTCGATGAATCACTCTACAAACAATTGATGGGCAGCCTGATATATCTTATGCCTACATGACTGGATCTATGTGTTGTTGTTAGTAATCTTTCTTGACTTTTGTCACAACCAAAGTTCATACATTGGACAAGAGCAAAGCATCAAAGGACTGCAAATTTCAAATTAATATCCAAGGAGCAGCCTGCTAAATTAGTGACTTATCCTTTGGTCCCATTGTGTTTGTAAAATTTCGAGACAACCTTACAATAGTTTGTGAATTAGTCTTTGCAGGAGGGCCGGCGAAGAGGAAGTGTAAGCATATAACTACCTCACGTGAACATAACTTCTTTTATGCTTAATAAAAGACGGACACACAAGATGTAAGTCGTGTGCTATATGCCTTCCATTACCCTTCATTCTCTCTCATATTTGCTGACAAATCTCAACATAGAGAGAAACCCGGTATAATTCGAAAGAATATAGAGAATCGCTATGTATGCATAAACCAAAGGTCCCAATGAACAATGCTGTTGGAAAACATGATGCCCCTTATGAAGAGGTGCACAAATTAGCTATGAAGAAAAAACAAGATTGTACAAGCCCCTCTCCTATTTTGGATCGTCCGACTACAAATTTTGAAGAGGGACAAAATCTACAATTTCAAATCACTCCAGTAAGCACAGGGACAGAAGAAAATATCATGCAGAAAGCTTGCATGCTTGTTAGAAGTATTCAATGCATGATAAAAGAAGGGTCATGCAAAAATATGCATGTTCTTGTAAGTAAGCATGCATGCTTTTTAGTAGCTTTGCATGTTGGATCATGCATTCTGCATGCTTGTTCTTTTAGTAAGCATGCAAAGGTGGGACTTGAAAAGCAAGGAACTAAGAAAGAATGCTTTCTTGAGAAAGCTATAAACTCGATGTAATTGGAAATCTTTGATATTAATATTTTTTTACTTAGAAAAAAAAACTGTTAACAATACCTCGTAATGGCATGGCATCACTCAATTCACCATAGCAAGGTATCAATCTAGCCTGGACAGTAGAACATCACCAGCACTACAATCGCTACCATGCTCTACCAGCTGACTATGGTAGCAGATGCTCATCAAATTCCCTGACTATGTAACAGGTGCAGAAGCACCCATAGGCTGCATTCTACCATTTCTGGCTCCAAATCCTTTAGAAAATTTGAACTCACAGACATATTTCAGCTGCTCATGTTGTTATCAAAGGGTATTTTTCAAATAACTAATAATGAACAATTAAAGTTTAATTTCCATTATTTGTTGTACCATTTTCCTATACTGTTTAATATAGCTAGCTATCCGAAATCATCCAAAAAAAAATTTAAATCCAGAATTTTGATAAAAACACATCCTGATAAAGGGGTAAGCTGCAATAAGTGTTCGAAAAGGTAGTAAGAGGCCCCCAAGGCACAATGTGATAAAATTGAATTTTGATGGAGCAGCCGAAGGGAATCCTGGCCCTACTAGCAGTGGGGGAATCTTCCAGGAGTCCCACGAGCAGCCAATGTCGATATTATCATTAGACATTGGGAAGGATACCAACAACAGAGCAAAAGTGATGGCACTGCTCAAAGGAGTTCAATCGGCAGTCCTCAAAGGCTGGAAAAAGGTAATCATTGAAGGTGACTCGCAAATCAGTATCAATGCAATGAACAGGTAGAATGGTTCAAGCTGGGAGAATAAATGAAATTCGTCGATGAAATAAAATGGATCTGTTCTGAATTGATTATGTGGAATTCAAGCAAATAAGAAGTTCAGGAAACCAAGCTGCTGATTGGGCAGCAAATAGAGGAGTTGGCCTGAGAAATCTTAGCGATGCCCAAGATAAAGTCAGGTCACCTACTTTTCCTTTTGAGTTACAAAAGATATTGTCAATGATGTCTATCATTGGAAGGGACGTCGTTATGTAAACACAAGTAAATAAGTAAAAGGCGATTGTATGGGATATGCAAGGCATAGGGTAAGTGGTGCATGTCAAGTCATTACCCCTTCGCACCTTGATTGGTCAAATCAATTGTATTCATGACAAAGACAAAGAAAGCATTGATTGTGGGGTAAGTTGAAATGACATCTTCCCTTAATTATGATTATTAGCTGCTTCGATTTCATAAATGAGCTCAAACGCATGGATTAGAACTTATAAAAGCTGGTGAAGAAAGTAGAAGCAAGGAAAGGAGAAAGATAGGTAAGAATCTGGTCTAACAATCCCCCAAATTCATTAAGGTATGGACAACTCCGGACCAATACTATGTCTAGCTCCGGACCAAATGTATGGGTCCATGGGAAGCTCCGGACCATTCATAAGTCTAGCTCTGGACTAAATATATGGGCAGCTTCGGACGATTCATCGGTCTGGTTTTAGGCCAATGTAGGTCTAATTTTCTTCTAACTCACTTGCTCAGAATTTTACCTTCATTTCCAAATACCCTTTTCCATGATTAGGGAGATTCCTAAGTTCTGTAGCTCTATTCTATATAAGTTTTGCCCAGTTCACACTTGATGGATGACCAATTAGGTCTATGCGGGTATACAGTCTGCTCCAAGGGGACTGTCAAATAGATCTTGCACCAACTACATTCAAACTCTTCAAACATCTTTAATCCTTAACAACACCCTCTATAGATGGTTTCTTCCAAGTTTTAGCTTTGAAGGTCCTACGACATCAAAGATATGAAGATTTTGTTTTAAAACCTCAAAACAGGGTTTCTAAGGGCTCAATAAGGGAATATTTACTTATCTTTCTTCTAAGATCTTTCCACGACCCAAGTCCAGTAGGATGAGATCTGTGGGAGTCTTGTGCAAGTCTTCCCTTAGAAAACTTAAGCATGAGAGTGCTCCATTAACTCTGTACAATAAGCTTTAGCTGCAAATACATGGGAATTAACAAGAACAGTACAGATTCAGAGTAACTGCAAGGTTATTATGAACTTCTAATCATGAATCTTCTTAGACATCAACACTCACCAATTAAACTCGGGAAAAGAATGAAATCCAACCAATTTTTAATGTTTCTTTGTTTTCTTCTTAATTGGGCAGAGTTACATAGAAAACATGCCTGTAACAGCATGATACACTAATCCTCATTGACTGTCCTCCTTCTCCCTTCTATTATTCACCTATTCCATGGTTAGAAAGAATAATCACAACCTTCTAGAGGTTCTCCATGTTTGCTATTCGAAGTAGATTGTTGAGATTTTCTCTCAACTCCCTTACAAGAATGTAGGAGACTATTTCTCTTTGCCTACTTATGGATAACAAACATACATTGACTTCCTAACTTATCTGTGGAATAGAACCACCTGATATACGTGCTCTATCTTCAACAAACTTACACACCTCACCACAAATTACAATTGTTAAGGTTTATATACATAGAATTTCATAAGTATCCAATTTCAAACTAGTGTTTTGGAGGGAAACCCAAATAAACTGAAATACTACTCCTAATGCCATATATGGCTTATTACAGTTTTGATGGACTCTTTCAAACTCTGCAACCACAAATTGAGCCTTCCAAATGAATAACAGTGATGCTTCTACATCACAAGATGGAACCAAAATGCGCTTTGCGAGGCTGTTTATAAAAGGTGCTAAAGGTGCATTCCAATGGACAGAGTGGAAATGCCACGGAGGAAGCCAAAGTACGTCTAGCGCGACAAGAAATAGGGCACACGAGGGGCAGATTTGAAGTCAATTGTAGGGAAGCAAATGCACACCTAGCGCAATAACCAATGGGAAGCACTAAAAGCATGCACGGGAGCTCAAGAAGAAGTGTCGCGGGGAAGTTAAAACATGTCGAGCACAACAACTTAAAGAGATAAGATAAGATAAGATAAGATAAATATATTAATGTCCAACAAATGACCACAAAAGTAGGTCAAAGGGACTACAAAAACAGCAAGCATCGATACAAAGCGGGAAAACCAAAGAGTTCCCGAGAAAGGCAAATACAAAAGCCAAAAGAGGTGGCCAACTGGAAGAAGAAATCACACACCCAAAATGGGGGTGGAAATACAAGTGAGAGGAAGAAAGGGGGAAAGACGACCAAGGAGAAGAAAAGAGGAAAGCCCATCAAGGAATGGTAGATCCAACTCTCCTAACATCCGAGGCCGACTGGAAGAAGTTGAGGATAGAATGTCGACCAGCCGAAGAGAGAGTTTGCCTACTATGCCGTTGTCTGGACACAATACTATCCCTTTGATGCCTAGTGGATCTAGTCTATCTCCTGAGGCCAGACCTAGTACGGGCATGCTGTGATGGCTCGGGAACCATGGATGGTTTCCCTGGGCCGAACCAATCTAGAGGAAGAAGCGGGGTCGGTCTCACAAGGGCGCTTAGTGCCTCTCTCCGAAGGTAACACTATGAAGAAGGAAGTGATCCGCTGGGTAGAGTCCGGTCTAGGATGCGGCTGAAGAGTGTGCTCATGAAGCTTCAAAGCCTCCTGTAAGTATAAAGCCAGGCACCTTTGATCCTCAAACCTGAAGAAGTCAGAAAGATCCTACATCCTCCTAAATAAACAATGGAACCTCCCTCTGATCTCGTAGTAAATGGGGCACCGAAAGATGAAGTGTGTTTCTGTCTCGGTCTCTTGGAGACTACACAATGGCAAATCCTATCCGAATGATCAAGGTGGTGATTCGTCTCGGTGAAGGAAGTGCAAGGAGGAAGCAAAGGTGTGCCCACCACAACGTATAGTGGAGCGCATGGAACCTAAATTTGGAAGCAAGAGGAAATTTCGTTGAGAACGTGAAAACAAGCTTAGCACAATACAAACCAGAGGATCAATTAAGGCACTAGTTTGAAGTAACAAAGGAAGTGCCTCTACAAAGACCAAAGCACGCCCCACACACTGATCAACAAGTAAGCCCTATATACGCAAAAGCACCTAGAACCATCTTCTTGCCTCTATAAACACCATTCCCCTTCTCATTATCACACAAAAGTCCACCACTCCCCATCCACTTTCATCCCTTAGTGACTTCCTTGACCTTCAAAGATATTTCACTCTTTTCCACAAGATTCTCAAACCACTCATTCCTTCTACCCAAAAATTGTGCAGCATTCTCCTTCCATTTCCATATCAGCAAATGGTAGTCGCTCTCCCCATCGATTTGTCAAACGCTAACACTATGCTTCTCACCCAAATCTATTTTCCAAGCCTGAGAAGTTTTTCTAAGCTAAACAAAGTTCAACACCGCATTCCTCAACTCCCGTTCTTCATTTGTACCTATGGGCAAAGCGTTTGAACAAGTTTTATGCTACAAAATCCTAGGAGCACTTTATAGTGCAAGGGGAACCCCATAAATGTGCCTAGGCATATTTCTCTCTTTCAGTGCGGTGTTTTTTAGGATTTCTCATGGTTTTATGACCACCGTGGCTTCGACATCCTAGATCCCAAGACAGCTTTCTACCTCTAGATCTTCTTCGCTTGAATCCACAAAGACTTGTCGAAGTAGATGTTCGACATTCATTTCAATACAAGACAAGGTTCAAATATCAAGGATTTGAACTTCACTCCACTCTTACGACTGACTTCCCTGAAATTCATGACAATGTAATTGGTTGTGTGGATATATAAATTTTCCAAACAAAACTCAAAGCTGAGGATCAGTCGAGATTTTTTCAATATATGGCCGATAGTGGGCTTGCCGAAGCAGCAGGCTTTGCTATATCCATGCAATTTGCGGAACTAGCGCTCACCTACACGAGGCAATATGACACTGAGAAAAGGGAAGTTTGAACAAGGATTGTCAAATGCCCGGCTTGACAATGATTCGTTGGATGATGTGTTTTGAATTCCTCTCCAAGATTCATATGCAGATTTGAGCATAGAAATTGCACGTGCTTATTGGGATCAGCATCACAGTCTATGTGTCCAAGATATCAATTTGTCATGGTTGAAACAAAGAAGGCAGGGAGATCCAAATTGCCAAAGAAGTTGCACTGGTCCAATATCCATGATGACATATCAGATGCAATAGCTCTGCTGAACAAAGTGGTTGGGAATATGACAACAAGCGAGTTTCACCCATGGACATTTTTTATCATAAGCACCATCGACAAGAGTAAGGAATTCACGGATTGGAGCAAAATAATCAATGACTCTTTGCACAAGCAATGGCAGAGTTGGAGGCCACGAAGTCCTACATGACTTCATGTCTAATGTGGTCCATTGCTAATCTTAGGCCGTTCACACAACTTAACACTCAGGAAATTTGGCCTGATCAATCGAATCTGGTTGCGCTATCCACTACTTACTTTAGAAAAAGAAAGTGGCATTTCACCCAAGTAACTGATGCTTCTACCATGTTCATGGTCAAGACATTTCAAAATGGTCACTCCATGAGAATTTCAATGGAAGGCATTGAATAGGTGACCCAGTTCAGGAGCTACTTTATTCAGTTTCTCAGGTTCACATGCATAAGGGTAAGAGGGTTTAATGGAGTCCCATGCCAGCTCCCTTAATATGTTCCAAATAAAATACTCTTCACAAAATCGTACAAGCAGTTAGTGGTTGTACACAAGTTATGTAGGCAAAGGCATAAAATAGCAATTCAATTCCCAATATACCTGATTCACTACACCTATGTGACTTCTACAGATACCCAAGGAGTCAGTAAATACATGACTGACTTCACCAAGCATTCACATTACAAAAGCGATTCATTTGATACTAAGGGCCTTCATGGATAACCATTTGGGATCAGTGTATGCACATGTGCCAACTATTGAAGATTAGGGCAGACTATGCAAAAATGAATATGAGGCAAGCAGGAGAGACTATACAAGGATGAGCCTCGAGCAAATGGAAGCAATCCTGAAGGTATGGGTACCAGAGGGCGTGACTGATGATGGCACTGATATGATAGAGACCGTGTATGCTAATAATGTACTGCCCAGGCCAATACCTCCAATAAATTGGCAACAAAGTAGTGGTGGAAAGATCAATTAGATGGTTCAATAGACAAGTGGCACAAGTCACCAATGTCAGATGATCCAAAGGATCTAAATCTTTCCAAGGGTCAGAGGACACCATCCACACACCTCACAGCAACCACAGCAGGAATGGGGGATGAAGAAGACTCTAATCAAGGTAAAATGTCAGAGAACCTAAAGAACAAGCTTGAAGATTAAGTTGAACCCCCAACGAGGTCCAGACCTTCAAACAGATGTTTCAGTAGCTAATGTGACTCTCTCCTCAGCCTATGGACGCTTTGGTAATCAAAAATACAACGTAGCAGTTCATAGCTTGTGATCAAGGACAGGCTCACACACTATCTGCACCACAAACACCTCTCTCCCTCCATCTCACTCACCATCTTGGACACCCTCTCCTCAGAGGCCTCCTCTACCTTCAACTTCTCCACTAAGCAACTGACTCCAGCTATTGGGACATCTTTTGGGTCAGAAGTTCAAATGGTGAGCACTTCAGGCGACAAACCCTTTGAATGGGTAAGGCCTCTAGTGGCTAAGAAGAAGAAAGTCATCGAAATTTCTGAGCCTGATTTCCGTATAATGTCAAGCCTCTTGGAAGTTTCTGCTCCCAAAAAGGCTAAACACATAACAAGAATAATAACCGAATCTTCCAGTTCCCGATTCCTTGAATTGTTGAAGCCCATTGGAAACAAGAAAGAGGATAATATTACTTTAGAAATTTAGGAGTATCAGAGAACCCCGTGGGAGAATCAACCATTGAGAGTGATATACATGAAATAGAGGAAGCTACTGCTAAAGTGGTTCAGTGAATCACAGGAAGCAAGGCAGACAATAAAACAACTTGAGGATAAGAATTGGCATTCAGTTGCTCTTATCAACTACCTCCAAGCCTCTGTAGGAACCTTGGCAGCATTCACCGACTCTCTGATACAAGTGTAGGCTATGGATCAAGAAACCATCACAGCCTTTAGGTGAGCTCAACTACTTCGGCAAAACTACCAAATCCTAGGTAAAACAGTCGTGTATCAATGGATTAAATTACATTGATGAGGTTATGAAAACCTATGCAAAGATCGAAGCCGAGGAGGCCAATTTGGAGAAGGGAATAGCAACCGCAGAAGCAGAGCTAGCCCGATGGGAGTCCTTGAGTAATAATGCTGAAGCGCTGAGCCTCACCAATGAGGACCTATTAGTTGCCAAGAATATATTGAGTTGGAAAGAAGATATTAACTCCTTCAGCTGGTATGAGAGTATAAGATGGAAAATTGCGATATCAAAGGAAGTTCTAAACAACTCAAAGCAATTGAGGAGAGAGAGGACAGGGTAATCAAATTGTGTGTCAACTTCAGGACACTACATTGTCACTTCTTCAAACAGGATGGCACGGGAATTTATTCAGCCTTTGATATTAAAGAATAATTCCAAAAATGTTAAAGGAAGAGCCCTTCAACGTCAAGACATTAGATATTTCATCCATGGACAAATTGAGTGAGATTCATAACACACTCAAAGAGCTCAACAAGGAGCTGCGAACTTTTACAAAGTTCTCGTAGATACCAAGAAGGCAGTATACGTATGGGTTGTTCACTACACAATACAGCGGTACAGCGGTCCCTCATGAGAAAGTCGTCGTGGGTACTCTGACAAAGTTCCAGATACATAAAACCAAGAAAGCAAAAGAAAAGAACAAAGATGTGGCAAAAAAACAAGCTGGTTGGAAACATCCTCCAAGTGATTTTTGTCTTTGGATAGGGCCTCACAGTAGAAATTATTCTATTTTTGCATTACTTTTCTAAATATCTCCCAACTTAAAGTACTTTCTATTTTTATAATATTTAAGTTACTTTTCGGAAAAAGTAAAATGTAAGTGTAAGAGATATAAAAGAGAATATAAAGATTCATTCAAGAATTGGTTACATTCCCTTAATGTGAATCTGAGAAGTAACCATTGAAAAAGGGCTTTTTGATGCTATCCGAAATTTCTGCTTGAAAGAAAAAGGAATAGAAACTTGGTGTTCATTTCCAACAAGAAATACAGAGATATTTTCCATGACGTTGTGTCGAGGATACTCTTTGGTAATGGTAATCTACTTTATTCTTATGTTTAGTATCTCTTTCTTTCCTGTCTTGAATGCAAAATTCTATTGTCAAATTGTCAAGTACGTATGGAAATTTCTCTTACATGTAAATCATAAGATCTATGTTTGCATACCCATAGACATATTCTCACATTTTGTCTTTTCATATTCTCTCTCCCTCTCACAGTTCTTTTTAAGTTCAATGCACAAACCCCAATACACTCTTATGTGTACATATTGTATATACCATTTGAAACATTTTTCTTGTTTTCAATAAAGGGAACCTCCCCTCATAAGAAAAGAGGGATCTTCTCCCCTTCACTGTTACAAAAGAGCTTCATTTTGTCATATACAAAATATTTTTCCAACAGAGAAAAATAGAACAGCTGAAAATCTCTGGCTTTTTGTGGCATACGTTTATGGTGGTATGAAGATTTGATTGTAGTTCGTGTGCTTGTGCTGTGAAAGGGGAAATTGGGGACCCTTTCCATATGCTTTAATTGTAGAGTGTTGTCTTAAATCAAAACGGGTTTCCTTTCTACTCTGATTAACATCGTATCATCCGATTATTGTCCATTTGGTCTGGTGATGCGTTTATTCTTTCAAATTGGAGGATTTTTACTTTTTTAAGGAAGAGCTCTCTGCTGGTGGAACCCCTAATAATATAATGTGCCCTAACCATGATATATAGGTTAGAAATGGTGACTTCTGCAAGCAAGAGAAGCATTCAAAATATGGCGAACCTATAACTGGCATCCAAACTACATGCAGAATCGAACATAAGTAGGGGTCAACTGGTGAATTTCTTGGTGAAAAATTTGCAAACTATGTTGACCAGGAAATCTGAAACCCATACATGAGACTATGGATTCAACGCATGTGGCAGGCTGCAAAATAAACAGATGATGTTGAGATTATGGACATCAACAAGCTTTTATAAATAAGACACTTCCAGATGCGAGACAAATACAATAAATTGGTAAAAAGATGTATTTGAAGTTGCACAATCTATCAAATTCACAAATATGTTGTCTAACGCAGTTGGCACTTTTCCCATACACAACAACCACGCAAACATTGAATGCTCTGTACAGGCTGTAGGAGTAGAGATAATACACAATCAGCACCACATCTTGGATTGGTTGAAGGCCCTTGGCATAAAGAATGAAAGTGGAGCTTCCCTCTTAAGTTTTCTCCTCTCCTCCAGCATGCTACCCTCTTCCTGAAGATGAAGATGATGCCCCTGGTGGACATCGATGCTGAGAATGTGATTATTGTTGATTAAATAGGTTTCTATCTAGACCTGGATATATAATGTTTTTGTGGCTTGATGGGTGGCCTGCATAATTTGCCCCCTTTCCAACAACTTGAAGGCATTTTCTACTTAAAACTCTCTGACTCTTAGATAGCTACAAGTAAAACTACTATTGAATATATATAGATATATATGTGTGTGGATATACAGACATGTTTCAGTGTTTGTATGATTTTTACTTGATATGCAGACATCTTTTCAGTTGAACTCGTGATAAAGACGGGGATGGAATTTCTCTTGGTGCATCTGATGTATGGCCATAGAGTACCCACCACACACCTCATGTACAGACAGACAGTCTAATTTATCGAGAATACGAATGAACCAATAATAGCAAAAGGTGTAAAGGTTTTTGCTCCCACTGCATTTCTCTTTAAGACAACATTTCATGCTCTGCTGATTGAATTTGGCAGTTAGAGGGAATACGCTGCAGTAATAGAATGTATATTCTCTCCAATTTCTAAGGATTTGTACTGTGTGATTTCCTGATTTTCCTGAACTGGAAGAGTTCCTTGCTCAGGACGGTCAGGGGCAAGCGCAGTCTTCGGGAATCACCCCTCGACTTCAGATTACGACTCTGATCTTGCACACAACAGTGAAACCTGATCTCTGTTACCTCCCTGCTGAGTAACATACATCATCTGTTGTATGCAATTAGCGATACCGACCCCACCATGCAGGTGGGAGTCTCCAGGGAATGCTCCTGGTGAACACCGTATTGCTTCCACCCAGCCTTAAGGAGGCCTCGCGGCTAATCTCCCCAGTCCCGAAGGACAGGGGCCAAGTGAAAGAGAAACTCTTCCAGCTGTGTGCCTGACGGGAAGGCATTGCCCTACACAATCGTGTGTTGGCTCATTGCCCTACATAATGTGATGAAAGGCAATCAGTTGGACACTCACTGAATGATTTGAACGGGTCTAAACCTGGAGGAAGATAAAATGAATCAGTTAGAGATGTCAAAGGATCAAATGATGATGATACTACAGTACTACTAATGAATCCCGGGCACTCGCTGACCAGTCAGTCTGTCTATCATTTTTCAAAAATATGGGTCCAAATTTTGAAGAATCCTCCTTAAGAGCAAATGAGTTTAAATTCCGTAATAAGAAAAAGTTGGCATACTTTCCAGCCCTGTCTATTCTACGACCCAACGATACGGTCGTGGCTGATGATCCTCTAGCAGAATTGTTCTGGCTCGCCCTCGTATGACTCTAGCCAACCATGGTGATAGCACCATCTTACAGTGGAGAATAACAAGGGGTTGGTGGACTACGCGGTTGGTTTCTTGGACATTCATGACATCATTACTGTGTTCGTACATGTACGAAGGGAATAGCTCATTGACTTCCTATGTCAACTTAAGGACAGCTGCTGTCTTGGTTCTTATTTTTTGGGTTTTCTCGCATAAGCGATATCCGCTCTTAATTAGGGACCTGATGTGAGGCTTTCCAGGTCCATGTTTCTTCATCCAAATTTTTTTCGAGGGTCTAGGACCCTTTCCCCGGTTATCTTAAGGGAAATATAAAACACACGCACCTGGAGGATTCGGAAGTGAATTCCTTGGATAGAATGCGAGCCGCTAACTCGTCCTGGTACTGCTTTAATGGCAAACGCTCGCTAACCTCCGCCGCTACCTCATTTCTATTATAGTTATCTTTACCTTGTCGTCCTCTTCTGCTTTGTGCCGAAACTGGAGCCAGAGAAACCCTCCGACACCCTGAAAATTTGAGCATTAGAACAGAGCTTTCAGTTCCAAACGGAATTATTAGTAGAGATAGGGCACTGATATACCTTCGGGAATTCGGCTCCATTTTAGCGTCAATTGCTGTCCGCGAAAACATTTCCCTGTGCGAAGCTGTCCTGAGTTGGAGATTGTGCGAGAATGTGTGAAGTTGGGGAGCTCGAACCTTGGACCTATGACCGCGTGAGCTGAGGTGCTCTGAACCACGGCCATAGCTGCCATTGGTGAGTAAATGAGAAGGCTTGGTGAAGGAGGAGCGTAATGTATTTTGTGCCGTTGGAATAGTCCATTTATACATTTAATGTGTGGCGTTAGCAGTGGCCACAAGATCCAATTCCTGCCCGTGTGTATTATGCTCTGCTAAGTTTCTTGGATTTAACATTATCCGTTTTGACGCTTTCAGAGGAGAGATGCGTCTTTCGTCGGGCAATCCTGGAAACAGAAAAGGCTGAGTTGTTTTTGTGGTTTCAACGGGATTTGTTTTTATTCGCAAATATATCTTGCCTGCATCTTAATAGGCATCTTCAAATCAAACTTCCTGCTACGGCAGCAGGGTTTTAATTTGACAGCCTTTTAAGACGTTTTTCGTGATTTTAGTCATAAAATACTTGCAAATTCTTGAAATAACCTGTGATTTGCATATTTATTAAAATAAATATTAAGAAATAAATAACATTGTTTTATATTTTTGAAGAGCACAAATTACTTTGGATGGTCGTTAAATTTAACTACTTTACGACATCTTCTTGTCAATTGTGGAGTATAACGTGAAATGTCGATATGTGTATTGTTATACTTTGACACAAATTTAACCAAACATTCATTTGTAGGAGCATTGTGAAAACCTTAAAATCTCTCTAAATTAGGTTAAATCTACTATTAATCTAGCTTTGAGTGGCGGATGGCGAGGTTGTCTATCTTATGACCCGTTTCTCTAGTCAATTCTATGGTTGATGTTGGTTTGTGAATGTCTATTTGGTTGTTTATTTTGTTAGTTGAATTTTTTTCAAAGAGTATGCTTAAAATTTTGGTGCGTCATAAGTGGCAACTCCATAATGTTAAGTTTGAGAGTGTACAAAAGCTAGAAAAAAACTTTTTGTTAAACGTTACAATGTTGAGCACTCTGATGTCATTGTCAAACATGGCCGATGCTTTATCCTTAACACACTTGTAGTTTTTACCCATTAGACTAGGGATTTTATTGTGTTTGAACAAGCCAAACTCATAATCTCCATCTAGGCAGAGTTCCATGGCTTTCCTTGCCCCGATGGAGCTTTATAGGTCAAATACCTTACGTCGGTCTATCTGTCATGATCGAGTAGATTCTATATAACTAGGCCATAGAGAAGAGCTTGTGTTGAGGTCAACTTTCCCAAGTATCCTAAGGAATCCACTAATATTCGAATAGGTGATAAACGCATATCGCCATGTGTCTTGTATATCAATATGCTTAAACCTATTTTTGGTGTCAAGCCACGACCACGAGGATTCGTGAATGCCCTCTTGTGCTTAACTAGTAATTGGTTACTTAGTCAAAAAACCTCACCAATGGCAAACAAAAATGATGCTACTTTTGTCAATGGGCAGACTACGGTCAGCAATAAAAATCCAACCAACAATCTTGTAAAGCTAGTAAAGCACAAACTATTGTGCACAAACTCACTAGAGGTTTTATTATGGTCGATAAACAGCTTGATTCATGTTGCCCTTGAAGAGTGTTGCCCATTTCACACACCTTGTTAGCAGAGGTCCTTGGATCACATCGTCAGGGACTTACAATTAGTTGTAGTTAAGGCTAATTCATAGTAGTTCCATTAACAAGGCATAACTCTCAATCGCACAACATAGCTACAGAGTAAACACGATTGAAGGAAGGAAGAGATGGTGATCGGGAAAGTGTATAAAATAAACAAGAATACTTGATATTGAATGAGAACACAAACATGCTTCAAAATGGAAGGAATTAAGATAGATTTCTATTAGGATCATAGATTAACCTTTGTGTCAATAACTTCAATTTAATCCCCTTTTAAACTTAGGTCTCCCACCTGTATTTCCACATCCTCAAGCCGACCAATTAGATCTACTCTCTTGTAATCTACAAGGCCGAGAGAGTAATAGGCTATCACCCAGAGCCGAGTCTCCTATAGCTTCCAAGTGGACCTTGGCATCGTGTTTACTATGCTCCCAAAATAAAATACTACATATTTTATTTCATATCATCATTGAATTATATTCAATCAAGTATCCACATCCCATGGCTTTTTAGTCTTCAACTACTAAATAGGTTTATTTACTTGCACTTTGCTCCGTTTGATGTACTTTTTAATAGAGTTATGAGTAAGTTAAATATGTTCTCGCAAAATATCCTCGTTGTAGAGGACATTTACTATGATCAACAAATATTGCGAGGCAACAACCACTCATTCATGTTTTAAAATTCTTATAATATGGCCATAAATATGTGTTTATGTTTCCCCCTTATTTACAAATTGACATCTTTATTCTAGATTGAGTTGAGCAACCCTTTGGACTCTTTGAGCGTGTTTTTTCCTTTCTTGGGTCGTGTACGTGTCCTCTTGTATATGCGTCATATTTGGGGCTCTATTGGAATCTCCACGTGCTCCAAGTTCTTTCTCTTCTTTTGCAATATGGTGACAACTTAGAGACCGACAGCTTTCTCTAGGCACCACATTGATCATTTTAACATTACGCAATTACTTTTCTTTTCTTTGTTTCTCCAATCAAGCGCGCTTATGTGTTATGCTATGCATGCACCCTACAGTATGTGGAAAACACTTCTTTCTCTAGATTTGAAGGATGATTTTGTGCAATGTGATTTAATTCTCCACAAAGATGGTGGATCACTCATTTTCATTTTGATTGGGGTCCCATCCTCCTTTGCTTGTAATTTCCTGGTAGCCTCCTTATTTCATGTCATAGGACCTTTGTACAACGTTACATCCTTGGTTCGCCTTGATATACTCCATAGGGTGTTTGTAGTAGAGGTGCATTCCATCTAGGCGATTGTTGTGGCAAAGGAGGTGCCCAACCCATACTATTTTGCAAAGATGGCGAGAACTTAACTTGGTTTGGATTGTGAGACCGAGGTATCCATCACGATTTTTTTCGGTGAACAAGGATCCCACTACGCATTCGGTTGAGGAGAGGCAAACATATTTATTTCTAGAAAAATTGGTGTTTTAGCGACAATTGAGTTTGTGTAAACACCTAATATCCGTCGCATAATTTTAATACTAAAAATACACTAATTACTCTTTTTCCATCATCACAATATAATTAGCGACCTTCCGCTAATTAGCTAATTTATCCCATCTTGGATGTTAATCAACTTCATTTCATTAGTTAAAATCCCTTTTAATTAATTAATCACCTATTATTAATTAATTACCCTTTCACCATCTTTTGTTTAATTAATAAACCCTTTTATTAATTAAATCCCACTCTCAAACCCCTCTAATTCCACTAATTTCCCTCTACATCTCCTCTAAATAGCTTCTACAAGCTAATCTTGACCTATTAATTAATCTCAAGTGATTAATTAAACCTCCTCTCGATTTTCATGGGTCGTTAATGCTAATTAGTCACTTCTAATCATGTTTATCCACTCCTAATTCTACATCTCCATTATCCCACATTCACTAGAAGTTGTACTTTTCTCAAAAGGAAAGCTATAAAAGCAACCTAGTACCTTCTTACCAAAACACACCATGTCCTTGTAAGACATACATACTCATTTCTCATAAGAGCATTTCTATTGTTGGAAGGCTTGCCAAAAGTGAGAAACTCCCTACTTGTTAAAGTAGTAAGAGAAGAATCAAACATGACTTTTGTGTCATTTTGAGGAAATCTCTTCCTTTACCAAGCTCCTTGTTCTAAGACCATTTGTGGCTTACGCTCAGCTTGTAAGGAATACCCACATATTAAAAGCACATCCACATAATGAAGGGAGGTTTGCATTATTTTTTTAATATTTGTGCAAGTTATTTAGCTTCCTTTCATATGCTTTATCTTGATGTATTTTCTTATTGAAATAGATTAGGATTTACTTGGTGTTAGATCCTTAGCTTAATTTCATCTATTTCTTTAGCATGCATACATATGGCATGCCCAGACACCCCTTTGTCTCATGCACATTTCTTATTTAGTTTTACATGCATTTTCCTTCAAGTTATTTGAATTTTTGTAAATTTACATGTTCTTGTTGATCTTTGTTTGTGTTTGGTAGTGTTGAGTGTTATTAGTAGTGTTGTCACACAAAATTTATAGCATGAAAAATTCAAAAAAATTATCATGACAACCTAAGCCACATTTGAAAATCCTTCTCCCGATCAATGTAAACCTAGCCTTCTGCTAACTCAATCATTGTGTTACCCTCATAATGGCCAAGATGGACATGTTAATGTGATTTTCAAGTGTATGTCATGTGCAGGGGATGTAATTCAAGTTGATTTATGAAGATATTTGGATCCAAGAGAAGGCAGTACTCTGAGGCCCAAAAGGCCTATTTTCGGGTTTGTTACACCTAGTGAGCACCCTTCGAGAACTTACAGGGAAAATATAAAGCATCTGGGAAGTGTGGTGCAAAGCTATGTAATCATATGAGGAATTTTATGAAATTTCTACAAGAAAATTCAAGTTTAGGAACAAGTTGTGTAACACCGAGCTACTTGTGGCATGGTATAAGGAAATGAAAGTAATGAAAAAGCTAGTCATCTTATTCTGAATGTTTCAGAGCCTTTGGATGATTTGTGAATTGATTAGATGCTTTTCGAAAACTAAGAAGACCTAATTCACAGTACAAAAGGTTTCAGGAGATTTTATGCTTCAAATTTGGAGATATTTACCCGATAGTGAAGATGAAGACCTCTGATCCCGGTGGATATTCAATTGAATATTTTGGGAGTTATGGGAATATTTGTTGCCTGATTCAAATTCCAATATGACATATGTAATTCCCTCTTCACATCCAATGTTTTGGTTATCATTTTCATCATCATAAACTCGGTGGCGATTCTTTCATCGATGCACATGCTTGAGCAAAATTTAAAAGGGGGTAAATTTCAGGCAAAATTTACTCCTAAAAATGATGGGAGTTATCTCATCATCCCTTTTGGAGTCAAAAACATATAAGGTTTTCTTATGGAACTCTTAGGGAAGCTGTCGGGGCAAGAAAGAACTCTCATATGGTCATTTTTAGCAACGTTTGGTGAAAGTAGGATTCCAAAAATATATGTGGCGCACCTAGAGACCTCTGATGTCCCTTTATCACTTTTATAAAATTCAATGGGGACATAAGGGACACTATAATGTGCCACAATGGTGAGAGGATCAGCTTTAGAAGTTGTGTCACTTAAAAGTCCACTTGGTGTGTTAGAAAGTTGTTATACACTCACAAGTTTGTTTGGACCCTTCCTCGTGATGGGTGGACCCTAGGCACACTTATGAAGGTATATTATCCCTTTATACCCTTTCCAAAGGGACATGAGGGACATCAAAATGTGCCACCATGTGGAGGATGGAACTTTCGTTACTTAAGTCACATCTTTAGGTGTTAACATCAAGTCTTCCACTCACTCTCAAATCCTTTCCCCTCTCCATGAGAACCCCTACCCTTAGCGCACTTTCTCACCCCTACTGTCCCTTTGTCACCTTTCCATAGGTGCATGGGGACATCAAAATGTGCTACCATACGAGCTCTCTACCTCCCGTCACTTGAGACTTGCAACATGTTCCCTAGGTTTGCTTTCCAAACACTTCACAACTTGATAATGTGCCCCCTCTCATTAAGCCTTCACCCTTTGGCACGTTTTTCACCGTATGATTTCCATTTTTCCCTTACTAAATGTGGTAATGGATATGGGGACAACCAAAACCCATTTAGAATCTTTTAACCCCACTCCTTCATGTCATGTAGACCGGGTTAAGCTTGAATGGTCAAGGATGAGTTAGAAGATGAGTTAGCTAGGTTAGTGTTTAGAGGTGAGTATAAAATAACACAACCATTTTTGAGCCAATTTTCATATTTCCTTTCCCTCCATTACCACTTTGGTATGTTTTTATGCTACCAAATTTTCCAAAAACCCCATGGCCAAATCAACATTTTTGCTCATAACTCCCTCATTTTTGTTATGTTTCCCCAGAGTTTTCCTGTAGACTCTAAACCCAACACCTTGAAGATTATCCAAACAACATTACCATTGATCCTCTGAATTTTTACAGCATCCCCTTGAATATTTCAAAAGAAAAACTTTCCTTTTCGATCCTAGAAAATCTGGAAGACAAAAACACTTGAAATTTGGAGTAGGAAATCGAACAAAATTCCTAATCTAATGAAACAAATTTCATCTCAATCGGACACCCAGAAGACATGGTTCTATTTTTAGTAAGTTGGCATATGAGACTTACTAAAAATAGTAAGTTTTTATGACAAAGAAACAACAATTCTACGAAACTTCCATGTAATCTCCAAGTCCGTAACTCCGATAGTTGTAAAACTTGAAAATTGGAAAAATTGGCTAAAAATAGTAACTATGGGTGAGGTGTGACTTACTAAAAATAATAAGTGCTCCGATCACATCAAAATTTCACACACACCTCCATCCCCTCATTTCCTCACTATCTTTGGCATCCATGAAGATCAAATACACTGGTTTCGATCCAATTTCCACTTTGACTCTTGAGTTTCCTAATGTAGGAGACAATGATGTGGCAAATTTAGATTTGGATGATTTTAAGACCAAAATACTAAAGGAACCACAGGGATATGTTGAGGAGAAATTGTTCACTGGATGATTCCACAAAATAGGAGGACATCCAATTTCGAAAGTGTAAAGCACTTAGCTAGTCATAGCTTGTGTGAGACACTATGATCTTATGTGAAAACCATATATACCAAAGTCAACTCTTTGCTCATAGTTATCACACAAAAGGGAATCTCACAATGCCTGAAAATTCCCACTTTAAGCAATATGGTCATCATCAAATGAGATTTTTCATCCCAATAATGGTCAAAGATAGACTCCTACCTTAAAGGGATTACAATTGGCTCATGGCTCAAGCGGGGAGAAAATATTTTTGGATGCCCAAGACATTGTCACAAGTGAATTCCACGAGGCATATTCAGATGCAATTGTACTCTTGAATAGAGTAATGGGTGAATAAAAACCAGGGGACTTCCATCAATGAATGACACAATTCATAGTGGTGACCACCGAAGGAAATCAAATGATTGATAGGGGTCAAATCATCGGTGATAGCATTCACATACAATTAGAGAAGTTCTTCATCACCAAGAGGTTCACCATGGCCTCTTACTTTGTGTATTCCCTCTCATACACAAGGCCCTTCCATGATATCTCTCTTTCACATAACGTACCTCGAAAGGATCTCGCATTTGAAAAGTATCGGCAACTCACTTTCAAGGAGAACAATTCACATTTCACAAGAGTGAATGATGCATTTAATATATACCTCATCTGGTTGCTCGAAGGATATCTTGAACAAATAATTTCACCGAAGCGATGGAAGTGATCACAAAATATGGGGGTTGTTCACACGGTTCTCCACATTCACTTACCTTAGGTTGAGTGGATTTGACCACCGAAGGAAATCAAATGATTGATAGGGGTCAAATCATCAGTGACAACATTCACATACAATTAGAGAAGCTCTTCATCACCAAGAGGTTCACCATGGCCTCTTACTTGGTGTATTCCTTCTCATACACAAGGCCCTTCCACGATATCTCTCTTTCACATAATGAACCTCGAAGGATCTCGCATTTGAAAAGTATCGGCAACTCACTTTCAAGGAGAACAACTCACATTTCACAAGAGTGAATGATGCATTCACTATGTACCTCATCCAGTTGCTCGAAGGATATCTTGAACAAATAATTTCACTTGAAGCAGTGGAAGTGATCACAAAATATGGGGGGTTCTTCACACAGTTCTCCACATTCACTTACCTTAGGTTGAGTGGATTTGACCTTGCTCCTCTTTGGTTTCGAGGTATCTAAGCCACAAGATTCTCTTGATTGAGTTGTGTAGGAAATTTTCCCAAGTCCACATCAAATACAAGGTTTTGAAAAGGAGGGGTGTTTCCTTTCCTATCTCCTTGGGAATTTACTCATGCAATAATGTGGATGATGATTCGAGAGATTAAAACCTCAATGGTTATCTTTTACGTGCACTCTTATGTGGCTAGGGCCAACTTTGATATCAGGACAAATCAAGACTCCTTTCTTCTACTCAGCTTGCATCACATTCCTCGAATTGAATACTTCGGATCAAATGTGTTGATGACCAAAAATTCAAGAAAAGAGACTATATGAGGATGTCAGGTGGAACATATGAGGTCTTTCAAGTTTGATTGGTTTGTGTAGAGCTTTCCCCGGTGATGATTCATAGCTTTTTGACCACGAGTATGAAGTTGTGCAATCTTCATCTCTTACTCTCACCCCATGGCATATCATTGAGTCTGGAGACATTAAAGAAAGAACAATGAATGTGATTCAAAGGTCCAAAAAGTGGAATAAAAATAGGAGGGTAACTTGCATTAAAATATGTGCAACAAGAATCACTACTCGGATCCATTGGGCCAATTAACAATTAAATCCTTTAGAGGAGTGGAAGATGGGCGAGCTAGGGTTTTGGATAGAGTAGGCTGTGGGTGCCTACAATGTCAATGGAGCTGAGCAGTGGGAGCTGGTGAAGGAGCGCAATGAGGTGGTTCAACTGGAATTCCTCAGCCTTTGTCTGGCTAAACGGTGTATGGAGATTCTGCTACTTCGCTCGGGACCGCTGAATGACAGCTTGGTTAAAGGACTTTTCGAGGAATCCAGGAGGTTCGCTGGGTTCCTCCTTCGCCATGAAGTGAAGGCCTTCTTGTCCCTCAAGAGGTTTCTAGGCCCCGTTTCTCTCACTCCTTTTCCAGTGGAGATGTTGGTTTCAACCTTTGTTTGGCTCTTCTCGTGCTTCCATCGTCCCTCGGATGTCCCTATTTTGGAGCCCTTGCGTAATGAGTCTACCCCTGTTTTCTCTAGCCTTTCCTCTTGTGGTGAAACTTTGTGAAGGAGACAAAGGTGCTTCATCACTGATCCCCATGAGCTATCATTTTCAAATCCAGTGGTTTTGGCGGGCCTTCCCATGCCTCTTGGTCGCTTTATGCCTCGTGTTATGTCCTTGGAGTGTGGTTCTTCTCAAGCATTGGAGAGTCAGTTGAGGTGGCCGTCTTCTTCTCTCTCTTTGTCTTTTGGTTTTCACTTTATTTCTAGGTCGGGAATGGAGAAGGGTGGGGTGCCAGACGTGGGTCATGTTAGTCTTCTTTGGACCTATTCGGCGTTGTCGGTTTTTTTTTCTTCTTCCTTCTATGGGCACGACAGGCTTGGTTCCCCAAATGTCGTATAAGAAAACGTCCATGGTCTTTGTCTCTTCACGTTTGATAGGTTTTTCTGCTTGTTTCGGGTATAATATTTTGATCCTTCTCGTTTTCTTATGGATCGATGTTTTCGTTGGTTTTGGTTTTCCGGGTTTCATTCTAGTGCCTTGCCGTAGCGGGCGGTTATGAGGGTCCTGGGTTTTTTCATTTTGGCTGGTGCGGTTCAGTGGTCTCATGGCTTGGTGCGGCTTGGGTTTGTCAATGGCCTCTTTGTGCCTGCATCTATTGCAGCTGTTTGGGTGGCTCCGAGATGTTGCCTCCATCATGTTCTTTCGTTTCTTTGGGCTTGTGTGTGGTTTCCTTCTCGCTCGGGTGGAGTTTGGTTGCTTTTGACTTCAAGTCTCCCGTTTAGGTTGGTCTTGATTGTGCTTGATTCTGAGCCCAGTAATTGACAAAAGTTGTTGGCTATTTCTATTGGTACTTCTCATTTGAATTTCTCGGTCAGTCGGATGCACGCTATGCCATTGGTCGTGGTGTTTTGTTTTTTTGGGCCCGTTTTGTTTCTAGTCTTTCTTCATCTTTTCTTTGTTTTGGGTGGGGTCCCGTCAACCCCCTAGTTCATAGCTCCAGTCAAAAGCGTTTATCAATAAAAAATATATATGTGCAACAAGTACCTTGCTAAGGCAATCTTCTCTCTCTATATCTCATGAAGGATCTAATGAAGGCACAAGATCATCTCAATTTAGAAAGAGGAAACTTACAAAAGTTGAAGAAACCTCTCCCTTAGTGGGGGTGTACAAAAGATCCAAATTCAAAGGGAAACCTGTTAAATAACTTGAACAAGAAGAAATAGACCCTTTGTAGTTCATCAAGCATCTAATAGAACCCATTGTCCTTGCAGAGGTGGTTGAACTAGCCAATCCTAGTCTTGTTTTGGTTTCCTACTAAGCACCTGAGGTGTCCGATCTTCTTTCTGCTCCTTCTGAGCCCTTCCCATGGATCAAATATTTACTTGGAGAGGATTCAAGAACAGTCAACAAGCGGTGGCACACAACGTCAAGGCCATCTCAAAGTACATCAAAACAAAGAAGAGTAAGAAAGTACAAACAACCTCTAGGTTCTTCACTAAGGCTTTCGGAGCTAAGTTTCTAAAGGTTGTTCACCGAAATTCATCAAGCTGTGGAAGATATGACACTGATGACTATGTGATGACAAGAGTCTCTCTGGGAAAACCACTCATGAGGGTGATGCTCACCTTTTCAAGGAGTCCCCATCACGAGATCCTTGTATGAAATGAGGAGTGTAAAAACCATCAACCAATTGGAGGAACATGTGAGGACCTTGTCTTCATATGTGTAATCATTTCTTGAACCAGATTCATCATCTATGTCTCCAATTAAATAAATCTCTCCCATCTACAACTTCAATCCCAGGTCCATCAAGCAAGCTCAAGCATTCACAATGCAAGGAAGGGCATGTGACCAATGGGTAAACATGATCATGGAAAAGGGAATGCTCTCTTCCCTGAGATTATCTCTTTGTTCACATTCCTCTTGGCCATAGAGTTGAAAATCAAGAAAACTAGAGTTGAGATCAAGAAAGATAAGGTCCTTTGGGAGGATAATCTCCCATTGGTGAAAGAGATGAATAATTTTGATTCTCATGCCTTGATAAGCTCATGTGTGTTTTCATCCGCCTTAAAGAACTTGTCTCCCATTTGGTCTCATACTATAACATGAAGGTATGATGCTCTGAAAGAGGCAATTGCAGATTTGGAATCCCGTGAGGAAGATGTATCAATAATTTTGGAAGACCTTGGCACAAGCATGCAAGAGCTTGGGACTCATTTCCTCAACGAGAACATTTATTTGAAGGATATTTAGAATTCGTTTCAAGAATTGGTTTAGGAAAATATCAACAATCCTCTGTCCTTTAATGGTGATACTTTGGAATCCCTTGCAGAGATTAGAGGTTCCATCTCTAATACTATAAGAAATCATGAGAAGTGGTTCAATCAATGCAAGAATCTCAATGCCACCCCTGAAACTTGGCTTCACACATTGGAACATGTGCACATCCTAAGCCAATAAGGTTTCATTTGTAATTTCTAGATTCAACAAGATGGTCAAAGGTCAAAGCCTCATCATTGGAGATCTTCCATGGAAGTCGAAAATATTTGATTCTTCATTAGAGGAGGATCTTCATCGAACAATTAGTCAACTCCTTCTCCTTCTTCCTATTTTCCCTCTTCTTTCTCTCCCCTTTCTAATTATTCATTGTGCATAATCATGAAATTTTGTCTTTTTCACTTAAGTGACTTTCTAATGTTGAATTGTAAAAGTCCCTTTTGATTTATAAAAAGGGGACTTATTTTCTCACTTCTTCGGAAGATGGAATAAAAACATGAAGAGTCATGTGGGGGGTAGATGAAGGGTTGCAATGTAAAGATATAAATAGGGGTGACCTCCTCACTTCAAGAGGATGGTTATTGTTGTTCTCTAGCTCTCATATTCTCTCTAGAAGCAAGATAGCTGAATTCTTCCATTTCCTAGTCTAATGCATTCCTCTCCATCTCAACTTCACTCCATAAGCATGTACTTGTTGAATATAATGCAATGAGACTTTGTGCTTCTTGTATATTTATTCCTTGTTATATGTGAATGGTTTCTTCTCATTGAATTCATGGTTATATTATAGTTTTGAGGAAATAAACTCTTATGTGATATTTATTGTGTAAAACCCTCCTTACTATTCTCTTCTTACCTCTCTCTTTCTAACTGTTTCCTCCCTTGTAGTACCTACAAACACTTTTCCATAAGTGTAGGGAAGTACTCTGTGTGATCCTCGATCAAAAGACCACCCCCAAAAATTAGAATAGTGTAAATATTTCTTATTTTCAATAAATGGAGTTGCCCCATTCAAGTAGAGGACTTAGTCCCACACACACCGTTGGTGAGAGAACCCCATTTTCCCCATCGTATCCAACTCAATCCTCACAAGGTAACATTACTAATCGGGTTTTCGCTAAGACATCACATCCACCCAATCACCAACCACATCACCACTATGAAAAGAAATTCCAAGATTGTATCATTACAACATGATGTACTCGCATCATTATCCTAGGACCCCCTCTATTTTTTCCTTTGGATAATCATTGTGATCTCTTAGAGAAACTTGAGAAGACACCTACTAATATTTATATCTTGGATCTTCTCTAAATACCTACTAATCACAAAGATATCGTTTATAAGACCCTTCAGGAGTCAAGAGTTTTGACAGACATCAACCCTTCGTACTTCGAAGACTTGGTCGCACAAATCACCCCATCTCCGAACAAATCATTTTTAGCCAAAATAATATTCCACTGGATAATTGCACGCACAATTTACCTTTGTACATCAAAGTGAACATAACCCATAAGAAAGTCAAATGGGTGCTTGTGGACAATGGAACTGGTTTAAACATTTGAACTCGAAGCTTATTAGAGAACTAAGGCATACTAATACAGATCTTGAGCCTAAGGTAATTACCATTAAGGCCTATGATAATGCCGAGAGACAGGTTGGCGGGAACCATTACTTATGAAAGTTGGAGTCTGCATGCATGCGAAAACTAGGTTCCATGTTATTGATTTGGAGCTTCCTTATAACATCCTCCTTAGCCACCAATAGATATATGCCATGTAGGTTATCCCCTTCACATTCCACCAGTGCATCAAATTGCATTTCCAAGGTCGAGCTCACAATTCTGGTGACTGTAACCCTCTACTCATTGTAGAGTGTTAGTAGTCCTATCATAGATATTGTTGTTAAACTCAAATATGAGGCTATTGCCTCTCATATCCATTATGACACACTTTAACCCAATTTATTTAGTGCATCCACCTCTATATCCACCTTTCCCACATTGGAGTCCAAGTTCAAAATCCTAACACTTGGCTATGGGAGTACGACCTCCAAAAATGCCTCCTTGTTTCTAATCTCCCACTATCACTTTGAAAACAAGTGGCAAGGCCAAATTTTGGCCAAAAAGAACACCGAGCACAATAACCTCGACAAGTTTATACCTGGTGGCCTCTTAGCAAATGAACGTCTAGATACCACTTACACATCCCAATCACCTGATGATAAGATGGCCTCCTATTATCAATCCCCATACTATGTCATCCCTAAAAAAATGATGTATTGCATAGGATATTAAGGTTATGGTTGTGGAAAACATGAACAAGGTGTGTGGGAACCTTTCCCTGCACACGAGAAAATAAACAAATACAACATTGGTACAAAACCATATGGTGCACCACCAATAGAATTCGATGTCGCCTCTTAAGGTGTAAAGATAGCTATTCCAAATATGACAATGAACTAAGGTTTTCTTGTAGTCTTTACAAAGACCTTGCTTCTATGAATCTATTTTTTATAGTGAAATTTTGACCTTTTCTCCTTCTATCATTAAAATTGATCTTGTATACCCCTCCCTCATCGATTGGGACCAAAAACATCACATACCAATCGATCTCTTTTAGAATGAAGAAGTAATAACGAGTTCATAGAGCTACATGATGACATCCCCATTCGGGATCATAAAAGGATTCTCCATCAACCTTAATATGTGCATGTACTTTGGAGAGGAAGTTGATTTTTATAGTTAGCAAAAAAGTGAAAAATATAAAAAATAACTTAGAAAAACAAAAGAATAACAAATCCAAATCCCATAGTGAAAACCTCTTTAAGGAACTTACGGAAAAGCAATGTCAAAAATAATAATAAAAAATATTATATAAGGGATCATTATATTAGTGAAAATATCGTTGGGATGCCAATAGATGAAGAAATCAACCTCCCTCCCGATCTTATGTGAATGGAAGATGGTTCTAAGTTATTCACTTAAAGAAAATATTAACGTCAACATCAACATAAAGAAACATCCTTAGATTGTCAAGTTGGGAGCCCGGCTTAATATATAAGAACATAAAAAAATTATCGTTCTCCTTAGAGAGATTTTTGATGTTTTTGCTTGGTCTTATGTGGACATGTTAGGACTAGAGCCTTCTTTGGTTGTGCACAATTTGGTTATTCATGAATCAACTAAGCCAATCAAACAAAAGCTTCATAAAAATGCATCCACAATTGGCTCTCCTAGCCAAAGAAGAGTTTGAGAAATTGCTAGCAGTAGGGGTATAATAGGCCTATTGACTATTCAGAGTGGATTTCCAACATAGTTCATGTTTGTAAAAAACCAATTGGAATCGGGATTTGTACATATTTTAGGGACAATAAGGTATGTCCTAAAGATGATTGTTATCTTCCCAACATCGATATGATTGTTGATTATACCGTAGGTCATTAAATATTATCCCTCTGTTGGTGAAATAATTTCTTGTAGTGCATATTATTGGTTTTTATGAATGATCATGAGGCTAAGCCCCTCCTTCTTAGGTATTGGGGGTTCCTATTTATTGAATGAAAATTAATTAGTATTGTGGGGTGGGTGGTAGGTTGGGGATCACACATGAATACTCCACTAAACAAGTGGAAAAGTGCCTGTACAATGTACAAGGGAGGAATTTGATTGGAAAGAGGTAAAGAGGAGATGTGTAAATAGAGGGAGGGGGTTAATGTTGTGAGTATACTTACAGATTTCACATACATTAGCCATAGTAAGTTCACATTCAATAGGAAGAAATCAACCATGTAAGCAATAACAAGACTAACGAATCGAGAGACATAAAGTTCTATGAATTCATCAATCAAAGACACAAAGTTACTTGTAATGCCCACAATTTCAACACCAAAATACAACGGTTAAATTATCGAATAAATTTTTTTGTCTTAAACTACTCACTACACAACACCACACAATCTCTAATAGAGAAAATCAACATCACATAAGACACTTACACAAACATCGACCCATAAAGACAACACAATAACACCATATACACGTCGACGCCACACTTTCCCTAATGAAAAAATACTAGCTATGACCCAACCACAAAAGGACCCAAGGATTGGCAAGTCCACAACACATCATTACCATGGTTACATCTTAGTTACAATTAAAATTCCAAGAGCATTTATCGTGCAAGGATAAATTCTCCTTTTCCACCTACATATTCTTAATTTCATTTAACATTCAACTTATAATTGATTAAATAAAATTGACTAAACTAGGTAGTATGAAGATAGTTAATCTAAGCTATGAACAACTGTAATAAAATAGGTAAAAGTAGTAAGGAAGTATGCAAGCAAGCTAAACAACTATGCAAAAGGAAAATCTAACCCTAATATGCAAGAAAGAAGAGGAAAGAACTCAATTGAATAATAGATGTCTATTAGAGAGTGTCGCAGTGATGAACAAAAAATCGAAAGTGGGAATGATTATGCAGGAGTGTCCAAAGGATGAAGTTGGAGGATCTAACTGGACTAGGGTGTCGGAGGAGGGTGGGGCACCTGTGGGGCACTTTGGTCTACAATCTGGTGCCCCGGTGCATGTAAAATCTTTGTAATCGGTACTCACGAGGGTCGAAGGTGATCTCGAAACCCTAGCTTCATATTGTATCTACTTTGTTTTCTCATGCGAGATGTTCTTTGATATGAAAGTAAAACCTATAAAAGACCAAAATGAAGTATCGAAACCCTAAAAAAAAAAGATGTAAATGAATGGGTCAGAATGATGTCATCTTCCACAACAGTGGGCTTACTAAGTGTTGCACTACATTTCAGACCCAAATGTATTTTTGGTGTGTGTGTGCATGTCGTGCCCTAGGTGCTCTTATGTCAGTCACACTTTGTGAAATAGCGAGCAATAGCTAAATGTAGAAAATGTAATAGAATGTGTGCATGGAATAGAATAAAATCCCTCCCCTATGAAGTGTGATGCATATGTCTTAGCTTGTGCCTTGATGATGGAGCTATGTGGATGCCAATGCAATAGATAGATGCAAATCTAGATGAGTGATAGTAGTAGATGATGTTAGGTCCCTCATTATGGTCTCATAACTTTATATTTATAGGGTTCTCTTGATCTAATTTCGTAATTAACCCTAAAAAGGTTGACCACAAGAAAGATAAAGATGAAAAATGGCTAGAAGAGGCCCAAAAAGTGGCGGGAAAGTGCAAAAAGGATCAAGGTGCCCCTAGTGGGAACAAAACACCCCGATCGAGGCTAAAATAACACAGGATGTTAGGAAATGATTGGGCATATGGGTGCAATAGGTCATAAATGAAAAAATAAAATAAATAAGATGGTCAAAGGACGAGAGTTAATTAGTAATTTCTTCACTCAAGAACCTTCTAAATAGTAGTATGAGACTAGGATAAATAAATGTCTAAAGTGCATGATTTTGTGACTACATTTTGCCCCCATTTTATGTTGGTGAGTGGAAATCTTGGTAACATAAAGTAGATAGAGATGTGTACTTGATGTCCATGAAGAGTGTAGTAGAAATGTGCCAAGGACTAGACAAAGCATGGAATGACAAAAATATGGAGGAGCGTGGAAACTAAAGATGAAAAATGTGCAAAGAAAAAGTGATGAGAGTGAACCTAGGGTGAAACACGTGTGTGTAGTTATGTGCAATGTGTAGTGTACCTGCATGGTTAGTAAATCATGTGTGCTGCCATGAAAGTGTTGTCGTTGAAGTTGTTGTTGTTGTTGTTGCCCCCATTTGATTGCTTGTTTCTCATACGGTCGGACCTGTAAGGAGAAAACGATCAAGTAGTCAAATATGTATGTATGTATGTGTAAAAACGTAATGTAAAAGACACATGTGTATGAAAGTATGTAAAATACGCAAATGTAAATGGAAATGGAACATGTGCACCTGATCCATGTCGAGAGAGAAAGTGTAGAAGGATATACTGTACTAAGAGTTTTTTGGGCAATCTCGTGTCATAGGATGAAAAAGTATAGGGAGGAAATACTCTGTGTCCTCTAAGCTCTAACTAGTTCCCTGAACTATGTGTAGAGATCTCTATACTGTCCTAGATTTTTGGGTAATCTAATGCCACTGGCTGAAGTAGTGTAGAGAGGCATACCCATTGTAACCTCCAAGCCTGTAATTGATTCTCATAAATTCTAAGGACAACATGTCATGTAAAAGTCGTTGTGTATGAGGTTCTTAGACTAGTCTCGAACTCACTTGACGTATGTAACCCATAATGCCAAGGGCAAAAAGTGCACTGAACTGAACCGGTGTAAATGTGTTGTGTTAGTAGAAACCCTCAAATGATGCCCCCCTCTTTGGGGGCGTATGCGACATCTTTGATAGGAGACATATAGCCATAAAAGAGGGCCAACCGCATGTATGTTATAACTCTTTGAAAAGTGCTTGGTAGAAACCGAGGAACACACAAACCGGAGAAGGCTAGCCAAAAACAAGTGTAAAAAAACATACAAGTAGAAAATAGTGTGTACACTAAGCAAATAGTGTGTAAGCTACCAAACAAAGTAATGTAAGCAAGAAGACAAGTAAGATGCACAAAGCGGGTTGCAAACATGGGACATCACTTATGATGTCGCAAGACACACAAGGCCATCATGGCCGCAAACAACAAATAAGTGTGCACACAAAACATAGGGAAAGTCCCACAAACAATAACAAACAATGACAAACAATGTAACAAACAAGTATGGAAACAAATATCCCTGCATAAAAAATGTTGCATATGAAGCACTCGTTAACATGTTAGAAAGATAACTAGTATGTCAAAAGCATGTATAAACAAGTAATGTAAAGTGCTAAGTACAAAATGAAACAATAACACCTAGAAGAGATGAATGTGTGGATGCTCCTAGTGACCAGTGTAGGAAGGGTAGAAGGTGAACATCCATGCCACATGTAAAAGACATGTATCTACAATCACAACTAGAAAAAGTCATGAACACACATGTATGGATGGTATAAATAGATGACATACAAGTAGTCAAACTAGCATGTGTAATAAAGTGATCATAAACAACAAATGTGAGCAAGAGTATAAGCAACCATAATATGTAACATGTTGTGGATGGATGGAATGGAGTGCAATATTGAGTGATAGGAGCTACGTGCCCCCGAGTGGATGGAAATGGATGCAATGAGGTTCATTTTGTTTCCCCCTCGGCAAATCAAGAATGAACCGTAAAATGAGAGTACGTCATCTCGGAAATGGTCGAGTAGGATGTGTAGTGTCTAACATGCTGTGATGAATGTGTATGGGTGTAGTGGTGAGATGCGACTTAGTGATGATGCATGTGTGAACCCTATAACCGAAGCATATATCATGACAAAATGAAAGTATAAGTGATGATTTAGCCCAAGCGTTTATCACTATAAGATGAATGGATGAGTGATTATTTATCCCTAAGTATATATCATGCCAAAAAGAAAGGAGGGTATGGTGATGTAACCTAAGGTGTAGACCACTAGAACATGATATAATAGGTGACGATTTAGCCTAAAGCGTATGTCACTAGTCTAAGAATGTTGCATGCTTGAAAGTTCAAGTAGTATATGTGTAAGGTCCATTTGATTTGTACACCCTCGGTAGTCAAGTATGTACTGAAGAACTAAAGTGCGTCATTGGGTAGTGAGTGCAACACATAGAAGACAATGTAGTATATGTAAGGATAAAAGCCGATCATAGGATGAGTGGTATATATAAGTATACGATGTGTAAGATGCAACATAAAAAGTGTAGAATGTGTAAAATGTAATGTATAGAATGGCATGTAATGTATGTAGATAGAATAGTGATGTACTATGTAAGATGGTGTAATGCTAGACTCACATATGATGAAGACTAGAATAATATGTAGAGTATGTGTGAAAAGGTGTGTGTAATATGTATGGTATGTAGATAAATGAATAATGCAGTAGGGAGGATAAGTAGTGTAGGATGTAAGATGTGTGGACAATGGTGTATAATGACAACTAGCATGATGTATGATGTATAAATACAAAAAGTAAAAAGTCATAGAATAAACGTAGAATGTATAACGTGTGATGTGTGATAAAGCGCGAAAATGTGTAATGCCTATAGTGCAGTGTGTGGGGTTCAGTGTAGTAGTAATCCCTCAACAATCAAGTGTGAACCGAAGCACAAGAGTGTGTCATTGGGTAATGCTGCTTAGCATGTGTGATGAGTATGCATAATTCAAGGATATGAACATATAAAAGGGATAAGTGTGACTATGCTAAGACGAGGTGCAAGGGGGAAGGTGAAGTGCTATGCCCCCAGTGTGCGTGAATGACCTGAACCATTAATGATGGTGAAGGACAATGGTCCTTCATCGATGTAGGAGATGAAAGCATATAACTATGCTCTAATAGTGGAGGAATGGTAGACAAATGTTGTAGTGATGAATGAATTCTATGTGCATGCAAGGGATGAATGTATGGGGAATGTCATGGCATCACAAAATGTGTCACTGATGGAGATCTATGTGAGCGAGAACATGAATGTGAAGAGGATCCGCATGGAAAAAAATGATGTGGTGATTTATGTCGAGATGCAGTAAGTGTCCAAGGAATAGGCCTATACCTATGTGTAGGACTATTTGAATGATGCAGTCACACATATGATGCTTGAATAGGTGAGGTAGGAGAAGATTGTGTTTTGGGAAACATAGACTATGACATGCTAGATGAAATAGGTAACATGTTAATTACTGTGTGAGGAGATGATGACCATGGAGTAGATGGAGGGATGCCATCAATAAAAATGACGTGATTGTTGTAAATGAATTTGAGTTGTAAATGATTCATGGAAATGAAGGATTATGAGTGATGATTCCAATTGAGGCCGAGAAACATGTTGCATCCTTCAACCGTGTGTTTCCAATGAGGAAAGGTACCGACATAGTAAGAGGACCTGCCGTAATGTGACATGATTGAACTACACAAAAGGGATTTTCAAAAGGGTATTTGATGTGGGATAGAGGATACCTGATAGCTTAAAGAAGTGATATAGAATAGGCACTAATGAGACAACCTTAGTGTTGTTGATGGAGGTCGAGCCAATAGATGCATGGATGTGTAAATGGTTAGATGTAAACTTAGCATGATAATCGACATTGGAAAAAGAAATGATTGGAGGTGAAGATTCAATATTAGCAACTAAGAAATCAAGAGGTCCCCAGGGAAGAAGGTACTACGTGATGCAGACATAATTAGCAAAGGAATCGGTCGTTTTCATATCATGTTTTGGCAAGGGGTTGTTAAAAATATTAAGTTTATGATTGTAATTAGTAGGTGTGGATGTTGTAGATTTTGGAAGCTCAATTTGACCATTGTCAAGTAGATCTTGGATGAGATGTCGTAACCGAAAACAATGATTAGTGGAATGTCCAATGCATTGATGATAATCACAATAAGAATTGTCATCGAAATTATGCCTTTTGGGTCGAGATGGATCAAGTTGTAGTGGTGATGGTAAGGTAATAAGATTACTATCGATGAGTTATGGTAGCAAAACACTTGGTGGTGTACTAATCTTAGTAAAAGTACGTTTGTATGGTTGTGGTCGAAGCTCCCTAGGGTAGAAACTACATTTATAGTGGTTTGTCTATCCATGGGTTTAGTTGTAGAAGATTTGGATGGTGGCTTACTTTGAAAGCATGTGGAGGACAATGCTTGTTCTTGATATTTAAGCTTGCCTATGGCTAATAGTTTAGTCTCACAAAGCTTGAGAGTATGAAAAAGTTGATCAAATGAAGGAGAAGTCTCAAAGAGAACACTCTCTTGTAGGGGTGGTAATAGACTCTGGATGAATAAATCCTGAAGCTCGAGATCTGCAAGGACATTAGACATCTTGGCTAAGTTGTTTTTGTAATGCAAGACATAATCAGATAAGTGTTCGTTAGGCCCTTGTTTGAGTGTGTCAATTGAGCATAGGATATCTTAGAGCCAATATTGATAGAGAAATGTGTGAGAAGGCATCGGCTAGATGCGTGAAATAGACCACCGAATGTATAAGTAAGTCATAGAACCAACGCATCACATAGTCTTGAAAACTACGAGGAAAAATATTTGCTAAGAGAATATGATCGTCCACATAGTCAAGGCATGCTACATGGAATGTGCGAGAGATGATCTTGTGGGTCACCATGGCCTTTGAATATAGGTAGCTTAGGAGAGACAAAATTTGGTGGGAATGTATAAGTAGATATGGCAGTGTGAAAAGGAGTATGTAGCAATGAGGTAGAATCTAGAGATGGTGATGCATGTGATGTAGCTAGTTGAAGTTGTCGAATCTGGGTATGTAAGTCCTTATATAAAGAGGTCAAACCTGGAGGGTTTAAAGAGGAACCGAGATGCAAAGGAGGAGTACCAGAGTGAAAGGCAGGAGCCATGGTTGTAGGAATAGGAGCGGAAAAAAAAGTTGGTGGAGAGGAGACCATGGGGGCAGAGGAAACAACTATGGCAGTTGAAGCATCACAAGGATGTTGAGCGATAATTAGAGCATGTAAGACATGAGGGAGGTAAGTAGGGTTTTCATGCAATGCTTGGCAAAAGTCAGTAATAATGTTGAGTTGGTCTTGATCAACGTTGGTGTCTTCATTGTAATACTTTTCACTATTAGACGCCTCAATTTTGTGAAGAGGCACATTATTGGAACTATCTAAGGGATTGCTAGTAGGAGCAACAAAAGTAGATATATCAGCCATTGGTTTGGAAACCCTATGGGTGAATGAGGATAGCTCACAATATTGAAGAGATCCAAAATGACCGCTACGGGTAATGGGCATAAAATAGAAGAAGAAAGACAAATTTGCAAGTCGGGTTCACCAAAAATGATTAACTAAAATTTACGAAGCTAGGTATTATGAATATAGTTAATCTAAGCTATGAACAACTATAATAATATAGGTAAAAGCAAAATAATGAAGTATGCAAGCAAGCTAAACAACTATACAAAAGGAAAAGCTAACCCTAATATGCAAGAAAGAAGAGGACATAACTTAGGTGAATAATAGATGCCTATCGGAGAGTGTCGCAGTGATGAACAAAAAATAATAAAGTAGGAACGATTGTGTAAGAGTCTTGAAAAGGATGAAGTTAGAGGATCTAACTAGACTGGGTGCATGGAGGAGGACTAGGGCACCTGTGGGCACTTTGGTATGTAATTTGGGTGCCCTGGTTTGTGTAAAAGCTTTATGTAATCGGTACTTGCAGGGTTGGAAGGTGATCTGAAACCCTAGCTTCATGTCGTATCTACTTTGATGTCTAGTGTGAGATATCACTAATATGAAAGAAATACTTGTAAAAGACCAAAAAAGTATCATAACCCTAAAAAAGAAATATGCAAATGAATGGGTCCGACTAACATCAACTTCCATAACATAGGTGGGCTTATGAACTCGAGCATTGCACTACATTTCAGACCCAGATGTAGTTCTGGTGTGTGTGTGCATATCGTGCCCTAGGTGCTCTTGTGTCAATCACACTTTATGAATTAGTGAAAAATAACTAAATGTAGAAACTGTAATAGAATGTGTGCATGGAATATAATAGAATCCCTCCCCCATAAAGTGTGATACATATGTCCTAGCTTGTGCCTTGATGATGGAGATATGTGTATGTCAAACGCAATAGATGGATGCAACTATAGATGAGTGATAGTAGTAGATGATTCTAGGTCCCTCATTATGGTCTCATAACTTTATATTTATAGGGTTCTCTTTATCTAATTTTGTAATTAACCTCGAAAAGGTCGACCACAAGGAAGATAAAGATGAAAAATGTCTAGAATAGGTCCAAAAGTGGCGAGAAAGTGTAAAAAGGATCGGGGTGCCTCTGGTGGGACCAGGGCACCCATGGGTGCCCCAATACAAATCTGGGCACCCTAGTTGAGGCTAAAATAATGTGGGATGTCAGGAAATGGCTAGGTATATGGGTGTAATAGGTCGTCAAAATAAAATAAATAAGATGGCCAAAGGAAGGGGTTAATTAGTTATTTCTTCACTCAAGAACCTTCTAAATAGTAGCATGAGATTGGGATAAATAAATGTCTAAAGTGCATGATTTTGTGACTACAACAATACGATCATTTAATTTGGCTCTTTCTCCCTTACAATAATCTCCATAACTAAATAATTATTTTCCATATTTCAAACACATACAAAATTCCTAATGCTCTTGTTCTTATGTTAAGGTTCTACTTCTCAAAATTTTTATTTGATGTTTAAATTTTACCCTTATTACACAAGGGGAACTAACATGAAGTCAAGGAAGAAATCTTAGGATTTAAAAGATTCAAGATACCTCTTCCCATAAACATCCTTCCATTACGGTACCTTTATTTTCCTATTATAGTTGATATAGTTCAATAACTTGTTTGAGTCAATTCAACATTTTCACTTCACACACACACACACACACACACACACACACACACACACACACACATATGTGTGTGTGTATATAACTTATGTTTTCTCGAAATTTTGATCTCACCAAGAGCAATTCATAATCTTTTTTTAACAACATGAGAATGCCTAATTAAGTTATAAGGACTTCAAGTATGACATTATTCCTAACCAAAATCTCATTAACTCTTATACTCTTTACACTTACGTCGTACTTGGTCTCACTATTGAAATTGTTTTAGAACAATTGTAATTCAAATAACACATAATTTACACTTAAGGATTCATGACTACAAGGAGTGGTGACCTGCACAAAACAACTCATTTCATCGCTCTTAGACACTCAAGTATTAAATGCATATTACAAGCGAGACAACCCAACAACTATATGCTTTTCAAAAAAATTCCAAGAACTATTTAAATTGTTGAGTAAATATGCATCAATGTTTCTTTCACCAATACCCTTAAGAGAGGCTCCACAATCTATTAACTTCAAAAGCATTCATGGATGGGGGGAACTACACCCTACAAGCAACACGTGGTAATCTGCTACTACACACCAAGGGACACATTTATCTAAGAGGGACAAAAGGGGTTCAAATGCAAAATTTATAAAATTTTACACCTTCAAAATCCTTCTAAAGCAATATTTACAATCATTGGTAACAATACATCATAGCTCCTTTGTCCATTAACATCATGAGAGGTCACTTGATCTATTACATTCATTAGTGCTCAAGGGTTTCTACACCCTACCACAAGACAAAATTAGAGTAATCAAATGTCCCTGTCTTATAAAGCCTTCATGCCACTTGAGGTATTCCAAGACTACATTTTCTCACTTTCGTTTAACACTTAGCTTATAAAGGGTTCCATTAGGTTTGGTTCATTTATTTGACTGCCAATAAAAATATATCACTCGATTGTTAATTTCAATTATCTTAACATGTACACATTTTAAGTTTTGATTCTCAAATGAGAAACTATGTTTTCTCAATCACTTGTTCTCACGTGGATCAATTCACATCCACTTTCACATCATAAGAAAGATTTATTAAGTTACGAGTAATCTCCATGACACTTAAAATTATTAGGCCAACATCACAAGGGTACATTCTCAAACAAGGCCAAGTTGTAAATTTTCCTTTATAATTAAAAACTTAATAGTGCATTAATGCATAACCTAATTGTCCCTGTGGTCTCAACCACTATTCATTATATTCCACTTCTAATGTTGTTTAGTCTCTAAAACAACCATGAGATTTCAAGCTCAACATGTCATCTTATATGCCACTAAAGTGATGTTATTCCTCACACTAAGGCATCTTACACACTTTCATACCCACGTGAATGCTCTCAACTAGGTTCCTAGGGAGGAACACACAAACACATATGGTACCTCTAAGTCTCTAGGACTATGAAAGATGTTTGGAGCCAACATAACTCAAGGCTTACTAGAGAGGATCATTCCATTCAAAAAAGGTAAATATTTCAAGCTATATGTTTGTTTTGTCGCTTCTTCCACTCAAAATGAAAAAAACACACAAATGTAAGTTGATATTTTTCTTTGAAGATTAAGTGATTTCCTAGGTCAATGCAACACTAGCAGATAGGTAAAAACATGCCATTTTAAATTATTACCAACAATTTTACTAGCACAATCATATCCAAAATTACGATGACACTAAATTTTTTAAAGAAAAGGTTCCAATTTCATCCTCCTATACTTATTTTGACACTAAAAGAAAGGATTATTTGACATCGTTTTCCAAAGCAACATGATACAATCAAATTCATTTACTTAACAAAATATACACAATTACGACTAAGAGTAACATTTGTTAAACAAGAAAAAGTACAACTATGTATGAAATGGTACATTTTCCCAATACGCAACACTATCATATACATCATGGAAATAATGAAAATAATACATTCTATTCATAACAATATCACTGAAATATTCTAAACAATTACATTGCCTTTAGAAAACATGCTAATAAAAGACACAAGTGTCATTTTACTTCTCCTATTGTTCGGGTACTTGCAACCACCGTAGGTCAGTCCTAGAACTGGTATGGAAATCCCCTACACTCAAGCATAAATCCACACATTCATCATTTCAAACAATTTCAATTAAAGAGAAGAGAGAGGGAGAGATAGGGAGAGAAGAAGAAAGAGTTCGTTTCTCACACATTCACACTTTCACATTCATTTGTACTTAACATTTTGGTACTAGAGAGAGAGAAAAGGATGAGAGAGAAAGTTAAGAGACATTTTATTTTCCATTCATAATGTCATAACCATTTGCATTTCATGTACATTTTTATTTCATTTCAAACCAATTTACATTTCCTAATTCATTTACGTTTTCAAATCAACCAAAGTATCATAGTCATTTTTGGAGAGAGAAGAGGGTGGAGAGAGAAAAAACACCATACATTTCAAAATCCATTCATACAAGATAAAAGATTGAATAATATTCTACATAGCATTATGATGGTATTACGAGGTCACACACGTGGCTAGAAGTCAAACGAGACTCTCAGAAGGAGATTCTAGCTAAAGTAGCAAGTTGAGAAAATTGACCAAAACAACAAAAGTGCTTACAAACTGGGTCTTGAACACACTCGTTTTAAGTTCAATCACAAAGTTTGATGATTCCTACTTACCCCCATATATAGAGAATTCATCGTGTTTGATAGAAGTTGATTATGACAAGCAGAGCTCAAGTTACAAGAGGCAACTCGAGGCCGGTTATTGTAATTTTCTTAGCAACTCTTGTCACACAACGACTAGTGGGCCCCAAAACCCACTTGCAAAACTAGTCTTCAAGGTGTTTTCATTGAAATGAAGGTTGGTTATAATTCTCTTGTTGGCATTCTAGAGGTAGGTGGCAGTGGTTTTCAATTTCACTCAACTAAGTGACAACCGTAAGCCGAAATCGATCGTGTTTTATTAAAACGAGCTTGTCACTACCAGTGACTAATAAGCTAAGTGGCTTAAAAAATTTGACTTGCAAGGGTGTTAAAAAAAATTCAAACAACTTAGTTAAGGTTCCCCATGCCTTCCCATGTTACTATGGGTCTTGCAAGGAGTTTATGATTTGTGGTACATTTGGGTGTGGTGCTTTATACGCATGACTTTTGAGATCGATTTTTTTAATGTTTTGAGAGTTCATGTCAAGGAAAGTTTTTGTGATTTATTGGAATTATGTTCCCTATCATTCAACATTTAATTTAAAAATATGGAAATGATGAAGCAAAATTTAGTGCAAGCGAAAAGGGGAAAACCATACCTGTATTCAACGTTTGTTGGAGGAAAACAACATGGGGCTTTTCATCCTGGCTTTAGGCGGTGACTTTCATTCATGAGTTCCCAATGCCCTTTCTACGAATCCATTTGTGCATATCCAGCCAACATGGCATTCCATGAAACCATTTTTTTGCATTATGACAAACACTTCACGTTCTTTGCTTATGTTTCCACATCTTGCATACGTGTCTTACAGTGCACCAGAAAACAAAGCATCTTCTTCCAAATTTTGTACACATCTTCTTGGGCATTCAAATCTACAAACAAATTGATTAACTCACCAAAGAAGAGTTTTTGTAATAATAATAGTGGCTCAAGAATTATTTTTTTGCTCTTCGTGTACTCAAAGAAACACATCCACAAAACCATCTTGTGCATATCCTGTAATTCATTATGCTCCATACTGCCACGTCTCTTTTGGGAATTTTTCCAAACAATTCACGTGCTTGGTCTAAATCTCCCATTTTGGCGCAGGTTGGGAGAAACTAGAAAAAAATCAATTTTCCATCTTTAAATGAACTCGGTAGCCATCGAATACCCAGAGAATGGTGTCAAAAGGTTAAATTACACACAACACAGTGTTTAGAAGCGAAAAAAGCCAAATAAATACATCTAGACATTACACCCACGCTTCATATCCTCAATCTTAATCTTCCTTTACATACAACAAATAAACTAACAACAAGCAATATTTCCCTCTCAAAGACATTGAACACGCCTTAGATGTAGATATAGATCCAGATCGATCAATTTGTATAAGGTAAAATGAGGAGATATTTGGTTACAAATTTATCTTTGTGCAGCTGATTTTAGGATGGCTATAGCTAAAGCTCCATTTAGCACGGTTCCCCATCATGTTCTACTTATCCAATTATGAGAGTGCAACACCTTGCACATGCTACAACCATCCAACTACTGCTAAACTTGCCACGTTAACTTGGGTTTCATCGTGGTTAACACCTTAGGATCTCAAATAAAGTGCTTGTATTATTATGTAAAGAAATGACATGTCTACATGCCACTTAGGATGAGTCGCTCTCCAAGCCTGCTTTATGGATCCTTCCACACTCTACCCTCTTGACACGGACCACCGTCCCGCTCGCACATCCCCATCAATTCTCAAAAAATGCCTTTCAAATTTATTTTTATTTGTATTTATTTTATTATTATTATTATTTTAATTTTATGTTGGGCACTACATTCCTTCTTGGTTGTACAATATTACAATGCTTGCAAAGTTGAGAGTAGAAGAACATAGGCAATGCGATAGAAGTAATGTAGCTTTATTGCTTGTAGTAGTAGTGATAAAAATCCCACCAACTAACAATAATCAACAATTACCAATCCCTTAGAATGGACAAGCCATTCTAATTTATAACTTGAAAAAATTCTTTTCATCTCCCCCAACATGATTTTTCACCATTCCCATCATGTGTGACCTTTCATGTTCCTATGGAATAAAAGTGATCCTGTTTCTTAGTAACGAAAAAGAAATCTTATAATGTCAAATTAAAGGTCACTTAAGTGAATAAGACATAATAGTGAAAGAGTACATTCTCAATGAAGAAATAAAATGCTAGAAAGAGAGGGAGGGAGGAGAGAGAATAAGAGAGAGAAGTGCAATCCGAGAGACGGAAAAGCTCCTCATTGAGGAAGAACGCCTTATGATGGACCTTTAAGGAAATTATATATGAATGAGATTCTTAGCCTTTGACCTTCTGTTGAACCAAAATAAAGTGTGGATCAAATGCTTCCCCTGCGAGATGCGGAGACACATTCCAAGGCATTGAATGAGTGTTCAAAAACACTACTAAGTGAATTGCACCTTGTGAACCTAATATGGTTTCCTAATCACAGAAACATGATGATCCTTTTAAACACAAGGGTGGAGTCGGGACATGGAGATCACCCCCTTATCCTTCTTGTCTCCAAAATTCATCTACATGACAAAGATGTCTACTTTTTGAATGGAATCATACTCGGATACTCGGACATCTTCTTGCTCATTTGCTCTTCATGAAATAGGCATTCTCCTCCAAATAAAAGTATTGTTCCCTAGTTGAAATTATTTGTTTATGACCTATTGTTAGACTGAAACATTGTGGTTACAATCTCCTTCTTCTGTGAGATGTGGGCACACTCCAAAACATTGAATAAGTGTTCGAAAACACTAACCTGAGACTTACACTAAGTGGGCCTATGATGAATTCTTGATCCTGTAAATGTGATGGCCATGAAAACCTCAATATATTGTTGTTCAAATGGAAATATTTTACACATGTTGGTTCATTTTGACATGTTTCTTGCTATGGTGTGATTCACATGATGTCCCTCCTATTTGAAAGAGATTTGAGCATGAGGCTAGAGTTAGAATGTAGAGGTCATCACCTTCCTCCTCCCGACTTTGTGGAGCTTCATAATTCACTTTAGGGATAAAGATATCTCTTTCTTGGATGGAATCAAGCTCAGGATACCTAGGTATCTTCTTGTTCACTAGTTCCTTATTAAAAATATCTTCTCATACAAATGAGGGAGGAAGAAACTCGACATTCACCATCATGCTCATCAAACACATTCTCATGCCACATCCTGAGAAGATGATTGAGAATTAAGGCTCAATTTTACAAACCCTATTTGATATCACATTCCTTTCATGGTCCACATAATTTAAACATGATGACCCCGTTATGTGGTCATAGGATGAACTCAAACACACAGCCTTGGACTTCACCTCGAGACTTAGTTTTTAAGAGTCTGTGAGGGATTTATTTCTTGTTTAAACCATAAGAAAATTTCCTATCCTTGAAATTGTGGCAAAAATCAATGAGATAGGTGGAATTTGAGTTAATACAAGTGATTTGAGCTCGATTGCAAGACTTTCTATTTTTAGCGGTCCCGACTAGGATGGCCATTTTTGGTAAGTTTTCACAATTTTCACTATTTGGTGGTTTTTACATGTTTGGAGCAAGCACAAATGTTGAGAGTTAATTATTTTGAAAACTTACTAGATTTAGACATATGAGACCTTACACCACTTAATATTTTTATATGGAGGTCTTCCGGGTGCCATACTTTGGAACTAAACTAGTATCAAAAGATTTAGTTTTGTCTCAGGACCTTCCATTCTAGTTTTTGAGATTTTTATTTGTTAGAACTCCGTAGAGAGATGAAAAGGAAAATACAGGGGATGTAAATTTATTTTGGATTCTTAAAATCGTATAGAGCATCCAAGACAATGTTCTTATAGTCAACTTGAATGCATTTTTGGGAGGAGTGCACTGACAAAGTTTGGTAGAAATCACCAAGACTGCTTTGGAGATATGAGCAAAATTCCTTTTCTGAGCTTGATGGTTCTAAAGAATTCCAGCAACATCATTGTGCAACAATGGAGTTTTGGAGGAAAAAACATATTTTAAATTCAAAAAATTTCAACGTGTTTTTGATCTAGTGTGAATGAGATGACGAAAAGGCTGAAAATGGCTTCAGGTGTCTAAAAGTGGTTTTTCACGTGACCAGTGGTTGAGTGGAAGGATGGGGAGCACAATTGCATGTACCTCATGTTAATTTTTCTATTAGTACAATCCAACTATATTCCAACTCAAAAATTCACCATGTGGGGTTTGATCACGAGAAGGGGATAAGGAGTTAAGTTGTTTGCAAGTTCAGGTTATTCCTAGGTGTAAAAGAGGTGATGTGCAAGTTACGAGAGGAAGTGATTCATGTGGGAGTGAAATTTTGTCTCCCCATGTCCCTTTTCACCTTGGGGAAAATTTTAGGGGACAACATGAGTGAGAAAATGTTCCATAGGTCTCAACTCACGAGAAGGGGACAAGTTAGATGCAACTTCTGAGGTGCCTAGGTGTAAAAAATGTGAGTCTTAAGTTATAAGGAGTTCGCTAGCATGGAGGAGTGTACTTTAGTGTCCCCTTGTCCCCTTACACCTTAAGGAAAATTTTAGGGGACATCACGTGCTTTAAAATGCACCAAGGGGGTCTGCTCATCATGGGAAGGGGACCTAGGCAACTTAACTCCTCACATGCTCCGCTTAACACACCAAGTTGTGTTTTAAGTGACAAAACCACTTGAAAGGATGGGGGAGTGTAATTTGGTGTCCCACATGTACCATTTTCACCTTAGGTAAAATTAAAGGGGAAACCAAGGGTGAAAAAGTGCACCAGGGTTATATTGAACTGTTGATGTCATCCACCAATTCCATTTTAGAACACCATGAGTGATTTTTTGGCCCCGAGAGCATGAAGGGTGTTTTGGGGTCAAAAATTATATTATTTTAACTCTAAATCAAATGTTGAGAGAATCACAATAAATATCAAGATATAATTATGCTTTTAAAATGATTTCTAGGGCCTATTTCACTTTTGGCTCAAAGGACCATCTATAGAGCCTTGGGTTATCACAGAAGATTTTTAAGTCTTGGAACAAAAGTGTTATGTCCATCATGTGAAGGATTCCAAGATATTTCTAATGACTACTTTTTTCTTCCCAATTCCACCCGGAACTCCCGAGAATCATCCGAATAAGTCGGTTTTCACCGTTGGAGTATAACATTCCATACACCTAAAATGACCTCCGTTGCTTCCTTGATTCCCGACATCAATTTATTCCATATATTTTCTCTGAAATACCTTACATAACTTCATTAATATCCTTTAAAACTCCCAGATGGCTTGAGTCTTCCTTGTCAACTTCCAAAGGGTATTCATTAGTTGCAAAATGGCCCTTTCCAGGCCTCTGAGGGTAGTTGTTTCACTTCAGATCTTAGTAACTTCTTCAATCACCTTAGGAATACATCCTGCACATGGAAAACACTTAAAAATATTATTATCATGTTCCTCCTAGCCAAAATGTGAATGACACTATGGGCAAATTGGCTAGAGGAAGGGTTTATAATGATTAAGAGAGGAATTTTCAAGTGGGGAGCTTGGTTGTCATGGCCAAAATTTTCAATCTTGCATGCTATAAATTTAACATGACAACACCCTCATGGATGGTTTTGTTTTGCAATAATCAAATGAATATAGCCAAAAATTATCAACACAAAAGTTCCTTTATGACTCCTTGGGAATTTTTGTTATCAAGTCATGTCTTTTGGCCTTAAAAATGTAGGGCTACATATCGACATTTCATGACCATTATATTTCACAATATGTTCTATGAAATTAAAGAATATTACGTGGATGAAATTTTGAGCAAGTTAAAAACTCGAGCAGAGCATCCTGTAATCCTTCGTCACATGTTTGAGTGGATTTGGGAATATAAGGTCAAATTAAACCCTAAGAAATGCGTGTTTGTTGTTATATCGGGTAAATTATTGGGATTTGTTGTTTCTAGAAGAGGAAATCAAGTGGATCCGATAAAAATACAACTATCACTGAAATGCCTCCTCCTAAAAACCTCAAGCAACTTGTAGGGTAAAATCAGGGTTATTCGCATATTCATTTCCCAACTTGCTAATAAATGTCATTCCTTCACCAATATCCTTAAAAGGAAGTTGATTTCCAATGGCCCCTTGAATGTTAACATGAATTTTCACAATTAAAATAGTACATAGCCAATCCATTTGTTCTAATCCCGCCTACACTAAGCAAATACCTTTTACTATACATTTCCGCTAGCTAGTTTGCTATAGGCACACTCTTAGCACAATACAATGCACAACATAAAGAGATAGCCATATATCACCTTAGCCACACATTAATATTATATGAGCTTAATTACCTACATATTGAAGAGGCGTGTTTGGCCATCGTCTTTGCTTTCCAAAAAATTTCCATTACTTGTTGAATAGTAAAACCAATCTCATATCTTAAGTTGACTGTTAAAGTATCTCCGATCTAAACCCACTCTTACTAGGAATATCTTAAATTGGATCATTTTACTTAGTGAATTTGACATTGAATATGTTAATCAAAAAGTAGTTAAAGGACAAGTGCTTTCCGTCCATCTTGTAGAAGCACCATTTCCAGCACAAACCTTTGAGTCTTGACTTACCTAACACATCTGTCTTGTTTGTCAAAGAGTCCACTACCTAGAAAATATAATTTGACGGGTCATTCAATTTACATGGCTCAAGTGCAGGAGTCATTCTTATTACCCCACTAGTGATCTTATTCTCAGAGCTTTCAAAATTGGTTTTCCTTACACCAATAATATTGCAAAATATGAAGCATGTATTGTTGGTTTGAAAGTTGACTTTAAGTGGAATATCAAATAAGTGTAGGTTATAGGTGACTCGTAGCTGATTATTAAATAGGTTACTAATGAATACAATGTCAAGGATGAAAATCTTATCCCCTATAAGTGTATGGTAGACAGTTTGAACGAATATTTTGTCCAAATCACTTTCCAACAAATCTAATGAATGTAAAATAAGCCTACGAGATGCTATGCCTACTATTGGATCTCTCTTGCACCTACCTCTAGATAACAATGAATATAATTCCTTGTTGAGCATCTCACAGTACTTGCTTACGATATACCAGAATATTGTTTGGTATGTGAGGTTGTTTTTCACTTTCCCCCTTGGTACAAAGACATTTACAATTACTTACAAGATGATACCTTTCTACCTAACATTTCTCATTCCCATTCCCAAAAGTGTACCCTTATCGAACACATAGCTCATTATACCCTCCTTGAGGAAACTCTCTATCATCGAGGCTATGATGGGACCTTATTATGGTGTTTGAATTTGGAAGAGTTTATCCAAGCTACCACAGAGGTGCACAAAAGGCATTTGTGGTGCTCATACTAGTGGCATGGTTCTTGCTAAGAAACTTATGTGTGTGGGTTATTATGGGCCCAATATAGAAATATTTTTGTCAATATGTTCAAAAACGTGTCATGTGCTAGAAACATGGCAAATTAATTGATATGTAATCTCAATCCTTGCAGCTTATTAATATGCCTTGTACATTTTCAAAATGGGGGCTCAATCTCATAGGAAATCTCACACCTACTTCATCTGATGGCCATAAACATATTATCACTGCAACTGAATACTTCACCAAATGGGTGGAGGTTGTCCCTTTCACTTATGTAACTCGGTGATTAGAGATTCAAACTCATCAAGAACCACATTATTTTTCATTATGGCATTCCCTTCGCCATTGTCTTTGACAATGGTAAATATTTCAAAAATAAGCAAGTGAATACCCTTTATTAACACTTTAAAATGCATCAAAAGTGGTCTACCCCATATAACCCTTGAGGTAATGGGAAAGCTAAGGCCACTTATAAAATTCTTGTTTGCATTATGGAGAAACTAGTTAGTAAAACAAGTCACAATTGACACCTCTAGATTCATCCCACCTTATGGCCTTTCTCATACCTCCATTCGAACACCTACAAGAGCCACACCATACTCCTTGTATTTGACAATGAAGCCATTATTACCTTAGAGGTCGAGCTTCTCTCTTTACATATATCTCTTAAGGATTATCTAGATACAAAATAAGATTATAGAGTGGTCAGGGCTTACGAGCTCAAGTTATTTGATGAAAAATGCCTCCATGTCTTGGATCACCTCAAAGTGTATGATATTTGAATACTCAATAGCTACAACAACACATCATCTCTTGATAATTTGAGGTTGGAAATCTTGTCCTTAAATAAAATTAGTTCAACACTACCAAGGAAAGAGAAAAAAACGGTAAAGTTTGATCCTAACAAGTTAGGGTCATACATTGTGGTGGTTAAATTGGATCAAAATATTATAAGCTTGCTCGTCCTGATGGAACAAAGCTTTAGGATCCCATGAACATCATGCACCTCAAACACTTTAAAAAATAAAATAAAATCAAAAAATATTTTTTTTTTTTAAAATAACAAAGACAAATAAATTCGTCTAATGGTGAAAACCACACAATTGTGGCACCTTGGGCACATCCTTTGGTGAAAATCAGTTTCTAGTGCCATGGGAGGATTCCATTGTTCACAAGCACCTCGTATTTTGGGGCATGACTTTGCTTCCTAACTTTTCCATGACTTGAATTCATAATCATGTTGAGCTTGTTCCTCTTGGCCTTGATCGACTTATCATATTCTTATATATTCACGTGGGAATTCACCTTTGTATATTCTCACATCTTGCTAGATGAATATTAGTGTATTGTTCTCCTATACATAATTTCGGAAAACCTAGAAAATCTAAAAAAACATTAAAATCCAAAAATATTCATAAAACCTAGAAAATCCAAAAACATTAGTAAAACCTAGAAAATCTAAAAACATTGGTAAAACCTAGAAAATACAAAAACATTGGTAAAATCTAGAAAATCCAAAAACATTGGTAAAACCTAGAAAATCCAAAAATATTCACAAAAGCTAGAAACATCCAAAAACATTTGTATAACTTAGAAAATACAAGAACATCATAAAACGTAGCACAAAACCCAAAAACAATGTCTAACGCAATCGCACTAAAAATTTGGAAACCATTCACAAAACATTGTACTTCAACGCTTGCTCGTTCTAGTGCAAGACATGTGGATCATCTTATGATCTTCTTTCATCAACAAGATTACATGCTTGCCATTTCCATCTTTCTAGCATATATCATTGCTCAAGGCATAATCATAGTGCATATTTTATTCTATCTAGACATCTATGTCCTTTATCTATTCCCTTGTGTGTATCCTTGCTCGGTGCATCATCTTAACCCTTGTTGTATAACTACAACATTTGGGTATTGTAACAAGATAATAAAATCATTGGTACATTTCTTAAACATTACTTATTTGAGTGTATTTACTTGTACTTGTTTGGTTGCTTGTTTATTTACTTTCTCGTATTGCATTGCTTTGGTATTTTGATTTGAGTCAATCCTGTAGCATCCTACAAATATTGTATTATGGCTTTTCATGTCATTCTACCTTTTTGTTGAATTATTACATTAAATAAGAGGTATTTAGAGCTATAACAATGCATAACCTATAACACGGGTTACCATACACCCCCTCCCACTCATCACGTCTACCCATATCAATCCTATTTTAACTAACTTTACTTCTAACTAACTTGTTCACTTCCTCTAACTGCCTAAGACACAAAAAATAGGTGATAAGTCCAAACAAGCAAAATATCGAATTTATATATCTGAAAATCAACACACATCAATAGAAATAGATCACAATCGAAGATAACAAAACACATATAACATCATCATATAATCATCATATTTACTCTACTCATACATATCTATCATCATCTATCCAACATCATAATACAATGATATATCACCGTCATGAGCTAATCAATGCCAAACATCATAATAAAATTTAGAAACATACACATAGACCTAATCTAAAATCATCATCTATATAGATGGGTACACCAAAATGCCTTTGAGTTTACAAAAATGTTCTCATAACCGTATGATACATCTCATCATGGTACAATCAAATCTCCTAGGTCTAGATGAGTTAGCTCTTCACATGACACTCTCCTAGAACCGAACTTCCCGATGGGCTTGGGGACACTAAGTGTGGTCTTGCCCCTCCTATTGGTACTAGAGCCGATATTCCCAGGTAGCCCCATTAGTGATAGTGTGCCCACAAAATTCTGTGACCTATCTGATGTCAATGGTCTCCGTGACTTGCTCCCCCTTGACCACTATGAATAGCTATCTACTTGATGATCCAATAACATGGCCATCTCATATAGAGTCCTATAGTACATAACCTCTCCTGCGCAAATGGGTAATCTAGTCAAGCATATCTATGACACCTGTGCTCCCGAAGTTGCAGGAACTTCATCTCACTCCCTACGTAGTCGTTGTTCCACTGCTCATATGACATACCTTTCACCGCGAGCTATATGTCACTCTACTATTAGGTTTTCCATCTCTTTGTGCAATGTATCCCTCTCTCTACACATAACATCCCACTTAGATATCATTGTATCTCACTCCGTGGTATGCTAAGTCAATGCACCACTAAGTCATGCCACCTCTGTCATTAGTTGAGAAATCTCTCCATCTCTCTCTCTCGCACCGGGTGCTTAACCCACTAACCATGCTATGTCACCTCATGGGCCAATATATCGATGGAAACTACTTATGCGACCCACTATGTGACATGTGTGGTGTCGATGGTCCTACCCTTATACTCGGTGGCGGGTGTGCAATAGTAACTCCCGGTTTCCCCATCCACCTCCACCATCTCGCACTTGAGGTTTTCCCCAAACTATCCCATCCACCTATTGTGGATGTGCTCATAACTATTACAACATCACTCCTTCCACCCTATTCTCGGATGCTCCACTCATCAGTGGCTCTACTCACTACAACTAATCCAATCCCTATGTATGTTACTTGGTATGACCTTGCTACCTATAACATCCCTTTGCACACCGATAATTAGTTGATCATATCCCTTCAACTCGACCACTCATACTATAGGTTGTATCTGCGGAGTTCCCTATACCATATATGGATGACGGTTTCAGCGCATTATCACTACTACCTCAACCACACTAACGAGTCTTTGCCTCGGGATCATAAGTCTCACTAGCTAAAAAATTATGATTTCAGACCTAGTACTCTGTAGTGGTCTCAAGATATGTAATCCCTCTTTGTATATCCTATATTGTGATGACCAATGTATCTCAACTTGATGCTATAGTGTCTGCATCTATAGTTTCTACCACTGTTGTATCTCTCGTGTCACGTGTGTAAAAATATGTGGTGTTGTAGAAACACCATGTGTGTAGCCAAACTATCTCAAGACCATGTCTGACATGTATCTCTCTACAATAAAATTTATGCTACCAACCAAGTGTAGACAGTATAAAAACACACCTTGCTCATAAGGTCCCTTATTCGAAAATACAAAAATATTAGAAAACATAAAAAGACCGAAAAAGTCATTAAACCCCATAAAATGGAGTTAAAAGACAACTCTCCCCCATTTACTAAGCCTCACCCACTCAAATTTAATTTTGTCCCATCACACCTACTGATATTTATGCCCAATGCACATTGAACCCATGTGTGTCCCACTCCCCTATGCACTCCAAATCTATAAAAGCATCCTCAACCCTCATTCCAACCCATGACTCTTAGTACACAAAGACTATACTTGAGTCTCTTGCTTGCATATATTGGTTTTACGAGTCTTGAAGAAGGAAAGGTGAAGCACAAAAGATAGGTCTAATTTTCTGCAACACTATTTTAGTGATGTTCCAACACAGGCAGGAATCACAACTGCGTTTGGCTTGGGATCTCCATGCGAATCTCAGCGAAACACAACTGTGATTGTCTTGCGATCTGGGTCGTATAATTATCATTTTCATTTACTGTTTTGTCATTTTAATCAATAAAATTTCTTTAATCTCCTTAAAATGGTTAGGGATCTTACTGAGATAGGTTCCCTAACCACAAAAAAAACTAACATTTTTCAAGTGTACTTATGTGCAAGTTTAGATTCAATTCTGAAGAGTTTTTCACCCACTTTATTCAATGAAAGAAACCAAAATTGTCCCTCTCTTAACAATGACATCATAAACCCATTCTATTTTAGTAACATTGATTTGGAATTTTCATATTAACTAATCCATTTTGCAGGTGATCCAAATCTAGGCATACATTTTGGCGACCATGGTGAGACTCTTTTTTTGGTTGTGGGTAATTATTTTAGTTTTTTGAATCTAACATTACTTTATTTAGGGTTGTATTTTGTGTTTTTATTTTATATTTTATTTTCCCTAACATTTCTTATACAGATCTAACACTTGATTTTGCATATCTACCCAAAATTCCAAAAATCTAAAAAATTCAAGTTCAGTTCCGGTTGAATATGACCTGCTTGCATTTTCTCGACACAAAAAAGCTTAAAATTTGGTTATAGGTAAGTTACAACCGTGTCTATGTTGTAACTTTGTTTTTGCAAAATCTAAAAATACATTTGTTTTTCTTTAAGGAATGAATTGGGAATGAACCACACATTTTATTGCAGGTCTGGATAAGGGTAAATACCCATCCGCATAACTGTGTGAAGTGCATGGGCATAAGCTCAAAAAATCATTGTGAAGAGTACCATAGGAACCCCAAAGTAGTTAGCACATTAAAGGAACTAGCCAACGAAATGGGTACCCCCACCTACGTAACTAGTACACCTGTTAGGATTAGAGCCAAGATTATCCTTAGTAATGGCTCTGATTTGATTGATTGCATGGAGTAAAATCTAGCTTGGTTAATCAAGGGGGTAAAGTAAAGCCGACGACTAGAAATTTTTCTAATGTATCACGCTCGTTTGGATAATATTTATTATTTAGGGAGAGAACCTTTTATAGGAATCCAAACAGACTGATCCCCTTTATTCCACTTTAAGACAAATAAACATCACTATATTATTTCGAGTTGTACCTACAACTATTTTTGTTCTTTATAGACCATTCTCACACTCTCGTATCTATTTCTGTCATAATTTTTGAGTTCGATTTTCCCAAGATCATTCACAACTATGACTATGGTGTAATTTTTCCACCCCACATTTTTTCCAGAGTCGATTCTGTGCAACTAGCATGTATCACTCTAAATCATTCACTTCACATTATGTTCTAATTATTGATTTATCCCAGACTCACCATAATTATGACTGACCTATGATTTTTCCGATCCTCCATCTTGTTTGACTTCTTCCACTCATGTTTCCAAGTCCTAGTCACTGTCATTCCCCATGGATTTTAGTCATCTCCACGTTCATTCTCATCCTAATTTACTTCATCAAAACCTTCTTATTGGCATGTGGATGTTGATTTTTCATTGATTTCAAAGGCATATTGATGAAAAATTAGGATGCAAGAGAGCTAGATGGAGCTTGGAATAAATGAGACATGGTAGAACATGACAAGGCTTGAGAACACCTAGTTTAGGCTCAACTTCTTGAGGAGCTAGTGACTAGCAGAGGCTAAATGGTGATGTGAGATCATTCTTGGAGGATGACATAAAATTTTTAATAGGTATATGACAAGGAAATAAGGTTAGAATTATGGATACATAGATGCATGAGTGGAATTGGTGAGACTAGCTCAGTTTAGCAAGCTTAATCCCTAGGCCTAGATAGCAAAGTGACTTGGAAAGGTGGAGTGAAGTTACGAGGAAACTGCTGGAAATTATGGTAAAGGTATGAAACAAATAATAAGACGTATTTAAGGGGTTATGTGGTGAAGAACATGATAGACATGATGAGTTACAATGTAAACTAGCTCAATTTGGCATATTTTAAGGACTTAGAATGGGTATCTGAATAAAATCAGGCCATAAAAAGAAAATTCAAACATGGGAAGTGTAAGGACATGCCAAGAGTCCTCGATGAAGCTATAGGTCACAAATAAACTCTTAGAGGCATATTTATGGTCATTTATATGACTGCCCTTTAGGACAAACAAGTTTATCATGAACAAATGAGATTGGTCAAGAAGGTACAGGTGAATTTATGAAAAATTGGCCATTTGAGATCTTGGGGGAGGTAGTATTGAAAGTGTGGATCAAATTTGAGGACCATAGGATGTGTTTTGTGCAAGAAATTGCATTTTTTCAAAACCGGGCTGAACAAGGTATGCTAAAATAGTGCCTTGACTTCTTAACATTCAATATAAATTGACAAGCATTCTTTAAATAAATCATAAGAGACATTTTTGAAGAGCATAGGGATACAAATATTATGTAAAAATTCTAAATTCAAAAGGATGCAGGATAAGAAAGTTCTATCCATTTTTTTGCACTGTCTAAAACCCTCCTAAACCCCAAGTTGAAAGCGATATGGAGAAAAGTGCTTGGTTATGCCTCCAAATGGAATTTTTTTTCCTTGAAAATGATTTTAGTGTGTAGAGAACTCATCATAGGTCATGTTCATGGTGGTTTGAGCTTATGACACATGGTGGACCCCACAAGAAAACAACTATTTTGTAGAGATTTTAGTATACAGAGCTCAAACGATGGAGTTACAATGAAAGGTGAAGTGTACCAGAGACCTTGTTAGGTTCTCTTTATGTTAATGAAGTCATATGGGTTATTTATATGAAGAGAATTGATGATACAAGAGTTTTTTTTACTCAGGTCTTACCGCTAAGAAAGCTAGTATACAAAGCTAGTGATGGTGAAATGGAGGTGCTCATGATGAAATGAACATTGTTGATGTTGTTTTTGGTCTTGAATAGCATGAAGGTGTCACATATGAGCTAATAACATGCTTAGTTTAGTTTGATGAAGTGTTTTCATGCATAAGTTTGAGTGATCCAAAATTCCCTTTTGAGCTAGTGAATAAGCCCTCAATTACAAGTATGAAGAAGGTATTTTTCCCAAATAAGGTATGGCTATAAGTTCTTGAGAATGTTTTTAGGATGCATATGAAGTATTGAAATTCCTTGGTGAGTGCCACTGAGGTGGTTGTTCCTTGCTAGTTAAAGACTGGTTTTTAAGCTCCTAGAACCCAGTCAGACCAGTTTGAGAAATTGGAGTGAAATGATGGTCCTTGCTATGTTTTGATGATTTCTGTCAATTGGATGTGAAAGAAGACTTCATGAGATTCATGTTGATGTATGATAGGTGATTGGATGACAAGGTTTAATGCTCTAAGTAACCATATTTTGAAGACTATTTTTCTGATGCATGGAAACTCATAAGTACCTTGAAAAAATCAAGTATCTCATGGCATGAATGAAGAAAGTGTTAGTTTCTCCAAGTATTGAAGGTGTACTAGAGATCAAATACAAATCTCCCAAATATTTTATGGATCTTGAACCTACACAAATCAATGTTAAAGAAGCATGCACCATGACTGAAATTTTTGGTACCCCATGACCAAGTTTGAAGCTCCAATGAAACATGAAGAAGAAATGGTGAGTTACTAAGGATGTGAAGAGATTATAGAGCACAAATGAAGAGTCTTGTAAATTTCATGCATGTATAACACACTTGGAATCATTTTTCTAAGCTATAAGACAAAACCCATACATTGGAGGAAAAGAAAAAACAATAGTTGGCGATTACTAAAATCAGATTTGTAGGTACAATAAATAATAGCTATAGGAGTAATCGTATGCTCAGTTAATTTAGAACTTTCTCTTGGTCATCATTGACATGATGAACATCTTTTCAGGTCTTGAAAAGGATGAGCATGTAACTAAGCTTATGACATAAACAATCATTGCAAGAGAACAATTTGTATCATGTCATCTTTCCCTTCCTTTGTAGGAGTTATAAAGTGAAAGAGGCGAAGAGTTATTGAAGGTGAAGTGTAAGAGTTATTTTGAGTAGGTTTTCCTTGATGATATAAGTATCAAATTGTGCATGTAGACTAGTTGTTGAAGTGACAAGAGAAACAACGTGTGAAGACTAGCTTATTGAGGTGAAGGTGCATGCAAGAGTGTGTATGATCATATTTTGTTGATGACCATGTTTGTGAAGGAGCTGAGTGACATGAAAAATCTGATGTAATGTATTCATGATAGAGCTTGGTGCAAAAACATGAATCCATAAGAGTGTGAGTAGTTGAGAGGGTGATTCAATGAGAGAGTCATAACAAGAATGAGTGTGTAAAGAGGCCTTGCATGACAAAGTTTTTGCAGCAGATGAAGAGGATGAGAAGAGAGATGAACCGGGGGTAAAAGAGTAGATAAATGAGCTGAAGAAGTGATCATAATTTGTTGTGAGAGAAAACACAAGGAAAGTGATCAAAACATTGTGAAGAAGTCTAAGTGGATGTTTAGCACACAGGATTTGATGTTTCCTTGTAAGTGGTAGCTTATAGAAGATCAAGTAGAAGCTTGATTGAAGAGTTGGGAGTTGAAGCTTATGAAATTAGAAGCTTGCTAAAGGTCAAGTGGAAGCTTGACTAAAGTATTGGAGTTGATGCTCTAAGTTGAGTGGATGTTCAACAATGAAATCATTGTAACATTTACAGGACATTTTTGTCCAAGCTAGTTCTTTGGTTTCAATGGGTTTTTCTCCCTTGAAGGGTTTCCCACATTAAATCTTGTCTCTCTATGTGTGTTCTCTTATTGATTGCTTGTGAATGATTTTATGGTTTCATCATAACAAAGTTAAGGAAATTGAATTGTTTGTCAAATTTTGAATAAGCATTGATTCACCCCCTCTTAGTGCCTATAATTTCCACCACTAATTGACCACATTATTAATCTTGATTCCTAACACTTGGGGGAATTCCTCCCACACACACCATTTTCAATGAGCCTATCCACCCCATGGTATCATACCATACCTATCCAACACATTTCAAACTACCAATTTTTGAGAAATTTTATGACACCAAGGATCCCCAACATCACTTGAATATTTTTCGCTACACATGCCATTTCATTCAACATAATGACGCTCTCCTTCTTCACACTTCACCACTTTCACTCACTAACTATGCACTTTTTGATACTCATACCTCTCACAACATAGACTTTACACCTTCACACAACTTGTGGACACCTTTCTATCTCTTTTCTCTATCCATATCACGCCCAAAGTAATGCTTGTTGACCTTCACATGCTTCACCAATCCCATAGTGAGTCCATTATCAATTTTTTTATGCATTGGCATGCTCTCGTTTATCACCTTTCATTTCCACTCCCAAAATCTAAGCTCATTAGCCTCTTTTCTAAGAGTTTCATCCCTCACATCTCCCACCACTTAAAAATTCATCCATTACACACATTTGATGAGTCCATGCACATGACACAATGCCTCGAGGATGTCCATCTTGGTCATCCCCCTCCTTACCACTTGTTTCCATTCCTTCACCACCTACCACACCCTTATACTCCTATGTTCAAAATGTCATCCAATCAGATCCTCCTCACCTTTCACTACCTCCTACACCCACATCTTCGCATTCATTACGTTCTCCTAGGGATTTTAGCTTTATCCAACCCCCTCATAAATTCACCCCATTGACTAAACCACTTTCTTATATTCTCCACAAGTTGTTTGACACCGATCTCATCACTTTCCCTCCCAAACTACCCATGCCATTGTGGTGTTCCTCCTATGACACATGTGCTTACCATCATACTGATGGTCATTCCACTAATTTGTGTCCTTAACTCCACAATATCATTCAAGACCTTGAAAAGGGGGACATTACGAGTTGAACCTCCATATCCTTTGCCTTCATCTACTAACACCCATAAAATCACTTAAGATGATCCTATTCCCACTTCTTCTCCATGTATCACACCTCACTCATTTGAGCCATCATTCCCACTATATCACAATCATCATGCACACTTAGTGCCTCATCATCTCAATCCAACACTTCACAACCCACTCCGTTATATACTTCCACCTTGAACTTAATCTCATACTCGTATTCATCTCCACCGTAATGCTCCTCCACTTTGGACATGGTATCATCCCCGTCCTTGCTAGAGTCTTTAAATATGTTACCAAATTTATCTAGTTATCCATCACTACATGATAATGTCACCTCCATTACTTACCCTCCTTCACTTGCCTCGATCACATACACTCCACTTATCACATCACTAATTATTCCACCTACGTTGTGCCCTTTATTGCATTGGATTCCATATATCACTTCATCCACCTTATCGACTTCTTCCACATACACCTCACTCCCTTCCCCATCACTCATCCAAGAACCATTCTTGCTTGTGGCACCTCCATTACATCCTACACCATCTATCAAGGTTGTTTACACCCTCTTACACCTATACCTCGTCACTTGCATATAATTATTCTATCATCCGTTATTTGCGAGCCACCTCTCGCGTGTAGTCACAAAATCATGCACTTTAGACATTATTTATCCCGGTCTCATACTACTATTTAGAAGGTTCTTGAGTGAAGAAAGTACTAATTAACCCCATATTTTGGCCATATTATTTTACTTTTTTTCATCATTACCGACCTATTACACCCATATGCCCAATCAACTTCAGTCATCCCATGTTATTTCAACCTTGACTGGAGTGCCCAGATAATCTTGGGCACCCATGGGTCCCCTTGGTACCACCAGGGCGCCCGATCCTTTTGCACTTTCTCACGTCTTTTTGGTCTCTTTCTAGTGTTTGAGATCTTTATCTTTCTTATGGTTGGACTTTTTGGGGTTAATTATGAAATTAGATCAAGAGAACCTTATAAATATAAAGTTATGAGACCATAATGAGGGACCTAACATCATTTACTACTATCACTCATCTAGCGTTGCATCCATCTATTGCATTGGAGATCACTTGTATCCACATAGATCCATCATCAAGGCATAAGGCTAGGACATCTGCAACACACTTCATAGGGGAGGGATTCTATTCTATTTCATGCATACATTTTATTACATTTTCTACACATAGTTATTGTTCACTACTTCACAAAGTGCGACTGGCACAAGAGTAACCTAGGGCATGTTCACACACACTTGCACATAAAACTACATCAGGTCTGAGATGTAGTGCAACACTCAGTTAGTAAGTCCACCATTGTGGTAGCTGAGGTCAATCGACCCCTTCATATGCATTTTTATTTTTTAGGGTTTGATGCTTTTTTTGGGGTCTTGCAGGTATTTCTTTCATCTTGGATTATTGGTGACATTTGACATGAGACAATGAATTTAATGTAATAGATAACGAGGGTTTCAGACCATCTTCCAAACTAGTGAAGACCAATTTCAGAGATTTTACATAGACCAGGGCACCCAGTTGTAGACCAAAGCACCTACAGGCACCCCAGTCCCTCTCTAAGAACTCCAGTCTAGCTAGATCCTCTAGATCCATCCTTTTTGAGACTTCTACACGCTTGTTCCCGCTTCTGGATTTTCCACCACCTCTGCAAGACAATCCCGCGACCATCTATTATTCGGCTGAGTTATTTCCTCTTCTCTCTTACACATTAAGGTTAACATTATGTTTTTCATAATTACTTATATCATTTACATACTTTCTTTATTGCATTTATTTACTTTATTACAATTATTCATAGCTTAGATTAACTATCCCCATACTACATAGTTAGTTAATTTTAGTTAATCATTTTTGTGAACCCGACTCGATCATTCACGCTTCTAGGTTCTTCATTCGTTACTTGTCATCCTAGGGTTTGGTCATCATGAGTATATCCCTTAATGATTATTTTCTTAAGCATCCTGATTTACTACATCAATTTCAATGCTCCTTACTACTTCTCACCTTTGTACGAACCTTTATTTTCTACATCAAGCATTTGAAGATGCCTTTTCTCAACCCATTGCATCTACATCTTCAGACATTGACCCACCTTTGTATTGTGTGATTAACATCCAAAATACAAATATCAATCGTCTTTATTGAAATTCTCTCTCGAGCTTAATCTATGTCCCATGTCATTCATCAAACATTTAGGACTTTTTGTTTCTCATATTACTCCATCTTGCTTTGTCACTTTATGTGCATCTGACGGTTCGGTTCGTCCATGCCTTGGTTGCATTACACTAGCCATTACCCGTAGGCCTAAAACCATACACAATATGTTTTTTTATCATGGATTTATCGGTACCTTATAATTGTTTATTTCAGTGCCATGGCTTTATGCCATGCAAGATATAGTTGTATATCAAGGTCTTAAATTTCTACATGAAGGTATTGAATATCTTGTTTTTCATGATTCTGATCCCTTCAAATGTTATGACCATAATCTTAACACCACTACACATCATTCTTCGTCTATGGGTGAACCACCTCATTTTCCACCACTTGATGGTACCATTTGTATGATAAATGGTGTTTCTTATATGTCACGTGCTACTATGATTGCTATCCTTCCTTATCGGGGGCCTATCTAATCTATAGGCGTTGTTCTATCACATCCACTTTCACTTGCACCACCTACATTAGCACGCCCACCATTCACTTGCACACTCTTCATGAATGAATCATACTTTGGGAACACATTCCATTTGATCCTACATGTAATGACACTATATGTACACATGAGGGTCTAGATCACTTAGGGTTTTCTTTTGAGGACCTCTATCCTACATCACATACTCCTCATCTTTATTATGGCTTTGTTTGTATCACTTCTACTTATGGTTTGCATGTCTTTCATCTTACAGTATATGTATCGCATACTCCTCACTCATCATCACTTACATTAGTATAATCATGGCTTGATTATATTAGAGGTACACTAGATCCGGATCATATAGACATTTCATTTCCTATGCCCTTTGTGTTGGGAATTCAGGACTGCAGAATAGTGCTATGATTCAATAACAAACCCAATCATGCACACATGATCTAAAAAATTTCACAAAATCTACATTAGTGGAAGTATAAACCAGAATAATCCAAATTAAAACAAATTACACACACATAACACAACATGTACCATGGTTCACCTATTGTGGGATACGTCCACCAAAGATAGAGATCTAATATATATAATATAACAAGAGTACAAACCAACTCTTTAATACAAGAGTAAAATGCATCTCTCCAAGAGTGTCTCATCTCCTCCAGATATCTAAACAAATCTACACAAGTGCATTACAACCATGCCTCCAAACACCACTAGATCTCAAATACCAGGAACTACTACATCTCCCACTATACAACCAAGCTCTCCTATGAATTTGCAAACAAGACCTCTCACAAGGGTCTACCAATGTGCAACCATATATGTGCACCAAGAAGTAAGTCTCTCCTCCATCTCACTGCATCAACTTGTGCATATAAGAAGACAACCTCCTCTACTATATCTGGATACTATCTATACCCACAAGCTCTCCAACGAGCTACAATACTAGATCTCCTATGGACCAATAATACAACATGATCTCATGGATCTACAATACAAGATCTCACAACAACTTGTGGATCTATAAGATGAAATACTATGTGCTTTACATACTATGCAAGCCATTACATTGAGACAAGACGACATAAAGGAAATATAGGAGAAGACATAACACTCTTCACACCATTCGATGTACTGCTTTATTTTTGTCCACTTCTCTCCATTGAAGCTCTATCTTCATGCAACCTTTTTCTTATTCTTCATCTTCAACCAAGGAGAATTAACATTATTCCTCTATCCTTATGTTCTAACCCTATTTTTATAGCTTATATAAGCTTATACAAACTTAGGGCACCTTATCTACGCATTTACAACCTTTAGATCACTTTTACAATCAACCGTCGGATCAAATCCTGCGTCTAAAATAAAAACATAAATGCATAGGTAACTGGTGTCGGTTCCTTGATCAATTCTAGTTCATCCCAAGTGACCGATGCCAATTCCTGATTGATGCCACTTACTTTTGTGTAAACTAGTAAACCTCAAATGCATTCCTTTGTGAAGCAATTCATCTCCACAACCTAACAATCTCCCACTTGGAGATAAATTGCTGAACCTATACTTGTACATGTACATCACCGTCCTCTACATACCATGAAGACCATCTATTCTTTACATCAACAATTCTCTCAAATGAAATCAAGAAGATTAAACCATCTTCTAAAACCAAGAAGATAACAAACCCGTGACTTACCATATACCTGCACGAAGCTACTACTGATCCGTGATACATGAGTTATCCATATATCAAGCTCCCACTGAATCATGATGCTAAACCTCTCATGTAACCAAGCCACCATGAATAACACACCTACAAGAGCTCACACTCAAACTAAAGTACTAATCTTCAATCGCAACCATAGCCATACCTATAAAACCAACCATGTTCTCCAACCATCTATCCATGTCTCCATGCAACCATCAATGCAACTGACCAAAGACAAGTAAAACTGGAATATGCATAAGCAAAATAAGATCCAGGGGAAAGACAACCCAAAAATGAGTTCTACATGCATCCAGTGGGTAATTAATCCACAACACCTACATAACTCAAAGAATCCAACACTGCATTATGCAAATCCAAACCTACATAAACAACTTGCATGTCCAAGACAACCATTTGTAGAAAACATATCTATCATGGAGTAACATAGTAACAAGAGGAAATTCAAACATCCCCTACTCATGCTCAAGGGCATCTAAACCATGCTCATAGGCATCCATGTGCAAAACAAATATCTGCATCATCATAGACTCACAAAACAAAATCTATCCACATGTACAAAACTCACCATGTAAATCCATCCATATCTCAAGGGCTCTCCCTCCAAGTCTCGCCACTAACTCCAAAGCCAAATATGAATCCATGTGCTCATCGGTGTCAACAAAAAACAACCATGCTACTAAAAAATAGTACAAATACTAACAAACATGCCATCAACATACGCTGCACAACCATCCAAGATGAAAGCAAATAAGGGCACCATCCAAAAATGGTAAATAAACACTGTTGTCAATCTTGTAGCCTAACCAACCATGGTTGCCCAACCAAAACTAGTCAACTCTGTCTAACCACGATTCCCATATGACCAAAAATGATTACCCAAAATCAACACCAGTCTCTGTAATAGTCAGATTTCTCCTTTTTCCACCCTTCAAACTCAAAACAATGCTTCCTCTTCTAAAGCCAGTTGAATCACCATCAACTGCAATCCCATAGGGATATCCAAGCACCAAAAAATAAACTAGAAGTGACATCACCATGCAATAGACTCAAAATACCTACAAAGCCATGACTTTCCTCCAAAACAACTTGTGCCTCATGCCACTTTGAAAGGTAGCATACTCCTCTCACTCTACACATGCATCTGTGTCCAACCTACAATGCCAACAACTATGGCTTGCTCCCACTTAACATGAACTCCCTTGCACTACCTCTAATAACAAGCTCAAAAGATCCAATATATATTAGTGAGAAATAAAACTAGATGAAAGAAATATAAACCTGATTCCCTTCTTATCAAAGAATACTTCTACATCACAAAAGTTTGGACTTCTTGTGAAGTAGGTGAATCACCTTCTTTTCATCCATGTGTGTACTAACATCTCCGTTACCTACAACTGTGTGTCTAATCATGACTTTTCATTGAGGATCTCATCCTTAGACTAGATACCCTTGTCCTCAAGATTCCAACACATCCCGAAAATAAAATTCAAACCCACCAAATATCCATGGTGATAATTTTTACTTGCGCACACAATCCAAACATAATATCAGTTACTTCAAATGAAAGAAATAAAACATGAATCATATAGAGATACCTAACTCAAAGTATCACTTTGGACTAATCAATCCAAATCCGTCCTATTTTCTCGATTCAAAATTGAAGTGATCTACACCGTCTCTGCCATGTACACTCTGTGCAAGAAAATTGATCCTCCAAAATAGGACACTAAACCATCCATGCCCTCTCTTGATGAAAAAACCTAGTACAGATTCATTGCCATAGAGACCAATCTCGGTTGCCTGATAGGTACTAGTTCCTCTATGAATGATCCCTAACCGATGTCGATCTTTCGGAACGAACAAGACACCACAAATTGGCATAATACACCGAACTAGGTGCCTACTTCGACCAAAGTTGATAACTGTGCTGAGCCATTCATTTGAAGAATCACCCAAATCTCGTACAAAAAACATTACAACAATAATCCATGCAATAAATTACATCAAGATTAAATACATCACCTTACCAACACCAAGATACTCAACTACATCTTCAATTGAAGTACTTGTTTCTCTTATGGAAGCCCCCTCTTCATTTTGTGTTACTACCTCTCTAATGAAGCCCATGCATCTAACTACACCAAAGATACATAACTGCTCCTCTACCTCATACTCAGATCTGCGATCCCAAACCATGCATGTGCAACCAAAACATACAAGCACTGTAATACCAAGATAAAACCATACCTCTATAACTTGGATCTGCAATCTGACCAACATGCTTATGCCTCTAAGAACTAGGGACACCTCAACAAACAAGACACATTCCATGCATCTCTCAATTTCTTTAGATCTGTAATTTTTTGTTTAAAACCGGTTGCCCAAGTACAAACCACGGTCACCCTACCGACATCGGTTGCCACCTAACTGATGTTGGTCACTGTATTCTCTAACAACCTCACATTTCTAGCTTCCACTTGAGATTTAAATCTCTTCCTGCAATTTTCACATCAGGAAAAACAAACCCTGCTCTCATACACCTATCAGTAAACCACTAAAAATATACTGAAGAAAAAACTTTCTCTAAAATAACCAAGCTCTGATACCAGTTGTTGGGAATTTGGGACTATGGAATAGTGTTATGATTTAATAACAAACCCAATCATGCACACAGGATCTAAATTTTTTGACAAAATCTACAGCAGTGGAAGTATAAACTAGAATAATCCAAATCAAAACAAAGTACACACACATAACACAATATGTACCGTGGTTCACCCAATGTTGGCTACGTCCATCAAAGATAGAGATCTCATATATATAATATAACATGAGTACAAACCAAATCTTCAATACAAAAGTACAATGCATCTCTCGAAGAGTATCTCCTCTCCTCTAGATATCTAAACGGATCTACATGAGTGAACTACAACCATGTCCTCCAAAACCACTAGATCTCACATACCAGAACTATTGCATCTCCCACTATGCAACCAAGCTCTCACGTGAATCTTCAAACAAGACCTCTCATAAGGGTCTACCAATGTGCAACCATATTTGTGCACCAAGAAGTAAGTCTCTCCTCCATCTCACTGCATCAACATGTGCATACAAGAAGACAACCTCCTCTACTATATCTGGATACTATTTATACCCATAAGCTCTCCAATGAGCTACAATACTAGATCTCCCATGGACCAACAATATAACATGATCTCATGGATCTACAATACAAATATCATAACAACCTTGTGGATCTACAAGATGAAAGACTATGTGCTTTGCATACTATGCAAGCCATTACATTGAGACAAGAAAATACAAAGGAAATATAGTAGAAGACATAACACTCTTCTCACCATTCAGATGTACTTGTTATTTCCTTTTGTCCAACTTCTCTCCATTGAAGCTTTGTCTTCATGTAACCTTTTTCTTCTTTTTCTTCTTCTTCATCTTCAACCAAGGAGAATTAACATTATTCCTCTATCCTTATGTTCTAACCCTAGTTTTCTAGCTTATATAAGCTTATACAAACTTAGGGCACCTTAGCTATGCATTTACAACCTTTAAATTACCTTTACAATAAATTGTCAAATCAAATCCCGTGTCTAAAATAAAAACATAAATGCAAAGGTAACAATGTTGGTTCCCTATTTGCTGACCGGTGCTGGTTCCCTGTTTGCTAACTTGTGCTGGTTCCTTGACAGGTGTTGATTCATCCTAGGTGACTGATTTCGGCTCCCTGACCAACGTTGGTTACTGTGTAAACCAGTAAACCTCAAATGCATGCCTTTGTGAATCAATTCAGCTCCATAACCTAACACTTTGGACGTGTTTTCATTTGCAATAGCTCTTTCCTAGGGTACACTCAAAATTTCACTCGTTGGTATGCACACACTTGTCCACTTCATCCATTCACCGATGAGGAGTATACTATGGGAATGTGCAACTGATGCCTTAATGGCTCATTACATGATCCACCCGACACTATTGCTTATCAAGTCGCTAATGCTTACCCATTCGATTATGAACCTGAGAGAACAATGATCTTCTAGATGATATTACATGATAGCCTCCTTCATCACGCACACATTAGGGGCATAGTATTTACATCCCCCTCTCTTATCATCATATCATCATAGGCACATTTATTATCTTTGCATTATCATTCATTTACATCCTTACATAGTGTTATATCATACTCCTAGCATTTGCACATACCTTTCCTTCATATTGTTATTCATACCTCTTATCATCATGTGTTATCATCATCACATACATAGAATAACCGACCTTTGTTATTCACTATCATTGGTCTTTTACTCATTCATATACACTTGGGGGTGTAGTAGATCACACACCCCCTCATCTCTTTAGCATCATAGACATATCCCCATTCTTGCATTATCATTCTTACATAGTATTACATCACATTATTAGAGTTTACACATACATCATTATAGCATTTACTCATATCTCATATTCACATTATTCAATTTCACAACTTAGCAATATTCATTCATACTTTGGCAATGTCATTACCTGATGACACACTCTTGTGCTTTGGTTCACACTTGACTGTTGAGGGCTTACTACGCATGAACCCCACACTCTGCACTATAGGTACTACATACTATATACATGCATCTAATCATAAATTATGTGTCATACACCATATATTCTACATTTAATCTACAAAATTTTGTGCATTTATACATCATACATCATACTAGTCATCATTAGGCATACATCATTTTCTACGTGTGTAATATCCTACACTACTTATCCTACATACTACATTACTAATCTAGCTACCTACATTACATGTCACTCTATACATTACACCATACACATTCTACATGTTTAGCATTGCATACTACATACTATATGCTCTTAGACACACTACACATATTATACTCTACACTATACATTGCATTAATGTACATACTACGTTTAGTCTACATCATGCATATCACACTTGGCAGTCTACATCGTACATTACATCGTACGTTACACATTCCACTCATCATATGGTCATCTTTCATCTTCACATATACTACATTGTCTGCTACACGTTGCACTCACTACTTGATGAGGAAATTTAGTTCCTTAGTCCATACTCGACTGCCGAGGGTTTACAAATCAAATGGACCTTACACATTTAGTATTCGACGTTTCATCATGTGATAATCCTAGGCCAGGTGACATACACTCTAGGCTAAATTGTCACCTATTATGTCATTTTGTAGTGGTATACACCTTAGGTTACATCACCACTCCCTCTATTCATCTTATAGTGATATACACTTAAGGATAAATCATCATTCATGCATTCAACTTATCATCTTATAGTGATATACACTTAAGTTAAATCATCACTTATACATTCATTTGGTCATGATATATGCTTTGGCTATAGGGTTCATGCACACATCATCACTAGGTCACATCTCATCACTACACCTACACATTCCTCACAGCGCATTAGACACAACACACTTAGACCATTTCCGATGATGCACTCTCGATTACGGTTCATTCTTGATTGTTGAGGGGGAAAAAAAAATGAACATCACTACATACACTTCATTCACTTGGGAGTGCATGTGGACCCTATCATTCCATCTTGCATTCCATTCCATCCATCACATCATCATACCGTGCATATTATGGTTGCTTTTATTCTTGCTTACTTTTGGTTGTTCATGCTCACTTTATTACACATGCTAGTTAGATTACTTGTATGTCATTTATCTATATAATCCACACATGCGTGTTCACATATTTTTCAATTGTGATAGTAGATATAGGTCTCTTACATGAAGCATGGATTCTCGCCTTCATCCTTCCTACACTTTGGTCGCTTAGAGCATGCACATTCGTCAAACTATGGTGCTATTATTTCATTTTGTACTTAGCACTTTATATCACTTGGTTATACATGCTTTTGACATACTAGTTATCTTTATAACATGCTAATGGGTGCTTCATGTGTAACATTTGTTATGCAAGGATATTTGTTTCCATACTTTTTTTTTTGCATTGTCTCTTATTGTTTAAAATTTTATGCGGACTTACCCTTTGTTTGGTGTGCACACTTGTTTACAGCCATGATGGCCTTGCATGTCTTGCGACATCATGAGTGATGTCCCATGTTTACATCCCACTTTGTGTGGCTTACTTTGTCTTCTTGCATGTTTACATTACTACTTTGCTTGGTAGCTTTTACACTGTTTGCGTAGCTTACACATTGTTTTCCATATACATGCATGTTTGTTCACACTTGTCTTTGGTTAGCCTTCTTGTTTGTGTGTGCCTTGGTTTTTACCAAGCAATTTCCATGGTTATAGTGTACATGCGGTTGGTCCTCTTTTAGGGCCGTATTTATCCTATCAACGATGTCGCATGTGCCCCCAAAGAGGGGGCATCATTTGGGGGTTTTACATACTAACACAAAGATTCTACACTGGTTTGGTTTAGTTATATTTATCAAGTGGGTTCAGACCAGTTTACAAACCCCATACATAGTGGATTTTATAGGACATGGTGTCCTTAGCATTCTAGGAAGCAATTATAGGGTTGGAGGTAACAATGGGTGTGCCTCTCTACACTACTTCGGCCAGTGGTGTCAAATTGCCCAAAAAACAAGGACATATAGAGATCTCTACACAGATAGTTCAGGGAAATAGTTGAATGTTGGAGGACACATAACATTTCTTCCCTATACTTCTTTGGCCCATGGCATGAGATCACCCAAAAACTCGCAAATATAGGATATCCTTCTACACTCTCTTTATCAACATGGATAAGGTCCACATGTTCCATTTACACTTTTTGTTTTACGTATTTTACATTTACATCCTTTCATATACATGTGTATTTGACATTGCGTTTTATACATACACACATACATATTTGACTATTTGATCGTTTTCTCCTTGCAGTGTGGCTTTATGAGAAATAAGTAGTCACTTGGGGCAACAACAAAAAAACATCATCGACAATAACACTTTGCGACAACACACGTTTTACTAACCATGAAGGTAGATCACACACCATAATAGCTACACATGTGTTCCACCCTAGGTTCACTCTCATCACTTTTTCTTTACGCATTTTCATCTTTAGTTTCCACGCTCCTCCATCTTTTTGTCATTCCACGCTTTGTCTAGTCCTTCGACACGCCTTCTTCATCACTATACATTGGCATAATGTACACATCTCTATCTACTTTATGTTATCGAGTTTTTGCTCACCAACATAAAGTGAGGGACAAATTTAGTCATATAATCATTCACTTTAGACATTATTTATCCCGGTCTCATACTACTATTTAGAAGTTTTTTTGAGTGAAGAAAGTACTAATTAACCACAATCTTTTGGCCATCTTGTTTTACTTTATTTCATCATTTCCAACCTCTTACACCCCATATTCCCAGTCAACTTCTATCATCCCGTGTTATTTCAGCCTCGACTAGGGCACCCATGGGTGACCTGGTCCCACTAGGGGCACCACTGGTCCTTTTACATTTTCCCACCTCTTTTTGGGCTCTTCCTAGCCATTTGAGATCTTTATCTTTGTTATGGTCTCCTTTTCGAGGTTAATTATGAAATTAGATTAAATGACCCTATAAATATATAGTTATGATACCATAATGAGGGAATTAGTTGTAGCCTAGAATCTACCGAGAAATAGTCTAGGCGTGCTTGCACATCACTCACCTAGGCGAGCACTCACTTGAAGCGCGCAAAGGTACCAGGCCGCTCTTTAGGGTTGTTGTTGCATGATGTTAGCATGATGAAGACTTAATGCATTTAGATCCCTCATTAATACATCATTCTATAGTGCATGTATGTACAGATTTGGATCTTAAAGAATCATGAATAACACGATAAACATAGCGAAATCATTTATGCAACAATAAACTATAACCATGATCAACACCTTGATTCAGCCAATAACCTCCATTATATTAAATGCAATAATACACAAAATCTTCCTTACAAGAATGTGATGAGTATATGCTTATGCGCGTAATGAACTTGACAACATACCTGCACACTAACTATGTGCTCACACTCTCATACTTATATCTATCTCTATATATATCATACTACATGACCATTACATATTTATAAGGGTGAGGACTTGTCGACACTAAAATTTTCCTCCGTAATTTCCATTTCATTAATGTATGTATTAGGAATAGGATGTTGTTAAGTATAATTAGTAGTAGCTTCCGATAGAAGATAACGACACTACCGGTACACCGCCGCCAATAATGTATAGTACGGTAATAGTCAAAAGTATAATAGGAATGTTGTGGTAAAAAGTAAATATTTGTCATAAGTGGTCCTAATGTTAAAATGTCAAAGTTAGGGTGAGTAGAGAAGTAGAGTCTACATGATTAGGAATCAAAAATATTATATTGGTAATAAGGACAAGGAGTGAGCTCATAAATATTTTGTGTATTTTATTTGTAAAAAGTCTAAAAATGTGGAACTTATGTGAAATGATAAGGTTTATCTTATCTTAGAAGCTAAGCTTACATGTATAGATAAGAGTTAAGGTATGGAATATGATTCGTCAGAGTAGATTTCTTATCCTACCTTAGAGATAAGATGGATAAGCCTAGAAGTTCTATACATAGAGGCCACCCCCTCAATTAGCATAGAAAGAAGTAGTGAGAAATATTGTATGAGCAAGTGTGTAAAGGAAGCCATTATTTTGAAGGTGTGTTAAAGAAGCCATTAAGAGGTGTAATTGTGAAGTTTCTCCCATAGTTATTGTTGGAAGGCAAGTGAAGTCGAGTAACACTTGAAGTACCTAATGGGTGAGATTGTAACAATTTCACGTTGATATTATATTTTACACTTATATTTCAGATTTATCATCATTCCTTCTTATTATAGTCTATGGTATTCTTGTGTTATGTTTGTTGTTGTGTTTTCGATTCCATCCACCAAACTAAAAGTCATGCATTAGTAAATAATCATAGCACGAGGAGGTCTCGGTAAAGAATTATCATAGTGCTTTGAATTGGTGATGACATTTTGGTTTCGTTCTTGGACCATTCCTTGTTGGTGGATTTTCTGGAAAGATATTCCCACTTAGTCAGAAAACATTTGGAGGGTAACCTTGTTTTTATTGTGCATAGTAGTTACCATGGTAAAGTCACTTTTTGTTGTGAATAGTATTTACCACTGTAACTCACTTTTTACCGTGAATAGTATTTACCGCAGTAACTTCACTTTTTACTGTGAATAGTATTTACCACGGTAAAGTCGTTTTTACTTGCGAGTAAGTCAAGTTTTACCATAGTTTACTATGGTCATTTATATTTTCTATTATAGTGATTCCAATTATTTGTGCATAAGTCTTGTTGATTGTACTTGTGGGTTAGTATTTCATTGTGGTTACTTTTGAAAATGGGAAGATTCATGTTTTTTCAGCCCAATCTAATGAAGATGCTTCCTCTTTCATTTAAGAGTTTAAACGATCTTGTATTTGTAATGGCCTTATAAGAAGGGAACAATGGACTGAATTTTTCCTACCTTTTTGGATGGTTCAACCCTTAGGTGATTTGAAACACTAGGTGATAATGTGAAAAACTCATGGTATTTATTAATTGAAAGTTTTCTTGAAGAATTTGGTGAACAATAGAAATATGCAGATCTCATGATCGATATCACAAAGCTATCCCAAGGAGAGAAGGAGAAGATAAGGGATTATCATGCTTGTGTTCTAGAGCTAAGGAGGAAGCTCAATGCCCAAATTTGGAAGGAAGGATTAGCGGATGGGTTGATGAATGGTGTGGATAATCTCCTTTGTAAGCACTTCATTCTTGGGATGAAGCCAGAGATTAGACAATGAGTGAAGTATGACCACCCAGCTACCATTGAACAAGCAAAGGAGATTGCAAGAAGGCAAGAAGAAAGCATGGAAGAGGAGCCCAAAGAAATTGTTGCTAAAGTAGAGCCTACACCAGCACCTTTGGTCCAGAATCCACAACCACTCTCGGTGAGCACAAATCTTTCTCCTAGTACATCTACTAAGTATGAAGATCTGCTTAGGAAGATGGGCCAATTAACTATTAATCTTCTTCAAGGAAAAGAATTTAGTTCTTAGGGAGGAGATAGAGGTCCAAAAAGAAATATTTATGAAGTTGTATGTTATGGTTGTCATAAAAAGGGTCATTATAAGTATAATTGTCCAGATAGAGCTTCTACATCCGGTACAAGAGATAATGATAAAGGAAAAGCACCTGTGAATTCTTTTGATGTAGTAGATAAGAGCATAAATAATGAAGTAGATGTGTTTGTAACAAAAAGAAAGAAAGAAAAAGATAACCAAGATGGAAATGATCCTAAGAAGATGAAAGGAGAAACTAGTAAGAAACATAGGAGAAGAAAGTTGGGTGTGCAGGATTTTTGATTTCACAGGGACAAGGACCATACTCCATCTTAGAAGATCTGTCCAAAATTCCTGCAAATATTACATATGGTCAACTCTTGGCTATGTCTTCGAGAAGAGGCGGAGCTACGAAGTGGACTCAATGCTTGATGAAGGAAGGAGGTTGAGGTCATTATTTTGGAGGCGAGGCGGATCCCTATGCTCTAAAAGCTGAGGTATTATGTAATTGTATTTCAATTCATGATGTCGATTGATGGAGGTGCTGCGGTTAATGTAATGACCGAGTCTATAATGAATATGTTGGGTTTAAAATTGATCGCCCCTCAACACTTATGTTAAGGTCATTAAATAAGGGAAAAACTAAACCGAGAAGGTGTTGTTTTAAATGTGGTAATATCTTTTATGGGTGTTGTATGTGTGGTAGAATTTCGGTGATGAAAAATGGTATTGTTGCATACCTAATGTTGTTGGAAAGACCATGGCTAGGGAGAGTTTATGCAAGAAATTACTAGAATGAAGGCTTCATGACACTTGGACGTGGTAGAGAGAGGGTGAAGATAAACGTGATCCCTCGGCATCATAAGGCAGACAGAACCTGTGGATTCAAGTGATGAAACCGATGATTGGACATCTTTTGATTACTCTAGTACCAAAGTGAAGTGGGCACGAGAAGATGAAAAAAGTGAGGTTGATGTTTCGATTATGGATATCCTTCCAGTCCACACCGACTCATGAACCCATAAAATTATCTCGAAGAAGAAATTGATGATCGTCTCCAACAAATAAAGATTGGTGATGTTGTGATGGAGAGTGAGAAGGAATCCTACCTCCAGCTCTTTCAAAGGTACATGCACCTATTCACTTTTGATTACAAGGAACTCCATCAAGTAAGTTGGGTAGAACATTCTATTGAGCTGGTAGATGGTGCTAAGCCCATAAAACAAATGCCATATAGAATGAATCCTAATTTTTCCAAGACTGTAAAAGAAGAAATAGATAAGTTGCTTGATGCAGGATTCATATTTACTGTGGAGAATTCAGAATGGGTTTCTCCCATTGTGATCTCAATAAAAAAGAATGGGAAGCTACGCATTTGTGTTGATTATAGGAAGCTTAATAAGGTAACAAAGAAGGATCATTACCCTCTTCCATTCTTAGATCAGATCTTGGATGAAGTAGGCGGCAGAGTGCTTTAGTTTTGCTTTGATGGATATAACGGATACAACTAAGTTCATATATAGCGGAGAAAGATTAGTCAAGATCACATTCACCACTCCTTGGGAATGTTTGCTTATAGAGTTATGCCTTTTCGGTTGTGTAATGCTCCGTGCAATGTTCCAACGTTTGATGAATAGGGTGTTTGAACCCTACATTGGGAACTTTATCGAGTATTTATAGATGATTTTTACATATATGGGAGCAAGATGGACCACTGCACCAGATGGAGACAACATTTCAAAGGTTAGATGAAGCACAAGCATCACTAAACCCTACAAAGTGTGTCTTTGGATGTTCTAAAGGTGTTTTGTTAGGGCATGTTGTATCCAGAGATCATATTGGTGCTGATCCTGATAAAGTTTTCAAAAATCAAAGAGTTACCATTTCTTATGAATAGAAGTAAGTTGAGATCATTTTTAGGCCATGTGGGTTATTATAGAAGGTTCATAAAGAATTTCTCAAAATTACACACCACTAACCCATTTCTTAAAGAAGGATGTTACTTATGAACCAGGAAATAAGGCGCATGAAGCTTTTGAACAACTGAAGGAAGCCTTGGTGTCTTCACCTATTTTAAAGAATCCAGATTGGAGCAAGCCATTCATTGTGTGTACCGATGCCTCAAATGCAACACTAGGAAGTACTCTTAGCCAAAATGATGAAAATGGGAATGATTATCCAGTTTACTTTGGGAGCAGACAAATGAGTAGTGCTGAGGTAAATTATATTGTAACTGAAAAAGAGGCTCTAGCTATCATTTTTGCTGTAAAGAAGTTTAGAAATTACTTGCTAGGGCATAAATTTATAGTTGTAACAGATCATCAGGCTCTAAAATATATTGTAAATAAGCCTAACCCATCAGGGAGGATAGCAAGATGGATAATTTTGCTACAAGAATTTGAATTTTATATTATAGATAGGCCAGGAAAGAAGCATGTTAATGCAAATGCACTCTCTCGAGCCTATGATGGTTTAGGTTCATCTTGTGATGATGATGATTTCCTAGATGCAACATTGTTATCCCTTGACACAATCCCTAGTGAATACATAGATATTTGGAATTATTTGAATGAATTCAAGTTTCCTGATGGTGCCAATGCAAAGACTAAGAGGAAGATTACTCAAGCTAGTCATCCATATTCTATTCTGCATGGAGTATTATTTCGAATAGGACCTGATGGATAGTACAAGAGAGGGCAGTTGGACGTGATCAAGGGAAGGAGCTGATAGAAGAATTCCACAATGGTACATGTGGAGGACACTTCTCTAGACAACTTACAACAAGAATGATCTTGGATGTAGGTTATCACTGCCCACTCTTTTTAGAGATTGTTATAATTATTGTTATTTGTCAAACACATGGTAACCATAAGACTTCATCAACTCCATTATGCCCTATTCTTCCACTTGGTCCCTTTGAAAAGTGGGGAATAGACATTGTAGGTCTACTTCTAACTACCCCACACCAAAATAAGTATATTGTAGTTGCCACAAATTATTGAACCAAGTGGGTTGAAGCTAGGCCATTGAAAACAACTTCCATGGATGAAGTAGCAAGGTTCATATATGAACGCATTGTCACCAGATTTGGTTGTCCATTAGAAATTGTAACAAATCAAGGAAGCCACTTCATTAATGAGGTGGTAGAAGCCCTAGTCAATAAGTTTTCTATTAAGCACATGAAGGCAACAACATACAAGCCAAGCATAAATGGACAGGTGGAATGAAATTTTTTTGTGTTGTGTCAAATTCTAGCAAAAGATGTAGCCTTGCAGGTACATAAGTGGGATAAAAGGATTCACGCAACATTGTGGGCATATAGGGCAACATCAAAGTTAGCAACAGAAATCTATCGGTAGTAAATCTGGTGCAGGTGGTCCATCTTATAGTTAACAGTTAAAATGTTCACGATTAACTAGAAATGTTGTCTCCATGGTCCTTATCTTGATGACCGCCTCCAGAACTGTGAAAATTTTCAATGCCAAGTTTGCTTTTCTCAGCTTCTCCTGCAAGCTTTGGAGCAATGCCTTATATGATGCAATCTTCCTCATCACCAAAGCCTTTTCCCTCTCCGCTTCTTATGCTAGATCCTTTAGTGTTGGCATGCGCAGAGGTCCATCTTCAAGCACCAAGTCCCCCAAGGGATGTACATAATGCATCACTGAAGGAAACTTTCCTGGTACCTTTAATTCTAGGTGTGGTCTCACCTTTAAGACAAGGTCTCTAATTTCCTCTACCATGCTTATAAATGCACTATTCTTCTTTTGCTCCAAGTCCTTTTCTTGCTTTAGGCATGCTATTTCTACATCCTTAGTTTTGAGTTCTTCTCTTAGCGCCCTAATTGTTACAGCCTTATCCACATTTCATCATGCCACCTTTGTTGAGACTTTTACCAAAGAATTACTCACTTGTTCATCCGACATAACAATAAGCTTTACTTTTATGTGTATGCCGGCCCAATGTGTTCTTCAACCTCCTTGATACACATGACTCTTCACATACATCAAATTCTGGTTCATCCATGTGCATGTGCATAGACCATGACAATTGCTTCCTTGTGCGCATGGTTGCCATATCTTCATCCATCAACTCCCAGCCATATAACTCCTTTTATGTCATTGTGCTTTGAAAACATGCGCGAGATAATTTTACCGTGTCCTCAATGTAGCCCATGACTAAAGCAAACATATTCTCCACTTATTCTTTTTTTCGATCTTGGCCCCTTAGGAACTTGAGTGTCAAGATTTGGAGCTTGTTGTGCTATGCCTTGAGTAGCCTCTTACGTGTCTCATCTACCTCCTTTTCTCCTTCTTCTCCATCCTTCATTTCTTTCTCTCATGGCTCTTCCATGTTCTCTGGAGGTGTAGGGGATTCGGGCGTGGTTTCTATAGACTCCTCCGTCTCCTCACCCAGTCTCAACTTCCTCCTTTTTCTTCTAGTTATCTCCTTCTGAGGTGAGAGTCGTGGTGACCTCCGAACTGATTGTGGAGTAGCACCTTGGGTCCTGGTTCTCCTAAACACCCTTTTAAAATGGTGCTCTCCTTGGATTGCATCCAAGTCCTCATCACCTTCCTCTTATGGCTAGGGTGGAGTAGTCACGTGCTCAACTTCTACCCTATCTAGTAGGCTGCCTCCTACCTCTGTGATCCAAACCACCACTATCTTCATGCTCCTCTTCTTCATCATCTACTTATATTGTCTCTATGGGCTTAGGTGCTGGAACATTTTCCATTATATGCTTACCTTTTGGCAGCCTTGGGAGCGCGAACTCATTCTCCACATACTTATTGTTCTCTAGCTTGGGCTTGAGTTGAAGGTACACAAGTGTTGCTCCATGTCCCCAACTACCAAGCTTACAAGCTTCATGCTTATAACATCTGAGACTAGCCTCTCAATGTAGGCAGTCCATCCTAGATATACATATGTCTTTCTCAGTGTATGGTAGTTGCAATCTACCTTGTCTACATTGAAGCTTAGGTGATGCACATCCGAAAACCGGTGAACTAATGCTTGGAAATATCATGCTGTGAAGGCATATGGTAATTTTCACCATGGGCTCCAAGTCCCATATTTCATGGTGAATCGCACGATGCAAAAGTGCTGGTATACCACAAATTACATTGCCTTCCCTCTACGAAGGTAACTCCTTGGGTATGCGTCATTCTTCTTCAAACACTGTGTGGAGCCTATCATACCACTTCTCCCCCTCTAGTTTGAATGGTTTGCTCATTGATCCTTCACACAAGTACTTGCCAAATATTTCCTGCAAGTGACTTGTTCTCCATAAGGTATTCCCAAATTTTCTCCTTTGGCCCATCGGGCACCTTGATTTCCATAAACACCAGAGACAATAAAACAACCCTGAAACTAATTTTCTCTCTTGTGTGCACTTCTTCAATGATAGTTTTTGTGATGTAATTGGAGATGTTGTAAGTCACTCCTTGTGACATCTTCTTCGCAATGTGTAGCCACATTGTGTTTACTTGTGACCATCTTTCTTGGTCATTCAACTTTGTCACTAAGTGTGCAACTGCTTGTATGATTGAGTAGTTCTTTAGTTTATCAATATCCATGCCACACAAACCCTTGGTATACCCCAACTCCTTCCTTGTCTCTAGGATTGTGGCCTTATTAGTTAAATCACTATCTAGATCTACCCCTATGCCTTTCAACCTTGTTACTGTTGAGATCAACACCGGTTGTGATCCTTACCTTGTGTCCTGTAAAGTAGAAGAAATCCTCATGTACCCTTCTCATCAACCACTGGTACAAGGGTTCATATTTACCAAAGTAGGGGAGCTCATAAAATAGGTAAAAACCAATCTACTTCAACAACTTCTCCCTAATGCATCATCATACACTGACATGTCTTCTATTGTGTGCTTATTTGTCTTTGTGTTTAATAACGTATCTAACTCCTTATTTTTTTAGGTGTACGATGGTTGTAATCACTGATATTTCTCTTCCGGATGTGGAATCCCATTCCTGACCCACAATCACACCCTCCGGATACTACATTTATGAGAAATTACTCTCAAGAGTCATTTCAACCTCTACTTCCACTTTCTTCTTCCCCTTAGCTCCTGCAGTAGGTGCTTTCTTTGGTGTCATCTATAACTTGTAATCTTCTAGCTTCAAATACTCACCTTCTATCTCTTGTAATGTGCAAAACCCAAACCCTAGCTCAATTCAATGTGCCTAGTTGAAATTACATGCCCTAGCTCTTTTGTAATGCCTTGCTTCGCTCAAACCCTTCAGAATGGGGATGCAAGCTTCCTTTGCATACAAATCTACTCATCATGTCTTGATTCACACTCTTCACACTTGAATACTCTTCTCGCAACTTGGTCACACTTGGCTCTTTCAAATTATCACGATTACAATGGTAAGAATGAACTCGCATCCCCTCCTTTTATAGATTTTCAAAAAGTTAGTGTATTTATTGCTCCTTCACCTACCAACAATCCTCATTAATTGATCATTTTTTCCATTTTTCGCATGGTACATATTTGTGCCCCAATCATAACCTTCTAGCATGCCCTCCTACCTTCTGGTTGTAGAATTCTCTTCAGCGTGCTTCCATGCACTCAAGTACCTCATCATTGTTCCTTCCACTGGTAGTCTTCACGACCTCCGCTTACCTCACGTTATATTGTCCATCATTTATCTCCATCTATGGTCATCTTGTCTAGAAGAAATCTCTTTTCTAACAATTCTTCAACTTTGAATAGCACCCGTAACAATTTTTCCTTTCATGTGTACTTATTTTCAATAGTCATGTACCTGGATATCAATAACCACCCCACACTAAGGGTATGTGTAGTCCTCTACGCATATAAATTCTTCAAATAGTAATTAGCTTCTAGCGCAAAACACTTATTATTACAAAAACACCAACTAAATTAACAAAGCATAGCGAAAAATAAGGAAATAAATTAAGGAAAATATAGAATTGAAAACCTAATCTAAATGGAAACATTTCCTTATTACAAACACCAAGAAGACTTATTTATAGTAGGGCTTCAACCTACTCCCATTGAAGTACCCAGGTAACCGTATTCCATCAAGCGCCTCTAATTGACAAGTGCTGTTTCAAGTATGTGAGTGATAACATATGGCCCCAACCAATGTACTTTGAGTTTTCTGGATGGCGTAAAAACTTAGAATCATAAAGGAGCACCATCTGTCCAATCTCAAACTTTTATCCTTGATGTGCCTATGTCATGCCATGCTTTCTACCTAGCCTTTTCTTGTTTTTGACTCCAACGTGCTATTTCTCATCGCTCATCTAGTTTGATTAACTTTTCAATCCATTATTCTAATGCTTGTTCATCAGCTAGACCTCTAGTGTGCATGTGCAATACACAAAGACGGTAACATGAATTCCATAGGAAGAATTGCTTCCACGCCAAACACTAACTGAAATGGTGTGGCTTTGTTCAACCTTTTATATGTTGTGTGATATGCCCAAAGAATGCACAGATACTTTATCATCCCAATCCTTTCTTCCAACATCACAAATTTTTTTTCAATGTTTGGCTCAAAATTTTGTTGAAAGCCTCAACAGTTCCATTTTCTGAGGATGATATGGTGTAGTCTTATGGTGTGCAATCATGAATTCATCTAATAAAATTCTGATTGTCTCATTCAAAAAGTGTGTGCCCCTATCATTGGTCAAACTTAAAGGGCATCCATACCTCATAATAATATTTTCCCATAGAAACCTAGCTACTATAGCCACTGTACAATCCTTTGTAGGGGTTCTTCTTCTACCACCTTGTAAGGTAATATGCAAGTAATGATGTAGCGTGATCCAGTTCTACGCGAGGATGGCGAAATAGGACCCACAAAGTCTATAGCCCATTTTTCAAATGGATCTACACTAGGAATAGGCCTTAAGGGCATCTCATCTCATTGCCCTGGTTTTCCAAGACATTGACAGTGATCACATGCCTTACAAAATTCCTTATAATCTTTATACAGGGTCTCCCACCATAATCTAGTGAGTAGAATCTTGCGTGGTGTGTCACCTACATAGTGCCCACCTACAATACCACCATGAGCTTCTTCCATAATATCTATGCATTCATGTTCTAGTACACAACGGCACAATACTTCATCCCGACCTAATTTGTACAGGTCACCGCTAATCAACATATAGGGTGCCCATATATATAGCAAGTTGTTTCTTCTCTAAGGATTTCATTCCTTACGTGCCATACATGTTCATAGAAAGACAACAATGTCCTCTAATTCCAATGGCACTTGTTGTAACCTATATAACTATGCATCGGCATGGTATCTTTAATTGCCTATGCTTCTTCTCCTGATTGTATTATGGATAAATGGTTTGGTCCAGAATTACTTTTCCCTAGTTTTACCACAACTGTGAAATCAAATTCTTGAAATAAGAGTACCCATCTACATATATGCCCTTGTAAAATGGGCTTGTTTACCAAATACTTCAATGCCATGTGATATGTATAAAAGATAAATGGTGTAGCTAGCAGTACTTGTCTGAATTTATGTAGCACATAGATCATTGACAAAGCTTCGTGCTCTGTAGTTGTGTAATTCTATTTATGCAGAGTCAAATTTCTACTAGCAAAACAAATAGGATGATCTATAATACCTTCTCTAGGTGAGCCAACACCACACCAATGGCCATGCCAGAGGCATCCACATGTACATGAAATGGTTGGTCCCATGAAGGAAAGCACAAAATAGGCACGGTAGTAAGTTTCTCCTTTAATGTCTCAAATGCGCGTTGCTGGTTCCCCCAGTAGAACATACCTTTCCCTTTTAGTAACTCCTCCAAAGGTGCAAAAACCTTAGCATATCCCTTTATGAATTTCCTATAATACCCTGTGTGACCCAAGAATCCATACACCTCACTCTAATTGGTAGGCTCTTTTAGGCCGATAATGATTATAACCTTAGCTGGATCAACCAACAAACCTTCCTTGTAGATTATGTGTCCTAATAGTATTCCAAATGGTGTAGCAAATATGCACTTCTTGATGTTCAAATAGATACTCAACTATCTACATATTTCAAACATTAAGCACAATTGTCACAATGATCTTTGACTAATCCATACACCATCCAATCATCTAAATAAACTGTAAGAAGTTGTGAATAAACTCTTTAAATGCTTGAACAACTATGCACGAAAAATACAACAGGCACATTTTTTTCGACCAAAAGCATCACAGTATATAGGTGAAAGCTACCCCATTCGTAGTAAAAGTAGTCTTTTCCTGATCCTCTTGGGCAATCCTAACTAATGATACCAAGAGAACCCATCTATAAATGAATAGATTTCACACCCTGACAACGCTTTCTAGTATTTCCTCAGTGAATGGCGTAGGAAAGGGATCAGTCACACATGCAACATTTAACTCCCTGTAGTCCACACAGATCCTAATCCGACCATCCTTCTTGATATTGATCACCATTGGACTAACCCATTCTGACTCATCCAGGGGCTTGATGATTCCAGACTTCAACATTTTGTCAATCTCTTCTTTGACCTTTTCATGCACAAGTTGGGGTTCATCCTGTAGGGTCTCTTTCTAACTGGGTGTGTACCCTCTTTAAGCTTTATCCTCATCTCCCCTAATGATTCATGCACACCTTTAAGCTCATGGTACCCCGAGGGAATAAATCCTAATAATCCCATAGTAACTCTATGATTTTTGCCACTTCAGAGTCTGACCAATAGTCTCCAATTATGGCCTCCTTAGGCTCAACATCTAATCCAATATTCACTTTCTTTGTCTTCATAGGTTCATGATAGGCGTGTGGTCTTATCTACACTGTCCAACACCTCACGCCTACTGTTGAATGGTTTATATCTAGATTTTCTACTTCTTCATCATCCACTAAGTAGACCATTTTTCCTTTTTCTTTCTCAAGGAAAGTACACTGAAGTAGTGTGGCATCGACCTCTATTTCTTCAAAAAATGCGCTCTTGAGTTTCCTTCATCCAATAAATCTTGAATGAGTTCTTCAATCCTTGGCACTATCTCCCATAGTTAAGCACTTTATGAACTTTTAATGCTTCTTCCACTAGAGGCTTGGTAGAGAAGAAGTCAAACATCTAGGTCATTCTTGTAATTAAATCCTACCAATTTCCAATCTCTCTATGGAGTTCTGCATATACATACCAAGCACACACACAACCTTGTAAAGTGGAATAAAACTTGTGCACCCAGTGAAGGTGGTAAAGCTTCCTGCCCCTCTTTTCAGAGTCTCTCACACTTGTTGAATGTGGTGTTGAATAGGTTGATTACCATGATAAGTGTAGATTTGAGTAGGTGCATTACTCTGAAGAACCTAGTGGCAAGAGAAATCCTAATTTCATTCCATCCTACAAGATTATCCTTGTGGACCACCCACCAGTGCATTGTTGTTGTCCACATAGGGTATATGCTAGCATATTCCTTCTCTCTAGTGGGTCTATCCACTTGTTCTTCCATGGTGCACATGAAACACCATAGGGTCTCCTTCTCTGGTGTAACAAGGTGTCAAGTTGTTACCTATTCTCTGATATAATGTGGTTTGCTAACCTAGGAAATATGCTCTTTACTTCACACCCTACCAACTCATAAGTTCTATGAGCCCAATTATCACAAGCAACACTTGTAGTATCACTAATAGATTGTGCATCCTCCCACTAAAGGATTCCTTCTTTACATGGCTCAAACACCTCTGGATCCTAGATGGCGTGTACATAAATCCTATTCAGGTCTTCTTCACTCAAGGGCTCAACATAGGGCACAAATTTTCCATCTGTTAAAGGGATAATAACTCTTTCCTCCTTGTTTTCAAAGCTGATATAACCCTTGTTGAACCAAAGATCAACATTATTTTCATAACACCAAGGATGCCCTAATAGAGCTGGGAAGCTATCTGACTCTGCTAGTGCTAAAACCTCAAAATCTCAATGAACTTGGCTCCTTGTATGGTAATGGATGCATCTTTTAAAACTCCGATGGGAGTGGCCTTAGTTCGATTAGCCATGAACAATACATTAGAGGATGGTTGCAATGGAGGTCTCCCCATTTGTACCCATGCATCTAAAGTAAGAACATTGACTTTTGTGCCTGTATCAATCAATATATTACTCAATAGCCACCCATCCATAACAACATTCAGAGTTATTTCCTTGTCATAATCTAGGCTATGAGGGGGAATATTTACATGTAGGATCTGTATCCAGTCTCAATACTTGTGCATGGAGTGTTTCCTTTTAACTAATTCCCCAACAGTGGAATGATATTCTCCTGGTGCAATAATTTTCACACTTCTCTCAAGTCATCCATATCAGTTTGGATCATCTCTGATGCTTTCTTTTGCTCCATCTTTTGTGATTGCTCCTTTAAATACTATATTTCACCCTAAAGATTCTGAGTACCTCCATGGTTTCCTAGTAAACCTCCTTCTGATGGGTAGGATTTGGGTACCATGCATGTAGAACCTCCTCCTTAGTGATGGTAGGCTTCTGCTGCAATGCTTCTTTGGCGCGTGCTTGCTTCAGCATGGGTCATGATCTTTACCTGCAATGCCTCAGATTCTGTTCCAACTTGGGCATCCACTAATTTTCCATAGTGCGCGTTGTATCCTAACCATCCTTGCACCTTTGTTTTCTTATTTATGCTTACTTAAGATGCTCATACAAGTCTAGGAATTCCTCATAACTATGATTCTTTCCATAAAAAGAACATGTAATATTTTGAGGACATTCTCACCTGTAGTGGTTAGGAGATCCACATGTGTAACATGTTCCATGTGGGAACTCACCTCTTCCACCACCATAGCCTCGTCCTCCAAATCCACCATGGTATCCTCGACCTCTACCACGACCACCTTCAAAATGCCCTTCATTCGATCATAGTGTGTTTGATTGTGATCCCAATCCTGATGCTCATTCTTTCCTTTAGAGTTATCTAAAACTCCTTGTCTATCATACACCAATATCTATAACATCATGATCTGACCAATCAGCCATGGTCTTCTTGTGTCATGAGTCATGGACCTACAAATTTTGTAGTAGCATGAAACATTCTTCCTTATCATGCATTTGTAATAATGGGCAACGACTAACATCATGGTTTAAATGACATATCTCATAGTCCAACAACAATGAGCATACTGATCTATGGGGACAACTATCCTTTGTGTGACCTTCCACTTCACAATTGTGCACCAAATCCTTGTGCGCATCTCATGTGCTGAATTTTCGATAGATTCTCCAACTACTTTGCCATAGTTGTGAACTGCTTCTAAAAATGGGCTCACCCTAGTGTCTATACTTCCAACTACCTTAGCGTGTAAAGATTCTTTGAGTGCTTCATGTGGATTAGTGTATGTCTTATGTGATAGCCCCTCTAAAAGGTGTTATTAGGCCCCCAAAAAACCATTGTGCATGTTGGCTTGCATGAATATCATAAGAAATCTTGGATAACAATGTTTTGAAATGAGCATCATACTCTCTGACACTTTCAGTAGTGCCTTGCTTAATATCCTTGAGCACACTTATACTCTTCTGCTCAAACTCGGGATATGAAATTATTTAAGGAAAGCATCTTTTAAAGTTGCATAGTCTATGTAAGTTTGATCAGGGTCAAACTTTTTGTACCAACTGTGTGCACGCCCTTGTAACGTAGTAGCAAATTGACTTGCCCTACGCTCAAAAGTCATGATTCCTTTTGCGCGCCATAGTATTTCACACATGTGTACGTGTTCAACATCTTCTATGCCCCTATACTCTGGGAGATGAAGGGACATCTCCATGTAAATATTCTGGGGTTGGTGCGACCTTGCCCACCTGATCCAGAACCTCCTATGTTTCCTCTGCCTCTAGAACCACCAGATCCACCAGAACTAGAGCCACCTATACCTCTTGATCTTGACCCTATAGCTAGAGTCGAACTAGAAGATGTACTTCCCTGTGTCCCAACAGTAGTACTAAACTACACCCCAACAGTCTGTGAAGTATTAATACTCCCATAAGAGAGTCCAAAAGTCTGTATGCCTGAATTATGTGTAGATGATACACCCAAAAATTTACTCCCATATAATAATGAAGCCATTTTCGTTGCCATCATTGTGATTTTTATATGACTCACTCCTGCTCTCCCATTGCTTAAATTAGCTTGTTGACTATTTGTTGTACTAGATATTTGAAAACCAAGCGAAAGGGCAAGGTTTTCGGTGGATTCAGATGCACCCGTGGCCCGTCATCATCTTTGGCACACTTCTACATGAAGGCGAGGAGGGTTCCTTGTCATGCTTTCCCAAATGGGGGAGTTCCTAATGCTCGGGTTCCACATCTTTTGCGTGAACTTCAAACCCTTCCCGAAATATCTCTCTCCACAATGCCATTCACTCTGCAACATCCCACTTGCTTCTCTATCTCCCTCTCACACACCTCATTATACTTAAGCCACCTTTCCTCTCTTTGAATTTCTATCTAGGTCTGCATCTTTCACCAAACCTGCTCTTGCCCGCACGTGGTGGGGTTTAGTTTGCCATCAGTTTTTCTCCAAGTTCAGGGTTACCATCAGAATTTTGATCGCCAGTGGAATGCCTTGTAGGTAAGTTCCCTTGGGATATCATAAAAATTGGAATTCAACTACCTCTGGCATGAATAAGTGGAAATTGATTACTCTAAGATATAGTTGTTCAAAACACCACAAAACCACATATCCACAACGTGAGTCCAAATCAGATCAGCATCATAAAGGGTCTGAAATTCTTCTTGCATCCAAAAAGTGTGTGATACCTCCAATTCCATTTAGACACATAAGCAACCAGCCACTCGTATAGTTCTCTCAGAAAGATAACAAAGAAGCTCTCGTACTAACAATCATACAAATTCTGATCTAGTCATGTGAATGCGTCAAACTCAGATCCAGTGCTAAACCTTCATGTGTATTCTTCTTCTAGGTCATGTATCCACTCCTCAACACTTTCTAGGGTCAACCGGTATGTCTTCATCGTGAACCATCCTAAAAACAAATGAAAAAGAGGTCCCAGAAAATGGAACCAATGATGTAGCCTAGAATTCACCAATAAAAGCCCAGGTGCACTGGCACATCACTTAGCCTAGACTGAGTGCTCACCCGAAGCATGCACAAAGGTACCAGGGCCCTCTTTAGGGTTGTTGTTGCAGGATGTTAACATGATGAAGACTTAATGCATTTAGATCCCTCATTAATACATCATTCTACAGTGCATGTATAGATCTAGATCTTAAAGAATCATGAATCACATGATAAACATAGTGAAATCATTTATGTAGTAATAAACTATAACTATGATTAACACCTTGATTCAGCCAATAACCTCCATTATATTAAATGCAGTAATACACGAAGCTTCCTCACAATAACTTGATAATATACGCTTATGCGCGTAATAAAACTTGACAAAGATAACTTCACACTAAGTCTACTCTCACACTCTCATACTTATATCTATCTCTGTATATATCATACTACACAGACCATTACATATTTAAAAGGGTGGGAAATTTCCCTTCACCGCTTATCTAATCCCAAAATAGGTCGCATGCTATTATTAGCCACGCGCCATTACAATAATAGCCACACATGCAAGTGTGCTAACAATAGACTTCTTCTAGTTAATCACAAGTAGTAAATCTATTCTCAGCCTATACCCATGCAGAGCGCTTCGTAGCCAATCCTCCAAAAATAGCCAATGTGTGTCATGTAAGTTTTTAACCGGTTTGTGTGTTCGGCACACTATCTCCAAAAATAACTCGTACAAGTGAAAATGGCTAAGTCCCAAATCTATCTCTCTTCTTCCCACGTGATTCCTTCCTGAAACTTTTGCACCTTTGAACACTCTGTTGTTCCATGTCACTCATCATAGTTACAACCATCTACACCAGTTATTTCTCACTTACATCCATATAGATCCATCATCAAGGCATAAGGCTAGGACATTTGTATCACACTTCATAGGGGAGGGATTCTATTCTATTTCATGCATACATTCTATTACATTTTCTACACATAGTTATTTCTCGCTTCACAAAGTGCGATCGACACAAAAGAAACCTAGGGCATGTTCACACACACTTGTACATAAAACTACATCGTATGAAACGTGAGTGCAATACTTTGTAAGTCCACCATTGTGGTAGCCGAGGTCACTCTGAACCATTCATATGCATTGCTTTGTTTTTAAGGGTTTGATGCTTTTTTTGGGATCTTGCATGTCTTTCTTTCATATTGGATTATTGGTGACATCTGACATGGGACAATGAGTTTGATGTGACAGGACAACAAGGGTTTCGAGACCATCTACCAAACTAGTGAATATCGGTGTCGGTGCTTTTACATAGACCATGGCTCCCAAATTGTAGACAAGAGTGCTTACAGTGCCCTAGTCCCTCTCCGGAACTCCAGGTTTAGCTAGATCCTCCAGATCCATCCTTTTCGGGACTTCAGTATAGTCGTTCCTCGCTTCTAAATTTTCCAGTCACCTCTCGTAAGACAATCCCACGACCATTTGTTATTCAGATGAGTTATTTCCTCTTCTCTCTTACATATTAGGGTTAGCATTCAATTTTTCATATTTACTTATATGATTTACATACTTTCTTTACTACATTTATTTACTTTATTACAACTATTCATAGCTTAAATTAGCTATTCCCATACTACATAGTTAATTTTAGTTAATCACCACGTGCTCTCATTGTTTCACCTCATTTGGAGTTTTCTTTCACATCCACCTTATTTCCTCTTACACCACTCATTCGGGCATCATTTTTGTTATCCACTCCTCCTTTTTAGTTCACATCATCAATCACACCCACATGTCCTTTTATTCTTCTACATGTGCCCCTAAGCCTCTTCCACATCCAATTACACTTCTATATCCTTTTAAAATTTTCCCACATTCTCTTGTTTTGGACATTCCTTCTTACTTACCACTTCCTATTTCATGTCATCATTCCATTATTACACCACTTCAATATAAACCCACACGCTTGGCCCCATGCTTCCTTCAAAATCACAATGTTCTCCACGCCTCGTCCACTGAAATCATCATTCGAAAATGCCTCATATCACATTATCTTCTACCGTTGATCCATTCTCATTTCCTTGACCAATAGACACCATCGCACATCCACCACATTCATCACCTTTCTTATGCATTTCATCCCCATGCTCACGTCACTCACCTACCACAATTTTTTAGCTTCTATTTGAATTTGTTGCTTCACTTATCATCACCATCATCCTCATCACTCCAATTATTTATCTCCTATATCACTTTCTTCTATACATCATGTCTCTCACTCACCTAGTACCTTTATGTACTAGGGGGACTTTCATTTGTATCCACTATCACATTCTCGCATGTTCATTATATTCCACTTCTCTTTATCAAGCCTATCTTCGATACATAACATGATTCTAAACATTATCATTCGTGACCACCCACAACCACTTTTACACAATTAGACACCTTTCAAAAATAAAAAAATCTATATGTTCCAAAAAATTTGCAATAAACAACACTTTCTCACGAATTTTCTTCCACATTTTCTCCATTCTCGTATGCATGAGAAGTTTAGCTATGTTAATAAACAAGAAACAAACTAAGTAGTTCCATGATCTAACTAAACCTATCATAAACATCAAGATGAGTGCTAAACAAGATAACTTCTACAACAATGAATTAAACTAAAACACTATCATTTTATCTCTAACTACTCTATGATTACTTAAATCATAAATTGAACCTAGTTAAACCTATGAGCAATCAAATTAGATTTGTTGTTTGCTTCAATGGAGGTGAAGAGGTCTCTCTAAAATGGCTACAAGGCCAAGTTAGGTACCCTCCTACTAACCTACTATGAAGTTATGGATGCAAGATGGATGAGCTTCAACAATGGAGGATAGCCAAGATCAAATGCCTTATTAGCTTGGCTAATGCAAATGAGGTCTAATGCCAAGATCTCCAAATATGAGAGAGAAGGACCATTTGAAAGGAAAGCCTTAGGCTTGTATTTATAGTTTTTGGTTTGGAAGAGTTTGGAATTTGGGTGCATGTGGGACTAAAGCTCAAAAAGCACTTTTAGATTAGATTAGGATAAACATGCTTTAGGCTTAGTTAAGCTTGGTTTAAACTACTTAACTAGGGTTTAGGCTAGTTAAACTTGATTAACAAGTGATTAGAGACTCATTGAGAGTTGGGAGGGGTCTGGATAATCATTTGTGACTGATAGATAACCTAGGAAGCTTGTAGAAGTGGTTCAGAGAGAACTAGGGAGGTTCTGAATGGTTGAAAGGAATAATGTTTAGCTAATACGAGAGATATTAGCTCAATTATTTGATTTATAGGAGGAATATGAATAAAAGAGTTTCGTGAATGGGCATCTGAGAATGGAGTGAAGAATAACTAATTAATGAAGTGTCATTAATTGGTTAAATTGGAGGAAATGCTAAGTGTAAACATATTTTAGGTGTCTACATTTGCCCCTCTTTGGGGTGGCGTAAGCTACGTCACTTCAAAGAATGTAAACAAACATAAGCAAATGAAATATTTTGAAGGGATAGAATAAAAATGATTAGAATGAAGGATGACCCCTCGATTGTCGATGGGGTGATAGAAGAACTCAATTGACAATTGAAAAGATGACAAAAGAGAAAAGAAGAAAGGATAGTGTGAAGAAGAAGAAAAAGGAATATAGAAGAAAAGGAGAATGAGGAAGGGGAATGAGCTAACATCCATACGTTGCCTTTTAAACAACTTTATTTTTCATCATATTGCTAGGAATCTTCATCATTAGTCCTTATTAAAAATAATGAATAAAAGTGTAGTATGACACGAAAAGCCATTTACGAAAAAATGTCCATTCTGCTAAAAGCACTTACTCCATGCAACATACAAAATGCAATGCAATACAAGAAAGTAAAAGATGCCTAACTCCATGCAACATACAAAATGTAATGCAATACGAGAAAGTAAAAGATGCCTAACTCTATGCAACATACAAAATGCAATGCAATACGAGAAATTAAACAAGCCAAACTAACAGAGAAACATAATGCAATGTTTTTGTTATCAAGATTCAGTTCCAACCTATTCAAATTAACGACAAGGGTTAATGATGGTGCCCTAAGCAAGGATACATGTGAGGGGAAAAATGGAGGACACTTGGGTCTGATGATAAAGCAATATGCACTATGAAATAGTACCAGAAACTCGTTGTGCCCCAGAGTACAGATGAAGTAAGTAGCTTAGATTTTGTTGATGGAGATAGATCAAGATGACCCGCAAGTCACACACATGAATAGGTAAGAACTAAAGAGCGACGTTTTGTATGATGATTTATATTGTTTTTTATTTTTCTTAAAACATATTTGAATGTTTTTGATGATTTTGAAAGTTTTTTGAAACTATATACAAGAAGACAAAGAAACATGGATGCCCTTAGTGATAGATGGGATGTACAAGGGCAAAAGGACACATGCGCACGAGAAAGGTGAAGATGCCAAAATGCCCTAGCGATTAGGTGGGAGTATTCAAAGACAAACTCTTCATGCATAGAAGTGGGACCCAAGGCCATTATAGATAGGTTCAATGTGATGATGATTGTAAACTAATGAAGTGTTGGGAAGTAGCAAGGATGCCTCCAGTGTAAGATGGCCTAAAATCACATGATAGAAAGGAAGTGGTAGATTGTTTTTGTGAAAGGGGAAAAATATGTCCGCAAACTTTCCCAAAAAGGTAATATTATACACATGAATTTTTGAATGAAGCGTAAGAATAATGTGAATGATATGAATATATCTTAGAAGCCTCATGATGATGAAGTGATTAGCCAAAGGCACAAATCATGAGACGAGATATGGAAAAAACAAGATTATAAATAAGGTCCAAAAAAAGACACTTGGTAACATACTAATCCTATTTTTCTCATAGAGATCCAGTGTGTGCATATGGAAATGAATTACCTCTTGAAGGAAAGAGTTAATAGACAACAAGTGAAGATACTAGCCAATGTGTAGGAATGATTGATTTTGAAAGGTGATTTTGTGAATGGATGGTGGAAGGATAGCCGTACATTGCTCCACTCCCAACCAGAATCCATAACCTCGGAAGATGCATTTGATTCTAATTGCAACATTACTCTCTTTGCCGCGTCAAGCTTTTCTAGGCCTGGTAGAGATTATTGAAATACCCCAAGAGAGAGTTATATATTAATTTGCTTTTTCTTTTAGCGTTTTCTTTCAGATTTATGCTTTTTGATTTGATTGATTCTTTTGCTTTCTAAAAACTTATTTCAGCTCTCTTGTGTGACAAGGGGTTAAGAACCACATATGGCTTGATGGAAGGAAATGGAAGTGATTGTGATGATGACATTGGCTAGTGTCAACAAATATGTCCAAGAGTTCTTCGCAAAAAGTTTATTAGATGTTGAATGTGATATTATCTCTAAGAGGTTAGACGTTATTTTAATTTACCAAGGTGATAAAAGACTAAGGTCAAACGAGATACCGTAGAGATAAATGTCTCAAGATGCGTGTGAATAGGCTAACCAAAATATCATTAAATGGATGAAAATGGAACGAAGACTTGCAAAAGAATAACAAGGAAGGGAAGAAAGAAACATCCATGTGTACACAATACCTGATTGCAATTTTTCATCTTTGTACCTTTGATTTTGTTTTATGTTTTCTCAATTTTTTGTATTTTTGATTTTTTTAAAGGTTTTTGATAGTTTTTAGAAAGTTGGGACTAATAAACTCACGTAGTGTGATATTATCCAACAATAATGTTTACGACTTCCTTGATAAGGGAGATTAAGCATGTTTGTTTATCAAGAATCATGTTTTTCCCAATCTTGATGATCGTGGTGAGCTCATACTCAACAAATGATTGCGATTTATCCTAAAACATGGATTTCGTATGCGGGGCTTGAGTTCCCTATCCATAGGTTTTTGCACTTTGCACCATACTTGATGGTTATGTTGATGTGCATTCTTGAATCATGTTTGATTTTGAATCCTACGTTGTTTGATTTGTCAGGAGCTTTGGAGCTCTCAGAATTTTTGATCTTAGCTTGATAATGAACATGTTTAGGTTTCTTATAAGATGACGTGTGACTTGTTTGATCTCGAGAAGGAGAAGAAAGTGAATGTGGACATTTATACCTGATGTGAGAAATGACCGTGGGATTTCCACAACCATTGATAGAAGAAAGGTGTGATGGATGAAAAGGATACAGTCCAAGAATTGAAGAGGATGGGCTACCAGGAGGTGAGCCACTAATAGAAGATGACGAAGGGCTGCTAGAATATGGCCCTAAGATGGAATAAGTTGGGCTACAAGGACATGGCCTAAGAATAGAAGAAGATGATGAAGGGATTCTAGGGTGTGGCCCAAGTATAGATGAGGAGGGACTACTAGGAGGGGTCCCATAGATAGAAGAGGAAGGGATACTAGGATGTGGCCCAAGAATAGAAGGTAATGGGCTATCGGAGATGAACCACAAGTAGAAAATGGAGGGCTACCCGGGGGTGGCTCCAGGATAGAAGAAGATGATGGGCTACTTAGTGGTGACCTTAGGTGGGATTTTGATTGAGGAATGATGATAGATAAGGAATGATTTGGTAATGAGAAGATAGGCCACAAATTAATGTTAGACCTTAAAATCTTATCATGCTCAGAGGAAGGTGAAGATGGAATGCCAGAAGAAGAGTCAAGTTCCATGACCTTAGGCTCCTCATCTATATTATGAAAAAAGGGATAAACTTATTTTCCCCAATACGTGAGCGTATCGAGTTCTAGAAATAATCCTTGTTTGTAATCCTCTAAAGGGACATCTTCATGTAGTCTAATTGTTCCTTCATTCTAAGAGAAATCAATTAGTAGAGGTTGTTCTTTGGCCATAGAAGGTTGAATAGAAGAAACAAGTCCAATAAGCGGGAAGATTGATTGACAGAAGAAGATGACTCAAGAGAGGAAGTAGGATTGGAGGCAAGCGTCTCATGAATGGACGATTTAGATCTGGTCTTAGATCATTTTTCTAAAAGACGACTTAATGTGGAAGAGAAAATAGGATCGTATAGCCATCCATTGAGTTGTGATGTAGGAGTAAAATTAGATGATTGAATAGATGGAATCTGAGTTGTGGAATTCTTTGATGGAGGAAGAGGTCATTGAAGTGACTGATAAAGGTGGTCCTGTGAAGGAAGGGAGGACCGTGACTCAAGAACAAATCATATGTTTGATCGACAGAACTTGGAGTCACACGAGTCTTCAAAGGAGGAAGACATCATTGAGGTGATTTGGAATAAAGGTCCTGTCAAGAAGGGAGGACCGTGATTCAAGATTTGATCTAGGGGTATCCAAATTATAGTTAGGATTTGAATCTTCAGAAGAAGAGTGGGAGTTCGAATAGTAGTTTGGATCTGAATCAAAAGAAGAGTGGGGAACCCGAATAATAATTTGGATCAGAAGCATCCAAACCATACCATCGACTATGAGCTAAAGGTGGGGAATAGGGTACCCGAATGAGACCTCTAAAGACGAAGAACCAAATTAGGTTTAGTCGTAATGGGAATATTTTGATTTGAATTCCTAAACCTAGGTTCTGTATTTTTGTAAGTGTGAGAAACCACACGATAGTCAGTCATTTTTGGTGTCGTTTAAGCACAAATGTCTAGATCTAGATAGTGTGATGGAACTCCTTCAAAGGGAAGGAAGTGACATGTTGATTCAGGGAAGCATAATGACATCCAACTAGACATTTCGTAAGTATGGATATGTGTGCATGATTTTTCGAAGAAGGTCTAAGGAAAATAGACATCGTGATGACACAATTTTGATAATCCAACAAGATTTTCCTAGAATAAGTATATGATTTTGTTAACACACAAGGAAAAATCATGCAAGGGCAAAACACAAAGCCAATCAATAAGGAAATACTCCCTATGTAAAATGTGTGTGCAAAATGATAGTTCGATGAAAAGATGATCAACACAATGTCAATACTTACATCAAGCTTGAAATGAACAAGGTGTAAATATTAACAAAGGGTAAATACAATTCCCACTTAAAGGATACTACAACCAATTTAGAGACAAACAAGGCCTAAATGTCAAAGGGAGAGGATTACAAATATAAGCTACGTAACCCCACCAAATTGGACACGTCTATCAAGCTTCGCGGAGAAGTGAGATATTGGTATCAAATTGGTATTGAAACGACGTAAAATAAAGTAAGTGACACCCATCAAGATTTGGAACAATGTTTGAATTTAAACCAAGTCAAAGTATACTAAGGATGTGCTAAAATGTGTGCAATGTAACACCACAATGTAGATACTTAGATCACATTTACGAAAAACATGACAAGCATTTTAATTGTGTCGAGACAATGAAAACAAGGTAACAAGTCAAAAGGAGATCAAATGATGAATCAATCATAAATATGATGATGTTCTTGAAATCAAGATCAAGTGGCCATCAAAGATATAAGGATGCATCAACACACTTAAGACATTTAACAACTCAGCGCAAACATGGATGAGCGTAAATAGACAAAAAAGTGGTGAACACTATCTATGAAAACACTCCTGAATGATGCTTTCTTTTGTCCCAAATGGGAAACAAGAATGCAAAGGTATAGATCAAAAGATGGAAATAAACTAAGCATTACTTGGGCAGAGTTTCACCTCATTTGAAGGTGAGAAAGAAACCAAGATAAGTAACACGTTGTAAACTCCGTGATGATGGCACTTAGATCTAACTTAAATGGATTCGTTGTCGTGCACAAAAAGGTTTTGAATCCAAACAAGTTATCACTTCATGATGGCTAAGACGTGATAATGGAATAGAAAAGTAGGCTCCTTGACATAATGGATTCCCAAATAAGATCTCTTAACTAGGTGCCATAAGTTGTCTAAGAGCGAGCTCAATTTTCCCAAAGAGTCACACTGCGACTAATTTGGGAGTATCTCGCTTTACTTTACCCCCTTCTGATATAATGAGCAACTATTGCATTTAGTTGTACCATCATTGGGGTCCGCGATAAAGACAAATTTGACTCTAATTTGCAGTGTAAATGTAGTCAAGTGGGTAAGCGGAGCGCTTCCTATTTCATCCACAAGGTTACTTAGCGGTGGATTACTTTAGGGTTCTTGGAACCACCCCCATTGTTGTAGCTTAAGGTGTTATGCCAAAGGGGTTATGTTCTAGTTAAGTGGATAGGGACGTACCCTTTTCAAACCTGTAATATAGTGTGAAGTGAAGTGGTGTGTTTTTATCTTGCTTAGCTTAATGTGGTTTTAAGTAGCACACCATTTGGCAACCTGTATGAAAACATGTGTATTAGAGGGTTTTGTTTTGTCTTAGCTCCTCCTTTCTTTGACATGTGATTTTGGTCCTACATACCAAGATTAGTAATTTTCCAAAATGTCATATAAAGGAGATAAGATGTTGTTTTGATTTCCTAGATCATCCTAAGACGCAAGGAAAGAGCATACACAACAAGGTATCTCACTCAAATTTTACAAGAAATGGAAAATACCTAAGTAAAATGTAAAAATAAGTTCCTTTTAACCAACTTTGAAATCTAATTAAATCATTTTGCAAGTACTAAGAAAGTAGTGAAACGTTTCTGATTCCCAAGATCACCTAGAAAGGTGCGAGGGAAGAGCATACGTGTTTCAAAACCTTCATAAATAAAGATGAAACATTTCAACTAATTTATTATGAAAAAATATGATGGAAAAAAACCTAGAAACCACTATTAGTGTCGCAAACACCTTTCAAAGTGTTAGAATGGCCAAGAAAACAATTTTTCAAACTTTAAGATACGTTAGAAAATGACTAGTTATCTAATAATGTAAACCATAAATTTTTGTAAGTAAAAATCCTAATTTTATGTTTCTATTGCGTATTTTTCTTCAATACCTTTCCAATGCAACAAAAATGAGTCATTTCGAGTTCAAGAGAAAAAGTTATGGCCTTCGGAAGATTGGTAGTGAACACAGTTTGATGCATACGCGCCCCTAATGACATGTACGCATCTGTTTCAATGAATATGTTCCCAATTCGACGGATCCATGCCCCAGTGAAAAAATAGTAATAGTGATAGATACACACCTAGAATGATGAATACACATTTGTTTCAACGGATACACGCTTGTTTCAATGAAAATGCGCCTATTTTGACGGATACACGCTCCTATGTAAAAAAACACTAACAATGATGGATACCCTAGAATGACGCATACACACTTGTTTCGATGGATACAAACCCCTTTCGATGGAAACACATTTGTTTAGATGGATACATGCCTGTTTTTGACAAAAACACGATGATCCAGACATGTATGTGCACCCCGTAAAACTCGACAAAATCACGAAATGAAAATTTTTGACAAGAAAACAAGTTAATTGTTAGTCAAGGAAACCTATTTCTAGCCTAGACCCACAAAATATGCATAAAAAGGATGATTTAGCCCACTTAAAAAATTAAATCAAGTTAATAACAAGTTGTTTCTCCTAGAAAGCATGAAAGGGGTTATAAACTGAAAATAAATAGCTTGAAAGAGACTCTATTAATGGAGGATGGACTTCATGTCCCACTGGGCATGCCAAATGTATACATGAGAAGTTTAGTTATGTTAATAAATAAGAAACAAACTAAGTAGTTCCATGATCTAACTAAACCTATCATAAACATCAAGATGAGTGCTAAACAAGATAAATTCTACAAAAATGAATTAAACTAAAACACTATCATTTTATCTCTAACTACTCTATGACTACTTAAATCATAAATTGAACCTAGTTAAACCTATGAGAAATCAAATTAGATTTGTTGTTTGCTTCAATGGAGGTGAAGAGGTCTCTCTAAAATGGCTATAAGGCATAGTTAGGTACCCTCCTACTAACCTAATATGAAGTTATGGATGCAAGATGGATGAGCTTCAACAATGGAGGATAGCCAAGATCAAATGCCTTATTAGCTTGGCTAATGCAAATGAGGTCTAATGCCAAGATCTCCAAATATGAGAGAGAAGGACCATTTGAAAGGAAATCCTTAGGCTTGTATTTATAGTTTTTGGTTTTGAAGAGTTTGGAATTCAGTGCATGTGGGACTAAAGCTCAAAAAACACTTTTAGATTAGATTAGGATAAACATGCTAAATGATTAGTTAAGTTTGGTTTAGGCTAGTTAACTAGGGTTTAGGCTAGTTAAACTTGATTAACAAATGATTAGAGACTCATTGAGAGTTAGGAGGGGTCCGACAACCATTTGTGACTGATAGATAGCCTAGGAAACTTGCATAAGTGTTTTAGAGAGAACTAGGGAGGTTCTGAATGGTTGAAAGGAAGAATGTTTAGCTAATAAGAGAGATATTAGCTTAATTAGTTGATTTATAGGAGGAATATGACTTAAAGAGTGTCATGAATGGGCATATGAGAATGGAGTGAAGAATAGCTAATTAACGAAGTGTTGTTAATTGATTGAATTGGAGGAAATGCTAAGTGTAAGTATATTTTAGGTGTCTACACATTCATTCATATTTCATTCTAATTCTCTGCTCATTTCTATACATTTAATTTACAATTCATTCACATTCCATGTGTTGGTTTGTTTCACAAATTTTGGTGAACACTTTGATCATCTCATTGTCAAATTCTATGAGTCAATAGTCTCCACTACAATTTCTTGAACTTGGTCTTTCCATACTTGGTGAATTAAGAACGAATGTCCTCTTTGAGATCCATGTATGCTTACACATTCAACAACTTGTATTCAATACCCCAGGGGAATTATTTGTTTATGCTTGCAAATGTCATCTCCATTATCACTCCCACTCCCTCTATCAAGCCACTCGTGGTTCTAAACCCCTTGGAAAATTGAGAGAGATGAATATCATGTGAAAAACAAATACAAATCAAGAAAAAGTCAAAATTCAAAAGAAGAAAAGTAAGAGCAATCAAGAACAATCTCTCTCTCTCTAATTTAATTTAATTTGAATTAATTAATTAAATCTAAGTATTGCAAATTAAATTATGTATAAATGATAAAATACATAAATGACATAAATAACATAAGATTTAAAATATGAAACCATAAGCACAAGAGATAGATGAAGAGACTTAGTTGATTTATGCGCAAACTGGAAGAGATATGAGTAGGGAGAATTGTTGAACAAAATGTAAAATACATCTTATTTGACCTTTGTAAATTCTAGAGTTCACGGACAAGGGTGAATAAGGGCACCTACAGGTAGGATAAAGACACTTGGACGCAGATGACCGGACTTGGGTGCACATGACTTCGTAAATGGTAGGAATCTAGTTTTCATTGTGTCATAGTTGCTTCTTGTTGATCACATGATGTTTCTCTTTAAATGCAAGATACATGTAGCTTGAAAAACAAATTTTCTACCTGTATAAGCCCATAAACCACATCAAATTTAAAAATAGATGTAGAATGGGGAGTCGAGACTAACCCTAGTCATCTCTCGAGAGAAAACATACAACCAAGTGCTACACTACATCTCGTAATCCATGTAGTTCTTGTGAGTGTGTGTAGAAGTTATTCCCTAGGATGCCCTTGTGTAAGATGTATTTGATAGTGGGTTGTAGCTAGAATGTAGTAGTGTAGTGGAATGTATGGATGAGAAAAAAATGGACTTCCCCTTCCTATGTTGTGTATGTAGAATATGTAATCCGTTATCCTTTGAATGGATGATAGACGGATGCATCAAGTGATATAGGTGCCTTTTAGATGCAAAATGATTAAGTTAAAAGTGGATTTTATGCCTAATCGATGCTATTGTAGAATACATAAATATGTAATTAAGTAGAGAAATGAATACTCAAGAAAACTAAGCAATAAATTATAAAACCCTAGCTATAATGAGGAGAACAAGGTACTTAGTTACTTCACAATAATATTTGGAGTGTACCGAAGTGTTGACTAGGTGAACAGAGTAGTAGGAACGTCATATAGAGACCCAGAAAAATGAAGATATGGATAAATAGGCTGGACTGGGGTACTGGAGAGGGACAAGGGCACCCACAAGTGCCCTAAGCCCGATTCTAGGTGCTTGTGTTTGAAAAAAATCTCAAGAAAACTCCTTTGAGTGGTCACAAGGTGTTCTATTAGTCTCCTTTGGTTGCTCTGAGGCCACACCAAGATCACAGAGGTCACTAGAAACTTGCAATGAAATATGAACATGTAAAACCCTAAAATAGACATTAAATCCTAAAAAGAAAGATGCCAGAATGAGGGGTCAAACTATCCTCATCTGTCACAATGGTGAACTTAGGACTAAGTGTTGCACTACATCTCAAACCGAATGTAGTTCTATAAGTTTTTTTGCAAAATCGTGCCCTAGGTGGCTCTTGTGCGAGTCACACTTGATAGTGACCAAATAAGTTAGATGTAAAGAAATGTAATAGATGTGTGCATGAAATAGAATGAACTTACCTCCTATGAAGTGTATGTAGAATAACCATCCCTTGTGTCCCTTTTGATGATGGTGCTAGATGGATGCAATGAAGCTCTTAGATGCTTGATGGATGCAACCTTAGGTGGTGATAGCTAATGCTTAGTGCTTGGTCCTTTATTATGATCACATTAATATATATATGATTCCCTTGCTTGAATTTCACAATTAACCCCGAAAAGGCTGACTGCACAAAAGATAAGATCCTAAAATGGATAGAAAGGACCCAAAAAGTGTGAGTAAAGTATAAAGGGGTCAGGGGCACCCAGAGGGGATGAGGATGCTGACACTGGGCATCTTAGCTAGGAACTAGTGTCCAGGATGATAAAAGTCAGAGTATAATAAGGAAGATAAAGAAAATAAAGGTGCAAAGATGAAAGGAGCAACAAAATACAAATAAAGGTGACCAAAGACATGGGTTAATTAGTACTTTTCTTACTTAGGAATCATATGAATAGTAGTATGTAATAAGTACTAGATAATTACCCAAAGTGCATGATTTTGTGTCTACATTTTCCCCCACTTTATGTTGTGAGCGAAAATCTCAGGTAACATAAAGTAGATAAAGATGCATACCTAATAACCATATAGATCAATGTTGAAAAGTGCAAGAGGACTTGAAAAAGCGTGGAGTGATAAAAATGTGAAGCATGGATGCTAAGGAGAGGAAAAATTATAAAAAAATGATGATGAAAATGAACCTAGGGTGGAAACATATGTGTAGATGTCACGATGTACCTGTTGTTGATGTTGATGTTGTTGTTGTTGTGATGATGTTGATGATTTTGACTATCGCTTCCCATACAGATGGACTACAAAAGAGAAGAATGAACAAGTAGTCAAATACACATGTATAAATGTAAAAAAGTATGTAAAAATTCTAAAAATGTGAAAAAGGAACATGTGCACCTGATCCATGATGAGAAAAAGGGTGTAGAAAGGATCCTAAGATGTTGTAGAAGACTGATTTTTTTGGGTGATCCCACACCGGTTGTGTCTAGCCACGAGTTTTTGGGGTGATCTCATGTCGTTTTTTGGGCATGGAAGAAGTTTAGGGAGAAAAGTTTGGTGTCGTCCTCCAACCTTTAACTACTTCCCGCAATGTAGGAAACCACTACGAGATGGTGTGGTGTGTAAAATTGGTGAAAGTGCTAAGGACTATATGCCTCCGTAAAAATCCATTGTATGGATTTATGTAGACTATGGCTAACTACCAATCATTGTGTAATTCCCCCCTAGTTACTAGCATCTAGGAGGGTATCGTTATGCTAAGGACCCAAGTCTAATTTGAGCCTGTTTGAAACTTAAACTATGTTATACTAGTATTGTGTTGTGTTGTGTATAACACTATATGGGGTTACCGATTCACCCATATGATGCCCCCTTATTCGGGTGTATGTGACATTGTTGAAGGAGTATGCAACCCAAAAGAGGATTGACCGTTGTGCTGAAATTGTGCCTTACAGGGGAAGGGAATGTACTTGGTAGAAACCAAGGAACACACAAACAAAGTGGCTAGGAGAAAAGTGTTAGTACAAGAAAATACAAACGCACATGTATAAGAAAAAATGTATGTTAAGTAGACAATATGTAAGCTAAGACACAATAAGACAATGTAAACACCCAAGAAAACAATGTAAACCATAAAAGTGGGTTGTAAACATGGGACACCACTCATGATGTCGCAAGATAATCAAGGCGACAAAGCCAAAAGTAGAAAGGTGTGCACATAAGATAAAGGGAAAAGCCCACAAACAAGAGCATACAAAGAACAAGCAATGAAAAACAATGTAATAAATAACCATGGAAACAGATAGTCCTACATAACAAATGCTTGCACATGAAGCACTCATTAACATGTTAAAAAGATAAAAATTATGTCAAAGCGCATATAATTCAATAAAGTAATGTGCTATGATACCAAAAATGAAACAATAACACATGTAGTGTACAAAATTGGATGCCCCCAAGAGCCTTTGTGGGATTAGTAATAGGTATTGTGCCAAACATCCATGTTACATGTAATAGATTTGTATAATATACAATCACAACTAAAAAGGAAAGTGAATGCACATGTGTGTATGATAAAGATAATGACATACAAGATATCTATCTAGCATGTGTAATAAGATGTACATGTAAAAACATAAGTAAGCAAGAGTAAATGCAACCAAGATATGCAGTATGTTGTGGATGGTATGGAATGAAATGCAATGTGAATAATAGGAGCAGCATGCCCCCAGTGGATGTGTATGTATGTAATGAATGAGGTTCATTTATTTATGCCCCCTCAATAGTCAAGAATGAACTATAAACAAGAGTGTGTCATTGGGAAATGGTTTGAATTGTGTTTACTAAAAAGATGTGATCATCAAAGTGCAAAGTATAAGTGTGTGAGTGATTGATTGAGTGAGTGATTAAACGTGTGAGTGTGATGAGGTCCATTTGAGATGTATACCCTCAAGTCGAGTATGGACCGTGAGACTAGAGTGCATCATAGGGTAATGACCACAACATGTATAAGTAAATGTAAGAGAGATGTAGTGTGAATGGGTAGAGTGAATAAGACATAAAGTGTGTAGAAGATGTCCTGAGTGTATGTTGTGTAATGTGTGAGATGTGTAATGTGTAGCATGACTAAGAAATGTTAGTGATATGTGTGGTGAATGTTTCTAGTGTAAAATGTGTGATATAGTCAAGTGTTTGAGAATACAAGGTGTGTACAATATGTAGTGAGTGAGGTTCATGTGTACAATATGCCCTCAATAAGTCAAGTGTGAATCATAACAATAGAGTGCATCATCAATGAAATGACGATAGTGGTGTATATCATCTGAAAATATCTAGGTGTGATGTGATGAAAGTATAAAATTCATGTTGATGCTAGAGGAGGAGAATAAGCTTGATGCGCCCGAGTTTGTGATGGCGAGTACACTATCTGATAAAAGTTAAATATGAAGGCTCTCCACCCGATGCTGGTGAAGATGAAGGTGTATGATCATGCTCAAAGACTGGTAGTGTATGAGATAGATGTCGTGTAGGTGAATGAATATTATATTCATGTGACTAATGAACATATGGTGGGCATCTTTGTGTAACAAAATATGGAGGTGATGGATACCTATGTGGAGTAAAATGCGGAGGTGATGAACACCTATGTGGAGTGAAATGTGGTGGTGAAGTATGCCTAGATATAGGAGCTCTCCGCATGATGGACCTAGATTGATGCACTGGAATAACAAAGCAATGATACTACACAACTTGTGTGCAAATAGGTGAGCTAGGAGTGGATTGTGCTTTAATATCAATAGGCCATGGGGAACTAGATGGAATAGGTGATGCAATGACAACCTTAAGAGGAGGTGGTGACCATGGAGTGGATGGAGGAATACCATTGATAGAGATGACTGATTGTTGTGAATGAAATTTAGATGTAATTGATTCATGGAGATAATAGACTGATACCGACAAATATAATTTAATGCCTAATAACATGTCACACCCTTTGATCGATTGTGCTACTCGGAAGGGAAAAAGCATGGTGAGAGGTCCGAAAAATAACTTGAAGTTTGATGATCCCATATGAGTTATCCATTGGATATGAAATTTGTGAGAGTGGATAGCCAATAACAACAAGAAGTGGAATAGAACATGCACTAATACACCATGATGGATCAACTTTAGTGTTATTGATAGAGATGGATCTGATAGAGGTGCTAATGTGTAAGTGATCAGAAGAGAATGTAGCATGATGATCATGATCAAAGAAAGAAATAATTGGTGGAGAAATGTTAGTATGAGAAACTAGGAAATCAAGATCCCTCAATGTAAGAGGAGGCACTATGCGATATGTATGATTAGCCAAGGAATCAACCACTTTCTTGTCATGTTTTGGAAGAGGATTATTGAATATTTTGAGCTTATGATTTTCATTGACTAGTGTAGAGGCCATAGGCTCTGAAGCTCAAGTTTGTTGTCATTGATAAGATCTTGGATGAAACTGTGAAGCTTGAAGCATTGATGATAGTGATATCTATATTTCTTGATGTAATTCTGAACTTTTGGATGAGATAGGTCTAAGTCGAGTGGAGGAGGAAGCATAATAAGATTTCTCTCAAGAAGTTGTTGTAATATAATTTGTGGAGCAATAGTCAATTTTGTATATGCACACTTAGGCGGTTGCCATTTAAGTTCTTTGGTGTTGAGACAGTTTGGCAATGACCTTAGTGTCAAGTAGGTTTTGTGGTTGGTTTAAAAGGTGTTTTACTTTGAAAGCATGTTGAGGATAAGGCTTGCTCCTGATACTTAAGCTTTCCTATAGATAAGATTTTAGTCTCACGTATCTTGAGAGTGAGACACAAGTGAGCAAATGAGGAGATGTTTGAAATAGAACACTCTCCTGAATAGGTGGAAATAAAATTTGAATAATAAGTCTTAACATAGTTGTTTTTGTATCATAAGACATAATCTGCTAGATGTTCATTAGCCCTTTGTTTAAGTTGTGCAAGTTGCACATATGAGATCTTAGAGCTGATATTGATAGAAAAATGAGTAAGAAAAACATCGATAGATGCATAAAAGATGTTACTGAGTGAACAGTAGGTCATAGAACCAATGCATCGCATAATCATGGAGACTACAAGGAAAAATCTTAGCTAAAAGAATGTGATCATCCATAAAATCTAGACAGGCCACATGAAATGCTCGGAGATGCTCTTGTGGGTCACCATGGCCATTGAAAATGGGCATCTTAGGGGTGACAAAATTAGGTGGAAGTGAGTAAGTGGATATGGCGGGTGTGAATGGAGTGTGCAATAAGAGATTGGAATCCAAAGATGGAGATGTATGAGAAGTAGCCTATTACAATTTGAAATATCCCTTGTAGGATATTACTTAAAAATGCACAAAATATAGAAAATTTGTAGAAAATAAAATATTGATTTTTAATGAAAATGTCCAGCTAGGACATCAAATGGTATTGAATTGATATCACACAAAATATTTTCCCACAATGCATGAAATTACAAGGGAATCTTACAATGATAATAATAAACATGATGTAGACATTTTATGGAATAATATATTGCTTCCCGACAAGGTACAAAAGGCCCTAGGTGGCTAGTCAACTTCAGAGGTCCGTGACCCTCTAAATACAAGAGCAAAATAAGGGTCTTTGAAAACAACAAGGCAGATGTAGGGAATAGTACTGCTACCTACAAATCTGACCCGACCGACTAGAAAATCCCCAATTAGATGCCACGAGTTGCCATGCAAGGAATGGAGTTGAGAAATGAGGGAGGCACTTTTCCACGTGCTGCCACACCCAGCTTAGATGGCTGCCATGAGTCATATCTAGAGCCCCTCTAATTGTCTTCCTTGAAAGCCCCCAAAAATCCTCAAAACCCTTCCTCTAACCCTCTGGAAATATCTCTGTAGTACGACCCAAAAAATGACTCCAAGAAGATAGAATAGGGTAGATATTTCACTATCGAAGAAAGCCCTGCTAGCTAGGGACTATTCTCTCACCACCGAAGCTAGGGTCCCTATGGGATTTGACTCCACAAGCTATAGAAATGCAACAACAACAGTTACACGAGAAGAGGCTAAGAATATGTGACAAAAAGTGCCTTTTCTTCCTTCCTCGTCTCCATATATACCTTTCCTTAGCAAACGAGCCCCCATAACCCTAGCGCATTTCATTCCATGGAGGGGCCACTAACATAAAAGTATCTATAATTACTTTCTCCCTTTTTGAGTCATTGTGTCCAAAAGTGACCCCTAAATGTCAAACTAGGAAATTAAAACCACGGGGCCCCTTCTCACAAGCTTCCAGCGTCCACAACCCCCTTGGTTCTGACCACGCTTTGGGCCTGACTTGGCCCTTGGGCCATTTGGCGTAGGAAGAAGGGGACATTACAGTTCTCCCTTCCCAAAATTTGCTTGTCCTCAAGAAAACACAAATTGGGATGCTACAAAATATGCTCCCCCTCCCAAGTAGCATCCTCAAGTGGCAGTCACTTCCATCGCACCAAATACTTGGTGATTGCTTTGCTCCTGATCCCCCTCTATCTCGTTTCAATAATGGCTTTCGGTTCCAACACCAACTTCCCTTCCTCATCTAGTGGCGGTAGCTCTATAGATGGTGTAATATGCGGTCTAAGCACCTTCTTAAGGCATGAAACATGGAAGACATTATGTATCTTACTATGCTCCGGTAGCTCTAGCTCATATGCCATTGCTCCTACTCGATGAACTATTCAGTACGGACCATAGAATCATGGTTTCAATTTCTACTACCCCTTTTGATTTAGTGAGGACTACCTATATGGCTGTAAGCGTAGGAATACTAGATCCCCACCTCAAAATACCTCTCTATGCTATGCCAATGCATACCTTCTACTGATTCTGTGCCTTTTGAAGATTCTCTCTGAGAGCCTCCAAAATATCCTAGTTCTCCTATAACCAATCTCGAGCTTTGGGAGCTCGGCTATTTGGTAATACCAAATCTACGAATGTCCTTGCGTCGTACCCATACAAGGCTCGAAAAGGGGTCATACCTATGCTCATCTGGTAGGTGGTATTGTAGCAATACTCACCCATGTGTAACCATTTGATCCATGCCCACTGGTGTCCTGTCACGTAACTCCGCAAGTAGCCTTCTATCCACTTATTGACTATCTCCGTCTACCCATCTGTCTGTGGGTGGTAGCTAGTGCTAGGAGTTAACTCCATACTTGCTAGTTTGAAGATCTCCTACTAAAAGGCACTCATGAAGATCTTGTCCTCACATCGATTTATATTTTTATGCAACCCATGTAGCCAAAAATACCAAGATAGAAGATCCGGGCCACATCCATGGCCTCGTGCCTTTGGGTAGGAAAAAGAAATGATCATACTTAGTTAACCAATCAACTACAACATAAATACAACTATGCCCATGTACCAAGGAAGCCCCGTGATAAATTCCATAGATATGCTTTCCCATTTCTGTTTGGGAATGGGGAGAGGTGAAGTAATCTGTTGGGAAAGAGTGCTCGATTTGGTTTCTTTGCAAACCATACATTCTCTCGACATGATTTAGGAAATTGTCCTTCATCCCCTTCCATACAAATCTCTCCTTGATGAACCTATATGTTTTTACATACCCAGGATGCCTAGCTAGGGGTGTATCATGTCTATCGCTCGAAGGATCTTCCTCTTCATTTTGGATCCTAGTACAAGGAAGATCCTATCCTTGTAGAAAATGAGATCATCCAATACTCTATATCAGTCGTCTTGTATCATACCATCCATGATCCCACATGTAAACTGATTTTGGAATATTCAACAAGTATATGAGCCTTCCAATCCACCGAAATCTCGACATAGAACTAAGCATAGCAGCGAGGTAAGACCTCTTAGATAAAGCATCGCCATATATTATTATTACTTGAGTGTACTCAATGTCAAAGTCATATGTTTTCACCTTGTTCACCCATCTCTGCTTGGTGATTGTTGAGTTCTTTCTATCCCAAGAAGAATCTCAAAATGTTGTGATCTGTCATGAAAACCATGAATTTTCTGCCCACAAGGTACTATCTAAATTTGGCCAAGGCATGCATAATGGCCAACATCTCCTTGTCATAGATTGAATACCCTCTCTCCATGGGTTTCAGTTTCTAACTCTCATAGGTGATGGGATGCCGATCCTGCATGAGAACTACCCCAACACCCTCTCCTGAAGCATCACACTCTAGGATGAATGGGTGGGAGAAGTCTGGTAATGCGAGGACGGGACATGAACTCATTACCTCCTTGAGGTGGTCAAAAACTTGTTGAGTAGCGTCTGACCAAGAAAAATCCCCCTTCTTGGTCAAATTGGTCAATGGAGTAGTCAACCGAGAGAAATTCTTCACGAACCTCCGGTAGTATGTGCACAACCCCATGAATCCTCTCAATTGTGTCAATGTTCTAGGTGGGGCCAATCTAGGATTGCCTATATCTTCTCTCTATCCACCTTCACTATACCCCCGCCAATTACATATCCCAAGTACAAAAGTTTGGTCAAACTCACACTTGAAGCCTTCTCATATAATGAAGTAGCTTCTAATATCCCCAATAGCTCACCCAAGTGCTTGATATGGTCCTCCCAAGTCCTATTGTAGACTAAAATATCATCGAAGAAAACCAACACAAACTTTCGCAAGTGGCGGTTGAACACATGATTCATGCAAGACTGGAATGTAGCTGGAGCATTAGACAATCTGAAAGGCATCACCAAGAATTCAAAGTGACCGTGATGGCATCTAAATGCTTTTATGCATATCCCACTCGTTGAATTTGATCTGATGATATCCAGAGCACAAATCTATTTTTGAAATATAGATTGCACCATGTAGCTCGTCCAGCAAATCGTTAATGCGTTGTACAGGATACTTGTTCTTTATTGTCTTCTTATTTAATGCCTAGTAGTCCATACACATCCGCGAGGTCCCATCCTTCTTCTTCACCGTAACCACCAAGAAGCAAAAGGGCTAGAACTCGATCTAATATGCCCCATATCCATGAGCTCTTGTATAGTCTTCTCGATCTCATCCTTAAACCGCTTAGAGTGGCGATAAGGAGAATTGACCACCGGTCTAGCATCCTCAAGCTCAATCACATGCTCAAATCCCCTATTTGGAGGTAT